>OX940885.1:35353175-35978249 GCA_954871355.1 Cabera pusaria | reverse complement strand
CGATTCTGTCACGACGCAGCCGACGTGTGCAGCCACTGCGGTGGGCAACATATGCGATCGGATTGCGCAGAGTGGCTAACGGGTTCGCTCCCCAGCTGCGTTAATTGCGTGAAATCCAAAATGCACAAAGTGGACCATAACGCCTTTAGCCAGGAGTGCCAGGTAAGGAGAAAATGGGATGCGTTAGCCCGATCGAGTGTAGCGTATTGCTAAAGTTGCACCATATAAAGTGATGCAAGCAAATCTACAACGAAAGAGGTTGGCAACGGAGGAGATGTTAATTGAAGCAAGCAAAAACCAGGTGGCTGTTGCGCTTCTACAGGAGCCGTACGTGGGTGGGGCTCGGAGTATGCGGAATCACCGGGGCGTAAGGGTCTTCCAGAACACTGACATAGGAGATGGGACTATCAAGGCGGCCATAGTGGTATTTGACCACAGCCTTGACATCATACAGTACCCGGAACTCACCACCAATAACATCGTGGTGGTGGGAGTCCGAGTCAGTGCCTGGGAGATCACGCTGGTGTCCTACTACTTCGAGCCAGACCAACCCATAGCGCAATATCTTGAGCACCTAGAGAAGATCAACATTTCGACTGGATCGTTGAGATTGATAATTGGCGGAGATGCCAATGCGAAGAGCAGCTGGTGGGGGAGTCCCGTAACTGACCATAGAGGTAACGAAATGGCAGATACTCTAAATGACCTGGGTTTGCAAGTGCTTAATTCTGGCGACATACCAACCTTCGACACTATCCGCGGAGGTCAGAGGTACCACAGCCACGTCGACGTCACCGCCTGCTCAGCCGACATGTTAGACCTGGTGGAGGACTGGAAAGTACGAGAGAATCTCACGAGCTCGGACCACAACGGTATCACCTTCAGTATTAGACTACAAAAATCGAAAGGTTTCAAAATTATCCGAACAACAAGGGTATTTAATACTAAAAAAGCCAATTGGCTTGCGTTTAATGAAAAACTCGGCCAATTGAAATCAGAACACAATCTTACAATCGAAGAAGTGCATGAGTTAAATAGTACAGAAGCTATAGAAAAGACGATCCAAAATTACACAAAAATTATTACACAGACATGCACTTACACAATACCTACAAAGAAAAATACTGAAGAACTTACCATACCGTGGTGGTCCACGAAGCTCGCAGAGTTGAAGAAAGAAGTCACCACCAGGAAACATAGAATCCGCTGTGCAGCACCGGTGCGAAGGGCAAAAGTCGTCGACGCGTACCTGAAAAAGAAAGAAGAGTATGAGTCAGAAGCACAAAAGGCCCAGGTCAAAAGCTGGATGGAGTTCTGTGAAAAACAGGACAGGGAAGGGGTCTGGGAAGGGATATACAGGGTGATCAGCAGAACAGCAAAAAGGGAAGAGGACCTGCCCCTGGAAGACGGATGCAATGTGTTGGACGCAAAAGGTTCCGTTAAGCTTCTTGCAGAAACGTTCTATCCGGAAGACCTCGAGGGAAGCGACAACGCAGAGCACCGTCACACCAGAGAGAAAGCGGAACAAGTGAATGTCGGAAAACAAGGTGAGCTATGTGATCCGCCTTTTACAATGACCGAGCTTCAAATGTCGATTGAGTCCTTTAACCCTAAGAAAGCCCCTGGAGCGGACGGCCTCACCGCAGATATCTGCAAACGAGCCGTCAATAGTGACCCTGGATTGTTCTTAGCATTACTAAACAAATGCCTGGAAAAATCCTACTTTCCGGACAGTTGGAAAGAAGCAACGGTCATCATACTTCGGAAACCAGGGAAAGAAAAGTATACAGTCCCCAAAGCTTACAGGCCAATAGGGCTTCTGCCAATCCTCGGAAAAGTGTTTGAGAAGATGCTGGTAGCCCGAGTCAAATTCTACATCGTGCCAAACCTCAGTCGCAACCAATACGGATTCATGCCCCAGAAGAGCACCGAGGACTCCCTCTATAACCTCACACAGAGTATATACAGACGGTTAAATCAAAAACGAATAATAATACTTGTGTCATTGGATATAGAGGGAGCCTTCGATAGCGCCTGGTGGCCGGCTATCAGAGTCCGTTTGGCTGAAGAGAAATGCCCAGTCAACATTCGTAGAGTTTTCGACAGCTATCTACGGGACAGGAAGGTCAAAGTTCGATACGCAGGAGAGGAATATGGAAAGTCGACAAACAAGGGGTGCGTGCAAGGTTCAATCGGAGGCCCAATACTCTGGAATCTGATTCTCGATCCACTTCTAAAAGGACTCGAAACGCGAGGCGATTACGTCCAAGCCTTCGCGGATGATGTCGTCCTGCTTTTTGACGGCAAAACGACTGAAGATGTCCAAAGACAAGCCAATGCCGCGCTTGACTATGTTCAGGCGTGGGGTGTACGTAATAAACTCAAATTCGCTCCACATAAGACACAAGCTATGGTTATTACGCGGAAGCTAAAATACGACACACCACGCCTGAGCATGGGCGGGACTGGCATTGGAATGTCAAAAGAAATCAGAGTATTGGGGGTAACGATTGACGACAGACTTTCTTTTAACGCGCATGTTGGGAACGTATGTCGGAAAGCCCTAAACCTACACAAGCAGCTGTACAGAGCGGCAAAAGTATCCTGGGGACTCCAACCAGAGATAATCAGGGTCATATACACCGCAGTGGTCGAGCCGACAATAATGTATGCGGCGAGTGTGTGGGCACCCGCAACCAATAAAATCGGCATCCAAAAGCAGCTGGACGCTGTTCAGCGTGGTTTCGTGCAGAAGATCACTAAAGCCTACAGGACTGTATCATTAAACTCGGCTCTACTACTCGCAGGGCTGCTTCCCTTGGATATAAGAATCAGGGAAGCAGCCTTGCTTTATGAAATAAAGAGAGGTTATTCCCAGCGAGTAGTAGAAGATTGGGAAATGGAAACACCTGTAGCCTTTAGTGAAGTAGTACACCCTGCAGAACAGATGGTTTCGCATTTCACTTGCCTGACCGACGACGCAGCACTGCAACAGCACGCTGACAACGGTGTAGACATCTACACCGATGGCAGTAAACTCGAGGGGAAAGTCGGCGCGGCATTATCCTTATGGAATAATGGCGCGGAGACAAGTACCCTAAAGTTTAAACTGGGGCAGTGCTGCAGCGTATACCAGGCTGAAATGTTGGCATTATGTGAAGCCACAAATCAAGCGTTGCGCAGTAAATCAACATCATGCAGTATTTTCAGTGACTCACGCGCAGCACTAGAAACCGTAGTTCGAAACGTTTCCCTCCATCCTCTTGCAGTAAAAACCAGAGCCAATATCTCTAAAATGGCAGAAAATGGGAAGACTCTTCAATTATTCTGGGTAAAGGCTCATGTAGGACTAGAGGGAAACGAACGAGCGGATGAGCTCGCGAAAAATGCAGCACTGCGGCTCAAAACTAAGCCGGATTACGCCAAATGTCCTGTTTCATTCGTCAAGCGACAAATCCGTTTGGAGTCGCTTGACGAATGGAACCGGCGCTATAAGAATAGTGAGACAGCTTCGACCACAAAAGCGTTTTTTCCAGACGCCGTACTTGCCTATCCTATTGTGAGAAAAATTAAAATTGACCCTATTACCACGCAATTTATGACAGGCCATGGCGGATTCTCCTCGTACTTGCACCGCTTTAAGTGCAAGGAGAGTCCGGCATGTCCTTGTGATCCCCAAGCTGAAGAAAGTGCACTGCATATTTTACTGGAATGTCCTATCTACGGGGAAGCTCGTTATAACATCGAACATGAAATAAACGAAAGCATTAAACTAGAAAACTTAAGCAAAATTTTAGGAAATAAAGAAACTCAATTTAAATTTCTCGATTTTTGCAAACATATAGTAAATAAAGTAGTATATAAAAATAAAACGAATTAATTACTAACAGAGAATATAAAAATAAAACAAAATAATGTGAATTTACACTGATACAAAAAAGAAGAGAAAACAAAGACTCCCATTTCGTGGGAGGATCCAAGTATAAAAACAAACAAAAAAAAAAAAAAAAAAAAAAAAAAAAAAACCTAACCTAACCTAACCTAACCTAACCTAACCTAACCTAACCTAACCTAACCTAACCTAACCTTTTTTTTTTTTTTTTTTTTACGTGTGGAAAATGCATTTACGCATTCCCGCCAACCAAGGGTGCGGTAGGCGAGATATGTCGGACTAAGCACCCAATGGCACCACTACCGACTAAAAACCACACGATGTTCCTTCTGAAGCAACTTAAGCGGAGTGTCGGGCCCGCTTTCGCATTCTCCGCAACTCCGCCTTCGCCGATGTCCATCGTTATGGATCGATGGACCCTTCTCGGGGAGAGAGACTTACTCTCCCATTCGTCTCGATCGATGCACCGGAACATACGGTACATCACCAACTTATGGGGCCTCATTCCTGAACCCCGCTCCGTAGAGCGTCGGGCATCCCCACATCCGACATCCCAAGCCCACCAAGTGGAGACTGTGAGCGGGCTAAATTAGCCCGTCTCCGTACCCGCGCTCTCCGGAGGGGATGAGAATCAGGATTAGTCTCTCTCTCCCGCTCCTCGGACTCTCTCTGCGAAACAATTATTTCGCAGAAAGAGACCATCGCCTCCCATGACCTCTCGTCGTCCACCATCTTTACTAAGATAGTCGACAACGAGAGGTCCGTTCCCATAACTGCAACCAGGGATGTCCGTTGTTCCTCACCTCCAGGACATGTCTCCAGTGCGTGCTGTGCGGTGTCTTCCACGCAGCCGCACTGGTGACAAATCGGATTCACCTCTTTCCGCGCTATGTTGCACAGGTACCTCCCGAAGCATCCGTGCCCCGAGAGGATCTGCGTCAAGCGAAAGGTTAACGCTCCATGTTTTCGCCGAACCCATTTACCGAGTACGGGCTGAACCGCCTCGAGAAACCGGCATGCTCCAGCACCCCTCTGTGCAGGGCCTGTTAGAAGCCGATCACTCCATGTCGTCATTGCAGCTCGCTTAGCGTTCCTTCGCCATCGAACCACCTCTTCCGGCAAAGGACGAAGGTCCTCTTGACGGGCTCGCGTTCTGCGCCAAAAGATGGAGGACAAAACTCCCGCCTCCAAATCCCACGGCAGTGACCCAGCAAGAACACAGGCCACCTCGTGTGAGAGTGTACGATACCCTCTGCACACTCTTACGGCCATCACCCTCTGGGCTCTATGGAGCAGAGCGATCTCCCGTTGGTCAAGGGATCCAGCCCATATTGGTGCCCCGTAGAGAGCCATTGAGCGAACTACCGCCATGTAAAGGCGGCGGCAACTCGCATCCCCTCCCCCGAGATTCGGGAGTAGACGGCTCAGCGCAGCAGCAGTTCCCACAAGCTTGGGAGTAAGGTGCCGGAGGTGCTCCCCAAACCTCCATCTGCTGTCAAGTAAGATTCCGAGATATTTAAGCGTCGACTTAACAGCAATAGAGGTCCCTCCAACAACGATGTTCGAGTCTGCAGGCGGTGCCCTCCGAGGACCATGAAAGCAAATAGCCTCAGATTTGTGGAGCGCCACCTCCAGTCCCAACTGCCGGATCCTGGTCACCACCGCTGCTACTCCCGCAGTGGCCAAGATCTTCGCATCTCTAAAAGTTTGCCCTCGGGCGGTAACCAAAGTGTCGTCAGCATAACAAACGATGCCAACGCCACGAAGGTTAGCGCATCGCAGAACCCAATCGTATCCAACATTCCACAGCAGGGGCCCTAAAGCGGATCCCTGTGGGACGCCGCGAGTCATGGGGCTCCGGCCTTCTCCCGTCGTTGTTGGATAAACTACTTCTCTTTCGGAAAGATAGTCCGCAACAAGGCGTTGGAGATAATGAGGTATTCTGTGGTACCTCAATGCAGCCAAAATTGTGCTCCAGGGAAGGGAGTTAAAGGCATTGGCAATGTCCAATGACACCGCCAACATTACCCCTCCACTAGAGCATGCTTCCTCGGAGAGATTCCGGACGCAAGTGACCGCATCTATTGTAGATCGACCTCTGCGAAACCCGAACTGAGTAACGGCCAGATCAGGTCCTACGCTCTCCAAGTGCTTGATAAGGCGGGCAGCGACCACACGCTCCAAAAGCTTGCCCGCCTCATCAAGCAGCACTATTGGTCGATATCCCGACGGAGCATCCGCTGGCCGTCCCTCTTTTCGCAGGAGGACAAGGCGACCACCCTTCCACCTTTTCGGAAACCTCGCCTCCCGCAAACAGCGGTCGAACAGCGCCCTCAGACGGGGTTCCAGAACATCCAAGGCAAGGACCCACGCGCGACCATGTATTCCGTCTGGGCCTGGTGCCGTGTTTTTAGCTCGCATCCTTAGGACTGCTGCACCCAACTCTCCCTCGCAACCTAACCTAACCTAACCTAACCTAACCTAACCTAACCTAACCTAACCTAACCTAACCTAACCTAACCTAACCTAACCTAACCTAACCTAACCTAACCTAACCTTTTTTTTTTTTTTTTTTTTTTTTTTTTTTTTTGACCCAGGAAAATCCTTTATGGATACCAAATCGCCCGGGGGAGCGAGATGATTATGTGGGACTCGCTGCCTAAAAGGCAGGATACCGCACTAAAAACCTGGGGTGAGCCGTCATCCACCGTGGTGGAGCAAGATGGGGTTGCGCTAGCATTCACCAACTTGCCCCGGTGGCAGACCCAAATGGGCCTCTGCCGCTGCGGAGGGCTGACCTTGCTCACCAAAGTCAACCCTCAACCGTCATGTGGGGAGTGCAAGCCGTTGGAGAGTCCCCCGACTCTCCAACAGTTACCCCGCAATGAAAGAGGAGTGTGGCTCGTCTTCTCGTCAAACTTACCACACCCTCCGTCCCTCTGATGACAGGTGTGCAACGAGCAAATACCCCTACTCACACACCGTCCGCTGTTCGACTCGCATGCCATTGCCAGTGGCATACGAGACTCCACTCACGACCGTCACCGGCCCCACCTCTCGGCCCGAGTGAATCGGACCCACAGCCTTAGAGGAGTGTGGCTCGTCTTCTCCTCAAACTCACCACACCCTCCGTCCCTCACATGACAGGTGTGCGAAGGGCAACTACCCCTACTCGCACACCGTCCACCGTCCGGCTCGCATGACAAAAGCATGCGAGCAACCCTCTTGCAGCCGTTACCGGCCCCGCCACTAAGTCCGAGCATTATGCTCGGACCCACCACCGGGCGGCTCCCACCACCGAGCCCGCCCTGCCCCGTCACACTGTGCCCTCTGCTAAATATCAGAGGGACACGCGGAGGAGCCCCTCACGTCGGAACTTCGCTATCGGTCGACAACTTAACCCAGTAAACTAGGAAAAGTTGTCGGCCGATACCCAGGGTACACCACGAGGAGGTGTTCCGACCCGCACCCCAACCTAACCTAACCTAACCTAACCTAACCTAACCTAACCTAACCTAACCTAACCTAACCTAACCTAACCTAACCTAACCTAACCTAACCTAACCCAGTTCCGCTCCAACCGCCACCGAGAGCGCACCTAAAAGCACGTGTCTCCGCGCTCAAAAATTCGAAAAAGTGGTAAAAAGTGCTCCAATTTTGACGTGCTATATATCAAAAGTTGCGTTACGCAAAGCCGCACCTAATCGTGGAAAGTTTGTGAAAATCGGTGAAGTGCTCGCTAAGTTATAAGCGAAAACGTGTTTTTGTGCAAAATTTTCAAACTTCGGAGCTGAACGCCACGCGATTAGTCGCGACGACCCCCATTTTTTATTTTGGTGTGGGGTCCGCCCTGTAGAGGACCACAATTCAGCCGAGTCCCGGATTTTTCCGGTTGGAACTCGCTGAGTTATTCACTAAAAACCGGAAACCACGTGGCCACGTGGTCGGACTTCCGGATCACTTCGAGCAAAACTTTGGATTGGATATTGGGCGTTTTGCGAAGACCAACCACCAGACACCTCGAACGTGGAAATCGGACCACCTCCGACGAAATTATAAGGTGCCAAAATTTTTGCAAAATTTTGAAAAATTATATCTCTTGATCAAGATCTGCGACATATACTTTTTTGAAGCTTAAATCATAGACAATAGTGACTTTAATTTTTGTGTAAATTTTTGGAATTTTTTCATTTATAGTTTTTAAGTTATTAATTTTAGAAATCTTTAAATTTAAATATCTCAGAAACTAAGCGTTTTAGCCCATTTTTGACCACACCTTCAAATACCCATCAAAATGGGTATTTTAAAGTAGCTGTATTTTTGATTTTAAAATTTTCAAAATTTTTCCGGGCAAATTTAAATTTTTTAAATCTTTTTTCCAAAAAACGGCCGTAACTCGGAAACGGTGCATTTTAGCCCATTTTTCACAGCGGCTTCAACATACGAAGTATCTATAAGGTCTTATAGGAATTTTATATTTTAAAAATTTTTGGACTTTTAAAAATTTTGGAAAATTTTCAAAAACACGTGATATCTTGGAAACGGTTTGTTTTAGACCAGTTTTGAGTGGGACTTGAACATACTTAGTATGCTCAAGGTTTTCGATTCAGACAATTTTACACAATTTTCGATTTTTGAAAAATTTTGAAAAAATTTTTTGAAAATTTTCAAAATTTTTCAAAATTTTTTGTAAACTAGTTTTAATAAATTGGGATCATTACATGTGTATTGTATACTTCAGACACTAAAAAGCGACAAAGAAAATTTAATAAAAATTTTAATATTTTATTTAAGTAACTGTTGTCAAGGACTACCGTATTGCGTGCAGAGCTTCCCAATTAAGTTAAATTGGACAACGCCCCATTTATTTGGACGTTATAACATACAGACAAATAAAATTATTTTATTTTATTATTATTATTTTATTTAAAATATTGTTTATTGACTCCCCTTTTTGGGAATATTACATTATAAATATTTACACCTAAAATTAATTATATACAAATTTACAAATTACAATTACGCAACCCTCCAACATGTATGCCGCCGCACGTACTCCGGTCAAAAAGACCAACGAAAAATCTGTCTCTCCCAAAACTATTTGCGCAAGCTGGACCTTCGCAAGCAAAAGTCAGAACAAGCATAGACGAATGGGAATCCGGTAGAGCATCACCCAACCCCCCGCTAGCTTCAACTAGCGAAGTAGTGTTGATAATGTCTCCCCCGAAGACAAAACCGAACACCGTAATCTCGCAGGGATTACGCGAAAAAACCAAACGCATAACTGACACATCGGGGAACTTATCAACGAAAGCTGCATACGCCAACAGAACTGCTGAAGCGAAGCACTGTATGACCAAGGGGAAATACGACATCGGAAGTTCCAGAAATACAAAGACAGAAATCAGAGACAGCCTGATAGAGCAGTTAAACCGGCTATATGAGCTTGTTAAAGAGTCGGAAGCGGAACTTACAGCCTACAAAAAAGCGGACAAGGGAAAGTCCAGAGCAAAAGAAGAAGCGAGGGAAGAGGAGCCACTCTCCCCACCTTTGATACCTCAAATCAGCCCTGAACAAATAAAGTTCTCGAAGCTGTTGGAAGAGCATAGCCGACTTATCCTAGAGAATACAACGTCTCTAGAGGACCTTAAAAGTCAGCTTGTAAGCCACTCCAAGACCTTGGAAAGTGCAACTTACGCGGGTGTAGTGGCGGGCGGCAGTGCGAGGAAACTCCCACTGCAGACGGCGCTGCACTCGGTAGTTGTCACATCCAAGGATGAAACTGAGACTGGAGAGGAAGTTATGGAGAAGATAAGGAATGTGGTGAACGCAAAGGAGGGAGGAGTTATGGTCGATAAATTTAGAAAGGCAAAGGATCGGAAAATCATAATAGGATGCCGAAACGAAGCAGAAATCAGAAAAGTAAGAGAAAGGATAGAGAAAGGTCAGCAATTCAACGTTGCTGAAATAAAAAATAAGGACCCGCTCGTCATCTTTCGAGATGTTCTTCGCATAAATACAGACGAAACCATTGAGAAATCAATTAGGCTACAGAATCAGAACTTAATGCGAGGCATCAACGGTGAGGACGACCGCATCGAAATCCGTTACAGAAAGAAAGCTCGAAACCCACTTACAAGCCATGTAGTGGCCAGAGTATCCCCGATTATATGGCAGCGGATGGTTGATGCGGGTGCCGTACACATCGACATGCAGAGAGTCAGAGTCGAGGACCAGTCCCCCCTAATACAGTGCTCGCGCTGCTTAGGGTACGGACATGGAAAGCGATTCTGCCGCGATGCTGTCGATGTGTGCAGCCACTGCGGCGGGCAGCATCTAAGGACTGAATGTGCCGAAATGCTCACGGAGACTCCACCTAGCTGCGTTAACTGCGTTAAGGCCAAAATGGACCGAGCTGACCACAACGCTTTCAACAGCGAATGCCCAGTCCGTCGTCGATGGGAAACGATGGCCAGGTCCACAGTGGCCTATTGCTGAAGTGGGCTCTTTTTCGATCATGCAAGCAAACCTTCAGAAGAAGAAACTCGCAACGACCGAACTCCTTATAGAAGCCAGCAAACGCAAAACAGCAGCAGCGCTCCTGCAGGAGCCGTATGTGGGCGGGCAAAAGACCATGAGAAGTAGTAGAGGAGTGAGAATCTTCCAGAGCACCGGACAAGGAGAAGGGACAGTTAAGGCGGCAATAGCCATTTTCGACCAAAGTCTTAACATTAAGCAGTACCCAAAACTCACCACAAACAATATCGTTGTGGTGGGGATCCAAACCGGTGCCTGGGAGGTTACACTCGTATCCTACTACTTTGAACCTGAAGAGCCCATAGGCCCATACTTAGAGCACTTGGCAAAAGTACATAACGAGGTAGGATCAAGGAGACTTGTAATTGGTGGGGACGCTAACGCCAAGAGCACCTGGTGGGGCAGTGTTAAGATTGACAATAGAGGAGAAGAAATGTCTGGAACTCTTGGCGACCTGAGTCTTCATGTTCTTAATATGGGTGACACACCGACTTTTGACACCATCAGAGGTGGTATACGATACCACAGTTTCGTCGACGTAACCGCCTGCTCGACCGACATGCTGCACCTAGTGGAAGACTGGAAAGTTGAAGAGGGTCTTACGAGCTCGGACCACAACGGGATCACATTTAATATTCGACTTAAAAAATGTAAAGGAATTAAAGTAATAAGAACAACTAGAATTTATAACACTAAAAAAGCTAATTGGGTAAAGTTTAATGAAAAACTTGAACAATTGAAAATAGACAACAATTTAAACATAGAGTCAATAGAACAAGTAAATACAAAACATCAAATTGAAAATGCAATAGAAATCTTTACAAAAATAGTTACTGAAACATGTACACATGCAATACCGGAAAAGAAAAATGAAGAGATACTTACGATCCCGTGGTGGTCCGAAGAGCTCGATAGGATGAAGAAGGAAGTCGCCACTCGTAGACGCCGAATCCGCAATGCTGCACCTGTCCGAAGAGCGAAGGTCGTCGGCGAATACCTGGAACATAAAAACAAATATGAGTTGGAGGAACAGAGGGCTCAGGTCGGGAGTTGGAAGGAGTTTTGCGGGAAGCAAGATAGAGAGGGAGTTTGGGGGGGGATATACAGGGTCTTAGGTAGGACTGGAAAAAGGGAAGAGGATATACCACTGGAGAAGGGAGGAGTATGCTTGGATGCAAAAGGCTCCGCAAGGTTGATGGCCGAAACCTTCTACCCTGAAGATACGGTAGAGAATGACAACATAGAGCATCGCCAAAAAAGAGAGCAAGCAGAGAGAGTGAACGACGGGGAACAAGGTGAACTTTGCGACCCGCCGTTCACGCAGACTGAGCTCATTGCAGCTATGGAATCATTTAATCCTAAGAAAGCACCCGGAGCTGATGGTTTCACAGCAGATATTTGCAACCGCGCGATAAAGAACGATCCTGTATTTTTTCTTTGTTTGCTTAACAAATGCCTCACTTTCCATGTCTTTCCAAGAATCTGGAAGGAAGCCACGATAGTCATGCTAAGGAAGCCTGGAAAGGACAACTATACAGTACCCAAGTCATACAGGCCGATTGGACTACTGCCAGTGCTTGGCAAGATTCTTGAAAAGATGCTGGTCACCAGGATGAAACACTACCTAGTGCCAAGAATGAGCAAGCGCCAGTTTGGGTTCATGCCCCAAAAAGGCACCGAGGACTCCCTCTATACCCTGATACAGCACATTCGCAATAAAATAGGTCAGAAGAAAATAGTGACACTGGTATCTTTGGATATAGAGGGAGCCTTCGACAGCGCCTGGTGGCCGATAATCAGAATCCGACTGGCCGAAGAAAAATGCCCAATAAACCTGCGTAAAATCATGGATAGCTACTTGGAGAATAGGAAGGTCAGAGTGAGGTACGCCGGCGAAGAACACGTCAAAAAAACCAGCATTGGATGTGTCCAAGGATCGATCGGGGGCCCCATCCTATGGAATCTCATCCTTAACCCACTTCTGGAAGATCTTGATGGAAAAGGGTTCTATTGCCAGGCTTTCGCGGATGACATCGTCCTAGTCTTCGATGGGGAAACCGCGGCAGATATACAGGAGCATGCCAATGCCGCACTCGAATATGTTCGGGCGTGGGGTGTCGGAAATAAGCTAAAATTTGCCCCGCAAAAAACAGTCGCCATGACTATCACGCGAAAGCTTAAGTACGACACACCACGCCTCAGCATGGACGAGTGCAACATTGCCATGTCAGATGAAGTCAAGATATTGGGCTTAACAATCGACAATAAGCTTACCTTCAATACCCACATAGGAAACGTCTGCCGCAAAGCGTTAAATTTTTACAAGCAGCTGTCAAGGGCAGCAAAGATACATTGGGGGTTGCAGCCGGAAATTATCAGGATAATTTACACGGCAGTGGTCGAACCGACCATCATGTACGCTGCAAGCTCATGGGCTCCTGCATCGAACAAACTCGGCGTCAAGAGGCAACTGGATCTGGTACAACGTGGATTCGTACAAAAGATTGTAAAGGCGTACAGGACGGTCTCCCTTAACTCGGCGTTATTGCTCGCTGGGTTGCTTCCCCTTGACATTCGTGTCAGGGAAGCAGCCTCACTTTATGAAGTAAAGAAAGGCTACTCCCAGCGAGCAATAGGAGATCGAGAGGTGGAGCGGCCTGTAGCCTTTACAGACACGATACACCCAGCAAAACAGCATACATTTAGCTTTACGTGTCTGACAGACGCAGCAGCATTGGAACAGTACAATAACCATAGCCTAAACATTTTTACTGACGGCAGTAAACTGGAGGGGAAAGTCGGCGCATCGTTGTCCTTATGGGACAATGATGCGGAGATAAGTACCCGAAAGTTTAAACTGGACCAATGCTGCTCTGTCTATCAGGCAGAACTGCTGGCATTGTATGAGGCCACAAACCAGGCTCTACGCAGAAAAGAGCTTGTTTGTAGCATTTATTGTGACTCCAGGTCCGCCCTTGAGACAGTAGCAAATAACGCCTTCCTTCACCCCTTAGCCGAAAAGATAAGAACGAACATGCTCAAAATCAAGGAAAACGGCAAAACATTACAACTCTACTGGATCAAGGCCCATGCGGGACTGGAGGGCAATGAAAGGGCGGATGAGCTAGCAAAAGAGGCAGCGCTACATCTGAAAACAAAGCCGAATTACGATAAGTGCCCTGTTTCATTCGTCAAGCGACAAATCCGAACGGAGTCGCTTGACGAATGGAACAGGCGCTATAAAGATAGTGAAACCGCGGGAACAACAAAAGCCTTTTTTCCCGATGCAATCTCGGCTTACCCCCTTGTAAGAAAAATAAAAATAGACCCCATCACAACACAACTCCTGACCGGACATGGAGGTTTTGCTGCATACTTGCACAAGTTTAAGTGTAGGGACAGCCCGTCATGTCTCTGTGACCCTTCAAAAGATGAAAGCGCTCTGCACGTAATAACGGAATGTCCAATATATGCTAAGGATAGGTTTGAAATAGAGCAAAAGCTTAACATTGATGTAAAGATTGATAACTTGTGTAATATAATAGCTGATAAAAATACTAGATATAAGTTTATAGATTATTGTGAAAATATAGTACGTAAGGTAGTAAATAAGAATAAATAGTAACAAATTGTATGTACTATTGTCTATATGATTATAAACAATAAGTACCATAGCGTAAATTAGCAATAACTAAAAGTAAGAATAATCTGTAAATAAGAAAAGAAAAACCTGTGTACAATTATTAAACCCGTGTAAATAGATATAAGAAAATAAAATATATTAAAAGAATAGGGAACTAGATTGGCACCCACCAATAAGAGAATGAATGAGAGACGAAAATAAGAAAGAAAAAGTATGTAGCACGAAAGAAGAATACAAGAGAGAACTGGAATGGCTGAGAAGAGAGGTGTAGGAAAAGCTCCAACTACGTTGGAGGTAGTAGGCATAAAAAAAAAAAAAAAAAAAAAAACCTAACCTAACCTAACCTAACCTAACCTAACCTAACCTAACCTAACCTAACCTAACCTAACCTTTTTTTTTTTTTTTTTTTTTTTTTTTTTTTTTTTTGACCCAGGAAAATCCTTTATGGATACCAAATCGCCCGGGGGAGCGAGATGGTTATGTGGGAGTCACTGCCAGAAGGGCAGTATACCCACTAAAAACCTGGGGTGAGCAGTCCTCCGCCGAGATGGGGCAAGATAGGGTCACGCTAGCAATCACTATCTTGCCCCGGCGGTAGGCCCGGATGAAATCATCCAGGCCCCGGCACAGGGAGGGGTGGCCTCGCTCACCAAGGCCACCCCTCAGACGTGTGGGGTCGTGCAAGCCGGCCGAAAGTCCCCCGACCTTCGGCCAGTGACCCCACTATGATTGGGGGGGGAGGAGGCGGGCAAACCGCCTCCTCCTTCCCCCCGTACGTCTGCGCCGGATTGGGTCAGAAGAGGCGTCATCCTCCCTGGCCCGCTCCGTGGTCTCCTTCTGCGTCATCACTTCTTCGCAGAAGGAGACCACCGCCTGCCACGATCTCTCACTGTCGAGCATGGCATTTACCATGCTCGGCAGAGAGAGATCCCGCCCTATGACCGCTGAAAGCGTGTGCCGCTGCGGGCTCCATGCGGCACACGCCCCCAGCGTGTGGAGCGCCGTATCCTCTGGCGCTCCACACTCGTGGCAGGCAGGGGTCGCCTCCCGTCTCGCGATTTGGTGCAGGTACTTACCGAAACATCCATGCCCGGAAAGCACCTGCACCAATCGGAAGGTCAGCGACCCGAACCGCCGCCTCACCCACTTCCGAAGGACCGACCTGACCGCATCCACCGTCCACTGTCCAGGGACCGGTGGAGCCAGGTCCTCCGTCCACCGCCGCAACAGGGCGCCCTGCGCCTGCCTCCGCATGCGTGTGACCTCCTCCCACGCTGGAGGCTCTCCTCGGGATCTCCTCGCCGCCACGAAGTGGTAAACTTCGGCGAGGATCTCCGCTTGGAGCTCCCAGGGGGGATCACCAGCCAGCACGCATGCCGCCGTCCAGGACACCGTCCGGTATCCACGGATTGCCCTCGTCGCTACAACCCGCTGCGGACGTCGCAGCAGGGTTTTGTTTCCACGACTGAGGGCGTCCACCCAGACGGGTGCCCCATACATGGCCATACTCCGGATGACTCCGGAGTACAGCCGTCGGCAGTTGGCGCTTGGGCCGCCCACGTTCGGCAGCAGCCTTCCCAGAGAGGCGGCAGCCCTCACGACTCTTGGGGCCAGCCCGGCAAAGTGGGCCCCAAAAGTCCACCTCCCGTCCAAGATGAGACCCAGATATTTCATCTGGGTTCCAACCCGGACTGGGACCCCGTCCAGTAACACCCGCATACCTGGAGGAGGTCCCCCTCGAGGCCCATGAAACAGTAGGGCCTCGGTCTTGGAGAGGGCGACCTCCAACCCCAGGGCGCGTATGCGGCCGACCACAAATGTTGTGCCCACTTCGGCCGACCGCACCACCTCCCCGAGGTCCCTTCCCTTGGCCACGACTAGGGTGTCATCCGCGTAGCACGCAACCCGCACACTTGCGGGAAGCGTGCCGCGAAGCACCCAGTCGTAGCCGACGTTCCACAGGAGCGGTCCCAACACCGACCCCTGCGGAAAACCACACGAGAACCTAACCTAACCTAACCTAACCTAACCTAACCTAACCTAACCTAACCTAACCTAACCTAACCTTTTTTTTTTTTTTTTTTTTTTTTTACCCAGGAAAATCCTTTATGGATACCAAATCGCCCGGGGGAGCGAGATGGTTATGTGGGAGTCACTGCCAGAAGGGCAGTATACCCACTAAAAACCTGGGGTGAGCAGTCCTCCGCCGAGATGGGGCAAGATAGGGTCATGCTAGCAATCACTAACTTGCCCCGGCGGTAGGCCCGGATGAAAAACATCCAGGCCCCGGCACAGGAAGGGGTGGCCTGGCTCACCAAGGCCACCCCTCACACGTGTGGGGTCGTGCAAGCCGGCCGAAAGTCCCCCGACCTTCGGCCAGTGACCCCACTATGAGTGAGGGGGGAGGAGGCGGGCAAACCGCCTCCTCCTTCCCCCCGTACGTCTGCGCCGGATCGGGTCAGAAGAGGCGTCGTCCTCCCTGGCCCGCTCCGCGGTCTCTTTCTGCGTCATCACCTCTTCGCAGAAGGAGACCACTGCCCGCCACGATCTCTCACTGTCGAGCATGGCATTTACCACGCTCGGCAGAGAGAGATCCCGCCCTATGACCGCTGAAAGCGTGTGCCGCTGCGGGCTCCATGCGGCACACGCCCCCAGCGTGTGGAGCGCCGTATCCTCTGGCGCTCCACACTCGTGGCAGGCAGGGGTCGCCTCCCGTCTCGCGATTTGGTGCAGGTACTTACCGAAACATCCATGCCCGGAAAGCACCTGCACCAATCGGAAGGTCAGCGACCCGAACCGCCGCCTCACCCACTTCCGAAGGACCGGCCTGACCGCATCCACCGTCCACTGTCCAGGGACCGGTGGGGCCAGGTCCTCCGTCCACCGCCGCAACAGGGCGCCCTGCGCCTGCCTCCGCATGCGTGTGACCTCCTCCCACGCTAGAGGCTCTCCTCGGGATCTCCTCGCCGCCACGAAGTGGTAAACTTCAGCGAGGATCTCCGCTTGGAGCTCCCAGGGGGGATCACCGGCCAGCACGCATGCCGCCGTCCAGGACACCGTCCGGTATCCACGGATTGCCCTCGTCGCTACAACCCGCTGCGGACGTCGCAGCAGGGTTTTATTGCCACGACTGAGGGCGTCCACCCAGACGGGTGCCCCATACATGGCCATACTCCGGATGACTCCGGAGTACAGCCGTCGGCAGTTGGCGCTTGGGCCGCCCACGTTCGGCAGCAACCTTCCCAAAGAGGCGGCAGCCCTCACGACTCTTGGGGCCAGCCCGGCGAAGTGGGCCCCAAAAGTCCACCTCCCGTCCAAGATGAGACCCAGATATTTCATCTGGGTTCCAACCCGGACTGGGACCCCGTCCAGTAACACCCGCGTACCTGGAGGAGGTCCCCCTCGAGGCCCATGAAACAATAGGGCCTCGGTCTTGGAGAGGGCGACCTCCAACCCCAGGGCGCGTATGCGGCCGACCACAAATGTTGTGCCCACTTCGGCCGACCGCACCACCTCCCCGAGGTCCCTTCCCTTGGCCACGACTAGGGTGTCATCCGCGTAGCACGCAATCCGCACACTTGCGGGAAGCGTGCCGCGAAGCACCCAGTCGTAGCCGACGTTCCACAGGAGCGGTCCCAACACCGACCCCTGCGGAACACCACACGAGACACGACGGCGCCTCAAACCGTCGCGTCCCTGCACAAGGACCTCGCGGTCCTCTAGGTAGTCGGCGATCAGCCTCCGCAGATACAGGGGCACTCCATGATAACGGAGCGCCTCCTGTATCGTTGCGTGCGGGAGGCTGTTAAAGGCGTTAGCTATGTCGAGCGAGATAGCCAACGCCCTTTCCCCTTCACGGACCGCTGCTTCCGTCCACCCCTTTAGCCAGAGCAGGGCGTCCATTGTGGACCGCCCCGCCCTGAACCCGTACTGGGCCTCAGACAGCCCAGGCCCAGTCCTCTCTAGATGCCGGATGACCCGGGAAGCCACCACTCTCTCGAGCAGCTTACCCGTGTCATCCAGCAACACAATTGGCCTGTATGCGGAAGGCGAGTCGACAGGACGTCCCTCCTTCCGCAACAGGCACAACCTGCCCTCTTTCCACAGCTTCGGGAATTGCCCAGACGTGAGGCACGCGCTGAACAATTCCCGAAGCCGATCACCCATCTCTCTAAGGGCAATTCCCAACACCCGGCCCGGAATTCCGTCCGGGCCAGGCGCCGTCCTCTTACCCCGCAGGCGGCGGACTGCAACCTCCATCTCCGCCTCCGACACAAGCGGGATGGAGGCCCCGTCAAACTCTTCGACGACGGGGGAGACGGCCATCGTTGGAGGGGTGTGGTTAGGGTCTCTGTCGGGGAAGAGCCCCCCCAACACCCTGTCCAGGAGACTGGGATCCATGGACTCCGCAACCGGGGACGTCTGGTGCCGGAACTTATTCCGGGCAGCCTTATATGGACGCCCCCACGGATCCCTGTCGAGGCTCGCCAGGGCTTCGCCATAAGCCTGCGACTTGGCCATGGCGATCGCCAGCTGCAGTCCTCGCTTGGCGACGCGGTACGCCTCGTAAAGTCGGCGCTCCACCTCCAACTCGACCGCTGGCATCTGTTCGTCGGTCCGGCCATGACGCCGTCTCCTGCAACGGCCATAAGGCCGCCGTGCCGCCGCGCAGGCAGCCCAGAGCTCCGCGATGTCCGAGCTCCACCAGTAAACCTCGCGGCGGTGAGAGTGGCGTCGGGACCTCGGCATGGCCGTGTCGCACACGGCCGTCACCGCTTCGCGGAAGCAGCAGGCCGCTTCGTCCACCTCTGGGTGCGTGGGGGCAGCACACCACGATTGGACAATCGCCGCCTCTTTTGCCAATTCCGCGTCAAGGCGGCTAACGGCCCAGCGCGGGAATGAAGCCGCCACACGCCGTGGCCCTCCTTGGTTGTGGGAGGTGGAGATCTCGAACCTAACATATTTGTGGTCCGAGAGAGTCTCCACCTCCGACAATACCCTCCAGGCACGCACACGTGCGGCGACGGACGGGGTGGCGAACGATACATCCACCACGGACCCCCCGTTGTGTCGCACGCACGTGTCGACCGACCCAACATTGAGCAGGGTCAGTCCTGTGGCAACCGCCCACTCCCTGACTATCTCCCCGCGACAGTCAGTGGAGGGGTTGCCCCAATCCCGGGCCTTCGCGTTCAGGTCCCCGAGAAGGAGGACCTGCCGTGGCGCCTGTCTCCCAACCGCAGCGGCTAGGAGGTCCATAAAGACCTCCAGCTCTGCTGCGGTCTTGTTGGGGGAGAAGTATGTGCCCACAACTGCACACTCTCCCCACTTGGCCACCACGTACCCTGAACCCCTCTCTTCAACTGAGAGGGGCAGGCCGCCGCCGCCGGATTGCCCAATTATGGCAACGGAGCCGTCCAAGTCCCCAGCCCAACAGGGATGGGAAGCCGGAACATAATACGGCTCCGCCGCCACCGCCACGTCTATCTGCCACTGCACCATAGCCTGCATCAGCAGGTCTTGGGCCTGGGCGCAGTGGTTCAGATTCGTCTGGAGGAACTTGTGATGTCCGAACTGATCCATATCTTATTCAGACATCACAACCTCCTCGCTCGTCGCTCGGCGCACGACCTCCACGGTGGCTTGGCTAGCAGCGGCAGGGGTGGCCTGGGTCCTAGGGGCCTTTCCCTTCGTCTTTGGGGGTACGCATCTGCGCCCCCCCATCATATGCCCAGAGGGCCTGCCCGACTCCGCGCATATCGCGCAACGCGGGCTGGCCCTTTCGCAATCGGCCCCCTTGTGTCCCGCGCCCCCACACCGGAAGCATAAATCTCCCCTGTCTGCCGACGCTGGGCACTGAGGACGCGTATGGCCCAGCCCCATGCATCTATAGCAGCGCATGGGCCGTGCTTCCAAAGCCACCACTCGCACCGAGCTCCACCCAATCAGTAGCCTACCTTTTTGCGAAAGCGCTTTGGCCGTCGCAATCGGGCAGGAAACTATGGCGGAGCCGGTGCCGCCAAAGCCAGGGCGAATCTCCCCAGCTTTGACCAGACCCACATCGCACCCGGTGGCCTTTGCTACCGCCGTAGCCACACTCTCTTTCGTGGCCGTATCGTCCAAGCCCGAAACCCTGACATCAACGGATTTCACGGGCCTGGCGATATTGGCCACGTCGGATAGAACCCCGCGAAGCTTCTCCGCGAGGTTATCCGCCTTCTCACTGTTTTGGGAGCCAGAAATCTCCAGAATCCTGGCTCCCGTGGCCGTCTGGCGGAAGCGGAGTCGGTCGATTCCCAGCTCCTGCAGGTCGACCTTCTCCTGTGCCGTCTGGAGGATGGCACTGTACGTGATCCCCTTCTCCGCGGCTTCTGGCTGCAACGACAGCACGACCGCCGCGGTCTTGGGGGACCTCAGCACCTTCCTAGGCTTGGTGGCAGCATTCTTCGTCGCTGGTGTGCGTGGAGCAGCGTGGGTTCCAGCCGGGGGGGTGGAGGCGGAGGACTTCCCCTTCCCCTTACCTTTCCCCTTGCCCTTCCTCACCACCGTGGTCCACGGTTCCTCATGAGGAACCGAGGGGTGTACGGATTTTGTGACACTTTGGGTCTGCCCTTTATTGGAAGGACCCGCAACCGGTGCCACCGATGGGCTGGCAGTCATTTTAGGGCTTTTGGTCGGCGGCGCAGGCGTTGGCTTTGGCTTTGGTGGCCCGGCAGCACCCGCCGCTTTCTTAGCGTCGGCCCTTAGTGGCGGGCGGACCGTCGCAGCCGGCAAAAGACGGTCCTCTATACCCGCGAGTCGGGCGTTAAGCATCTCACCGAACGTGATGCTCAGAGACCGCTTTAACTCCTCGAGGAAGTCTGCCTCTAGTGGAGTGGAAAGGGGAACCTGCGACTCCACCACGACGGCGTTGGCAGCTGCGGCGGCAGCAGCAGTTTTGGCTTCAGTAAAGCCACGACGCAGCGCTTTTACTTCCACCTTCATAGCTGCTACTTCCAGTTTTAGGCGGCTATTGTGTGCCCTAAGGCGACGCGTCTCCTCAGCCTCGCTTCTGCTCGCCAAAGCATCCACTACTTCCCTGAGGATGGAAGCGGACCTCTTCAGGCGGCCAACAAACTCGCCTTTGAGGTGGCCCGACTTTTTTGCGACCTCCAAAATGCAGGCGAGCTTTTCGCCCGCCTGCGCCCTCAGCTCTTGAGCGTTCAGCACATTAAAGTCTTCAATAGCGGCGGCATCAGACTCGCTTCCTACGTCATCCAGACAGTTTACCACACAGGCTTGCTTCTTTTGAAACTGTCTGTTTCGTAGAACCTCCTCCAGCTCTCCGTCGGTAGACAACGGACGCGGCCTCAAAAAATCCTCTTTTCTTGAGGTACCTGCCTTCGGAGTCCTTCCTCTCCCTCTTCTGGCCGTATTCACTTTAGGGGCCGCCACCCCTTCAACCTCCGTATCCGAGTCATCTAGCATGACAGTCGAAGAAGACGGCCGCTTTCTGCTACCTGCCTCGATTTGGACACTGCCACTTAACTCCATTTCTGGATCAGAAACAGTGTCCCTTTGGACACCTTTGTCCAACACACCACTCTCAGTCGTGTCCGAGAGGTGGCCCTGAGAAGGGCCTTTTATAAACCTCCCAGACGAATTTCGCAAAGGCTTAGACATTCTAAGTTCTCTCGACTCGCAACCAAGTATAGTCTATAGGCTTTGGTCACCCGCCTGCCACCTGCGTTACCGGGGTCAGGACGGGGTCCAGGGGAGACGACGAGGACGTACCTATAAACACTTGGGGGCTCCCCCAACCTAACCTAACCTAACCTAACCTAACCTAACCTAACCAGTCCCGCTCCAACCTCCGCCCGGAGCGCACCTAAAAGCACGTGTTTCCGCGCTTAAAAAATCTAAAAAGTGGTAAAAAGTGCTCGGATTGCAGTGTGTGATATACCAAAAGTTGCGTCTAGTGAAGTGCTAACCGATAGTGCAAAAAGTGTGAAAATCGGTTCAGTTTTACGGAAGTTAGAAGCGAAAAACCGGTTTTTCCGGAAATCGCTGACCTTCGGAGCTGAACGCTGCACGAACAAGATCGGTGAGCCCCGGTTTTTATTTTACCGTGAGGTGGGCACCCTAGAGGAGCAGTCTTCAGCCAAGTTCCAGATTTTTCTCGGGAAAACTCACAAAGTTATTCCCGGAAAACTGAAAACCACGTGGCCACATGGTCGGACTTCTGGCCCTTTTTGGGCTTTTCTATAAATTGGACAGCGTGCGCCTAGACGAGTCCTGCCATCCAACACTTCGAACGTGAAAATTGGACCACTCCCGGAGGATTTACAAGGTTTCGAAAATTTTCCTAAATTTCAAAAAATTATATTTCAAGATCAAGATCGGTCACCCTATCTTTTTCAAGCGTATTTAATAGACTTTAGTGACCTCTATTTTAATTAAAATTTTAAAAATTTTCTGGTGATTAGTTTTTAAGTTATAATTTTTTAAATTTTTATATTGTTAATATCTCCGAAAATACGCATTTTATTCCATTTTTGAGCAAAGTTTCAAATACCCATGATAATGGGTATTTTAAGTTAGCGGCATTTTTAATTTTAAAATTTTCAAAATTTTTCCGAGCTTTTTTTAACATTTTTCAAATAATTTCCAAAAATCGCCCGTATCTCGGAAACGGTGCTTTTTAGGTCAGTTTTAGCAACGGCTCCAACATACGTAGTATGCTGGAGGTTTTGCAGGCATATATATTTTTATAAAATTTTGGACTTTTTCAAAATTTGAAAAATTTTCGAAAACACGCTATATCTCAAAAACGGAGCGTTTTGGACCATTTTTAAGACCGGCTTGAACATACTTCGTATGCTCAAGGTTTTGATTTTACAACATTTGGAAGGAATTTTGATTTTAAATTTTTTTTATTTTTATTTTTTTTTTTATTTATTTTTTTTTTTTTTATTTCATTTTCGAAAAATTTTTTTGAAAAAATGTTTCAATAAATTTTTCGAAAAAATCTAAATTGTTACGTGATATAATCCTTCCGCACCCTGACAACGAAAATACTTATATGTCTTTAAAGTGCCTCTTAAACATACTGTATAAGATAAGGTAAAAAAAGCCTTTCTCTGACCACTCAACTCCTGTTCTGGAGTGCTTCTTAGTAATTAAGTATTTTGGATACTGACAATAAACTAGACTTAAATTTAAACTGCAATTGTATGTTTAACCTAGGCACAACTAGCACTTATGACCCTGCCAGACGCTAGCGGACCGCTCTTAAGTTGTAGGAAAACCGACATTACGCTCTTTTGGCGTAATTAGCTAACACAAACGATAGCCCTATTAGGCTAAATTATTATTATATATTTTATGTACAATCAATCCTATTTACAACTTTTACAAATTTACCATAAAACGACCTGACCTCCCACAATAATGTTCGCCGCAACCCGCACCCCAATCAAGAAGACAAAGGATCACAAAGATCCCGCCCAGACGGTAGAGCAGGCTGGTTCTGCCAAAACTAACGTACGGACTAGCATCGGAGAGTGGGAATCGGGTCGAATATCGCCCATCCCCACACAAAGCTCCTCAGAAAAAGTGGCGACTGATCTGCTAGCCCCCCAGAAACAAAAAACCTTATCACAAGGAGGGAAACTAGCAAAACAATGCCCACCACCCATGGTAACTCGAGAAAGCACACCGCCGAGGCCAGTCTACGCAAGTAGGACTGAGGAAGCAACGGCCAACTACATCAAGGCAACAGATGAGTTAAACTCATCACGTAACACCAAGACCGAAATAAAAGAAGAAGTCCTAGCTGCACTAGAACGACTCTTAAAATTGGTAATAGAGTCAGAAGAAGAGAGAATTAAAGGGAATAAGACGAACCAGAGCGGAAAAAGCAGAGCAGAGCAAACCACAACACCATCTCTCCCAAACCATTCCACACCCGAAATAGCTGAACTGTGCAAGATACTACAGGAGCACACAAAACTTATCAGCGATAACAGCGCGGGTATGGAGAAACTTAAAGGAACATTAGAAGAACATAAAAAATCCTTAGAGAACACCACATACGCTGGCGTGCTAGCTGGAAGCAGTGAGAGAAAACTCCCGCAGCCGACAGCATTACACTCGGTAGTGGTTACCTCAAAGGACGAGACGGAAAGCGGCGAGCAGGTGCTCGACAGAATAAGGGAAGCTGTTAAAGCGCAGGAAGGATGGGTGAAAGTTGATAGAGTCCGGAAGGCGAGAGACAGAAAGGTGATTATAGGATGTAGAAGTCAAGACGAGATCCAGAAGGTAAAGGATAGAATAAAGGAAAAAGGGGAACACCTGAACGTAGAGGCTATCAAAAACAAAGACCCGCTTATTGTTCTCTACGATGTCCTGCAGAAAAATTCTGACGGGGACGTCGTAAAGGCAATAAAGGAACAGAACCGCAGCCTTCTCAAAGAAATGACCGAAGAAGACGATCGAGTGGAAGTGCGATTTAGGCGGAGAGCGAGGAACTCTCTCATGGCTCATATAGTGATAAGGGTCTCGCCATTCATTTGGAAGCGCTTGACCGACGCAGGGGCTGTACACGTTGACCTGCAGAGGGTCAGGGTCGCCGATCAATCCCCCCTAATACAGTGTTCACGCTGTCTCGGGTACGGACACAGTCGGCGATTCTGTCAGGATGCGGCCGACGTGTGCAGCCACTGCGGCGGACAACATGTGCGGTCCGACTGTCCTGAGTGGCACGCAGGCACTCCCCCAGGCTGCATCAATTGTATAAAAGCAAAAGCGAATAAGGTAGATCACAACGCCTTTAGCCAGGAGTGCCCGGTGAGACGTAAGTGGGAGGCAATGGCGAGGTCCACCGTGGCCTACTGCTAAGGGCAGCCAATACGCCATAACGCAAGCTAATTTACAGCGCAAAAAGCTCGCTACCAATGAGCTGCTGATAGAAGCGGACAAAAGGAATATAGCAGTTGCACTCATCCAAGAGCCATACGTGGGAGCCGAACGGAAATTGAGGTGTCACCGGGGCGTAAGGGTCTTTCAGAGCATCGAGCAAGGAGAGGGTACTGTAAAAGCCGCAATAGTAGTTTTTGACTCCGACCTTGACGTAACACAGTACCCAAAACTCACCACAAACAACATCGTTGTGGTGGGGATCCGAACTCGTGCCTGGGAGATCACGCTGGTGTCCTTCTATTTTGAGCCCGATAAACCCATTGGCCCCTATCTAGAGCAAATTGTAAAAGTGTGCCAGGAAACTGGAACAAGAAACATTGTCATTGGCGGGGACTCTAACGCGAAAAGTGCTTGGTGGGGTGGCAGAACAATGGACCACAGAGGGGAAGAGATGGCTGGCACCCTTAACGACCTGGGCCTTCACGTACTTAATACTGGGGATACTCCAACTTTTGACACGATCAGGGGAGGTCAACGTTTTCACAGCTACGTGGATGTTACGGCGTGCTCTACTGATTTGCTTGACCTGGTGGTCGACTGGACAGTGGAAGAAAATCTCACGAGCTCGGACCACAATGGAATAGTATTTAGCATCAAACTACAAAAGTCAAAAGGAATCAAAATTAGCAGAACTACAAGAAAATTCAATACGAAAAAAGCTAATTGGGAAAAATTTAATGAAAAATTTAACCAATTAAAGCTGACCTACAACCTAAATATAGAATCAATAGATCAAATAGACAGTAAAGAAAAATTAGATGAAGCAATTACAAACTACACAAAAGCGATTACAGACACATGCACATATTCTATTCCAAAAAAGGTAAATAAAGAGATACTTACTATTCCATGGTGGTCCAAAAAGCTCGAAGAGATGAAGAAAGCAGTCACCACCAGGAAACACCGCATCCGATGCGCTGCGCCGATCCGTAGAGAAAAAGTGGTAGCAGACTATCTGAAACATAAGGAGGAGTATGAGTTGGAGGCTTTGAAGGCACAGGTCGAAAGCTGAAAGGGGTTTTGTGAGAAGCAGGACAGGGAGGGGGTATGGGAGGGTATATATAGAGTCATTGGCCGAACTAAGATTAGAGGGGAAGACACGCCATTAACAGACGGGACTAAGATACTGGATGCAAAAGAATCGGTTAAGCTCTTAGCAGAAACCTTCTTTTCTGAAGACCTAGAGGAAAGCGACAGTATCGAACACCGCCAAATAAGAGAGCTGGCAAAAACTGTAAACGAAGGAGAACAAAATGGAATTTGCGATCCTCAGTTTACGAAAGTGGAGCTCCTTACGGCAATGGAAAGTTTCAACCCAAAGAAGGCTCCCGGCGCTGACGGATTCACCGCCGATATTTGTAGTCGAGCCATCAGAAATGACCCAAACATATTCCTGAACCTTCTTAACAAGTGTCTTTCACATCATCTTTTCCCAACGATCTGGAAGGAGGCGACAGTCGTCATACTCAAGACGCCAGGAAAGGACGACTATACTCGGCCAAAATCTTATAGACCCATAGGCTTACTGCCCATTTTAGGCAAAGTCTATGAGAAAATGCTAATATGCAGAATCAAATACCACCTGATACCGCGGTTTAATTCACACCAGTACGGATTCATGCCCCAGAAGAGCACGGAAGACTCCCTCTATGTCCTAATAAATCTATCTAAATAATTAAATCAAAGCTGGAACAGAAAAGAATAGTTACGCTAGTCTCGCTAGACATAGAGGGGGCTTTTGATAGCGCCTGGTGGCCGGCCATCAGAGTCCGACTGGCGGAGGAGAACTGCCCGATAAACCTGCGTAGGGCCGCTGATAGTTACCTGAGAGATCGAAGGGTAACAGTAAGGTATGCAGGAGAAGAATACACGAAAAGCACTAACAGGGGATGTGTCCAGGGATCCATTGGGGGACCCCTGTTCTGGAACCTTATTTTAGATCCACTATTAAAAAGTCTTGCTGAACGCGGCGATTATACGCAGGCCTTTGCTGATGACGTCATTTTGCTCTTCGATGGTGGGACTGCTCTTGAGATCGAGGAACGTGCCAATGCTGCGCTCGAACATGTACGGGCGTGGGGTATCAGAAACAAATTAAAGTTTGCACCACAAAAGACGAACGCTATTACAGTCACGCGTAAAATGAAATATGATACACCACGCCTCAGCATGGGCGGGGTCGGCATTGGCATGTCCAGAGAGATCAAGGTGCTAGGGCTCACCATTGACGACAAACTGACGTTCAATGCTCACACCGCTAACGTCTGTTGTAGGGCCATAAGTTTTTATAAGCAGCTGTCAAGGGCAGCAAAAATCCATTGGGGACTGCAGCCTGAGATCATAAGGTCAATCTATACGGCAGTAGTGGAACCAACTATAACATATGCTGCAGCAGCATGGGCCCCTGCCACTAATAAACTAGGAATAAGAAAACAATTGGACGCTGTGCAACGGGGCTTTGCCCAAAAAATTGTGAAATCCTACAGGACGGTGTCCTTAAATTCGGCACTATTGCTCGCTGGGCTTCTCCCCCTAGATATTAGAATCCGCGAAATGGCCACGCTCTATGAAATTAAAAAAGGGTATTCCCAGCGAGTAATAGGAGACCGTGAGATGGAGAGAATTACTCCATATAAAGACATTGTACACCCCGCAGAACAGATAGAGTCGGAGTTCATATGCCTGCCAGACGGTGCAGCACTGCAAGAACATTATAACGATGGTCTTCAAATATATACAGACGGCAGTAAGCTGGAAGGGAAAGTCGGCGCGGCACTGTCCCTCTGGGACAGTGACGCGGAGATCAGTACCAAAAAGCTCAAGTTGGAGCAGTGCTGCACCGTTTTCCAGGCTGAACTCCTGGCTCTATCTGAAGCCACCAATCAGGCACTTAACAGTAAATTCAAAATTTGTAATGTCTACTGTGATTCAAGATCTGCATTAGAAACGGTAGCGAAAAGCGTTTCCCTCCACCCCCTTGCTGTAAAAACACGAGCCAATATAGCCAAAATTAGGAAAAATGGTAATATCATTAATCTCTTTTGGATCAAGGCTCATGCAGGGTTGGAGGGGAACGAGAGAGCAGACGAACTTGCAAAAGAGGCAGCTCTAAAATTGAAATCTAAATCACATTATGATAAATGCCCGGTTTCATTCGTCAAGCGACAGATTCGAGTGGATTCGCTTGACGAATGGAACCGACGGTATAAAAGTGAAGACACAGCGTCCATAACTAAAAAGTTTTACCCGGACGCCATTAAGGCATACCCCTTGATTAGGAAATTAACGCTGGACCCAATTGTAACGCAGCTCCTGACAGGACATGGCGGGTTCTCCTCCTACTTGCATCGATTCAAGTGCAAGGAGAGCCCGGCTTGTCTCTGCGATTCCGAAGCTGACGAAAATGTCCTGCATATTGTAACTGAATGTCCGATGTTTAACAGTTGCAGATATGACATAGAACAAGAGTTAGGGATGCAAGTAAATGTAGATAATCTCAGCAAAATTGTAGCAAATAAGTTTAAGTGTCAAAAGTTTATTGACTATTGCAAGAAAATAATAGTTAAGGTAGTAAATAGAAATAAAAAGTAAAAAATAAATTGTACACCCATATATTTAAGTATATAGGATATGTGCAATTGGCATATGAAAGCACTAATTAGAAGTAAGAATTGCTTGTAATAAAACAAAATACATTGTTGTTAAATTATTTACAACCCATGTTGAATAGTTAATAAGTAAAAATAAAAATAGCTAGAGTAGGGATGATAGATTGGCGACCCACCAATAAAGCACTGACAGAAAGATGAATGTAAGAATGATAATAGAATGCGGAATGATTGAAGAAGTAGAAACTGAAAGAACTGGAGTGAAAGAGGCGCGCAGAAAAGGCTCCCATCTTGTGGGAGGTACTAGGGAAAAAAAAAAAAAAAAAAAAAAAAAAAAAAAAAAAAAACCTAACCTAACCTAACCTAACCTAACAACATTGTCACAGAGGGCTCTATTAACCAAAAACCCTACGCCACCCTGGGAAAGTTTATGTCCCTCTCGGAAGTAAAGGTGGCCTGATTCAAGGGTTAGGGTTACCGTATCCTCCGGGACGATAAGAATGTGCCACCTATAATCCTTCCGAGCTCGATTTCGAGTTGCGTCCATTGTACGTCGCCAAGGTCAGTTGTTTTTGGCGGTCATCCGTAACCCGGGGATTCTTCGCACCCCCTGCCCTGCCGTCACCGTGACCGCCGCCGTGATCAGGAATAGCAGGGCGACCGGGAACTGTGGGCCGTGGTTGATTATGGCTTGCCATAGAGGATTTGCTCATTAATTGCCACGCTGAGCAGGCGGGTTGGCAATCGCAGTGCGTAGCTACTGGCACCGGTGTCGCTGCTTACGACACCGACCTGTTGTATCAAAATACAATTAAAGGTGTCTGCCCACTATCCCGTAGCATACCATGAGCGTGCTAGGAACGTTTCCGGCACGGAAAGGCCGGCCAAAGAAAAAACCGGCCGGTGACGGAACGGTCTAGTGGGCATAGTCTCATACTTCTCAATACAAAGAATAGTTTTTTGTCCGAAACGGTCCTAGTACGGTCATGGTATGCTACGGGATAGTGGGCAGACACCTTAAGATAAACAGTTACTATGGAATCAGACAATTTAAAAATAAACTGGCCAAGTGCAAGTTGGACTCGCACTTGTAGGGTTCCGTAACATAGTTAATTATTCCATAACTATGATTTTTCGCAACTACAAAATTAACTTTGTTTTTCATAGTGTTTGTATGAAAAACAAAGTTATCTTTGCGGTCGCCATATCTCTAAAACTGCTGACTGTATCTCGTTCAAACCAATTTTCGTTGTTAGTTTCTATTGAGATTTACAGCATATATTTGTTTTAGATTTTTCACTCCCATACTTTTAAAGTTAGAGGGGGGGGGGATACACATTTTACCATTTTTTATTAATATTTGAGAAAAAATTATTTTAGAAACCTCAATGTCATTTTTAAAGACCTATCCATAAACGTATAGGTTTTAAGAAAAAAATTTTTTTTTGTTTCTCTTCCATGTATGGGATGCCCCCCCTTAAACTTTTATATTTTTTATTTTTGTATAAAAATCGGAAAGCGGTTCACAGAATACATCTACCTACCAAGTTTCAATTCTGTAGTTTTAACACTTTCGGAATAAAATGGCTGTGACATACGGACGGACAGACAGACAGACAGACATGACGAATCTATAAGGGTTCCGTTTTTTGCCATTCGGCTACGGAACCCTAAAAAATGACGCGATACAGCTTGTTGTACTGTTACACAGATAGCGGTTGACATTATCATCTCAAGTATTTTAGCATTTGATATACATTTATAGAACAGTCTAAACCTCATATTGCTGCGGGTATATCAGCGAAAACACTTAGTCCTACCTAAGTATTTCCAAAGACTCTTTATCATGTCTTTTAAACACTCAAGTTAATGGTGAGAATTTCTGCTCAATGCAAAAAAGCAGAAATGTTTACCTCGCATTGGTGTTTGCTATGCATAGTTTGGAGGCATGTGTTATACTAGTTACAAATTAAGTAAGTGTTTGTAGAATGAGTGATGTTTCTCAATCAGGTAATTCAGGAGCAGAACAAGAAAGGTTCACGTACCGCTTGGCAGTTACATGAAAATGGAGAATGCGCCTATTGCCGTTGTCATCTTTTCCTGTCCAGGGTCAGTACATTTATTATCTATTGACTACGTTGATTCGTCCCTCGATAAGTGCGCGAATAAACATGAACAAAATAAGTTTAGGTAGGTTAATAGGTACAAATTTTGTCTAGTGAAAAGTGCGAAAAGTTCTCGAGTTTTAGTCAGAAACTGTTTGTATTCATTGATTTAATTTATTGTGTATGCATTGATTATGCCAGCCCTTTCTTTTCCAATACGATTATACTCTTGAATAGCTATTCTTTTTTTTTAAAAGCCTTTTATCTATTCCCTTTTCTCATAGAGGGGGGGATGGAAAGTAGAGTATCATTTGGCCGCAATATAATTTTCTCTCGGTTGACGTACTTTGATACTGTGTTGCGCCCCCCTGATACAATTAGTATTATACGCAAATAATTGTTTGGTATTTTATTTGATAGATCTTAATGAAAGCCACAAAGATACCACGAACCCCGAAAATATGCGTAGCACTTTTCATCAATGAATGTTAAGCAATGTAAAGATGTACACGAGTTAATAGTAGATTAGTAAGTTATTATTATTATTTTTTTATATTATTATTATTATATAATTGGTGCTTACACCCGAGCTAACTGCTCTGCTTTACATCTCGATTGTGAGGTAAGTAGAAAAAAACCGGCATTACAAGAATAAAACATTTTATTAGTTAAAATTTATAGTGAAATGAAAACAATTTTCAAATTTTAGGGACAGGTGTTTTTTTTAACATTGAATAAATGCACCACAAACTAGATGGCTGCAGCTTTTTGATAGCTCACTAAAGTATGTTAAAAATACAATCTCAGATAAAGACTTTACTCGTTTTTCTTTTCGCCACTTTATGAACTCGTCGTAAGTTTTCAAATATCTCTCTTTAGAACTTTCAGGCAAAATATTGTTAATTGCTGCTTCAGCTTCCATTTTCATTGAATCGGGAGTGCAGCTTATTTCTTCATAATTTGCAGAACTCATGTTTTTTCCTAATTAGCACGTAATTATAAAAAAATCCCAAAAACAAACAATATTTAAAGTAAAAGTTTTCTATTCCCGCCTTTTTTCATCTTTCTTTTTTTTTAAGAACGAAATTGGGCTTCTTTCGTTCGATATTTAAAATTGATGACTATTATACTCATACGAGGACAAGGCTGAATAGCGAAGCGACCTCTTTTGTTATTGGGCTGAATGCATGACGTCTATTGCCAGTATGATGGTTAGATGTACGCGAACTTTTTGAAAGAGTGAAGTGTTTTTATTTTAAATTACTTACCGCCCTAGGGCTTTTCCGGCTACATTATTACCCTAGAGCGCTAATTGGTTACCTACAAGCCCCATTTGGGGGGTAATAAGGACCTACTTACCGAATATGAGAGATGTAAAAGTTTTTAACCACAAGCATCGTCGCGTCACGTCTCAGTGTGAACTTGCCCTAACGCTTCGCCGCTCTAGCGTATTCTATATCCATAAATTTCCAATTCCATCTAGGACCGTGTCGTCACTTAACATCAAATGTAATATAGGTCAACTATTTATCCGACCTCAAAAAAAATTTGGTGACTGAGGCAGCCGGGGATATTACAAAGGTAGCGAGAATTGTGTTGTAAATTTATTAGAGTGTAATCATTTACAGGTGATCGGGCTGACGAAGGGCCAGACAGGTCTGTGCGCTTTGCACGGCGTGGATCTGTTTGAACAATCTGTGCAGCGCGGTCAACAACTGACTGGAGTATATTGCATCGTGTTGTTAAGCAACACACAAATTACCAATATACTGAAAAATCTTCAACAGAGAATGCGAGGCCGAATCACCGGCGCGTTGAACCTCAGGCCCAACTGAATTATTTTGTGATTTTGTGTAATATGAAGTACAGGACGATAAATATTCCGCCATCAAAGTGTTGCTTGCTGCATTCAATACAGCATACTTACGATGAATTCATAAACTGCGTAAACTCAAGTCATTTAAGCGACATAATATGCGTATAGAATGGCATCGGATATTAGTTTGTAAGTTTTCTATATTTATACATAATGTTACTATTAATGTTAAATGTTAAAATAAATAAATATGTATATTAATGTAAATACATTAAGCATAGTTTTTTTGATTATTACGTATTTACACTCATAGTCCAGTCAAAATAGACATTACAGTTTGCATTAATTCCCAACAAGCTGGATTTTTGTGCAGGCCTTGAATACGTCATTACAAATGACATGTCAAAAGTCCCCATCGATCCCGCTTGTGCGTTGTTTTTTATTCGAGGTCAAAGGTCACAAATTGCGTTTTTCGTGATTTTCAGAAAATCGGTAAGTTTTATCATAAAAGTACCTTTGATAAAACTGTAGATCATAAAATTGTCTCTAAAAAATTTATCAATACTTTTTTTTCTACGAGCCACCGTTTCTGAGATATAACGATTCAAAAAGTTATAAAAGTTGTTATCGTCATAATATGCATGAGTACGCTGCGTATATATGATGTATGATTTTCACAACTACAAAAATAACTTTGTTTTTCATAGTGTTTGTATGAAAAACCAAGTTATATTTGCGGTCGCTATATCTCAAAAACTGCTGACTGTATCTCGTTCAAACCAATATTCGTTAAAAGTTTTTATTGAATCTACAGAATATATATACATGGGATGCCCCCCCCCCCCCCCCTATATCTCAGAAAAAAAGTATTGATACAATTTTTATAGTTAATTTTATGGTCTACAATTTTGTCTATGGCACTTTTATGATAAAACTTACCGTTTTTCTAAAAATCGCGAAAGACGCAAATTTGTGACCTCAAATAAAAAACAACGCACAAGCGGGATCGATGGGGACTTTTGACATGTAATTTGTAATGACGTATTCAAGGCCTGCACAAAAATGCAGCGTGTTGGGAATGAATACAAACTGGAATCATAATTTAGTCGATTTTGACTGGATTATGATCTGTATGTGTTGAGTACTCGAGTGTCTATTAGAGTGAGCCTTATGATAAGACGTCACTGCAATTTGACTCGTTGCATCATAGGCCCTAGCCCGAGGCATAAGCATAGTACATCTGCCCCAGAAGATATTTTATTGATATTTAGAGGATACGTAGGTAATTTCTAATAAAATATTTAGTTCCTGAATGTTTTATATTTCTAACTTGATTGTATTTATTAAAGCAAAATGTAAATTTAATAACAACAAAAAAATTCAATATTGACTAAAATAATTTTTCTGAATTATTTATTTGTATTGAAGACTAGAAATTTCTTTTAAAAAAAGTAGATATATAAGTCTGAGAAAGGTTTGTAAAAACATTGTTTTATTCAACATATGTTCTTGTATTAAAACTAAAGGTTGTTATTGTTTTTGAAATATGTTGACTGGCGATACGTGTAAGTGTCGTATGACGCCGCGACTATGACCGTCCAAGTACAGAACCAGCAGACTGAACATATCCACCTACATAGAGGTGTGAGACAAGGGGACGTTATTTCCCCCAAATTGTTCACAAACGCTCTAGAGGATATGTTCAAAACGCTGAACTGGAAAGGACGGGGCATAAATGTCAATGGCGATTACCTCTCACACCTGAGATATGCAGATACTATCGTCATCACGGCTGGAACCGTGCAGGACTTGCAACACATGCTGCCCACCCTGGCTGATTCTTCTGCACGCATCGGTCTCCGGATCGACTTGGATAAGACCAAGATCATGTTCAACGAACATGTTATTCCGGAACCGATTGCCCTAAACGGAGTTCCTCTGGAAGTTGTTCACGAATGCGTCTACCTTGGGCAAATCTTGCAATTGGGTAGAAACAACTTCGAGAAGGTAGCTCGCAGAAGAACTTCGTCGAGTCTTTTCGTCGCCCATACCACAAAGCCTAAAGACGATCTCCTGAATTTACATGGCATAATTTTTTTTTCTTAAGGCGCTGCCTCGAAAAACTGTAAGAAATTAAGTTCAGCCAATCTTAATTTTTGTTTTGATTGTCTGATTTATTTATGTCCTTAAAGCAAAATATTATCGTGCTTATTAAAAAAAAACAATTAAGTTAAAAGTTTCAAACTTTCAGAATATACGTATATTATTAGTACCTAACCTACACAATGATCTTCTAAATATCAATAAAATATGTTTCGAGGGACAGATTTACTATGCGTATAGGGCATACGGTAGGACCTTAATCTAGATACATTTTCAAAAACTGCTCATAGAAGTTTGAAGTGAGAGTTCGATAAAAACTTAATTGCTTATGCCATATTTTTTAAAATGGCTGCCTCAGTCACCAAATTTTTTTTGAGGTCGGATAATTAGTTGACCTATATTACATTTGATGTTAAGTGACGACACGGTCCTAGATGGAATTGGAAATTTATGGATATAGAATACGCTAGAGCGGCGAAGCGTTAGGGCAAGTTCACACTGAGACGTGACGCGACGATGCTTGTGGTTAAAAACTTTTACATCTCTCATATTCGGTAAGTAGGTCCTTATTACCCCCCAAATGGGGCTTGTAGGTAACCAATTAGCGCTCTAGGGTAATAATGTAGCCGGAAAAGCCCTAGGGCGGTAAGTAATTTAAAATAAAAACACTTCACTCTTTCAAAAAGTTCGCGTACATCTAACCATCATACTGGCAATAGACGTCATGCATTCAGCCCAATGACAAAAGAGGTCGCTTCGCTATTCAGCCTTGTCCTCGTATGAGTATAATAGTCATCAATTTTAAATATCGAACGAAAGAAGCCCAATTTTGTTCTTAAAAAAAAAAGAAAGATGAAAAAAGGCGGGAATAGAAAACTTTTACTTTAAATATTGTTTGTTTTTGGGATTTTTTTATAATTACGTGCTAATTAGGAAAAAACATGAGTTCTGCAAATGATGAAGAAATAAGCTGCACTCCCGATTCAATGAAAATGGAAGCTGAAGCAGCAATTAACAATATTTTGCCTGAAAGTTCTAAAGAGAGATATTTGAAAACTTACGACGAGTTCATAAAGTGGCGAAAAGAAAAACGAGTAAAGTCTTTATCTGAGATTGTATTTTTAACATACTTTAGTGAGCTATCAAAAAGCTGCAGCCATCTAGTTTGTGGTGCATTTATTCAATGTTAAAAAAAACACCTGTCCCTAAAATTTGAAAATTGTTTTCATTTCACTATAAATTTTAACTAATAAAATGTTTTATTCTTGTAATGCCGGTTTTTTTCTACTTACCTCACAATCGAGATGTAAAGCAGAGCAGTTAGCTCGGGTGTAAGCACCAATTATATAATAATAATAATATAAAAAAATAATAATAATAACTTACTAATCTACTATTAACTCGTGTACATCTTTACATTGCTTAACATTCATTGATGAAAAGTGCTACGCATATTTTCGGGGTTCGTGGTATCTTTGTGGCTTTCATTAAGATCTATCAAATAAAATACCAAACAATTATTTGCGTATAATACTAATTGTATCAGGGGGGCGCAACACAGTATCAAAGTACGTCAACCGAGAGAAAATTATATTGCGGCCAAATGATACTCTACTTTCCATCCCCCCCTCTATGAGAAAAGGGAATAGATAAAAGGCTTTTAAAAAAAAAAGAATAGCTATTCAAGAGTATAATCGTATTGGAAAAGAAAGGGCTGGCATAATCAATGCATACACAATAAATTAAATCAATGAATACAAACAGTTTCTGACTAAAACTCGAGAACTTTTCGCACTTTTCACTAGACAAAATTTGTACCTATTAACCTACCTAAACTTATTTTGTTCATGTTTATTCGCGCACTTATCGAGGGACGAATCAACGTAGTCAATAGATAATAAATGTACTGACCCTGGACAGGAAAAGATGACAACGGCAATAGGCGCATTCTCCATTTTCATGTAACTGCCAAGCGGTACGTGAACCTTTCTTGTTCTGCTCCTGAATTACCTGATTGAGAAACATCACTCATTCTACAAACACTTACTTAATTTGTAACTAGTATAACACATGCCTCCAAACTATGCATAGCAAACACCAATGCGAGGTAAACATTTCTGCTTTTTTGCATTGAGCAGAAATTCTCACCATTAACTTGAGTGTTTAAAAGACATGATAAAGAGTCTTTGGAAATACTTAGGTAGGACTAAGTGTTTTCGCTGATATACCCGCAGCAATATGAGGTTTAGACTGTTCTATAAATGTATATCAAATGCTAAAATACTTGAGATGATAATGTCAACCGCTATCTGTGTAACAGTACAACAAGCTGTATCGCGTCATTTTTTAGGGTTCCGTAGCCGAATGGCAAAAAACGGAACCCTTATAGATTCGTCATGTCTGTCTGTCTGTCCGTCCGTATGTCACAGCCATTTTATTCCGAAAGTGTTAAAACTACAGAATTGAAACTTGGTAGGTAGATGTATTCTGTGAACCGCTTTCCGATTTTTATACAAAAATAAAAAATATAAAAGTTTAAGGGGGGGCATCCCATACATGGAAGAGAAACAAAAAAAAATTTTTTTCTTAAAACCTATACGTTTATGGATAGGTCTTTAAAAATGACATTGAGGTTTCTAAAATAATTTTTTCTCAAATATTAATAAAAAATGGTAAAAATGTGTATCCCCCCCCCTCTAACTTTTAAAGTATGGGAGTGAAAAATCTAAAACAAATATATGCTGTAAATCTCAATAGAAACTAACAACGAAAATTGGTTTGAACGAGATACAGTCAGCAGTTTTAGAGATATGGCGACCGCAAAGATAACTTTGTTTTTCATACAAACACTATGAAAAACAAAGTTAATTTTGTAGTTGCGAAAAATCATAGTTATGGAATAATTAACTGTGTTACGGAACCCTACAAGTGCGAGTCCAACTTGCACTTGGCCAGTTTATTTTTAAATTGTCTGATTCCATAGTAACTGTTTATCTTAAGGTGTCTGCCCACTATCCCGTAGCATACCATGACCGTACTAGGACCGTTTCGGACAAAAAACTATTCTTTGTATTGAGAAGTATGAGACTATGCCCACTAGACCGTTCCGTCACCGGCCGGTTTTTTCTTTGGCCGGCCTTTCCGTGCCGGAAACGTTCCTAGCACGCTCATGGTATGCTACGGGATAGTGGGTAGACACCTTTAATTGTATTTCGATACAACAGGTCGGTGTCGTAAGCAGCGACACCGGTGCCAGTAGCTACGCACTGCAATTGCCAACCCGCCTGCTCAGCGTGGCAATTAATGAGCAAATCCTCTATGGCAAGCCATAATCAACCACGGCCCACAGTTCCCGGTCGCCCTGCTATTCCTGATCACGGCGGCGGTCACGGTGACGGCAGGGCAGGGGGTGCGAAGAATCCCCGGGTTACGGATGACCGCCAAAAACAACTGACCTTGGCGACGTACAATGGACGCACGTTAAGGCTAGACGAGCAATTGACGCAACTCGAAATCGAGCTCGGAAGGATTATAGGTGGCACATTCTTATCGTCCCGGAGGATACGGTAACCCTTGAATCAAGCTACCTTTACTTCCGAGAGGGACATAAACTTTCCCAGGGTGGCGTAGGGTTTTTGGTTAATAGAGCCCTCTGTGACAATGTTGTAGCAGTATCGAGTGTGTTGAGCAGGGTTGCGTACCTCGTGATCAAGCCTCTGCAGTTCGGTAAAAACAACTTCGAGGAAGAAGCCAATAGAAGAATACAGTTGGGCTGGGCAGTAAACTACGTCGTGTATTCACATCACCGATTCCACAAAGTCTTCAATCAGTGCGTCCTACCCATCATGAAATGACATACGGTGCTGAAACGTGGAAACTTACGATCGGGCTGATCCACAAATTTAAAATCACTCAGCGAATTATGGAAAAGGCTATGCTCGGAGTTTTTTTGAAGGATCGAATCCGAAATGAGGTGATCCGACAAAGAACTAAAGTTATCGACATAGCTCAGCGGATTAGCTAACTGAAGTGGCAGTGGGCTGGCCATATTAGCCGAAGAATCAACAACCGTTGGGGTAAACGAGTTCTTAAGTGGAGACCGCGAATCGGCAAGCGTAGTGTAGGACGCCCCCAGACTAGATGGAGCGATGATCTTTGCAAGACGGCTGGAAAGAGCTGTATGAGAGTAGCTGAAAATCGTGCTCAGTGGCGTTCAATTGGAGAGGCCTATGTCCATCAGTGGACTAATATAGGCCGATGATGAACCTTAATGAGGATCTAAGGATGATTTTATAAAAGGGGATACATTTTCGGAAACCTTTTCTTACCAAAGTTATTGGAAAATCTGTTACCAAACATGTATTGTGTTCCGGCAGCTGCCGGCTGTCCTTGAGAGCAAGTTTCAATTTATTACGGTCAACACGAACCGTGATTCCGCGAGGACTCAACAAATTCCAGCCACTTACCCCCGGGCCGTGAGGCTCGGTTTCAAGGAGGATACGGTATTATAGACCACATTTACACAGTGTGGCAAATTATACAGAAGACTAATATATATTTCAAGACGCTGGACTAAAAGGCCATGGCATCAATATAAAACGCGGGTACCTCTCACACTTGCGATTTGCAGACGAACATCGTCATCGTAGCAGAGACACTGTAAGTACAGCAAAATATGTGTTCCGCAAACAGGCAAACATCAGCTGGGTAAAAACAATTTTGAAAGGAGACCAATAAGAGAATATATAGCTGAACTGGGCAGCATAATAAATAACGTCAAGTCATTACATCTTAGAGTGTAACGACTAAAGTATTTAATCAGTGCGTCCTACCATGATCATACATATACGGAGGCGAAACGTGGACACTTACGGTTGGGCTTGTCTACAAATTTAAAGTCGCTTAGCGTGCTATGTAAAGAGATACGCGGAGTTTCTCTGAAGAATCGAATTCGTAACTAATGAGTGGAGGTCGAATCAGGACTATAGACGTAATATATATGGATGGTGCACTGGACATCTTTTGACAGATTCAATTTAATCTGTATGCATTAACAATAAGGTTGTAATTGCTTTGTAGAACAAAACGGCCCAATTGAGAGACACCCAGGTGGGAGTGTGTCCTTGTCTAACAACCTGCTAGCCCAATATATGTTCTATACTATATGTATAGTATATACAGGGTGTCGGCTTTCATATGGTATGGTCCAAACGAAAACCGTCGACGGAGGACTCCAAGGGCTACCCAAATAACCCCCCCCCCCCCCCATGTATGTTCCGCAAAAATCTATAGTTTTCGATAAAATTGCGTTTTACTTCTTTTCGAGTTAGTCGCCGAAATGTTGCAATTTATTAAAATTTTCTCCCAAACTACAAAGACTAGAGCCCTAGTTTTTTATGGGACTATGAACAATGTATAGGTCTTTCAGGGTAAACAATTTTTTTTATTTAGGCTTATTATTTCCCGAGAAAAAAAAAAGACGTCACATTTTTTTATGTAGACGATATTTGAACTTTCACTTTGGGCAGGCTTTGCTTCAAAAAAACACAGAATAAAAAAAGTTACAACCGACTTTAAAAACTTGTCTGTTTTATTGACCTGCTGCTTGCCAAATTGTATGCGGCTACGACAAGAGGTTCAGCTCTAAAAACATAATTAACGAAATAAAAATGATTTCAATATTCAAGTTATTTCTTCTGAAATACAGTCTGGTAATCTCTTTTTTACAGAATTAACTCATATTAGGAAAATAAGTTGTAATAAAAGCCCAAAATCTTTGAATTAAGGAACTTTAAAATTGAGTTTAGAAAAATTTTAAATTCGGGGATAACTCGAAAACAAGAAAAACGCAATTTTCTCGAAAACTATAGATTTTCGCGGAACATACATGGGGGCCCTTATTATTTTATTTTTATTATTATTTGGGTAGCCCTTAAAGTCCTCCTACAACGTTTTTCGTTTGGACATATGAAACCCGACACCCTGTATATAAGTTGTCCAAACAAAAGAAAGGGACAAACTCCGTTCAAGGTCGGTCTCATGGGGGCCGGTGTACGCGATCAAGTTTAATATGTAGCAGGTCTGTGATCAGGACTCTGAGATGTCTGAGAAGAGTCTGAGAAGTCATCGAAAATAGCCCACCTATGGGGGCTACAGTTTTTACGGTCACCAGGTGGCGCAGTATACCAACGGATAATAGATATAACGAATGGAGATAACAGCTGGCAAGCTATACAATTAATAATCTAATGTCTGAATTCATGATAAATCTATGTCAGTTTGGGTTAAATCGCCTAGGACGATGGATCACTCCATCGTCCTAGTAAATCCCACACAAAAAATTAGATTTCGCGGGCCTTGTACACTAGCGCCTTCCTCTCGAACCCCGTTGGCGTAAAGGATAGCTGGCTTGACTTCTAAGCGAGAGGTCGCCGGTTCAATTTCTAGCACGGGTGTCCGTCCACAGATCTTTAGAGCATATTATATCGAAGTTCCATATGACTTGCTACCAAAAAGTAACCACCATCAAAGAATAAATCTGCCGCCATAACCCTATGGCAGTTCAGGCAGCACACATCCTTTACGATTCAGAATATGCCAACCGTGTTCACCATCTTCGATCATCGCTTACCACAAGGCGAGATAGTGGTCAAACACTAACCTACAAGATATTAAATTAAAAAACACACGTGATAACCCCCATTAGCAGGCTGGTGGCAATAGGCTGGCCACATTAGCCGAAGAACCGACGACCGCTGTGGAGTAAACGAGTTTTTGAATGAAGACCACTAATTAGCAACCGTACCGTAAGACATCTTCATACTACAAAGTGGAGCGATGATATTCGCAAGGTGGCTGGCAACTCGAAAGAGGTGGATGAGAATAGCCAAAGATCGTGCTCAGTGGCATACATTTTTTATTTAATTATTTACCTTCATAAAAATAAGGTTCTCTATTTACTTGTCTGATGACATTTTTTTCATTAAATGCCCTATTTCAATAATGACCTGCACAATGTGGCTCAGAGAAAATAAATGTAATTCCCATTTACTATTCCCCTACACTGTACAAAATTGATAGAATTGAATTCAGACAGACACGTATAGGATTCAGAAACAGACATGATAAACTTATGCTTATTAGCAAGTTTAATTAGTATGAGCAACATCTTACTTCGGGAGTTAACAGTTCGATGCTTCGGCTAGCGAGAGTCTGCCTGTAGCTCAGTTCTGCGTGAAGCATTGACTGCATCATTGTATTTACTTTGTGCAGGTGGGTCCATGGGGTTGATGAATCCTGTGATATTGCAATTAGGAGCTTCGCCATCGGAAACAGGCTGGGCTCACAATTGTTGCGGAGGTTCTGAAATAATACAATGTTCAAGAATCATCATCGTTTTTTTTATCATGGTACTTAACACATATTTAGTTTATTTTAATAAGGACAACGGTATAATGGCGTGTAAAAAGAATATAAAAATATTACCAGATATATGGATTCAGCGTTGTTGAGCCAAGAATACGGCGCAAAGTAAACTCCTTCGGATACGGTGTAGCCAGTATCGATGCATGCACAGTACGTCTTGGGGTATACAATAACGTATTCTCCCTCGTGCTGAACGTGCCTCGACACGACAACTCCTAGTTCACGCAATAAACTCGGGGGTATCATCATTATGTCACAAGGGAGCCATATGTCTTTATTTTGCACTGCAAACGGACATATAGATTCAGCAGCTGCCCGGAACGCACCAGCTTGGTCCTCGGATATTGAATACCTGCCGACAGATTACTCTATTTAAGGCCGATTTATCATTCCTCAGTTACACGATCAGATAGGGTTTATACCACTGATAGCATATTTTCGCATTTTTCAATAGACAGATAGAGGTATTCAAGGGAATAAATTCCTTACCAGAGGAGTTAATTTATTTGGCTCTTTGTGCCTCAGGTATTTTAATTTTTCTTTTAATTTTTCTTTTATTTTAATTTTTCTAAACTCAATTTTAAAGTTCCTTAATTCAAAGATTTTGGGCTTTTATTACAACTTATTTTCCTATTATGAGTTAATTCTGTAAAAAAGAGATTACCAGACTGTATTTCAGAAGAAATAACTTGAATATTGAAATCATTTTTATTTCGTTAATTATGTTTTTAGAGCTGAACCTCTTGTCGTAGCCGCATACAATTTGGCAAGCAGCAGGTCAATAAAACAGACAAGTTTTTAAAGTCGGTTGTAACTTTTTTTATTCTGTGTTTTTTTGAAGCAAAGCCTGCCCAAAGTGAAAGTTCAAATATCGTCTACATAAAAAAATGTGACGTCTTTTTTTTTTCTCGGGAAATAATAAGCCTAAATAAAAAAAATTGTTTACCCTGAAAGACCTATACATTGTTCATAGTCCCATAAAAAACTAGGGCTCTAGTCTTTGTAGTTTGGGAGAAAATTTTAATAAATTGCAACATTTCGGCGACTAACTCGAAAAGAAGTAAAACGCAATTTTATCGAAAACTATAGATTTTTGCGGAACATACATGGGGGGGGGGGGGGGGGGGGGTTATTTGGGTAGCCCTTGGAGTCCTCCGTCGACGGTTTTCGTTTGGACCATACCATATGAAAGCCGACACCCTGTATATACTATACATATAGTATAGAACATATATTGGGCTAGCAGGTTGTTAGACAAGGACACACTCCCACCTGGGTGTCTCTCAATTGGGCCGTTTTGTTCTACAAAGCAATTACAACCTTATTGTTAATGCATACAGATTAAATTGAATCTGTCAAAAGATGTCCAGTGCACCATCCATATATATTACGTCTATAGTCCTGATTCGACCTCCACTCATTAGTTACGAATTCGATTCTTCAGAGAAACTCCGCGTATCTCTTTACATAGCACGCTAAGCGACTTTAAATTTGTAGACAAGCCCAACCGTAAGTGTCCACGTTTCGCCTCCGTATATGTATGATCATGGTAGGACGCACTGATTAAATACTTTAGTCGTTACACTCTAAGATGTAATGACTTGACGTTATTTATTATGCTGCCCAGTTCAGCTATATATTCTCTTATTGGTCTCCTTTCAAAATTGTTTTTACCCAGCTGATGTTTGCCTGTTTGCGGAACACATATTTTGCTGTACTTACAGTGTCTCTGCTACGATGACGATGTTCGTCTGCAAATCGCAAGTGTGAGAGGTACCCGCGTTTTATATTGATGCCATGGCCTTTTAGTCCAGCGTCTTGAAATATATATTAGTCTTCTGTATAATTTGCCACACTGTGTAAATGTGGTCTATAATACCGTATCCTCCTTGAAACCGAGCCTCACGGCCCGGGGGTAAGTGGCTGGAATTTGTTGAGTCCTCGCGGAATCACGGTTCGTGTTGACCGTAATAAATTGAAACTTGCTCTCAAGGACAGCCGGCAGCTGCCGGAACACAATACATGTTTGGTAACAGATTTTCCAATAACTTTGGTAAGAAAAGGTTTCCGAAAATGTATCCCCTTTTATAAAATCATCCTTAGATCCTCATTAAGGTTCATCATCGGCCTATATTAGTCCACTGCTGGACATAGGCCTCTCCAATTGAACGCCACTGAGCACGATTTTCAGCTACTCTCATACAGCTCTTTCCAGCCGTCTTGCGAAGATCATCGCTCCATCTAGTCTGGGGGCGTCCTACACTACGCTTGCCGATTCGCGGTCTCCACTTAAGAACTCGTTTACCCCAACGGTTGTTGATTCTTCGGCTAATATGGCCAGCCCACTGCCACTTCAGTTAGCTAATCCGCTGAGCTATGTCGATAACTTTAGTTCTTTGTCGGATCACCTCATTTCGGATTCGATCCTTCAAAGAAACTCCGAGCATAGCCTTTTCCATAATTCGCTGAGTGATTTTAAATTTGTGGATCAGCCCGATCGTAAGTTTCCACGTTTCAGCACCGTATGTCATTTCATGATGGGTAGGACGCACTGATTGAAGACTTTGTGGAATCGGTGATGTGAATACACGACGTAGTTTACTGCCCAGCCCAACTGTATTCTTCTATTGGCTTCTTCCTCGAAGTTGTTTTTACCGAACTGCAGAGCTTGCCCAAGGTAAACATACTCCTGAACAACTTCGAGAATACTGCCCTGTACTGCGATTGGTTCTGGACTTACATGCTCATTGAACATGACCTTCGTCTTATCAAGTTCATGCGGAGACCAATGCGTTGAGAAGAGAATCAGCTAGGGCGTTCAGCATATGTTGCAGATCTTGCAGCGTTTCTGCTACGATGACGATGTCGTCCGCAAATCGCAAGTGTGAGAGATACTTGGCGTTGATGTTAATTTCGTGTCTTTCCTAGTCCAGTGTCTTGAACATATCCTCCATAGCATTTGTGAACCATTTGGGGGATATAACATGCCCTTGTCTCACAGACTCACACCACGACGCATAAAAGTAGGTTCATTCGGCCATGGTAGCGGCATTGTATAGACCTCTCAGCACTAGGATATATCGCCAATCGATTCTGCAAGCTGCAAGGATTCCAGAACAGACCAGGTTTCGATGGAGTCAAAGGCCTTCTCATAGTCCACAAACGCTAAGCACAGGGGCCGATTATACTCTTCGGTCTTCTATAATCTGCTGCACTGTGTGGATGTGGTCTATTGTTCCATATCCCGATCGAAACCAGGCCTGCTCCGGAGGCTGGAACTCGTCTTCGTCCAAGACGGTTCGTGATGACCCTTGAAAACAGCTTGTAAACGTGGCTTAGGAGAGAAATTGGTCGTTAGTTCTTCAAAAGAGTTTTGTCACCCTTTTGAAGAATAACACGACAACACTCTTACTCCTTGCCTCTGGAGTTTTCCCATTAAAGAGGACAGTATTGAAAATTTTCTGGAGCTCCTTAATAACAGGTGTACCACCAGACTTCAAGAGCTCCGTTGTAATACCGTCCTCCCGGGGGGCTTTTCCATTTCTAAGCTGTCTAAGAGCCATTCCGATTTCGTCAAGGCTGACTTCTGGCAAGTCTTCGGTAAAGTGACGCGTTAATGTGGCTCTGGCATCCTCATTTTCGAGGTCAGGTTGAGATTCATGCGAAGCGTATAACTGGCTGTAGAAGTTTTCAGTCGAAAGAACTTCTGGCTTGGAAGCAACGACAACTCCATCCGTGGTGGTCAACTTTGTGAAATGGCTTCTCCCAAGAGATTGGACAAAAACTTTGGACCCCCGATTTTGCTCGATTGCTCGTTGTATAGAGCGAGTGTTTGAGCATCGGAGGTCGTGTCGTATCTGTTTGCCAATTCTCTGGTTAAGAGTTTGCCTGTCTGACGAAGTGACTGGTGGGTTTTCACGTCGTTCCTGCACAAGCCCGAACGTTTCTTCCGAAAACTTCGACTTCTTGCCTGTACGCTGTATTTCACAAAATGTCATACCTTCCACCCTGAGGATTCCAACCTCATTATCAAGGGTCTGGTCTATGTCAACGCTGTTTGTGGTTTCCACGGCAGCGAATCGGTTCTCCAGATTTGACTGGAACGTTTCAGATCTCACTATGGTTTGGAGCCGGGTAGGTCGGAGCCTAGACTACATCAAACGGATGCGTTCAAGCTTAAAATTGATATTCAGAGAGCCTCGCACAAATTGGTGATCACTTCCGGTGTTAAACCTGTTGATCACTGAGACGTGTCTGAATATACGCTTCTTGTCCGTTATGATAAAGTCGATCTCATTTTTAGTCATAAGTGTCATGTCCACTTCCTTTGGGGCTTTTTCTTAAAGAATGTATTCATCAAGAAATGGCCTTCCTTTTCGAGGAAGTTGATCAGAATTTGCCCCCTATGATTCCTGCAACCATAGCCATGGGATCCTACTACCGATTCGCCGCAGTTTTGTACTCCCACTTTAGCGTTGATGTCCCCCATGACAACGTTGTAGTGGGCCTTGGTGGTAAAGTGTAATGCCTTTGATATATCACTGAACATATCTTCGACTTCAACGTCCGAGTGTGCCGAGGTCGGTGCGTAAACCTGCACAACCTTGAGACTATAGCTCTCGTTCAGCTTGATCACGAGGTACGCAACCCTGCTCAACACACTCGATACTGCTACAACATTGTCACAGAGGGCTCTATTAACCAAAAACCCTACGCCACCCTGGGAAAGTTTATGTCCCTCTCGGAAGTAAAGGTGGCCTCAAGTTCAAGGGTTAGGGTTACCGTATCCTCCGGGACGATAAGAATGTGCCACCTATAATCCTTCCGAGCTCGATTTCGAGTTGCGTCAATTGCTCGTCTAGCCTTAACGTGCGTCCATTGTACGTCGCCAAGGTCAGTTGTTTTTGGCGGTCATCCGTAACCCGGGGATTCTTCGCACCCCCTGCCCTGCCGTCACCGTGACCGCCGCCGTGATCAGGAATAGCAGGGCGACCGGGAACTGTGGGCCGTGGTTGATTATGGCTTGCCATAGAGGATTTGCTCATTAATTGCCACGCTGAGCAGGCGGGTTGGCAATCGCAGTGCGTAGCTACTGGCACCGGTGTCGCTGCTTACGACACCGACCTGTTGTATCAAAATACAATTAAAGGTGTCTGCCCACTATCCCGTAGCATACCATGAGCGTGCTAGGAACGTTTCCGGCACGGAAAGGCCGGCCAAAGAAAAAACCGGCCGGTGACGGAACGGTCTAGTGGGCATAGTCTCATACTTCTCAATACAAAGAATAGTTTTTTGTCCGAAACGGTCCTAGTACGGTCATGGTATGCTACGGGATAGTGGGCAGACACCTTAAGATAAACAGTTACTATGGAATCAGACAATTTAAAAATAAACTGGCCAAGTGCAAGTTGGACTCGCACTTGTAGGGTTCCGTAACACAGTTAATTATTCCATAACTATGATTTTTCGCAACTACAAAATTAACTTTGTTTTTCATAGTGTTTGTATGAAAAACAAAGTTATCTTTGCGGTCGCCATATCTCTAAAACTGCTGACTGTATCTCGTTCAAACCAATTTACGTTGTTAGTTTCTATTGAGATTTACAGCATATATTTGTTTTAGATTTTTCACTCCCATACTTTAAAAGTTAGAGGGGGGGGATACACATTTTACCATTTTTTATTAATATTTGAGAAAAAATTATTTTAGAAACCTCAATGTCATTTTTAAAGACCTATCCATAAACGTATAGGTTTTAAGAAAAAAATTTTTTTTTGTTTCTCTTCCATGTATGGGATGCCCCCCCTTAAACTTTTATATTTTTTATTTTTGTATAAAAATCGGAAAGCGGTTCACAGAATACATCTACCTACCAAGTTTCAATTCTGTAGTTTTAACACTTTCGGAATAAAATGGCTGTGACATACGGACGGACAGACAGACAGACAGACATGACGAATCTATAAGGGTTCCGTTTTTTGCCATTCGGCTACGGAACCCTAAAAAATGACGCGATACAGCTTGTTGTACTGTTACACAGATAGCGGTTGACATTATCATCTCAAGTATTTTAGCATTTGATATACATTTATAGAACAGTCTAAACCTCATATTGCTGCGGGTATATCAGCGAAAACACTTAGTCCTACCTAAGTATTTCCAAAGACTCTTTATCATGTCTTTTAAACACTCAAGTTAATGGTGAGAATTTCTGCTCAATGCAAAAAAGCAGAAATGTTTACCTCGCATTGGTGTTTGCTATGCATAGTTTGGAGGCATGTGTTATACTAGTTACAAATTAAGTAAGTGTTTGTAGAATGAGTGATGTTTCTCAATCAGGTAATTCAGGAGCAGAACAAGAAAGGTTCACGTACCGCTTGGCAGTTACATGAAAATGGAGAATGCGCCTATTGCCGTTGTCATCTTTTCCTGTCCAGGGTCAGTACATTTATTATCTATTGACTACGTTGATTCGTCCCTCGATAAGTGCGCGAATAAACATGAACAAAATAAGTTTAGGTAGGTTAATAGGTACAAATTTTGTCTAGTGAAAAGTGCGAAAAGTTCTCGAGTTTTAGTCAGAAACTGTTTGTATTCATTGATTTAATTTATTGTGTATGCATTGATTATGCCAGCCCTTTCTTTTCCAATACGATTATACTCTTGAATAGCTATTCTTTTTTTTTTAAAAGCCTTTTATCTATTCCCTTTTCTCATAGAGGGGGGGATGGAAAGTAGAGTATCATTTGGCCGCAATATAATTTTCTCTCGGTTGACGTACTTTGATACTGTGTTGCGCCCCCCTGATACAATTAGTATTATACGCAAATAATTGTTTGGTATTTTATTTGATAGATCTTAATGAAAGCCACAAAGATACCACGAACCCCGAAAATATGCGTAGCACTTTTCATCAATGAATGTTAAGCAATGTAAAGATGTACACGAGTTAATAGTAGATTAGTAAGTTATTATTATTATTTTTTTATATTATTATTATTATATAATTGGTGCTTACACCCGAGCTAACTGCTCTGCTTTACATCTCGATTGTGAGGTAAGTAGAAAAAAACCGGCATTACAAGAATAAAACATTTTATTAGTTAAAATTTATAGTGAAATGAAAACAATTTTCAAATTTTAGGGACAGGTGTTTTTTTTAACATTGAATAAATGCACCACAAACTAGATGGCTGCAGCTTTTTGATAGCTCACTAAAGTATGTTAAAAATACAATCTCAGATAAAGACTTTACTCGTTTTTCTTTTCGCCACTTTATGAACTCGTCGTAAGTTTTCAAATATCTCTCTTTAGAACTTTCAGGCAAAATATTGTTAATTGCTGCTTCAGCTTCCATTTTCATTGAATCGGGAGTGCAGCTTATTTCTTCATAATTTGCAGAACTCATGTTTTTTCCTAATTAGCACGTAAATATAAAAAAATCCCAAAAACAAACAATATTTAAAGTAAAAGTTTTCTATTCCCGCCTTTTTTCATCTTTCTTTTTTTTTAAGAACGAAATTGGGCTTCTTTCGTTCGATATTTAAAATTGATGACTATTATACTCATACGAGGACAAGGCTGAATAGCGAAGCGACCTCTTTTGTTATTGGGCTGAATGCATGACGTCTATTGCCAGTATGATGGTTAGATGTACGCGAACTTTTTGAAAGAGTGAAGTGTTTTTATTTTAAATTACTTACCGCCCTAGGGCTTTTCCGGCTACATTATTACCCTAGAGCGCTAATTGGTTACCTACAAGCCCCATTTGGGGGGTAATAAGGACCTACTTACCGAATATGAGAGATGTAAAAGTTTTTAACCACAAGCATCGTCGCGTCACGTCTCAGTGTGAACTTGCCCTAACGCTTCGCCGCTCTAGCGTATTCTATATCCATAAATTTCCAATTCCATCTAGGACCGTGTCGTCACTTAACATCAAATGTAATATAGGTCAACTATTTATCCGACCTCAAAAAAAATTTGGTGACTGAGGCAGCCGGGGATATTACAAAGGTAGCGAGAATTGTGTTGTAAATTTATTAGAGTGTAATCATTTACAGGTGATCGGGCTGACGAAGGGCCAGACAGGTCTGTGCGCTTTGCACGGCGTGGATCTGTTTGAACAATCTGTGCAGCGCGGTCAACAACTGACTGGAGTATATTGCATCGTGTTGTTAAGCAACACACAAATTACCAATATACTGAAAAATCTTCAACAGAGAATGCGAGGCCGAATCACCGGCGCGTTGAACCTCAGGCCCAACTGAATTATTTTGTGATTTTGTGTAATATGAAGTACAGGACGATAAATATTCCGCCATCAAAGTGTTGCTTGCTGCATTCAATACAGCATACTTACGATGAATTCATAAACTGCGTAAACTCAAGTCATTTAAGCGACATAATATGCGTATAGAATGGCATCGGATATTAGTTTGTAAGTTTTCTATATTTATACATAATGTTACTATTAATGTTAAATGTTAAAATAAATAAATATGTATATTAATGTAAATACATTAAGCATAGTTTTTTTGATTATTACGTATTTACACTCATAGTCCAGTCAAAATAGACATTACAGTTTGCATTAATTCCCAACAAGCTGGATTTTTGTGCAGGCCTTGAATACGTCATTACAAATGACATGTCAAAAGTCCCCATCGATCCCGCTTGTGCGTTGTTTTTTATTCGAGGTCAAAGGTCACAAATTGCGTTTTTCGTGATTTTCAGAAAATCGGTAAGTTTTATCATAAAAGTACCTTTGATAAAACTGTAGATCATAAAATTGTCTCTAAAAAATTTATCAATACTTTTTTTTCTACGAGCCACCGTTTCTGAGATATAACGATTCAAAAAGTTATAAAAGTTGTTATCGTCATAATATGCATGAGTACGCTGCGTATATATGATGTATGATTTTCACAACTACAAAAATAACTTTGTTTTTCATAGTGTTTGTATGAAAAACCAAGTTATATTTGCGGTCGCTATATCTCAAAAACTGCTGACTGTATCTCGTTCAAACCAATATTCGTTAAAAGTTTTTATTGAATCTACAGAATATATATACATGGGATGCCCCCCCCCCCCCCCCCCCCCCTATATCTCAGAAAAAAAGTATTGATACAATTTTTATAGTTAATTTTATGGTCTACAATTTTGTCTATGGCACTTTTATGATAAAACTTACCGTTTTTCTAAAAATCGCGAAAGACGCAAATTTGTGACCTCAAATAAAAAACAACGCACAAGCGGGATCGATGGGGACTTTTGACATTTAATTTGTAATGACGTATTCAAGGCCTGCACAAAAATGCAGCGTGTTGGGAATGAATACAAACTGGAATCATAATTTAGTCGATTTTGACTGGATTATGATCTGTATGTGTTGAGTACTCGAGTGTCTATTAGAGTGAGCCTTATGATAAGACGTCACTGCAATTTGACTCACTCTTAAAGCAAAATGTAAATTTAATAACAACAAAAAAATTCAATATTGACTAAAATAATTTTTCTGAATTATTTATTTGTATTGAAGACTAGAAATTTCTTTAAAAAAAAGTAGATATATAAGTCTGAGAAAGGTTTGTAAAAACATTGTTTTATTCAACATATGTTCTTGTATTAAAACTAAAGGTTGTTGTTGTTTTTGAAATATGTTGACTGGCGATACGTGTAAGTGTCGTATGACGCCGCGACTATGACCGTCCAAGTACAGAACCAGCAGACTGAACATATCCACCTACATAGAGGTGTGAGACAAGGGGACGTTATTTCCCCCAAATTGTTCACAAACGCTCTAGAGGATATGTTCAAAACGCTGAACTGGAAAGGACGGGGCATAAATGTCAATGGCGATTACCTCTCACACCTGAGATATGCAGATACTATCGTCATCACGGCTGGAACCGTGCAGGACTTGCAACACATGCTGCCCACCCTGGCTGATTCTTCTGCACGCATCGGTCTCCGGATCGACTTGGATAAGACCAAGATCATGTTCAACGAACATGTTATTCCGGAACCGATTGCCCTAAACGGAGTTCCTCTCGAAGTTGTTCACGAATGCGTCTACCTTGGGCAAATCTTGCAATTGGGTAGAAACAACTTCGAGAAGGTAGCTCGCAGAAGAACTTCGTCGAGTCTTTTCGTCGCCCATACCACAAAGCCTAAAGACGATCTCCTGAATTTACATGGCATAATTTTTTTTCTTAAGGCGCTGCCTCGAAAAACTGTAAGAAATTAAGTTCAGCCAATCTTAATTTTTGTTTTGATTGTCTGATTTATTTATGTCCTTAAAGCAAAATATTATCGTGCTTATTAAAAAAAAACAATTAAGTTAAAAGTTTCAAACTTTCAGAATATACGTATATTATTAGTACCTAACCTACACAATGATCTTCTAAATATCAATAAAATATGTTTCGAGGGACAGATTTACTATGCGTATAGGGCATACGGTAGGACCTTAATCTAGATACATTTTCAAAAACTGCTCATAGAAGTTTGAAGTGAGAGTTCGATAAAAACTTAATTGCTTATGCCATATTTTTTAAAATAAAATGTTATTTTTGAATCTCATACCGTTTATTTTTTACGTTTTCTCAAAGTTCGCTTAAAGAAAAACCTCTAAGAACTATTGTTGTGCGAAAACTAAAGAAACTTAATTTTCGGCACATTTATTTGTGTAACATTTAATATTGTTATTGTTGTACAAAGTTAAAATCTAGAGATTCTCTTTAATTTAGGTCTGTAAATTAGTTGCTTATTTATAAGATTACTTTTCAGAATATGATACTTGTAAGCGATACTATGAGATTTATCTGTTTCTTATGACAATCGATATCGTGTTACTTTGTCAGCATTGTTTTTCTATATTGGCGTCTACCTATATATTGCGTAGTCAAGCACATTAAATGTAATTACTTGTTGTCATTTAAAGCAAGATTTTATTATACAGGTGTCCAGAAAGTAGTGTCAAGTGGAAGTCCAGAGGTAGAACACCTCAAGGAGTATTCAGATCACAATCACAGATTACGCGATTTTTGGTAGTTTAGGAGTTATGGCCTTTTTTAACAATTTCTACTAAATTACGACTACAGAGACATTTTTGGTCATACTGACCTTAATTATTGCAATAACTGGGTGATGTTTTTTTTTAATGTAGCTGGATTTATTTTTATTTATTTATTCTTAACAAAGTAATTTACAGGTTTTCTAACGTAAAGTACCAGTAAACCTTATGCAGGTTTGTCTAGGCACTAGGTCCTCTACATAAATAGTATGTTCAAGCGATACATCAATTATTATTATGTTGTCGTACTATTATACTAAACTTATAATGTTAGGAACGAGTGTAAGACTATTATTAGGCTAGATACTAACCTTGATTTTTATAACACAAACAAACAGAGCTATTAGTACATAGAACAAATGTTACGAATTATGATATATGACAAAGTAACTGCAATAAGTAGGTAGTTAAATTAAGCATGTCGCAAGCGAAACCAACAAAGAGAGATGCCGAGTAGTTCAAAGAAAGGCTCTACGAAAAATCGTCAACGCTCCCAGATTCGTACGCGGCAGCACAATAGAGAGAGACCTCCGGATGGACAGCCTAGACAATTTCACCAAGAGACTGACTAAGAATCTGTTCAAAAGAGCGGATTCTTCATCATGGGAGCATCTGAGGGGCATCGCGCCCTACCATAGAAGGCCACCCGACGGAAAGGGTTATCCTCGAGACCTCGTCGCTGGCAGTAGCGACGACTCGGATGGTGGCGGTTGAACTCGGGAACCTAGTCGGTCGCTGAGGCGTTTAGCTGGGCTTCCCCGAACGGGGATCAACCTGGCATGGACGTCTCGCCCGGCTACCCAGTTCCCGGGGAATACCCCCACCTCCACACGCGACTCCCAGAGAAAGACGAGGAACCCGACCTAACACGCAGGTCGCCCTGCCCGTCGGGCAATCTACCACGGCCCAGAAACGGCCACCCCGACTCCCGAACGTATTTACGTCCGGCGATGGACACCCTGGTCAGGGGGCAATGCCCCGAAACCAGGCCCCCGCGCCCGAGAAGGGACTTCGCGAGAAGACAATAGTCTAAGTAGGTAGTTAAATTAAGCATGTCGCCCGGAACCGTCTTCGATGAGTAATCGAGTGCAAAAAACCGGTCTCGGCGCGCTCCCGGTCGCTTCGCAATTTGCATAGGCACGGTTATTATACTATACAGATACAGGTGCTTCGAGTTGATTGACTTATTAGTATTGTTGTTTAAATAATATTTTTTTAAGTTATATTTTATATTATTTTTTGTTATTTTATTTCGTGTTTCTAATGGTAGACTGTTAATCAGTTGTGGCACTAAGTACTGGGAAGTCCGTTTCCCATACGTGTTACTAAATTTAGGTACACTAAGTTTTTTATTAGAAACATTCCTAGTGGTTATTGTGTGATTTATCTCGGTTTGTATATCTGTTCTAAAAAACTGTTCGTTCAATAAATGATAATCAATTGTTTCGTGCACTGGCATTACTCCACAATGTTCAAAGAGTCTAATTGGATCGTCTTTATATTTCATTTTTATTTTCTTAGGCACTATCAATTTTAGAATTTTAATTTGGATGCTATAAATTTGATGTAAGTATGTCTTATAGGTACGACCGTAGCTACTAAGTCCATAAGACACTACACTCTCAACGAGTGCTTTGTACATAGTTATCAGATGGATGACTGACTGATAATAACAAATTAAAAAAAAAACAACAGTATTAACCGGTTTGACAAAAAAAAATTGAATTCCATAAAGTGAGAAATCATCAAGACAGGTTCAGAAGGCCGATTACAAAAAGAAATAAAAAAATTTTTTTTCGAAGAAATTTTAAAATCTTCCTAGTAATCTGTTGTATAAATTTCATTAACCTATCTTCAAAACATCATACCTAAAATTTGATTTAAAACTTACTTCACTCAGAATTATCACTTTTTATAGGGGAAGCTGAAGTAAATAAAACTAAACAAAAATACACTTATTAATTTCAGTAGGTACTGAAATTGCACCAACTAGTTTATTTTGATAGAAACAATTTAAAAAAATACAATTTTTATTGGTCTCACATAAAAACTTACATTGTTTTTACTATAATACAAAGTAGGTTTGTGCATCTGACCACGCCCCACTCATTGATAAATGAAAATTATTACCATTACCATTAAAATAAGAAAGTTTTTAAAATGTCTTCGAAAAAAAATATTATGGTATTTTCAATGTAATCGGCCTTCAAAGTCTGAACCTCACTTGATGATTTCTCACTTTATGGAATTCAATTTTTTTTTGTCAAACCGGTTAATACTCTTTTTTTTTAATTTGTTATTATTAATCATTCAGCTACATTAAAAAAAAACATCAGCCAATTATCGCAATAATTATGGTCAGTATGATCAAAAATGTCTCTGAAATCCTAATTTAGTAGAAATTGTTATAAAAGGCCATACTCCTAAACTACCAAAAATCGCAGAACATACATTTGGGGTGATTTGGATACCCCTTGAGGTTTCTACCTCTGGACTTCCGCTTGACACTACTTTCTGTGTATAGTGTAGTGTAGTCATATATATTCACAGTAGTTATTCAAATAAATTGCTGTTAAGTTTAAAAAGACATACTTTTCTAAATATATTTTTATCGAGAAAATTTTGGAAATGTGTTTTCCTCATGTAAGGAAAAGTAAAAAAATGTAGAAATCTATCTATGTATTAGATACTCGTCAAAGATTTTACAGACATTTTTCTTCTATTACTTGAGTAAGTAATGAGTGACATGTCCTACCACAACATCTTAAATATTTCACCCTATCGCGTAAATAATTCGATCTCGCGACTCCGACTCATGAACCTGTCGTTTCATTTTTTTTAATTATAACTTTCCAACTTTCTCAACAAATTTTCAACGTGCTGGATTTACAGTCAAATACCTGTCAGTAAAACACCTTCTTCCAATTGAAACATCGTGTAATGGGCGCAAACTTCGTATAATATACATCCGACCAATGTCAGTACATCACAAACTATACAATAAATGTCGAGAATTTTGAGGTACTTTTATAACCACGACCTACTAGTTTAAACGCCAAGACCGAACTGAAGCCCGACTGCCAACACTCTACCGCGTTAACTTTCTTGTTTTCTTTTTAAGGTTGGCATCCATGCTTAGAGGCCACAGACAATTCTCATTCGCGGTAGTTTTGAAGTTGGCAGGTTGGCACCATCGATTGACACTGACAGTGTGAGTCAAAACGTTTCCAATGGCAGTTTCACAAAACATAAGTCAAATTAGCACAATTCATTATTAAAATACATCAATATAAGTAAATTTAACTTATAAAAATAAGAAATCATGACACTCGGCCATCCGACAACGTGATGCCTCCCGGCATACACATAAAAAGAACTCAATCATATTTTAATAATAATAGAAATATCAAGAATATAAAACTATGATTCTAATATTTCATCGCTATAATATCATATTACATTATTTCTGATAACATAAATTCCTACAATATTTATCAAATAAACTTTTCCACGAATATTAATTCCAAATTAATGTTTATTTAACTTAATATAAATTTACTATGTTTACTAATATTTCACACGAATTGAAAAATAATTACTTATATGTATGAACAAAACCAATTAATTAGACAAATTCGCTTTACACAAATTATTTAACTATGCTTTAATTAAATCATGACACGAAATATAACGTGTGAATAAATATATAACATAAAACCCTGGTTTTGTAACCTCAGTAGCTGAAATCATGACATCAGACCTTATTTCATACCACCAGTAAAGATGCCATCATCATAGCTTTGTACATCAACGGATTTAATATATATCCAAGGTCGGATTCTATTGAATGCAGTAACCGCAGTTACTAATAAGTTTAAAAGTATTATTTAATCAAGTTATTTTAATCTAACAAAATTATCAAAAACTTAGTAAAGTATGAAAAGTCGTTCGAAAGATTATTTATGAAAATAAAACATGACTACGGCTTTTAATAAATGCTGAAAAAGGCACGGAACAACGTAATATATTCAGAACAATAAGGAATACGTCTAAGCCCATAGATTTGACAAGATCAATAAATAACAAGAGCATAACTGCTGATAAACAAAAACATAAGCAGTGAGTTCATAATTAATCACCAAAAGTATATAAATCACTAAAATATCAATTATAAATTGTAACGTTACAAAGGTATCAAGCACCTAAACAATAAAATATTTTTAATCCACTTTTGTTTGAAATACCTTCGACTCCAGCCAAAATAAAATAAATACACTTTAATACGAAACGTTAATTTCGTCAGTCGCCTGTAAGAATCGCTGGCAGAAAGGTTAGCGTTTTTGATTTGCAATCTGCGTGACCTTGATTCGAACACCGTCATTTATCGTTTTCTTTTTTGTCGCCAGCGCAGTAACTTTGAATAGCAACATCAATGTTAGTAAAATGTCAGCAGATAACCAAGATAGCACCACTTGTAGTTTACCTGATTATTTTGAAAATTAATTTGGAACTCCCGAAATAATTCCAGGACTTTATATTTAGACATTAGAATGAAATTATAGTATTACCTCTTGAAGACGAAACTTTAAAAGGCAAGAATGAAGAATAACCTCTTTGAAACGAACTATATAAAAAGATATTTAAAGTTTCATTAAATCGAAGTCATTAACTACATCTCAAAAGTAGTAAATCTTCAGTAAAACATTGATGTGTATTTTCGGGCTGTTGCCCGAACTAAAACAATTATTGATAATATAGACTCCAAAAAAACATTCAACGTATAATAAGACAGCGTTGACATAGATGGAAAATTACTATGAAATGAACCCAAAAACAAATATTTCATAATTATTTCAAGTCATTAGAAATAACCCAAGTATCCACTACATGTCTAAAGAAGGAAATATCACTTGACATTACCAACAAAGAAATTTGTGTTTAGAGCTCGAGATATCAAAAAAAGATAGTAACGGTGGCAGAAAATAATGTACCGTATCATAAAAAGACAGATAATATGTTACTAACTTGTCGTATTCATCCAGTAGTATCTTATGTATGTGTGTATAATAATGTATATGGCTATATATATGTGTGTATGTATAAAATGTGTGTGTAATGTACATTTAGTGTATGTATTATAATTATTGTTATATAATTTTATAGCTGTACACCCCTTTCCCTTGCAACATGAATATGTGAAATCCTGTCCACCCAAAGCTTGTCTAATAAAGATCACTCCAAGCGATAAGACCGCCCATAGTATGAACATTATCTTGTTATGAATTATTGTCTGTATATTTTATTTGATGTGCAATAAATAATCATTCTATTCTATTCCACCTTTAGATTAATGTCAGTAGCAACAAACAGCTTGTTACAGATATGGATAAGAAGTTAGCGAAATTACGGAGAATGATTACTGCATTAATCCGCGAAAAGAACTTCAGAATATCAAGTGATCACTTTGGAATATCCATGTAATACATAGTACACTTATAAATATTATACATACTAATAGTTTACCTATTATGTCTACCAACTGTTGAATACTCAAGACTTACAATTGAAGAGTAGAATATCACAATTCCTGAGTTTGAGCTAAAATCAATCACAAGGAAATAATCCAAATAGGAATATAAAGAGAACAAAAAAAAACCACAATGGAGTAGTAATCCTCATGAAAAATATTTGTAGCTTAATTGATCTTTTCTTAATTAGAACAAATGTTTCTGTTTTCCTGTGTAATGAAATTATAATTATAGTAATAATGATTTCCATATAGACGTACAAAATTAACATCGCTTTATACTTCAATGATTTGTTTTTTAATGGATTATAGACATTTTATTAGCATTTTTCAATTTTCAAAGCATTAGCTTTTAAACAACAGACTATATAAAATAGGAACCAAAGTTGGTTTTATAACTCCGTGCATTGTTTTTTTAAAAAAATTACTGTAAAACTGAACTGTTGAAACTAGCACTCTATGAACACACTGCACAGCTGATACGGTGTGGAGATTGAAAATCAGTAGTAAAAAGCAGATACTTTTTACAGCACATCTACACTCAAATCTACAATGACAAATAGAAAATAAAAATAATACTCTAAACTCCTATTAAACATTTTATACGCATGTCACAAAAATAAAAATATCGAATAATACATCGAAAACGTCGTGGTGAATACGTAAATATATCAAACAAAATGTTATCTTAATTCGCAATTATTTTAAGTAAAATAACTTTAAAGTTACGTATGAGTAATTCATACTGAAGAAATATCCTACATCTCAAATGATTATATTGTAAATAAAGTCATACCAATATCTACCACAATTAGGAAACAAAATAACAACATAAGGAGCAATACAAATTGTATGTTCATGTGCCCTTATATACCTCACCTCATATATAATACAATATATTTTAAAACTGAAGGTCACTGAAAAATACCAATTGGGTCGGCTATATTTGACATTGTATTTCATTAATGTTAATTTTATGTTCTTTCACATGTCATGACATGGCGAAATAGATGGTCTTATATGATTTCTTCGAAAACCTTTTAAACTCTATTTCATGTGAAATAAATTCATTTCCATTTATTTCATTATAATGCGATTTCTTATAAAATAATAAAACATGTCATCATTGTCGATCACAGCAAATGTGTTCATACACATGATGCTATCCTATGCTATGATTTGAGTCATATTGATGCTTTAAACGAATGCGACGAAAAGGTAACCTTTTCGATAAATCAGGTATATATCCAGACAATGAAATAGAAAAAAATTAAAAAAAATTAATACAGATATCCAAAGAAAGCTGATTTTTAGTTCATAACTACCGATCCATAGTAATAATGCCAATAATATCCAAACTATTTGAAAAGTATGTAATATAGATATGCATATATATATATATATATATATATATATATATATTTCTTCTACAATTAAACGACTACTTCGAGTAATATGATATTTTCTGTGACGAAAAAGGGATATAGATTTACACATTATCACAATAATTAACTTTAAAGCAGCAAGAATATAAGTTTTGATGTTGACAACCATAATGCAGTTTATGCGATCTACCGTAACCATGACCATACTTAGTTAAAAAGTTACTTAGTTACAAGCTGGACGTCCATGGCGTCAAATGCACTTGGCATAATTATTCATATTTCATATTCTTTTATTCCTAAATCGTCAAATTTACACGTCATTTTTTACAGTGTTGTACCCGTGTACAATACACGCAGCCAGCTTACAATAAGTTGTAAGTTATCATCTAAATATAATTAATTAAATATACACATCAATTCAACGCAAGGTGAAGTATGGAGTAGCTAGCGTACTTAGCCCACTTCTATTTATCATCTACATTATTGATTTTTCTAGAGCAATCCGATCAATATCCAATGACTCTGTTTGCCGAAGATAGCATGTTAACGATTCCTTGACACCCTACAGGTCTTACGAGATGTAGCAACTTCTTCGCTGGTTTTAGTAGTAGAAGGTGACCTTCTCTTCTGGTTATTACATGGTCGCCGTCGAGTGGCGAGTCAGGCAGGGTTCCATCATCATCAGTAGACATCATTGGCAACACACTGAAATACACACATTGCCAACGGCATAATCCATTCACAAACAAAACACCGACAATATTCAATTTAGATTCATTAAACATTTATATTTTCCAAAATTATCTAGCATATTGAATCCAGTATTTAAAATAAAATAAATAAAACTCTCCTATTTCTATTTAACCCATTTTTCATATTTACTTTAGTAAGCTGTTATATTTTTATAAACATCACCATCATCTCCACCATCATCATCACTTCCATCAACACCATCACCGTTATCATTATTGCCACCATCATCACCATCATCATCACCACCATCATCACCATCATCGCCGTCATCATCGCCGTCATCATCACCGTCATCATCACCGTCATAATCATCATCATCACCATCATCATCACCATCATCATCACCATCATCATCACCATCATCATCACCATCAGCATCACCATCATCATCACCATCATCACCATCACCATCATCATCACCGCCATCATCACCATTATCACCATCAGTACCATCATCATCATCACCATCATCGCCGTCATCATCGCCGTCATCATCACCGTCATCATCACCGTCATAATCACCATCATCACCATCATCATCACCATCATCATCACCATCATCATCACCATCATCATCACCATCATCACCATTATTATCTCGCTCAATTTACCAATAAGTACAGCTAGTCCTTTAACTGATAATCCGACGTGTCTAATCGACTCAACCAACGTACAATGTGACACTCACGTGCCAGCTCAATTAACCGATGAGTACAATTAGAACGCCCCCTAATTAACAATTCGACGTGTCTAATTAACTTAACCAACATCCAACGTGACACTCACGTGCCCGCTCAATTAACATCCAACGTGACACTCCCGTGCCCGCTCAATTAACATCCAACGTGACACTCCCGTGCCCGCTCAATTAACCATCCGACGTGTCTAATCGACTCAACCAACATCCAACGGGACACTCACGTGCCCGCTCAATTAACCGATGAGTACAATTAGAACGCCCCCTAATTAACCATCCGACGTGTCTAATCGACTCAACAAACATCTAACGGGACACTCCCGTGCCCGCTCAATTAACCGATGAGTACAATTAGAACGCCCCTAATTAACCATCCGACGTGTCTAATCGACTCAACCAACATCCAATGGGACACTCCCGTGCCCGCTCAATTAACTGTTGAGTATAATTAGAACGCCCCCTAATTAACAATCCGACGTGTCCAACCAACGTCTAGCGAAACACTCAGGTGCTCGCCCAATTAACCGTTGAGTCAACTGGCATGCCCTCTAATGTATCCAATAATCTGACAACCAGTCGACCCATCCATTAGAAAAACAATATATTATTTTAACACACTTGTAACTTTATATTCTGAATGCTTGTTAGACTTTCTGTTTGAAACGTTTGTAAATATTAAAATCAAAACTTATAAAGTTCAATGACTTTCAATGGTTTAATACTTTCTTATAGCATGCGCAACCACAACATAAAAATAAAAATAAAATGTCGAACGTGTTATATGCTATCGGAGGGTGGCCCCGACCAAACACAAACACGCCCAACTCAAAAGCGTACGAAAGCATGCGCTAGGTTCTACCAGAGGGTAGCCTTGGCCAAGAACCCACGCACACCACCGCACACGAATGATCTTGATTTAAGCAGCACATCACCAGAGGGTTGCCTTGACCAGACACGCTGCACAAATCCAACACAATCATGTAAATTGCACGTGATCCAGTTCAATTTTCAAATAAATGTCAGTTACTTCTGATAAATTACTTTAGTGGACGCATATCAAGCATACCAAATATAGGAGAAAAAAAAACAATCTATTAAAAGCTATCAACATACCCTTTGGGTTATCCCGCTTCTGAATTGTCAGTAAAACACCTTCTTCCAATTGAAACATCGTGTAATGGGCGCAAACTTCGTATAATATACATCCGACCAATGTCAGTACATCACAAACTATACAATAAATGTCGAGAATTTTGAGGTACTTTTATAACCACGACCTACTAGTTTAAACGCCAAGACCGAACTGAAGCCCGACTGCCAACACTCTACCGCGTTAACTTTCTTGTTTTCTTTTTAAGGTTGGCATCCATGCTTAGAGGCCACAGACAATTCTCATTCGCGGTAGTTTTGAAGTTGGCAGGTTGGCACCATCGATTGACACTGACAGTGTGAGTCAAAACGTTTCCAATGGCAGTTTCACAAAACATAAGTCAAATTAGCACAATTCATTATTAAAATACATCAATATAAGTAAATTTAACTTATAAAAATAAGAAATCATGACATACCAAATATTAAATTAGCATAAAGAGGTATTTAGACTTAAGTTTTGGTGTGATATTAATAAAGATCTCAATCTTAGAAGTGAGTTAAAATATATAAATAAGTCTGTTTTATTTTGTGGCTATATCATTTGAACTGCTTAATATTTAAAAAAAGTATGTCTTATTATAAGTTTTGTTTAAGAATATTAGTTAGGGGGTTTCCTGCCCTTCTCGTTCAAATTGGGATAGTAAATGTCAACCTAGTCAAATAATATAATCGAGCCGGTTTCGCGATTATCATCCGAATTCCCACGTTGCTATTATCATGTTGTGGCCTCTATCCACTTGGTTCAAGATTTGATTCACTTAATGATACCTTTCTTGAGCATAATATATAATATGTAATGAGCTTAAGTTATAATGTTATTATAAATACAACTTTAATAAGCATACACATAATGACAGTCATACAAGTCTAAATTATTCGAATAAATTGATGTAAGTTTAGAGTAAGTATCAAACCCACCAATTTTTTCAGTGCAAGACTGCTTAAATATCTTGCTATGTAATGTGTGTACATATAATATTGATACTTACATATAATTTGTCATATTTACCTCTGAAAAAAGAAATCACTTGCTATTGTATTTTTTTATATTATTTTGTAAACACGTTTGCACACCTATTGTTGTATATTTCTCGTCTAGTCCGTGTTTTTGACGTGTAGATATCCAGATTACTTTAGATGAATTCTATGCGGATTTCGAATCGAAAAATATATATTATACGAGAGTTTACAATATGGTGTGTGAATAAAAAACGTGAGCCTATTATTTTTGTTATTTTCAAGTGTAGTAGGTACTTGCCGAACTCTCCGGCATAACTACTATATCAATCTTTGATTATAAGGACGCTGTCTGACTGAGCATTATTAATAAAACTATTAGCTGGTAGACATTTAACAGAACAAGAGGAAGCTACCAATTTCATATAATACGTCACTCATATTATTTATAGCGCCCAGTCTAACGGTGCTGTAAAAATATGTAGTATAGATCCTCAATACGCACAAAAAGTGACAGTATGAAAACAAGGATTGAACACAAAAAAAAACCTCAGTCGCTTTGTGATTGTTTCGGAATCACGTTGAACTATGCACAGTGCTGATATAATAACACTAATTGTCAAAAAGAGATTCATACTACATATCTGTTTTCTGTAAATTTATGATTATAACTCAGTGATACTTACTACAGTATAATCGTCATAATCGTATTTTGTATTATTATTTTGTTTTTTATCACGTTCGATACGTACGTGTTTTTTTTCCATATTTTTAGATTATATAAGATAATTACATTTGGGTCGTTTTCAGGGACTGTTTTGGTCTTAGACAAAATTCAGTGTCATTAGCAATAAGGTTTTGAAGTTTGTTATATTTTTTCTACAACATTAGTACACATCAACAAATGAAAGTTTAAGATGTGACGCCACTTCCATTTACCTACTGAATTAAAAAAAATATCTGATTAAAATGTCTTTCATTGATAGTAATTTATGAAACGTTATTATCTATTTTAACTGAAACTATACATAGTTATACACAATAGTAGATTGTATACCAAGGGTGCAAAATAGTGCGTTTCTGCGAGGCCACTTTTTTGAATCCAGAGCGAAGCGAAGGATTCTAGAGTAGAATCCCTCGCTACGCTCGGGATTCAAATTACGTCGACCCAGAGAAAACAATATTGCAGCCGAGTTTTACACTGCTTTTCATCCCCCTATATGAGAAAAGGGAATAAATAAAAGGCTCTATAAAATAGCAATTCAACAGCATAATATTGTAAAAGACGCTGCCTAACATAAACAAACTTAATAAACCAATAAATACATACATACAGTTTTCGATAAAAACTTCGCACTTTTGCAGTTTTCACCCGATTAACGTTTTACCCTTAACTCATTGACATATTATACACAAAGACATGAAATACCTACAAAAAAGGTGCATATCTAAACGTATGCCATTAATTGTTCATTGGTCCCTTGCTAGGATTGTGTCAATCAAGGTCATCAATGGACTAATGGAAAATCAATGGCAGTCATTTTAGGTTCCATTATGACTTCTTTTTTTTGAAGTTATATCCATACAAGCAAATGTATCGCGGCACCTCCATGTCTATATGTATTTCCTACTCCATGGTTAAATGTGTTATTATCACAGTCTGTGACCACAGACTAAAACTGCCAATAATTCTAGCGCTTTTTTTTCTACTTGGCCACCACAATATATGTGTATTGTGCCACTTTGCGCGCCATTTTTTTGTTTTAATTTGTTTCCCCGTCTATATGACGTTGCGGCATTTTTGTTTAACTTAATTAACGCCGCGCGCTCTATTTAATAGGACCGTAACATTTCCCGTACAATATTATAATTGAACCTCCTTAGACATGGCACTATAAAAGAACAGTCAATGCCAAAAATTAAAATAATTACTTTCCCGCCATAGGCCGGAAAAGACTTATTTTGCGCGCACTTATCGAGGAACAAACCATCACTTTTCGAATAGATGGGATGAAAAATTCTTATAATACCACGGTAATAGATATAACATTACCAAGTTGTGAATGAGAGAATTGATGAACAAGTTAGAAATTCTGTCACCAAACATTTAATGTGTTCCGGCAGCTATCCTTGAGAGCCAGTTCCCATTCTAGGCCTAGCGTGCCTACCATCTTTGACCACATCATCACTTACCAACAGGTGAGATAGTGCAGCCTATAAGATATAAAAAAACTGATGATATATATCAGGAAAACATTGCCATAGACCAAGTATATTATTTATCTATGTTTTACGTAGACAGAGTATATTATAAGTTCCATAGAGTACATTATATATAGGGCAAATAAGTTCGTTTAAAAAACTAAAAAGAACCGACTTCAATGCCGCGCTATTAATTTTCAGTACCAATTTTGAGGTGTTAATCTCCATATCTCTGGAGATACTTGTCAGACCTCGATAAAATTACCATGGTACCACACTTTAGATATCTCCTTGCCAACAAAAAAAAAATCAAAATCGATTCATAAACGACGAAGTTATCCGCGAACAAACATAAAATATATATATACGGTCGAATTGAGAAACCTCATTTTTGAAGTCGGTTAAAAAATATTTATAATCATAATCATAATCATAATCAAGTATTTATTTGCAAGAATACAGTTTAACATTTAGGTTCTTAAAAATATGGTTTGTGCAAGTATTCTGCCTGCAAGCAGACGCGCAAATATTTAAATTTATCTTTACATATACAAGAGTTTCAATCATTAAATAAGTCATCGTGTAAAACATAAGCTATTTAGTCACATTTTTATTTTTATTTTTACTAAGGTCAATTAATTCTTTGATGTCATAGAAGCAGTTTCTTTGAAGCCAGTCACATAATGTTTTATAAAATGTATTACCTTCTAACAGCTTAATGTTGTCAGGGATCAAATTATATACTTGTATACACATGTTGAATACATTTTTTTGATAAATGTATTTGTGACAAGGTGGCTGATACAGTAGATTTTTGAACTTTTTTCTATTTTGTCTAGTAAATACATCATTTCGTTTCACAAAGTACTCTGGGTAAGTCTTCACAAAAAGGCACAAATCTCTGATGTATACGCACGGCAGAGGAAGAATATTGCATGCTTTAAAAAGGGGTCTGCATGAATCCAAAAACCATGCCTTACTAATAACTCTCACGCAACGCTTTTGCACCTTAAAGACTCTCTCCACTTCCACTGAATTTCCCCATATAATAATCCCGTAACTAATAAGGGATGCTACATAGCCGTGATATGCCATTAATGCGGCTTTTTTGGAGACAGTTTGTCTGATTCTTTTCAGTGCAAAAACGTAGCGCTCAAGTTTGTGACACACCTCATCGACATGAGATTTCCAGTTTAGGTTTCTGTCTATTACTATACCTAAAAATATACTAATATATATAAATATACTTACTTTCTCTATGATATAAATATACTTACTTTCTATATAACTATATAAATATACTTACTTTCTCTATGATGTTTTAGTAATCACTTATACCCCACATATAATAAACAATAGTAAAAGTATATACTCGTACATACTACCGAGAGGTTTATTCCCAATGACCCCCACTAAAACCAGCACCAGTAGGGTTCCTAACAGGTGCATTAGTGGTCAAACGCTAGCCGATATAAAAAAAGTGGTGAGACCAAGTAGCTAGATTATAATAAAGGTCGTAGCCGACTTGTTCAACACTGCTCTGACCCGTCAAAATAATCACTATCAAGTATCACAACATAGTGTTTAAAAAAATGTATTTTTGTAATCTTTTACATGGTAATCAATAAAGAGTATTTGTATTGTATCACTAAATTATTATAAAACAAATTCCCCCAGCCGCGTCTGTCTGTCTGTTCGCGATAATCTCAAAAACGACTGAACGGATTTTTATGAAGTTTTCACTAATAGACAGAGTGATTCATGTGGAAGGTTTACGTATATAATTGGTCAAGGTTTTGAGCGAATTGGTTCAAATATGATGATAAGTGTCAGAGGTGTCGGAAAAAATCAAGCAACCTGTGAGCTTTCATCGAAAACGCTGCCTAATCCCGTCGAGATATAACAAAACAACGCATAGTGAAATATTCCTGTTTTAAAGGTGTACTAGCGGCCCGTCTCGGCTTTGCACGCGTAGAGCATTTATGCCTGCATTTTTGCCAATGTTTGTTGCGTCGAGTATGAATTAACATCTTCGCCAAACATCAAACATTGCAACCTATTAACAAGAAAATTGACAAATTATATACTTTAACTTTTCTCATGAATCACTCTATCTATTGGTGAAAACCGCATGAAAATCCGTTCAGTAGTTTTTGAGTTTATTGCGAACAAACGGACGCGGTGGGCGACATTGTTTTAAACTGCGTGTAGTTATAGCGGCTGTGCGGATTGTGCCAGATTGCAAAATGTAAAGTAGCGTAAAAAAAATAAATTATAATTAATTATTCATTTTTAGTACAATTACACTGTGTTAGATCCCTAACCACCAAACTAGGCGTTGTCGGCCTGTGTTTTGGTAATTAGTTCCTTCCTTTGTAAAGACTTATTTAATGTACATGGCAGTTAACTTGTATCTTACATTAATAAAAAAAAACATACAGACGAATTGAGAACCTCCTCCTTTTTTGTAAAGTCGGTTAATTATATAATTAGGAGGTAAATAGTGAAAGCAAGAGAAATATTTTTTTTGTTTTTTTATTCAACTTTTATTTAGGGGCTTTTTGCTAAATATAGCTATGGCAGCCCCGTATTAGGTTACAAAATAAAAATTTGTTACGACGAACGCTCTTCAACCACCCTGTGTACACATAGATAGAGCATTCTAGCCGCGTCTGACGATGGATCAGATAGAATGCTCTGAAATATGCCCACATCAAGGTGGTTGATTTCAAATTTCGCGAAAATATCGTTTCTGAGGTTTTGGGTACATGAGCATTCCATCAAGAAATGAAAGATATCAACTTTGCCGCATAGATTGCAATCCGGACTGCTCAGCTTTCTCATAAGATGTTTGAATTTGTTTAAAGGTACATGTCCGGATCGCAACCTGTGGGCGATAACAATAAATTCGATGAAGTCTAATATTTGTCCACCATGGATTACGAGGAGGCTCACACTGTATGGTACGATACCATATGCCTTTGCTGAGAGATGCACTGATAGTCAGTTCAGCAGTTGAAGTTAAATATACCTAAAATTTTAATAATTATTTATCAGAGACGATTACAAATATGATATTAGAAACGTAGTTGCATTCGGTAAGAAGAATAATATACTATGTCACATTCACGAACCTAGCCCAACAAACATTTTAAAGGTTAACAAAATAAATTACAATCACAGTTAGTTACTTATTCAGAATATTCCTATTGAGATTACACAAACAGTCATTATTTATTAGTGTCAAATTCGCATAAAATTATAAAATATTATTATTATATTATTTTACATTATAGAAAATTATTTTACATTACTAAATATTTTTTCAATAACTTATGGCGCGCGTGGGTAGTGTGTGTGGTTTTTGTGAATGTGCGTGCGTAAATTGTCTGTGAGAGATATGAGAGAAGATTTCAAGAATTCTTCGGTCTCTTGATAGGATAGAGATTTTAGAAAAGGTACTAATATTTCTTTGCATTTTACGGTGTGTACATTTTTCTTGTAAATAAAATGATACAATCGAGAGCCAACAATATCAGAATGCCGCGCAGCCATCGCAAGCCTCCTAGGTTCAGTCCTACAAACTACATATTTGCTTCGTTTGCTGCTATTAAGGTGTTATATGGGGTTAAGGAGTGTTTACGCATGACGTGTAGTATGAACAGCTGGTTGCGGCATCACACGTGACCTTTAACCCGGCCCTGGGAGAGTAGTCATCTTTTTTGCTTCTCACTTGGGTAACTCCTGTCTGGTGCGTCCTCGTCGCGGGGGTGGGCATTTCTCTATTTCAATAGGCCGAAATACGGAAATGGCCAAATTCAGCAGGGACCCAGTTCTGCGGGGTATAACGCGGAACCCGTGCCCAGGGTTACGGGCGAAGTCCTCAACGGTGGATAGGGCGGAGACAATGGATGTCAGAACAGCCGACAAAGCGGAAGAGGCAAGCCACAAAGGCGTTGTATCTGGACCCTGGTGGAGGGCAACGGTAGCCATCATCATTGCCGATTTCGTGCGTTAGTCTTTTTATCAAACTTTTACGCCTGCCGGCAAACAAATTTTTCATGGCTCCCCTAAAGAGTCCTATGCCAGAGAGTATGACGGCGCCCCTAAGGCGCCATCCGCCAGGAACTGTACTTTTTTCGTTTTTCACGTGTTTTAAGTTCAGTTTCAGTGCTAAGCCTTTTTAACCGATTTAAAAAAAAGGCGGAGGTTTCTCAATTCGACCGTATATGTTTTTTTTTTGTTCGCGAATAACTTCGTCGTTTATGAACCGATTTTGTTTATTCTTTTTTTGTTGGAAAGGAGATATCCCAAGTGTGGTACCATGGTAATTTTATCGAGGTCTGATAAGTATCTCCAGAGATATGGAGATAAACACCTCAAAATTAGTATGAAAATTAATAGCGCGGCATTGAAGTCGGTTCTTTTTAGTTTTTTAAACGATCTTATTGTACGCTATATTCAATGTACTCTGTGTTTTGTACTACATTACAAGGATATGGTAGAACAACCAGAGTTAAATTATAGAAGTGTTAAACACTTCTTTACGTTTTAAATATTTAATAATTAAATATTTATCATAACATTGTAAATTGTTAAAAGTATAATAATACATACAATATTATACTTGTTAATTTTTGTAACTAAATACTGATTGTTGTAATGTTATTTTTTTTACAATTAGGTATATAAAAAAAAATTATATCAATATTTAATATGTGTAGGTACTCATTGAGAGTTATGGACTCGCAAGATTAGCGTATTTGCCAGTATATGTGTTCCTGTAACTTTATGTTTAGACTTTATGTACCCCGCGGCTTCGTCGGCGTTAAAACCTTTCGTTAACAAAAACACAATATAAAATAATCAGTCTCAAATATAAGTATCGTATCTTCTTCTTCTTATAATAAGGCAAACTTTACTGACTGACTGGCTGACTGATCTATCAACGCACCGGTCAAACCACTAAACGGATTGCGCTGAAATTTGTAGATAGTTATTATGACGTAGGTATCCGCTAAAAAAGGTTTTTAGAAAATATACCCCTGAGGGGATGAACCCCTGGGGGGTTCAAAGTTTGTATGGAGAAACAAGATTGGATAGTCTATTTTATTTGAAATTCCACCCCTAAGAGGGTGAAACGGTTGAACAGTTGTTCGGATTGCGCTGAAATTAAGCACGCAGGTAGGTATTATTGTGTAGGTATCTGCTAAGAAAGGATATTCTAAAATTCACCCATTAAAAGGATGAACCGGGGTTTCAAAGTTTGTAGGGAGAAACAAGATTAGATAGTCTATTTTATTCGAAACTTGACACATACTTCTGTAAACAAATAGGTAATTAAGTACTTCAGTAAATAAATAAGTAAATACGTGTTTCAGGCTTTTCAAAATGCCACCCTAAGACGGTGAAGTTAGGTAACTAAGTCTAAAAATCAATATTGTTTTGGTTTTTTATAAGATCACTTTCTTGTCCGTCTGTCTGTCTGTCCACCAATTTTCTCAGGAACGGGTGGACCTAGCAAGTTGAAATTTATACCAGATACTGAGGTCTATAGTCCCTATTAGGTATATACAAATCAAGGTCCTGAATCAACACAATAAAAAGATATGGGCAAATTTAGATTTTCGCGAAAACTTGTCAGTACCAAAATGTACCTTAACTTTTAACATTTTTTATTTTTCGGATTTTTTCCTTTGCTTGTGTTTTAAGACCTTGCTTGTGACCAAAATCGACAATTCTAGGTCGACCGGAAGTACCCTATAGGTTTTGGGTCGAAAACCTATAGGGTACTTCCCGTTGACCTTGAATCATAAAATTTGGCAAGAAGCAAGGTCTTATAAGGATATGAGCGCTCATACAATTTTGAGGTCTAGCTTAATTGGTACCTACCAACGTTGGTACGGAAGCCTCGGTGGGCGAGTCCAACTCGACTTTGCCGGTTTTATTACTTCTTCGATTGTCTTTTATGATAGAAGGTTTTTACAAAATAAAAGTTTTAAGTAAATAAAAGAAGTCTTTAACGCGGTCGAAGCCGCGGGGCACTACTAGTACATATATATACGGTCGAATTGAGAAACCCCTCTTTTTTAAGTCGGTTAAAAACAAGTGGAAACAATAATTTCTTTAGGAATCCAACTGATCAGGTCACTCATCGTTATCGATAGATTTTAAATATTAGGCCGAACATAACTATTTCATTCATTAAGTTGGTAATACTGGGCAATGGGCTTGCTAATTGCTTCGACTGGGCTGCGTTCACGACCTACGCTCTGAATGCACCCAAACGCTCTAACCCTGTTCACGACCTCAGAGCGTCGCACTCAGTTGTAGCAACAGTGTCGTTCACGACCTCGGTTGTTTCACTCCGGTTGCAACTTTTTAACCATAAAATTCGATGGTTAAAAAACGCTCTGACGTTTGTGACAGTAAATTTGGCGGGATAAGCCGTAATTTTTTTACAGATTAAGGGATCTAAAAAAATTTGCATTGTCGAGACCAAGACGTGACATGACGAGACATTAATCGTAAAAATAAACGGAAAATATTTAGAAATAGAAAAATAAATGAACATAACCTCGAAACTCGAGTCTGCGCAAAATGTCAGTCACAATTTGAGTGAAAAACACCCGTGGTCGTTCCGGACCTTCGAGCGAATTGCAAAACAACCAAAAATCCTCCGGAGGACGTGAGCGAAGCCCTGCATCGAGACTGCAGGTTGTTGTACATATGTCAGATTGCCTTTTTTATTTAGCCCTGTTTTGACATTTGGCTAATCTTTTTTTTGTTCTAAGTCGATTTGAGTCTGTGCCAAATGTCAAAGTCACAATTTGAGTGAAAAACACCCGTGATCGTTCCGGACCTTCGAGCGAACCTAAAAAACCTTCTCCGGAGGACGTGAACAAAGCCTTGTATATGCGTTGCATAATATTACAATCACAACACTTAAACTCAGTTGCAGAGGACGTAGAAATATCCAACACACAATCGACTAGGTAATTCATTACTTCTCATTTCTACTACATTACTACATTACATATATAATATCGTTTAAAAACTTAAAAAGAACCGACTTCAATGCCGCGCTATTCATTTTCAGTACCAATTTTGAGATATTTATCTCAATATCTCTGGAGATACTTATCAGACCTCGTAAAAATTACCATGGTACCACACTTGGGATATCTCCTTACGAACAAAAAAAGAATAATAAAAATCGGTTCATAAACGACGAAGTTATCCGTGAACAAACATTATATATAGTATATATATATAATGTTTGTTCGTGGATAACTTCGTCGTTTATGTATATATTAACGTATATATTAACGTCGTCGTTTAGTTCATTGTCCCAGATAAAAGCTTGTTTTTAAATATATATTTTACTTATATTTTATTTTTAACTTTTTAGTAGGTAGGTATAGTATGGCTACCTAATTATTTAAGAGAAGGCATGATGTTTTAAAATATTCCACGGATATTTGATGTGATTATGGGTAAAGTGCTCTTCAAGGAAAATCAATCGACTCGGTGGGGCTTTATAACAGAAATGCCATGGCCACGTTACAGCTTCATCATCAGATCCTGGCTATCATTTACGTGTAAAGTGCTCCTCAAGACGAATCATTTAAGCCTAAATTCCCTGGGGTTACGTTATTTTATCACAGAGATGCCGTGGCCACCTTCCAGCTTCATCACCAGTCGCTAAATATCATCTAGGTGTAAAGCTCTCTTCAAGACGAATCAAACGAGCCCAAACTCGGTAGAGTTACGTTGATTTATCACAGAGATGCCGTGGCCACCTTCCAGCTTCATCATCAGATCCTGGATATTATCTAGGTGTAAAGTTCTCTTCAAGACGAATCAATCGAGCCCAAACTCGGTAGAGTTACGTTGATTTATCACAGAGATGCCGTGGCCACCTTCCAGCTTCATCATCAGACCCTGGATATCATCTTGGTGAAAAGTTATTTTCAAGACGAATCAATCGAGCCCAAACTCGGTACGGTTATGTTGATTTATCACAGAGATGCCGTGGCCACCTTCCAGCTTCATCATCAGACCCTGGATATCATCTAGGCGTAAAGTTCTCTTCAAGACAAATCAATCGAGCCCAAACTCGGTGGAGTTATATTGTTTTATCACAGAGATGCCGTGGCCACCTTCCGTCTCCATCATCATACCAGCTCCATGGTACCATATTATTGTATTGTCACCGAAGATACATAAGTACACCAAATTTGAGTCCAATCGAACATCGGGAAGTGGGTCTAATTTAGCTTCCAAGATTCCACCCGAACATACATAGTTACATACATACATACATTGCAAGTTAAATAAATGCTTGTAAAAAGTAGCCTATGTCCTTTCTCAGGCTCTATACTATCTGTGTACCACATTTCATTTAAATCGGTTCAGTAGTTTGGCGTGAAAGCGAGACAAACAGACAGACGTTACTTTCGCATTTATAATATTAGTAAGGATAAATAAAACCCAGAGATGGCGCTTGCGTAGATTTTAATAGCTCTGCTTTAAATATTGCCTAAATGTATGAGATCCTGCATCGCGCAAGCGCAAGCGCAAGCGATATTTTCCGCGACATTGAAACCGATGCACTTGCTTCGTTATTAGACATCTCAAAAGTTGAACTCGTTTAAAAACGTTTTCTCTTTATAACATTAGTCTGGATTAGATTGCACTGCACGAAAGTATTATTCCATGTACACATTTTACATAAAAATTACTATTTTCGATTACAATAATAAGTATGTTCTTCTCGTTTAATAAACAAATGAAGTGTACCACCGAGTGTGTGATCCTTAGATTATTGACGTGCATCATTGACGTTAAAGCATCATTAATCTAAGGTGTGATCGTATCGGGCCAAATCGACTTGTACGTTGTTCAGTTCAGTAGTTCGAACGTAATCAATCATCAACAAACGACATAACTTTGTATGAGCGGCTTTATATTGAGAAAAAAATACACCATAGTAACTATTTTTTAATCTGTGTTGGTCGGCCAGCCAGAGCGAGGCTGTACCCAACAATATCCTGTGTCTTGCTCGCACGTTAGAGCGACAGGTCGAAGTTCCTAGTTACAGTAATTGTAAAAATGTTTAAACATAAAAGTTTTTATAAATAAATTTTACAAACTAACTTACGCACGCTTAAAAATTTACGCACGAGTATAATACTGGGTGGGGCTAAAGTAATCATCCGATGTTCTTTTGCTGTAATTTTTTTTATCTACACTAATGTTATAACATTCTACTTATGTTTCCAATACTTGACTTATAATTACTACTGTTATAGCGCAGATAACAAAACACTCAATTTAAGCAATTTCACATGATGGTATAATATCCACATCGATATCGTAAAATCTCATTATAACATCAATAAAACGCGACCAATTAACCTGGCGAGCCTTATGTCAAAATCCTCATACAAGTTGTATAACATTTTGATATTAGGCTGGCTTTTGAAAACAGTTGGGTTATACGTGAAAACTTCGTCGAAACTACTAAACTTACATACACAAAACTCTTTGGTAAGATCTTGTGCCTATTAAATAAAAAAAGAACAGCGCGCGCTCGCTCCTGATTGGCCCTGCGCGCGCAGCTGCGCTCTCATTGGTTAGATTTTAATGGCGGCAAGTTCACTGACAATACACGTACGCGTGAATTTAATGTTTCGCAATGTGTTTTGTTTTTAAAATACAAATTAAAAGTTAAAAATGGATAGCGACGATGATATTTGTACGCCTCCGGATATTCTAGAATTGGCAACAAAAGTAACTCACAATCTTTTGCCAGAAAAATCTAGAAAATTATATGAAAAAGAATATAATAACTTTTTGGCATGGAAGATCGAAAAGAAAACTACATCATTTTCTGAAAATGTCATTCTTGCGTATCTCAAAGACCTCTCCGACAAATTCAAGCCATCTTCTATGTGGGCTAAATATTCTATGCTCAAGTCCACACTGAGTATCTACAACAATATTGATATCACGAAGTATTCAAAAGTCATAGCGTTCCTGAAACGCAGTTCAGAAGGACACAAGGAAAAAAGTCCTTGACGTTTACATCAGGTCAAATAAAGATGTTCCTGGAAGATTCACCAGATATTTTGTATCTTTTTGAAAAGGTAAGTGTATTTTAGTTCTGTTATTTAATCTACCTAGTAATTACGTACTACACACGCAAGTTATCTAGACACTCCGTTTAAGCGCTTTGTGTATAAATTTGGTAGTAGGTACCTACACTTTATTACTTCATAAATCATAGTTTTTGCCTTGGCTATGTACCTCAAGCTTATTATATCGTTTATTGTTACAGGTTGCACTAATCTTCGGCATAATGGGGGCATGCCGAAGGCAAGAGCTATACAACATCCAGTTCGATGAAGTCTCTAACATAGACGACAGTACAATCATGGTGAAAGTTTCGAAAACAAAAACGAAAATAGATCGTTCTTTCGTTGTGACGGGCAACTGCTATGCCGTATGTAAAAAATACATGGAACTTCGACCCACCCCCTGTCGAAACCCTGCCTTTTTCTTGAGCTATAGATCGGGGAAGTGCGTCGATCAAAGAACTGGTATTAATAAATTTGGTGCTCTGGGAAAAACTATCGCAAGTTTTTTGAATCTGCCTAACCCAGCGTTGTACACGGGGCATTGCTTCCGGCGCACCTCGGCGACCCTTCTCATAGATAGCGGTGGTGATTTGACCGCACTGAAACGACACGGGGGGTGGACGTCTTCTACTGTGGCTGAAAGCTACATTGATGAGTCTTTAATGAATAAAATTCAAGTCTCAAATACGATCTTGAACAGTATAGAAAACAAGACGAATGAAGTAATTATAAATATTCCGACTCCGTCTACGAGCTCTACTGCTTGCCCCGCGGCCGCTACAGCTGCTGGATCAATAATTAACATTAACTTTCAAAATTGTACCATCCAAAATTTGAACAATTATTATAAATAAACTATTGTCACCTTTTACTCTTGTTGTTTGATTAATTGCATTAGTGAAGATAAAGTAGTGTATGCAACTGCATATAACACGGGTATTAAAACACTCGTTACTATTATGAAACTCACACTCGTGTTTTAATACCCTTCATTATATGACAGTTGCATAAACTACTATTTTTATGAAAAAACTTTTGTTCTGCTTGTAAAATTTGTTTACTTAATCTATTAGAATTTATTCCATTAAGTTGAGAAAATGATGTCGGTCAAGTGGCCGCCGCCAGAGTTGATGACCATACGGGCCCGTTTTATGGTATTTCCGGCATTTTCCGTCCTGTCACCCGAAGTTCTGGCGAGAGCTTCAGGTGACAGGTTCTCGCATTCCTGGCGAATATTCTCCCTAAGAACTTGAAAGTCTCAGGCTTGTTGACGTAAGCCCCCGACTTTACCCCATAAAAACCCCAACCCCATAAAAAGAAATCTGGAGCGATTAAATCGGGTGATCTGGCCAGCCAGTGCCAATCACCAAAACGAGAGATCAAGTGACCCGGAAATGCTTCCTTCAGAATATCGGTTGTGGCTCGAGCAGTGTGCGCTGTTGAACCGTCCTGTTGGAACCACGTGTTCTCCAGTCCCAATTCATCCTATTGGTTTAAAAAAAAATCGGTGATCATGGCTCTGTAGCGCGCGCCGTTCAAAGTCGTCGTTTGGCCGTAGTAGCGGGTGTAATGACTCTTCGTGGGTGATACACAGATTTTCGGTGCCCCAGAAACGATACATTTGTTTATTCACGTAACTACTAAGATGGAAATGAGCCTCATCGCTCATGATAAGTTTCGATGAAAAATCGTCTACCTCTTCGTTAAGATTCAGGATGGCTTTAGCGTAGGTTAGACGCGTTTGGCGGTCAACAGCTAACAGCTCATGCACTGTCTGCACTTTGTAAGGGAACATCTTCAAATTTTTCACCAGACGTCTGCGTAGGGACCGCCGGCTAATGCCTAATGTCGTGGCACGTCGTCTGGACGATGTTTTGGGCTCCTCTCCAACATCTTGGGCAACCGCAGCGATATTCTCAGTAGAATAGCTGCTCCGGGGCCGGCCAGCCTTGGGAACATCTCTTCAAGGCGAGTGGCCAAACGCCGCAGTGTTTATCCAGTTGGTATCGAACGGCCAGGAAATCTGCGACGAAATTCACGCTGCGCCAACACAACCGACGAGTTATTGCGCAAAAATATGGAAACAATTATTTCGCGTTCTTGCGGAGTGAACCGATAAATGGCTTGTCGATTTGTATTCTGCGTTTGTTAACTTCACAAATGTCAAAACAGAATTTACATTTAGCGCCATTTGCAAAAGTTATAGCGTTTTCCAATAAAGTGATTACTTTCGCCCCACCCGTTTTATCGTTGTTTCATTTATGAAAATGAATACTAAAATAGTTACGAATATATAGATAGGTAGGTATACTAACATATAAGTGTTAATAATGTACCTACTTAATAAGAACCTACTGTCCTGCTGTCCTACTATACTCCTGTGTCCACTGGTCCGAATAGAAATCTATGAAGTTGATGTTCTTCTCCCCGTGAGTTGTATTGTTCTGTAGTAATCCGCGTGTGGCGTCCTTGCTCAGCTTAGCTCCTCGACAGTTCCAGAATCGGCGGTGAGGTGAGGAAGCCCCGATTGGTGGGGGGCACGGAGTGTCCGTTCTATACGTAGTGTTATTATCTGTGTCCCGGGGCTGCTGCCCTGGCAGCCCTCCCCTAAATCCGGCCCTGTATACAGCGTGCCCCCTGTATATACTGTTAAGCGATAAACTGATAAGTCAATATTTTATTACAGGTATATCGTTATCTTAACCTCCTGATGCCGATGCCGAGTGAGTGAATCTTACAAAGCATACTCGATGAATAAAAAGGTTGATAAAACTTTATGTTTTGTTTTACTACCTATCAAACTGGTTTTGGTGGATTTGTTAAACCAAAATAGGAAAAATATAAACCTTCACAATCTAACCACTAAAACAAAATTAGTTAAGTACAAAATATAACTAATACTCTTCCTCATGATATTATTTTAAATACTCTTAATCAACATTTCTCTTCGTCTCCAATTTTTACAGACATAAATAAAATTATGACATTGCATCATCTTTCTATCCCACGACTCCTGACCATCCTGAATTTTTCTTTAGGCCATTCGCCGCTTGTGATGTTAAGAAGAGCATACTCGCTATTACATTTAAAGGCTAGACCGCACTAAGCGACACTACACTGCAGCGGCGCGACGCGACACATAGCGACAAAATATTCTTTGTAAGAAATTGTATGAGGTATATCGCACTACACTGCAGCGGAACTACGCGCCGCGACACTGCGCGACAAAATTGACCAACTCATCAAATCTGACGCGCCGTGTCGCGTCGTGTAGTTCCGCTGCTGTGAAGTGTCGCTTAGTGCGGTATAGCAAGCGACGCGACAATTCACTTTATTCAAGTGTTTTAGACCGGGAGATGGTAACAGAAAATACTTGGTCATTTGTACCCGTATGGCGGTTCTTCAGGGGTCTAATTACGGTTTTTTTTTTTTTTTTATATTAGGATACACAATACAAGTATTGTATCGCCTAATCATACTACAATCTAGCCTAGGTAGGCTAATAAGTAATTTAAATCTATCATAAACTTATAAATTGACATAAATAAAGAATGTGCTCATCAGCACTTTTCTTATAGTCTCTATTGTTAAGGTGAAGACACATTGTTATCGTGTTCTTTATGCATAGCACTTACACTATATTCCACTAAGGTTCATTATACACTATCACTACACTAATTCGAACGGTTTAGTTCTTTTGAGTCTTCTCTCTATATCTGTGAGGTCGAGGAGTTGTATTGCCTCGACGTTCACGTGATGGTGAAGCCTTCGTTCGTGAGCTTCTGCGCATTTTTTGATGGTGCTGGCGACAACCTCTATGTGAAGGTCCCGATGGAGGTCATCATTGCGTATATACCAGGGTGCTCCAACTATTCCTCTCAGTACTTTATTTTGGAATCTCTGTATGATGGCAATGTTGCTTTGTTTGGTGCAGCCCCAAAGCTGCGCACCATAAGTCCAGACGGGCATAAGGACTTGTTTGTATATAAGAATCTTGTTTTGTATTGATAGTTTGGATTGTTTTCCAAGCAACCAATACATGTTCTTATAGCGGAGGTCTAATTCATCTCTTTTTTTTTTGACATGGGCTTTCCATCGTAATTTCGTATCAAGCGTCATGCCTAGATATTTGGCTGTATTCTCATATGGTACTTTATTACCATTGAGAAAAACTTCACAATACTTTTCATTTTTGTTGGTAAAGTTTAAGTGGATGGATTTAGATTCATTAAGCTTGATCCTCCATTTTGTTGTCCAGTTATAAACCTTATTAATAGCTTTTTGGACTTTAGCAGCCGCTTCTTCGTGAGTGCTGCCTACGGCCATGATTGCTGTGTCATCTGCGAAGGTCGCTATTGTATTGTCTTCTAATTTGGGAATATCGCAGGTGTACAGAAGGTACAGGACCGGACCAAGTACACTTCCTTGCGGAACTCCGGCTTTGATTTGTTTTAATTCTGAATGAGCCTCTTCTTGTCTTATCCTAAACATTCTGTCTGAAATATAAGATTCTAGGATATCTGAGTACGGCTTCGGTAAGAACTTTTTAAGCTTATGAACAAGGCCTTCGTGCCAGACTTTGTCAAAAGCTTGTGCCACGTCAAGAAATACAGTTGAGCATACCTTCTTTTCTTCGAGAGTTTTTTCTATTATGTTAGTTATTCGGTCGACTTGATCAATTGTCGAATGTTTTTCTCTAAATCCAAACTGGTACTCAGGGATGAGGTTAGAGCTTTCTATTATTGGTTTTAGCCTTTTGAGTAACAGCTTTTCAAATAGTTTGGACATTATCGGCAAAAGAGATATTGGTCTATAGGATGATGTTAAATGTGGTGGCTTGCCTGGCTTTCCTATCATTATTACTTCTGCAACTTTCCACAAATCCGGTACATATTTCAATCTAAATGAGGCATTTATGATTGTTGTTAATTTTACCAAGCTCTTTCTCGGCAAGTTTCGCAGTATTTCCCCCGATATCAGGTCATATCCAGGGGCTTTTCTTCTTCTTGCTCTAATTACGGAATGACAAAAAAGAAAATGATGGTCATAGCGCAGCAGCGCTGCCGCAGGATTGGGCCGCCGGTACCAACCGGCGGCCCAATCCTGTGGGCGTTAATCGAATGTGTCAGATAAATAATAGTGTCGAACGATTTGATCCACAAAAATGCTTGTAATTTCCGATAGTCGATAAAAGAAGTAGGCGGCAGCGTAATGCCATGCTTCTCCGGTATAATTTACAGCCCGTCATATCGACGCGAATACATTAATTTAAAAAAAAAGCAATTCAACCATTTGTTCTAGGCTAATAATTTTTGCACAGCTAATCATCGTCGAGTATTCGCGGAAATTCACGGAAATCACCTTGCCATACTTTTCCGACGGTTCCCAATGGCCACCATAAAAGGAGTAATCGAGTCGAAATTAATTTTTTTTTGCTAAATGATTTTTACCAGTCTAAAACTTTTTTAACAGTTCTCTGAAGAAGAGAAATCTACAGAGGAAGAGGAAATCGTAGTAGTAGAAGAGAGAAGAGAACCAGCACAAATCGAAGAAATAACATTAGAAACGGTTAGATCTAAAGATGACATAGTAATGGAAGAAGAACATCTAGAAAAATATTGGTTCAGTCCAGAAGAAGAAGAAGAAGAAGGGTTAGAAGAAGATTAGACTAAAAGCGGGAGACGAGTAAAGAAACCTATATAGATGAATGATTATGAAGTAGGATTGATGATACCAGGAGAAGAAGAATTGAGTTATGAAGAGGCCGTAAATGGAAAAGACAGAGATAAATGGTTAGAAGCAATAGGTAAAGAGTTAGCGACACTGAAGCAAAATAAAACATGGAAAGAGACAAATTTACCTACAGGAAAGAAGGCAATTGACAGTAAATGGGTTTTTAAGATAAAGAAGGATGGAGACAAGAAGGTTTACAAAGCAAGACTTGTAGCGAGAGGCTTCAAGCAAGAAGATAAGTTTGATCATTCAGAAATGTATGCTTCAGTAGCGAAGTTACCTACATTACGTATATTGTAAGCTATAGCAACTCAATATTGCTTAGATATTCAACAAATGGATGTGAGGAGTGCATTCTTGTATGGAAGGATTGAAGAAGAGGTATATCTAGACAAGCCAAAAGGGATGAAAAAGGATAATTTGTACTTAGACTAGAAAAATCTTTAAATGGATTAAAGAAATCGCCAAGATATTGGAACGAGAGGTTTCACGAGGTAATGATGCAGAAAGGGTTTCTTCGAAGCAAGTGTGATTACTGTTTATATTTTAAGAAGGATATGAAATTCTATGTACTGGTATATGTTGATGACATACTTTTAATTTCCAAAGACAGTCAAGAAATTGAGAAGTTAAAAGAAGCACTGAAGAAAAATTTTAGTATGAAAGATATGAGTGGAGTTTCGAAGTACTTAGGCATAAACATAAATAGGAAAGATTATTCGTTAGAAATTGACCAGAAAGACTACTTAAAAGATATTTTAAATTAGTATAAGATGGAAGAATGTAAGTCAGTGTCCAGTCCTATGGAGCCCGGACTGAGAATAGAGAAGAGTGATCAGAATGATGGAGAGTTAACGAGAAAATGTAGAACGCTTATAGGTAGTTTAATGTACGCTATGTTGGGGACTCGGCCTGACATATGTTATGCTTTGAGTTATTTGAGCCGGTTTCAGGCGTGTGCGAATGAGGATGTATGGAAGGGTTTAAAGCGAATTTTAAGGTACATAAAAGGGACAATAGACTTGCCGTGCCCTGCGGGTGACGACTGAGGTACTTCACTCTCGCCTTACATTGCAGTCCTCTGCTGTCAGCAGATTACAATGTAAGTGTGATATTGTGTCGCTACACCCCGTTCTCCGAAATGATGTGTCCAAGGTAGCTGACTTTGGATTTAAAGAAGTCACACTTTTTGGCACTCAGCTTCAGGTTTGCTTCACGTAGGCGGTTCAAAACCTTCTCCAGATTCTGCAGATGTTCAATAAAATCACAGCCCAAAATGATGACGTCATCCAGGTATACCAAGCATACGTCTCCCAGTAATCCAACCATTACTCTGTCCATGAGACGTTCGAACGTTGCTGGAGCATTACACAGTCCAAATGGCATGACGTTGAATTGCCAGAGTCCATTTCCAATGCCAGTACTGAATGCTGTCTTCTGGACTGATTTCTACCTGCCAGTAGCCACTTTTCAGGTCAACCGTTGAAAACCACTTCATTCCACTGAGCATGTCCAGTGTATCGTCTATTCGAGGCAAGGGGTAGCTGTCCTTCTTTGTGACTTCATTAAGCATTCTGTAATCTACGCAGAATCTGGTGGAGCCATCTTTCTTTTTCACCAGAACCACTGGCGATGACCATGGAGTTGTAGATGGTTCGATGACTTTTTCTTTGGCCATGTCTCGTATCATGTCTGCAACTTCAGCTTCTTTCGCCCAAAGAATCCTTCGTGGCCTTTGTCGTATAGGCCTTGCGTCGCCAGTGTCAATTTTGTGTTTAACAAGTCCGGTACGTCCACAGTTGTTTCCAGCGGCGAAGACGTCTTTAAACCGCATCAACAGACGTTTTGCTTGTGACAGCTGAGCGAATGTTAAGTTGTCTTTGGATGATTCCAGCAGCTGTGATATTTGATCTTCCGAGCTTGGTTCCGTAGAAGTAATATCCGTTCGTCGCAGGTACTTCACTTCTTGACATTTTCCAATTATGCTGTTTTTCTTCAGATGAACTTCTTCATTGCCAAGGTTAAGAATTCGCACACTGGCCGTTCTGTTTGTCATGAGCAATGTTCTTGCAGTAATCCAGGTCGGATGTGTGCCCTCATCTTCGACAACTACACATAGTCCACTCTTGACTGTATTTGGAAATTTCACTCGAACAATATTTTACGATTTTGGAGCCAACACGACGTCCTTGAGACAGTAAAGCTTGTAACGTAACGCAATGTAACGTAACGGAGCCCCGGAGGAGGCCTACCGCACGCTACATCCCTAAAGGAACCAGGAACCTAGACTATAAAATATGAACGTGGGACACACATATTAAAGACTAGCAGCCCGCCCCGGCTTCGCACGGGTAGAACATATATGCCTACAAAATTTGCATCAGTTTGTTGCATTGAATATAAAATATGAACATATTTAACAATCATCGTCATATTTCATCCAATTTACACAAAACCTTAACGAATTATGTACCTAAACCTTCCTCATCAACACTCTGGCTATTGGTGAAAACCGTATGATAATCCATTCAGTAGCTATTGAGATTATTGCGAACAGACAGACAGACGCAGTGATGGACTTTGTTTTATAATACTTACGTAGTAATATTGGACGGCCCTATGGCGTAAAGGATAGTTACCCTGATTCTGACCCGACGGTCGTAGGTTCTAATCCTAGCTATATACCTACCAATGAAAGTTTTATGTGCATTCATGAATCATGAGTTTTCGTACAGTGGTAGTGGGATCATTAAATCTACCAAAAAGTAGCTTACCACCTAGGAGAACATCTGCCGCCGTAACCTTACGGCGTTCCCCGACGCAAAATGAAGGGGTAATATACGTTTAACATGTGTATCTGTGTGTCTGTCTGTAGCATCTTAGCACCTAACCGGATGAACCGATTTTGTTTTTATTATTTATAGTTTTTTTTTTGTTTGATAGATGTCTTCATCGCGAGTTTTCTTAGCTTTAATTCATGATTGCGCAAACAATATCATTTAATATTAACAAACCAAAGGCTATTCCTTATTGGTTTGAATTCAAGAAAGACTACGGGAGAGACAATATGATGAAATTTGTAAATTGTATTTCAGCTTTAACTTTATCTGAAATATATGCTATGGATGATCCAGAAGACGCATTTGACGCTTTTCATGATACTGTAATGCTATTTAATAATTTATGTTTTCCTACAATAAAAGTTAAGAAAAGTTCCAACTCCTTAAAAATATTCAATAGTCAATAGTCATTTATTCGTAATAAAATACACGCCGAAAAAATACATTTTAAAGATATACAACTTTGTGTATATAAATCAATTTTATGTAAAAAGCATAGTAATTAGAATTAAAAAAAAATATTAATAAAATATATTATAAATATAATGTACAATAAATAATTCGAGGGCCCGATGGCGTAATCGGGAGAACGGTCGGCTTTGATGCCGTGGTACCGAGTTTAAACCGCCGTGCTCTAATGGATTTTTCTATCGAAAAATTTATGTGCGCTTCTCACAGTGGCCCTCCGGTGAAGGAAAACAACGTTAAGAAACCAACAACCCCCGCATGGTGGTAGGACACTATTTAGTGTCCGCCTGGCCAGCTACCACCGTCAAGTTAGAAAATCTGTCACCAAACATCTAATGTGTTCCGGCAGCTATCCTTGAGAGACAGTTCCCATTCTAGGCCTAGCGTGCTTACCATCTTCGACCGCATCATCACTTACACCTTACCTTACCTTACAGGTGAGATTGTGGTCAAACGTTAGCCTATAAAGTATTAAAAAATATATATATATATAATTTATTATTATTCTCTTTATTTATTATTTTTTCTTAGGTATAGGTTTTTTACAATATTTCATATAAAAATAATAAAGAAAACAAGTATAAAAACATAAAACATTATAAAAAACCTAAACCTAGGGTGCCGCCGGTAGCGGGGCAGGGCCCAAGCTACCGGTGGTTAGGGCTGCAGAGAGAGGAACCTCCTGACGATGCGTGCCGTGTCAAGAAGTACCGCCTTCTGTATCTGGCCTCTTATTATTATTATTATTTTATTAATAGACCTAAGTAAGTGTCCCATTGTTGAGCAAAGGCCTCCCCCCATGACTTCCACGCATCTCTATCCTGTGCTATTGTAGACCAGTATTCGCTAAAGGCGTCGAGCTCATCTCGCCATCTTCTACGTGGTCTGCCGCGCCGCCGATTAGCTGTATCAGGGCGCCACTTAGTGGTGATTTTGGCCCACAGCTGTATATCTATACTAATATTATAAAGAGAGAGCATTTGTATTTTTGTATGTTTGTAATGAGTAAGCTCAAAAACTACTGAACCGATTTAAAAAATTCTTTCACTAATACATAGAATGGACTTTTGGAATGAAAATAGGATAAATATTATCCCGTTTAAATCAAAGGTACATTCGTGGAGACCTAATTTGCAACCTAAGTCGGCAAATAAACGGTCGAAATAACACGTTTCTTACGAACGCTGCTTAATTGAAAACAGATAGAAGAATATTTTCTATGCAAGAGTTGTACAACTTAATAAGACCTACAAAAAAGTCCGCGACAGCATATGTCTATCTCTTAAGACTCACAGTAACCATTTTAATCTTAAATTTTTTTTAAAATATTACATAACTTCCAAGGCTATTTTCAAGTATATAGTATTAATCCTTATCCAAATAATTACCTTTACAGTATATATTTCAAATGAAAACTCTAGAAGATATCACGAATTTCACAAACACGTATCGCAAAATTAATAAAATATTTGCAGTGAAACCACAGATTAGGTCATAGTTACTTTGAAAATATTATTATAAGCTTAGCTATGCTGTAGATCCCCACCGATCACAATCAATTTGAAGTCAATATAGTATAATAATATGATCTATTGTATAAAATAATATTCATCTATATATATAATAATATAATATAATATTTTATACCACCCCGACTGATCTATGTATAATAGCTTTTTCCAATGACTCTAAACACGACATTTAAAATCTGAGCTGTAAGTTGGTGAGGATTTGAGTATTCTGTAGAGTCCAGGAGGCTTCCATGTTCTTACATTATCGTTGAAGAAGAAGATTTTCGAATGGATCAGACCTATGAAAGTTGATTTCATAGCGCAATTAACTAGAAAAAAGCTCATAATTTTATAACGATTGAACGAATTTTCATGAATCAAAGTTAAGAAAACTCTCGATGAAGACATCTATCAAACAAAAAAAAAACTATTAATAATAAAAACAAAATCAGTTCATCCGGTTAGGTGCTAAGATGCTACAGACAGACACACAGATACACACGTTAAACGTATATTACCCCTACATTTTGCGTCGGGGAACGCCGTAAGGTTACGGCGGCAGATGTACTCCTTGGTGGTAAGCTACTTTTTGGTAGATTTAATGATTCCACTACCACTGTACGAAAACTCATGATTCATGAATGCACATAAAACTTTCATTGGTAGGTATATAGCTAGGATTAGAACCAACGACCGTCGGGTCAGAATCAAGGTAACTATCCTTTACGCCAAAGGGCCGTCCAATATCAATACGTAACTAAGTATTATAAAACAAAGTTCATCACTGCGTCTGTCTGTCTGTTCGCAATAATCTCAATAGCTACTGAACGGATTATCATGCGGTTTTCACCAATAGCCAGAGTGTTTATGAGGAAGGTTTAGGTGCATAATTCGTTAAGGTTTTGTGTAAATTGGATGAAATATGACGATGGTTGTTAAATATGTTCATATTTTATATTCGATGCAACAAACTGATGCAATATTTGTAGGCATATATGTTCTACCCGTGCGAAGCCGGGGCGGGCTGCTAGTATTAATATATAATATTAAATTAATTAATATAATATAATATAATATAATATAATATAATATAATATAATATAATATAATATAATATAATATAATATAATATAATATAATATAATATAATATAATATAATATAATATAATATAATATAATATAATATAATATAATATAATATAATATAATATAATATAATATAATATAATATAATATAATATAATATAATATAATATAATATAATATAATATAATATAATATAATATAATATAATATAATATAATATAATATAATATAATATAATATAATATAATATAATATAATATAATATAATATAATATATTATTATCTACCCATAGACCAAGGAGGAAGAGGCCTTACCAACTTGGAAACCCTGTACAAAACACAAATAATAAAGTACAAATCATATTTAGAAACGGAAAAAGATCTCATCCTTTGAGCAATAGTAGAACATGACAGAAATAAAGACAAATATTCAATATTCAAAGACACGCAAGCAAACCTTACAGAAATAGGATTAGGAAACGAAAAATACACCGATAAAGAACTTAAAAATGCAGTAGTTAAAACGAGAACAGATCACATTAAAGCTAAACCTCTCTCTACACGGACAGTTCATCAAAGCAGTTTTAGAAAAAGAAAATGTAGATATGGCCCAATCCTTCAGGTGGATGAAAAAGCAACCGATATCTCCGTCACTAGAGTCAGCCATATTTGCAATCCAAGATCAAGCCGTAGTTACCAGACAGCACGAAAGGGACATCTTGAAGAGGGCGGTGGATGGTAAGTGTCGACTGTGCTTAGTCAAAGATGAGACCACGCAGCATATCATATCAGGTTGTGAAAAACTGGCAGGAACATATTACACTAAAATACACAATAATATAGTACAATACATTTTCTGGACCTTAGCCAAAAAACACAAATTCCAAGTTTCTGGCCTGTGGTGGCAAGAACATCTCACAGAACCACAGGTAAAAGAGAATGAAACTGCAAAAATGATGTGGGAGATACCGGTCCAAACAGATGTTACCATAGTTCACAATAGACCAGACATAATATACACAAACAAAATGGAAAACAAAACCTACCTCATAGATGTTACAGTACCTTCAGACGACAACATAGGTGCTAAAGAAATAGAAAAATTGAGCAAATACCACGCACTCAAAGTTGAAATAACCCGGTTATGGAAAACACACACTGAAATAATTCCAATAGTAATAGGAGCCACAGGAGTGATAGCTAAAAGCTTACACAGATATTGTGATAAACTGGACTCAAACATAAACACAAACATCATGCAGAAACAAGCAGCAATTCACACTAACAATCCTGGGCAAAGTGCTCGGAGACAGTTTTCTGTAGCGGGGGAACTGAACCACCCTTTCCCTGAGGGTCTCAGGGCGGAGGTTTAGTGATACCGAGAGAGTCTCTCGAGAAGAGGAAAACCTCAAAAACGAATAATATAATATAATATAATATAATATAATATAATATAATATAATATAATATAATATAATATAATATAATATAATATAATATAATATAATATAATATAATATAATATAATATAATATAATATAATATAATATAATATAATATAATATAATATAATATAATATAATATAATATAATATAATATAATATAATATAATATAATATAATATAATATAATATAATATAATATAATATAATATAATATAATATAATATAATATAATATAATATAATATAATATAATATAATATAATATAATATAATATAATATAATATAATATAATATAATATAATATAATATAATATAATATAATATAATATAATATAATATAATATAATATAATATAATATAATATAATATAATATAATATAATATAATATAATATAATAATTAATATTAATACCGTGGATTACAAATGGACTTCGAAAATTAACTGAATTCAAACGAAAACTATACCTTAAATATAAAATGAGTAAAGGAAACAAAGTATATAATAAAAATACATACAAAAAATATAGCGTGCTATTAAAAACTGCATGCATAAAGCTCAGCAAATCCAAAGCAGTATATGAAAAGAAGTAAAAATAAATGTAAAGCGACTTGGAACACGATTAAAAATAATGGCAAAATAATAAATTACAATAATACAGAACAAATAAATATAAACTACATAACACATGATGACCCTGACATAATAGGCTAATACATTTAATACTTATTTTATAGATTTAACAAATACGACTATGACGGCAATGGACAGCAATGAAACGTTAATAAATAAAAATAATCATACAATGTTTTTAATGCCTACTGACGACATTGAGATATACAAAATAATACTAAGCTTAAACAATACCAAATCTTCTGGATACGATGACATAAGTACAAAAGTTATAAAGCTATGCGCTAAACAGTTTTCCAAACCTCTCAGCCACATTATCAATTTGTCTTTTTTACACGGCTGTTTCCCAGATAGGCTCAAAAAATCTGTAATAAAACCATTATATAAAAAAGGAAACATAAAATATATAAACAATTACAGACCAGTAACACTAATTCCGATAATTGCAAAAAGCTATGTTCGTTCGGTTAAACCGGTTTTTAGATAAACACAATATAATAAATATCGATCAATTTGGATTTCGGAAAAAAAGTTCTACGTCATTAAGGCTATTCTGTAGGCTATCTCGGAAGCGGAATCCGCGGTGAGATTTGAGTTTCGTACTACAAAATTCAACTGTATTACGAACTTGATACGATTGAATTTCGTAGTACGAAATTCGAATCTCACCGCGGATTCCGCTTCCGAGATAGCCTACAGAATAGTCTTACTGACGTAGAACTTTTTTTTGTATATTCCGCGGATAGCTTACAGAATAGCCTAGCTGCTTTAATTTAGTGAAAAAAGTATCACAGAGCCTTTCAAATAGGACGCCTGTAGTCTCAGTATTTCTGGATATGAGCAGAGCATTTGATTTTGGGACCATAAAACATTATTAACGAAAATAGAATTATATGGAATAAGGGGAAAACCATATTACTGGCTTAGTAGTTATTTATATGAAAGAAAACAATGTATAGAAATTGAAAATTTTGCTACCAAGTGTACATATAAAGCGACATACAGAATAAAGAAGTGTGGCGTCCCACAAGGGAGTATTTTGCGACCACTCCTATTTCTGTTTTAAATTAATGACATAACAAAATCAACCAAAGAAAAATGTGTATTATTCGCGGACGATACCACATTGATTGTAAAAGCAGAGAAAAAATCAAAATTTGAAATTCAAATAACTGAGTAACTAAATGATTTAACAAAACGTTTGGATAAGAACAATCTTAGGATAAACACAAACAAAACAAAATGTATACAATATGCCACCTATCAAGCCAAGCAGATTAAATTAAATGTTCAGTATAATAAGGAAAACTTAGAACAAGTCAATAATGCGATGTTTTTAGGATTAACTGTGACCAACACTTAAATTGGAAAGATCACATAGGAAAAGTATGCTGCAAAATAGACAGATTTGTATATGCCATCCGCAGAGTAAGGCAAACGATACCCCGTGATGCAGCAATAACCGCATACCATGGGTATGTTGCATCAGATTTAAATTACGGGCTCATATTGTGAGGAAATAGTTTCCTGATGTCTGGATGAGCAAACTAAACTGCCGTATGGCAGATATGACCAGGACTGATAACCGTTGGGGCAGACTGGTTCTAGAGTGGAGACCGCGAATCGGCAAACGTAGCGTAGGACTTCCTGTGACCAGCTCCCCTAGACAAAATCCAATTTCTGTTACCATTCACGCTAACGCAAGTTCAAAATGTATGGAATGACATATATGTTTCCGCAACAAAGTTGTCATTCCCAAACACTTTAAAGTCGCGTTAGCGTGACTGAAAACAGAAATTGGTTTTTGTTTAGGGGCCCAGATAGAGCTGCGATATTTGCAAAGCGGTGGGCAGTGGCTTGGGAAAGGCCTATGTGTACCAGTGAACTGGTACCGGCTGATTGTGATGATGATGATACCAGCGCCAGATCTCGAAAATGGTCGCATTGCTCTATTAGGACCATTCCATTATCATTTACGGACAGGGGGCTTACCATGACCTTTTAAATAGCGATTCAATTCTGAGACGATTGTGTTAACTGGATCGTTTTCTTTCGTACTATGAGCTTAATTAAACAAAACCTAATGTGGATCGCTGCCACTAGAATGAATGAACGAAAGTTCGATACTGAATTGCAAAATACATCACTAGTGTCGAGTCAACTACAAGGCTGCGTTCTAAAACCTAATCATCATCTTCTAACGGAAAGTTACGGTAAAATGAAATGTTTGAGTTTATGAAAAATATAGGTTGTTGTTCATTATAATGAATTAGTATTCTATTATATTATTTAAATATCGTAAAAAGGATCAAACTATATGAATTTGAGGACATCATAATCACAAAATCTCCACATAAAAAGATTTTGTATGATATTGTTTGTTGGTTCTGAACGCGTTCTCTGTCATGGTGATTTTATATTAATGTAAACATTGTTGCGGGAAATGTTTATGTTATATCAAATCGCCCTAACAATAGAAAACTCTAATAACTCATCTTGTCTAAGCTTAATTACGCGGACACTGTGTATGGATCACGATTGCTGTCTCGAACTCAACATTTAGTTCAAAGAGTACAAAACGCCTGTGCAAGATTTTGCTATAATATCCCCGCTAGAGGTCATGTCACACCTTTTCTTAACAACCACTACGCTTTGAAAATGAAATCTCGACGTAAACTCCACCTCGCGTCCCTTCTTTTCGGGATTCTTAATTACGGACAACCGTCATACTTATGCGATAGGCTCATCTGGAGATCTCAGAGAAGGTCGTGTCCCATAAGACAGGTCTCACAGCAGCTCTCCACACCGCATCATCACTCAGCCGGTTTTAGGGGCTCTTTCCGCTATTCCGCTACCAGGTGCTGGAATAACATCCCTCCTCCGATAAGGAGTACTAAAACTTTAAGTTCTTTCAAGTTAAAGTTAAAGCAGTACCTGATAGTTGAGCAGCGGAAAAATGCTGATGTAAATAAAGATATGTCGATCATATAAAACATATACAATATATTCTCGCTCATCTTAATAATTTTATTTATTTAGTGCTGCCTTCCAAATGACCCAGCTATTCCTTTCTAAATTAAAAGCCTCCAAATGTTGTTCCTTTCCTAATTAACCTAAAATACATATTTATAAGTTTTTGTTATATTTTTTCGCTCCGACATATAAATTTTTATACATATATTTAGTATCTAATATCTATATTTAATATTATTAAATATATTTATATTTAATATCTATCTAAGTGTACCTATTTTATCAATTTATTATTTATTTTTATTATTTTATATATAAATATTTCGCTTTTTTTTTCATCACCCGCAGGCCTGTCTGAAAATCAGCGTCCAGGTGTAAATCTAGACATAATGTGCTGAGACAAGCCTTTTTGACACCTCACATTGTTTCTTGTTTTTTCTCGTTTCATTGTTTTAGTAAGTATTTTAATGTGTTATGTCAAATAAATGATTTTTCTTTCTTTCTTTCTATCAATAGCTAGGATGATGGATTATAATCCATCATCCTAGATCAATAGAGTACAGAACAGACGCAAGCGCGGTTGTTTTGAAGGTGATTTGAGAAGTAGTTAATTAGTGCTATTACGAGATCTAATTTACTGGCCAAGTGCAAGTCGCATTCGCACTAGTAGGGTTCCGTAACAGTAGACTAATTTATAACTATAATTTTTCACCACCAAAAAAATAATTTTATTTTTCATAGTGTTTGTAGGTATGAAAAACAAAGTTATATTTGCGGTCGCTATATCTTAAAAACTGCTGACTGTATCTCGTTCAAACCAAGTTTCGTTAAGTTTTTATTGAGATCTACAGAATATATTTTTTCTATTTTTCATTCCCTTACTTTAAAAGTTAAAGGGCGGAGGGGGACACACATTACATCACTTTAGACGCGCCTATCTTTTAAATAATTGACTTTGAGAAAACATAATTTTAGGAACCTCAATGTCATTTTTAAAGACCTATCCATAGACACCCCACACGTATAGCTATGAACAATTTTTTTTTTTGTTTCAGTGCCATGTATGGGATGCCCCCCCTTATATCTCAGAAACGGTGGCTCGTAGGAAAAAAGTATTGATACAATTTTTATAGATAAATTTATGGTCTACAATTTTGTTTATGGTACTTTTATGATAAAATTTAATAAATTAAATAATAAAACGTTTTTCTGAAAATCGCGAAAAACGCCTATATCATATATATCTACAGCATGGTATTAGGAACCTCAATGTCATTTGACACTAAGCTCGTAAACTAAGTAGTAACCTTTACATATTCGTAGACGGTTTTCCCAATATTGACTACCACACAATAAATAATAGTTAAAGTTACTGTAACCTTTTAATTGATAACCTGACTTAAACTAATTCATATAACGCAGCTATCCCCACCCATCTTTCAAACTGGCTGGCACAGAAAATCATAGAATGTTAGATATACCAATTAAGTTTTTCTTCAAACTACCTGTTTGACCAAAGTATCTTCAAAAATTTCAGATTGTCACCGAAAAGGCGTAAAGGCATCACACACTCGTGGCACATTCTTGCCAAGAAGCGTCCCCGAGCATTATTCCATTAGGAGTTCGGAGACAAAACGCACAAATGTAACCCACCGCTTTAAATAAGTATAAACTGGCTGCCAGGTCATTAGTGGCCGACAAATTATTGTAAGTTTACATAAGACAGCAAAGTGATAGCTATCTTTTTTTAATTTGAGACAGAGAGCTGAATTCTGTTGCCGGTCGTGGGGTGTATATACAAACTTACTCCTTTACACACTTTCAACTTTTTAATTTGCACTTTGCAAATAATTTTCAAGATTCATCATCAGCAAATGTAAGTCCACTACTGGTCATAGGCCTCTCCAACTGCACGAGACTGAGCATGATCCTTGAAAATATCTTGCCATTAGGCAAATTTTTCTAATACTAAACTTTATCAAACTGCCACCATTGCTTATCTCAAAAGATAGCATAATGGCTTACCCATTATCAATCCTCAATTAAATGCATGGGCAAAAAGGCAGTAAATAAAACTGGCCAAGTGCGAGTCAGAATCGCGTCTTGCATCGCACACTTCCGTTCAACTGTACAATATGAAACGTAACAGAGTTTCAACCTCATATTCGATTAATTGATATTACCCACCAAAAACATTTGTTTGTTCACGGAGAATCTCGACAGCACGATCTAGAAAGACGGGGCTAGCTCGTTTACTAGCACCATCTATGTCATTTTGCCGAAACTAATTAGAAAGGTTGTTAGCTTAACAAACATAGATGGCGTTATACTAAAAAACACGTGTTTTGTGTGGGGGACCCCCTTTAATTTTTAACTTTATTTTGATTTTAGTATTTGTTGTTCTAGGGGCAACAGAAATACACCATCTGTGAAAATTTCAACTGTCTAACTATCACGGTTAATGAGAGATACAGCCTGGTGACAGACGGACAGGGGACTCTTAGTAATAGGGCCCCGTTTTACCCTTTGGGTACGGAACCCTAAAAAATGATAACACATGATTTTGTTACTTCGCTGTCATGTGGAGTCCTTAAATATAGCTTGGCTAGTGTGAGAGTGTGCATTGGTGCTATATTCGTGGATTGACTGATTTTTATATTTCAATTCCCAACCTGCATGGAAATTAATAAAATAGTCTTAATTATACAATAATAATCTTGTTACAGCCAACTCATCATAATTGTATGATTTATAGATAGCAAATAATATATTGTTCTTTACAGAACTACTTATTTCAATAAGGTTGCACACAGGTCTAGAGTCTGTGCAAAAAGAGAACTGTCGTGGCTTTACGATGAACTAACATTCGAAGGCGAGGAAGGAAGGTATATTACCTTACCTACCTTACCTAGTACCACCCGATAATGATAAGAGAAGGTACCACCTACAAAGGTATCAAACATTTTTAGTCGTATTGGCAATGACAGAGCGATGTTGTCATCGCAACAAAACCAGTAAATTAACCATCAACACACGCGCCCTCAAATTCTACGGCGGTTCTCTTTTTGCACATACTCTGAGGGGGCTGTCTTAAAATTCAACCAATACCCAATAATTTGAGTAACACAGACTATTTAATTCAGTTCCATGCAATGATTCTATGTGTAGCTTACAGATTAATAGTTATAGATATTTTGTATTGGCAACTAAACTGGACATACCTATGTCTTGCTTTATTGCCTTTGAAAAAGCAATATCCAAAATGTCATTGTAATACTATACTAAGTTGAACTGCTTGCCGCGAGAGACGAAAAAATGTCTCAAGTTAACAACACAGTGCGAGTGATACAAGATTCTGGCAACACAGACTTGTTTCTACTTCGTTTTAATAACAATCGACTTATCGGTTGGTTAGGTAGGTTTTTATGAGTTGAATTCAACTGTTTAATAATATCGTTTAAAAACTAAAAAACAACCGACTTCAATGCCGCGCTATTCATTTTCAGTACCAATTTTAAGATGTTTATCTCAATATATCTGGAGATACTTATCATACCTCGATAAAATTACCATGGTACCACACTTGGGATATTTCCTTTCGAACAAAAAAAGAATAATCGAAATCGGTTCATAAACGACGAAGTTATCCGCGAACAAACATTTAAAATATATATATATGTATATATATATACGGTCGAATTAAGAAACCTCCTCCTTTTTTTGAAGTCGGTTAAAAAAGAAACGAGTTTCAAAATTGTAGTAACACGTGCCCTGTGGCATGGCGTTCACTATATTTTTACACAAATCTTAAAATATGGTGTGATTGAAACTTTGAAATGAAAATAAGTATTAGGAATGTCCAGTATTATGTGAGCTAAATTATGTATTACAATTTGCTTGATTGCAAGTACTTGAATCAATGTACTATTATTAATTTTTATACTAAATACGCTTATGCAATGACAATATTGTAGGATAAAACTTGCCAATCTTTCTAAACCCATTTTGCGATATTCATTCATTGAATTGGTAAAGAAAGTAAGTAGGTAAATAAAAACATCAATCGTTCGAGATCGAGAAAAATAAAATGCATTGTAATTTTTCTCGATTGCCTCCACTAGGGTAATCGCATCGCACAACTTTCCCAATTGCCCTCAATGGTGGCAGCTGGTAATATGCGCATCTCGTAGTCATTAGTAGTATTCTAAATTGTCATAAACTTACGTTAAATTTTGACAGTTGATTATGATGTTGGGGTTCAATTAGATTTTTACAGAAGTAAAAAGTGCAATCCCAATAGATGATGATAAATCCGGAAAGATAAAAAAAAATATAAAAATTTCATGAAAGGTTGGCAAATAATAATATAATTTACTTGTATTTATTATTATTTTTACCCGTGAGAATCGTGAGGCTAAAATAATGTAGGTAAGTGAATAATGTGAGATCCACTTTTTATTCTTTTTACGTAATTTATTTGTTTCTTTTAACTCAGTGAAAAGACTGATGTCCAACAAGTGCTAGATTTTGTAAAGATTTTCTAACACAAGTAGATTGTATGGATGGATTTTGAATTGATCAATCACGGCGCACCATGATACTTTTTATATCTATGTAACTTAGTTTTCTTTTCTTTTTCTTTTTTCAGCATCGCGAAATCATTATTACCTAATAACGGAATAAATATACTCTCGTTTATTCAACTAATATATCAAGTTGACACGACAGAATAACACACACAACTTTTATTAATTTATTGTATTATTTACCTTGATGGTATTTTTAGTTTAAATAATTTCAGGCAGTGTATTACCATAATGGTTGATATAATTTTATATACTAAATATTCATTTTTTTTAAATATGTGGTGGTGTTTCATTTACTAATTGCGCCCGGCGGTAAAAATATCCTATGTGCTGCTCTCCTATTTCACCATATCTATATATCGCTGTGCATTAGAGTATTCTAGACCTAGCGTGTTTCAGGCGAGATAGTGCTCAAACGTTAGCCTATAAGATATAATACATCATTTATGATTGTACAAAACGAAAAAACCGACTTCACATGCCGCGAAAGTCAAAGTAGTCAGTATAATATCATCAAGGTATACACATTTATTTATATTGTATATCTCCATATCTCCGGAGATGATTATCAAGATCTCGATGAAATTTGAATGGGACCAAACGGGAAGAATCTCTCAAACAAAAATATTTTTTCAAATTGATTAATATTTGACGGTGTTCTGAGGTAACAAACATTATAAAAAAACCGCGGATTCCACTCCGAGACAGCTTACAGAATAGCCCTACAGTTCACGCCGCAACGCGATGCGACGAGGTTGGTTTCGCGCGGTGCGCGTTTTGCTGCACCGCGCAGCAACACCAAATTATCTCAATGTAATGTGTGTCATATTGTGTAGTGAAATAAAGTTCAATTGTTTATCATGCGGCTTCCCCCGTTCACGCGACACGGCGCGCACTTATTAAGAAAGTGATACAAAAAATAACTTTATTTACTACAGAAAAAGATACACATTCATCGAGTTAGATCGGCGGCGCCGCGCGGCGCAGCCTGAAGCCGCAGTATTACTTCGCAGCGTTTCTTACGTAGTAATCATGCCGTATTGACTATGCTGGACGAGCGTGGAAACCTATTACTCAAAAATGTAGTATTACTGAACTTGCGGTGTCTGCCTTTTTAGGGTTCCGTAGCCGAATGGCAAAAAACGGAACCCCTATAGATTCGTCATGTCTGTCTGTCCGTCCGTATGTCACAGCCATTTTATTCCGAAACTGTTAGGACTACCGAATTGAAACTTAGTAGGTAGATGTATTCTGTGAACCGCTTTCCGATTTTTATACAAAAATAAAAAATATAAAAGTTTAAGGGGGGGCATCCCATACCAAAAACATTTTTTTTTTTGTTTCAGTTCCATACTGTAATAAAAAAAAATTTTTTCTTCAAACCCTATACGTGTGGGGTCTATGGATAGGTCTTCAAAAATGACATTGAGGTTCCTAAAATATTTTTTTCTCAAATTCAATCATTTGAAAGATAGGCGCGTCTAAAGTGGTAAAATGTGTGTCCCCCCCCCCCTCTAACTTTTAAAGTATGGGAGTGAAAAATCTAAAAAAAATATATGCTGTAGATCTCAATAAAAACTAACAACGAAAATTGGTTTGAACGAGATACAGTCAGCAGTTTTAGAGATATGGCGACAGCAAAGATAACTTTGTTTTTCATACAAACACTATGAAAAACAAATTTAATTTTGTAGTTGCGAAATATCATAGTTATGGAATACTTAACTGTGTTACGGAACCCTACGAGTGCGAGTCCGACTTGCATTTGGCCAGTTTATTTATGATAGTCTGAGCCAATGAAATGTGTATCTTTTTGTGTAGTAAATAAAGTTCTTTTTTGTATCACTTTCTTAATAAGTTCGCGCCGCCTCGCGTCGCGGTCTGAGCTGACCCTTAGTTACAAAGATCCTTTTAGGTATGTGACTCTAGGCTGAAAGTTAAGAGCGCAGACTAGCGTCTATCGAGCATGCGGGTTTCTCTAAAGGTTGACCAGCTGAGCTCAGATGTCAGTTGTCCCCTCTATTTTGTCTCCATTGGTGGCAAGTGGGAAAAAATCCCAGTTGTCACTACAGATGACAACTGTGACTTCCCAGTTGTCCCGTCTATGCCATAGTAAATAATAGCATTTCTCAATTGCCACCTAAAGGTGGTGGCGGCGGGAAATCAATGCGCATGAACAATTTATGAGTTATTCATCAGGGCGAGCGAAGCGAGGCCTAACACTATCCCAGAACCTGAGCACTTTTGTGGTACACTTCTGAAAAACTATCACGCCAATTGATGTGCGTGTGCTTTAACATAGCAATTTAAATTCACATGGAGATGTGTTATCAGTAAAATATAACTGGCCAAGTGCGAGTCAGACTTTTGTCTCGCACACGGAGGGTTCCGAACCGCAGTATAATAATATAAAAGTATAATATTACCTATATTATATTACCGTGTCAGTAACAAACATGCTTATTAACTACAACGCCATCTAACGAATATCTAACGAACTTCTAACACAAACTAAGTGAACGTTAACACTAAGGTAGGTACTTAATATTGTTCATTAATAAGTTGAACAATCCTTCATAGATGGCGCTATAGTAAAAGTTTTTTGTATAGGGACCCTCTTTAGTTTTTAACTTTGTTCTGTTTTTAGTATTTGTTGTTATAGCGGCAACAGAAATACATCATATGTGAAAATTTCAAACGTCTAACTATGACGGTTCATGAGATACAGCCTGGTGACAGACGGACAGACAGACAGCGGAGTCTCAGTAATAGGGTTCCGTTGGTACCCTTTGGGTTCGGAACCCTAAAAATATCATTTTATTACCATTAAAAAATATGAAGCGTAACAATTTTTTTCTAGGATAGAATATTATTTTACCACTAACCGTTGGAAGATCAAAGAACTAACTTCGCTGCGAACATAATGTTTGGTTACTAACGCCATCTGTTGGAAATCTAAAACATTTACACCTGTCATCCAAATGACGTCTGGTATCAGTGTGACCATTTGTGGCATATTTGGGACCTAAATTTTAACTCTGGCAGATTAAGCTGACGATTCCAAAAAGTGGCAGATTCCAAGGATTTTTATAAATTTTGAAATATAAATAGAATTTTGACAATTTCCTGTTTCTATTTAAAGTTTTTTTCTATGTTTCTATACCACCATTTTTATTATGCATTTATTTGGTTGGAAACTTGTAAAAGTTTGAATGAGAAGGTAAATAAACTTTTTTTTTTATGCCATAATTCAATAATATGATGGAAAATTTTATGCATTTCTTGGAGTGGTTGGTGGTTTGGCAGATTTTTAGCCAGTGTCGGGAAGATTCGCCATTTAATATAAAAAAAACTGCGTTAAAAATTATTACCACAGAAAAACAGAAAAATGCTCGAAGATTCGCCGTAGATGAAGGAGTGCGGATCACTCCGAAACCGGTCGCACGTCACTATCGACTTCGACCTTATGAGTGAGTGTAGTAGTGTATAGTTTAAACGTGAGTAGTTTAACCACAGATTATATCCCCTACAAAAACTCAATACCGACGTTTATTTCAGACAATACAAGCAAAAATATGTCTAAGGCGCTCGACCTAGCGTTGTTATTACTTCGTTCAGCGCGTGATGTACCGGCGCGCGCCCGATACAGTAAAAGGGTTGACTCAATAAAATAAAATTAAAGTTTACGAATTCTTTTTTATTTACCTCACAAAATAACATCAAAATTCCTAACTAAGAGTCGAATTTGAAGTCGAGAAAGTGAATTTTACACCGTCTTGTAATTTTAGTATCGTTAGAATAAAAAATAAAAATATTATGCTTGTTTTTTTTGTCAAACCCGCAAAATGACTGAAAAACTTAAATCGTTTCTAATATAAAATACGAATGCGCAGTTATCCCGTCATTTGAATAATAATATATACGTTGCGCGCGCGTGAGCAGTGACTACCGACTGGCAGAGCACCAGGGTTGCCAGATATCAGCTAACTCAATTCGCCGAATTTTGCCTACTTAGTAGCCTAAATCGCCTTATAACTTTTTTGGGCAAGTAGCCTAATTCGCCTAACATCTTGAGCTATGTAGCCTATATTTAGCCTAAATAAAGAAGTCACGTAAGAAAAGAACAACGTAAAGCAGAATCGTACATTTTTTAGGGTAATAAAGCGCAGTAGCTATGGGCGAGTGAGGGAGGCCTGGTTTAACAGTTAAATTGAGAATAATAATAAAACCAAAAAAATGTTTATAGTTTTATTACATAAAAGAAAGTCGGCGTTACCTATTAAATACTTTATGTACATGTACATAGTTATCCTTAATTGTGTAGTGGTGTGCTATGTCCATACTCCTAATGATAACTATGTGTGTGTGTAATTGTATGTAATTTAAGTTAAATACTGTAGTCTTATAAAAGAGTAATATACTAACCTTAGTGCAAGACACACGTCTTTTATTATCACGGTACCCTCGCACCTCATGGCGACCCGGCCAGGGCTTGCCGTGTCGTGTTCGGGATGAACGGCGCGGTCAGCAAATAACTTCACGTAGGACACTCGCTATGTGTCTCTACGAAGTGATTTTAAGTTGAATTACATTATTATGTTGTGATCCGGATTGAGTGAAGTGGACTATTAAACAGTACCAGTGCGTTAAATATCGGTTTACGCGTATACAAACTTTTGTTTAATAATGGGGACTACCTACAGCAAACAAGAAGAAAAAGAAATAATTGTTAGTCAAGCTGGACAGAACGATGCGAAATTTAAGGACGAAAACTCCGTAGTCCAAATAGACACGATCTTGCTATCTACGATATTAGCCGTCATCGGTTGTGGATTGTTATATTTTATACTGCGATGGTACCAGCGGAAAAATGAAAAATGGATGCAGCGACGTATTAATGCGCAGTTTTTGCAACGCATGGCAATTCGTCTATCCAATAGAAGAAGAAACGAAGGTACTGAGGAAATCGAGATGACCACGGCGTAATGAAAAATAAAATAATGTCAAATAGTGCGTGAAAATTCCCCATCTTCTTGAAGAAAAAAAATCATTCCGTTAATATAAGTCGTGATAATTCCCCTTATGCCCGAAGAAAATTCTTAACGTAGATAATAAGTGCGTGAAAATCCCCCCCCAGCCCGAAGAAAATTCTTAACGTAGATAATAAGTGCGTGAAAATCCCCCCTGTATCCGAAGATAATTCTTTCCGTAGTGTGTAAAGTTTGTTGGACATTAGAAGCTCGTTTTTGTGTTGATATTTCTTTCTGGATAATCGTAAGTAATATAATATGAATGTAAGTGTTATTTCTAATGTGTTTTTTTAAAGTGATAAATGGAAATTGAGTTAGAAAATATTATAGATGCATTAGAGAAAATTCAAATAGATTTAAGAAAACTCGGTAAAGAAAGAAGAGAACAGTACAATAGTAAAACATTAGAAAAAATATTTTTAGCTGAGCAATACTACAAACAATTTAAGAATATAATAGTTATTGCCAGTGACTCTGAGAAAAGCTGTAATTATTTGTCAATTTATGTTAAGCAAAAACTAACGGATAAGTTTTTAGACGTTTATAATAAAATTAAATCTTATGTATGTGATGATAGTATAGATGTTGATTTAGCTTTAGTGGAGCGTAATTTAGAAAAACCGGATATAAAAATAAAATCAAAAATGGATAAGTTTGATATAAAAACGGCGGCAAACTTGGTTGTTGTTATGGACGGTACTGAAGAGGTTACAGAAAGATTGATTGATGGTGTTGAGATGTACAACAGTTATCTAAAAGATAGTGAGTGTAAAAAAATGTTAATTACATTTATTTTGAAAACGCGTCTCACAAAGGCTGCAAAATTAAAATTAAAACGGAACTATTCAACTTGCGAGGAAATGATTAGTGATATAAAGGCACATTTACCGTCTAAAAAATCGTCTAACTCTTTACTTACACAACTAAATAATATATCTCAAAGGGATATGTCTTTTAATGAGTATGCTAATAAAATTGAGCAACTATTTGTCGACCTTACCATATCACAGGCAGATTCAAACGACAAAGCCTACGATATATTAAAACCAATTAACGAAAAAATTGCGATTAAAAAGTTTTCAGATGGTCTTCGTAATAGGCGTTTAAGTACTATAATTTCAGCTAGAAACTACTCAGAACTGAAAGATGCAGTGCGAGCAGCAGAGGACGAGGAGTTGGCACAACCACAGACATCCAGCTCCGTGTTCACCGTGACCTGTAAGTCTAGGAATATAAGTAGACCTATGCGAGGGTACCGAGGCTACAACCAGCGACATGCTAGTTCGTCACGTGGAAATTTTCATCAAAATCGGTTTAGTAGACCTTTTAGAGGAACACAGCCTGCACGTGGGTACTATAACAATACTACTTCCACAACGACCTATGCTAGAGGAAGAGGATTTTATCGTCGTGCTCAAGGTCATTACAACGAAGGTCGTTATCAACGAGGTAGTCAAACTTTCCCCTTAGGGAATTAGGTTTTTAAAAACTAAAATGAAACTAAAAGAGACGTCTTGCCGATTTGGAGGCTCAATATAATCTGAATATAAAACTAACTCTAACAATACAAGAAAGTCACACAGAGTGTGTGGTCGAGTTCTTAAAATGCTTACTCTAACTTATAGCTAAATCCGCCGACAACAAGTAGTTTCGCAAGTTAGCGTTTTAATCTAGTACCGATGGTAAGGGCCGTTGCATAACTTCTCCCTCCCCAAGAGTGAAATTATCGGATTGTTCATTTTTAATAACATTCCGATAATTTTGCGGAAACATTATAATAGTATGGCGAAACACATATGATAAAATCAAAATACAGCATATTACTAAAAATAAGGTAATGTATAAAATGACGACACTGATTCTAGAGTCCGGTTCTTTTAAAACATTTTGCACTAATTCACTGTGTTTAAGGGCCTGCGACATAAACTTTACTTCATCCAGACTGACTCCTTTGATATCCAGTACAGGTGCACTGGATAGAGGCGCGTTCTCAGTTGCTGTAGACAGCTGGGGCAAGTCAATAATCGGTATTGGCTCCGTATTGTCATTTTCCATGAAAGAGTGATGATGTCGGATTTTCACGTTTTGAATTTCAATATCACAGGGTGTGTCGAGGCTGATGATGTATGTACCAAGAACAGGATATTTAGTAAGTTCCGAGTTGCAATATGTTGTGACCACCGTTTTGAGTCTGGTGTACAGGATCCAGCTTGCAGCAGCGATCGATTGGAGTCGGATCTCTTCAATGTGTATTTGACGTTGTATGCAGCTGGTATGATTGTCTTCGAACTTCATGAGTTGCTCAATGCAGGTGAGCTCCGGGTAAGTAGGACGGTTGTCCACAGAGCATAAAAAGATGTCTCCAGCGGCTAGTGAGCGGCATGGTTTCTCGATCGGTAAATATTTCATTCCCTTTGCCAAAAGGTAAGGATATCGTGGGAGAATGGAAAGGGTTTTATTTTCGGATGCGTGGAACATTGGTAACGAGAAAAGTTTGAAATAATTATAAGTATTATTATCAGTTAGCGGAATCTCAAATATGAACGTGATCTGGTTTTGCTTTATATAGGACTTAATATTAATAGTTTCTTCCAGTTTTACCAAATTAGTATCTATTGCAGGATACACCAAGTTTTCCTGTTTATCTATTACCATTAAATGATACAATAATTCTGTGGAATCAACAATGGACTTGTGTAGTACAGATATTGTACTAAAAGCTAGAGCTGTTTCAATTTCACCTAATTTTATAAAGATTGTTCTAAAATTACTTATGTACATGTTATAAAAACTTGAAACATATGTGGAATATTCCCAACGTTTTTTCTGAGAAGCAAACTCTTTTAACATGGATTCTAGAATTTTCATGCGCATTTCTAGCAATGCAGAATGTTTATTTATTATATCGGTAGTATTTATGAAACTATCGATTATTTGTGAAATTAGAGTAAGCTTCTTAGAAGTGACTATTTCATTTTGACCTTGTTCGGTAATGAGTCTATCATACTTTAATGCATCCTCATGGTCAAGGTTGCCAGTAACAAGTTTAATAATTGAACCAAGGGGGTTTAGAATACCTCTCTTAAACCGTTGTCCGGGTACAAGTTGCCTGTATTTTTGAACAGTTTTGTCGCGTAAATATTCTACGTGCAAATTTAGTGTTTCTAATTAAGGAGAATGTGATTTATTTCGTTTTATCAAATTATTAAATTCATTATAGCTATCTATAATAAAATTTAAGTCATCATAAACTTTACTGAGATTTAAATTTTTAATTATTATCCATTGATCAGTTTGCATAAAGGCTTGACCTAGCTTTACCGGGAGTATGCCTGGGTTCCCTTCAAGTGACTGCAGATGAAGGGCCAGCGCCGGCATCGCTACCATCAGAATGGTCCACCTGTGGAGGGCGTTTGATGTTTTTAATAGGTACCTTTGTTAACCTTTTACCTATCTGAATTGGAACTACATTCCTTGCTACTGGTCCTGCTATTTTCGCTTTAACATACCGCACTTTATCCTTACTCTTTCGTTTATTTACATCTTTTGCGTAAATGGTTTTTCCTTCAGGGAAACCCATTTCGGTCTCACCGCCTTTCTTTTCCCTAATCTTTTCTTTCTTCTCTACCATTTTATCTGCTAATTGTTTATATAGACATTTAGTGCGTTTGGCGTGGTCCTTTATTAGCTGTTGCATGTATTGTTTTTCAAACTCAACGCCAAAGGGGCTACCTGCATCGGTATGCCCAAAAACTACTTCGAATGGAGTAAGGCCTGTTACGGAATGTATTGAATGGTTGTATGCAAGTATAGCATACATCATTACTGATGCGGCATCTGTACATTTTTCTTCATACTTTGCACATCTGTAGGTTTCGCTAATGGTGGAATGTAGACGCTCTATTAAGCCCATAGAGTTTGGATTATTGGGGGTACCAATGTGTAGTTCTACTTTATGTAAACTAAGAAATTCTTTCATTAGCTCATTATTAAATTCTGAACCAGGATCTGAACTTATTTTCTTAGGTATTCCATAGAAAGAGAAGTATTTCATCAGGGCTCTGACTACTTCAGGAGTGGATCTATTTGAAATTGCTATAGCTTGACCCAATTTGCTGAAAGCATCTATCAAGGTAAGGAAATATTGTCCTTCAATTTGGAAAAGGTCAATGAATAATTCTTGAAATGGGGCATCTTGTGATTGCGTTAATTGTAGTAAAGGTTTGATAGGTTTTCGGTCGTATTTCATTTTGAGACATATTTCACAGGCGTTAATTATAGCGGCTATTGTTTCCTGCATGTTGTACCAAAAGTACGTCCTACGTATTTTAGCTAGGGTTTCCTTAATACCCCTATGACAGGTTTTCCCTTCATGCAATTAAACTGTCTACGGTGTTCTGTAAGTTCAAAATATATGAAATATTTTACTTTTGGTCGTACATATTCTTTTAAGGACTGTTTAACTAGCTGTGGGTTGTCAGTAGGTAAAAAGACTTCTAGGATCTTTTGTTTATCGTGAGAAAGATCTTGTACTTGTATATCATTTTTGAACCAATTAAATACCAAAATCTGGTTTGGCTTGGTATCTACCGCTTCGTTTAAAATTGGTATGTCAGTTACGTCTACGTCCATAGCAGAATGAATTGTGTCAGACCTTGTTGTTTCAGATGGTTCTCGAATAGGATAGTCAGGTTCTTTGTCTGAGCAAATAGACAAAGTTTCAGAGTCAGATATTGATATGTTACTTGCAGTAGCAGTTGCACTAGAGTCAGAGATTGTAATGGTAGAAGAGTCTTTACGTTCTTCTTTCTGTTTAGCTGTCAGTTTTATTATATCTTTCACTACCTGCTTCATCTGTCCTTTAAGTTTTCGTTCTTTTCTGTTAACATTAACTTTCATCGACTGTCCGTCATCGTCAGATTCTGAGAGGGCATTTACTTTAATTCGGGATAGTGCGTCTGCATTGGTATTTTGTTTACCATTTTTGTATATTATTTCAAAGTCAAAGTCTTGAAGGCGGAGCCTCCAGCGTGTCAATTTACTGTTCGGATCTTTAAGAGAATTCAGCCATGCAAGTGGTCTATGGTCAGTGTATATATAAAATTTTCGGCCGTATAGATATGGTCGGAAATGTTTCGTCGCCCAAATTATCGCAAGGAGTTCTCGCTCAATGGTACTATACCGGGACTCGGTATCACTTAAGGTGCGACTCGCGTAGGCTACTGGTTTATCAGTGCCAACCTGGCCTTGAGAAAGAACCGCGCCTAAGGCTACTTGCGATGCGTCAGTTGTCAAAACAAAAGGTTTTTTGTAGTCAGGGTACTGTAGAAGAGGTGCGTGAGTCAAAAGCTCTTTACATTTGTTGAATGCGTCTATATAGTTCTGGTCAATAATAATTTTGTTGCGTTTTTTTAGGCATGATGTCAGTGGTTGAGTTACTTTTGCGAAGTTGGGTATAAAACGTCTGTAGTAACCTACGAGTCCTAGAAAACTTTTAATTTCGGTCGTAGTCTTTGGTATCGGGAAATTCATAACAGCTTTTATCTTGTCGTTATTGGGTTTGAGTCCATCTTTCGTAATCGTGTGCCCAAGGTACAAAACTTCTTTGCGTAAAAATTCCGATTTGTCAAGTTGGACCTTGAGGTTCGTCTGTCTGAGTCTGTCAAAAACGAGTCGTAATTTTTGTAAATGTTCCTCCAGACTGGAAGAGTATATTATTACGTCATCGAGGTAGACCATGCAATGTAGACCTTGAAGGCCTCGGAGGACATTATCCATGGTACGTTGGAATGTCGCGGGAGCTGTCTTTAAGCCGAAAGGCATTCTCAAAAACTCAAAATGTCCGTTTTGCGTACTGAAAGCAGTCTTCTGTCGGTCATGTTTTTCAACTTCGATCTGATGGTATCCGCTGGCTAAGTCTATTGTGCTAAAGTAAACACTTTTACCTAATTTATCGAACAAGTCATTTATGTTAGGCAGGGGATATTTGTCATCGGTAGTTATGTCGTTTAAACGTCTGTAGTCAATAACCATTCGGAATTTTTGTTCTCCGGTTGCATCAATTTTTATGGGTACTAGATGTACCGGGGCATTCCAAGGGGAATAAGATTCTTGTATAACATTATCTTGTAGCATTTTCTCTACTTGTTTGTTAATCTCGTCAGCTTGTATTGGGGCCTGTCTATATGGTTTCACATAAATTGGGTCTTCGTTCTTTGTCCGAATTTGATGTTTGACTTGGTTTGTGAAAGTCAGCGGTATTTGGTCACAGTGGAAAATGTCTTTATATTCCCCACATAATTTCGAAATTTTGTCCCGTTCTTCGTTGTTGGTGTGGTCTAGTCTCAGTTTATTCAAGTTTTCTTCAAGAATGTTGTCAGTCTGTATGTCTGTATGATTTGTCATGAAATTAAGGTCACATTCAGTATGAGAATAGTCTGAAACTTGTAAAGGTTGCTTTACTGTCAGTAGTATTCGTTCGTCTGAAGCGTTTTGGATAACCGTGGTAGCGTAACCGTTCACACAGTTCACCAAAGCGCTTGGCATACGTATGCCAGGGCTAAATTCAGTATAGTCCAAGATAGCTTCGCCTGAATGCTGGTTTGTGGGCAATTTAACTCGTTGCTCCGATCGCGGTTGAAGCTCAAGTACATAATCCAAATTGTTGTTAATTATTGGTATGTGCATACCAATAATTAACAACAATTTGGATTTCGTTTTTAAAACCAAATGTTTTAGATCGATCAGGGCACCTAATTGCTTTAGTAAGTCATTTCCGATAAGTCCATCATAGCGGGAGTCGACGTTGAATAAATAAAATTTATGCAACTCATCACTTTTAAATGTCGGTAAAAGTGGAATTTCGACAACTTCGCTATGCCTGCTAGATGCATGAGTACTTACTACTTCGAAAGGTTCATGCCTTACATGGCTGTAGAAGTACTCATATGCTTTATCAGGTCTCAAAAATGATCTGGTACTTCCGGTGTCTATCATCATTTTTGCGTCTATTTCTGGGAAATAAATGTGAGGCAATTTTAGAGTCGGGTCACAATTGAGTTCTATGATTTCTTGTCTTTTACAACAGCTGTGTGAAAATTTTCATTTTCTTTCTGTTGTGGAAAGTCAGTTTGTGGTGTCTCGGATCCTTCATAATCTATGTCGTCACTATGTTGTCCATATACGTCATAGTCGAGCACAATTTCATTGTCATAGTCATAGTAATAGTCATAATCTAGTTGTTCGTCATTTTCGGTAAGCTCATTTAATTTAAAACCTTCGCGAGGAACTTGAGGGGCTGTCCTCATAGTTACGTCTGTCGCTTGGAAATGTGGCGGTTGTACTTGTGAGGGTCTGTACCCAAATTGTTGAGGGGGTTTGTACCCTAACTGTTGAGGGGATTTGTACCCTAACTGTTGCGGTGGTCTATAACCAAATTGTTGGGGTGTCATCCCTACATTAGGGGCTGTCCGAAAACGTGAGGGTTGTGTTTGATTATTACCGAATTGTGGGCGATATCCTAACTGTGGCCTATAGCCAAACTGTGGTGGACGATATCCGAATTGAGGTGGACGGTAACCGAATTGAGGAATATTATTTTGTACATTCTGTGGAATGCCAAAGTTAAATTTTTGCTGTGCGCCTAAATTACCCATTGGTAAAATTGGTTTATAGCCTGTTGGTTGTAGTGACGTCGCCTGAGACGTGCTATGTCCTACGCCAGAGATGGCGGGTGGCCTTGAACTGTTTCCGTACATGCGGTTACGTAATGAATATTGCTCATGGAAATTGACCTCCTCCAGCACTACGCTTAAGGCGTCTTCTATTGTGCCAGGTGACTTTAATCTCACTACTCGAACCATATTCTCCGGTAAATTGTACAAAAATACATTTAATGCCAAATTATTGTAGATAGCGATTTTCGCGCGTTTTAGTTCTATGTCTCCAAGCAAATTTACTTTTGCAATCAGCGATGATCGAATATTTTGTACTCTGTTACAAAAGTCGAGATACGATTCACCGGATTTAATTTTACAAGATTCTAACTCGATGCTTATGCATTCTTCGCTACGCGGGTCACCGAAATGTTGCTGTAATAACTCTTTTAGAGCGGACCAAGTATTTATATCATCCCGTTCTGATAACAAATTGGCAGCAGCGTTAGTTAACCGGCTTGTAATAGCATGCAAAATGTATATGTTTTGTTCTTCATGACCTCGAAATCGGTTAATCACGTAATCACACTTTTTGAGAAATAAATTTAACTGTCTTTTATCACCATCAAAATACGGAATTAATTGAAGCATTTCCCTAGGGATAGGGATTACTTGTACGATTCTAATTTCGGGCTCTTGTTGTGGCATATTTTGTGGATTTTGTTCCATTTTGATAGAGTTTACACGATGTAGAGTTGTCAAAGTGACAAAAATTTAACACACACAATATTAAAACACACGAGAAAAACACAGTAAAATGCAAAAACACATAGTAATACACAGTAAAATACACAAAATGACACAAAAAGTAAAATAAAATTATATGCAGAAAATCATGAAATTTGCTATTTTATGATAACTATGGAGTTATCAGTTAATCTGTTACATTAAATCAACTAAACACAATATTACACAATACCTAAAACAAATTCACAATAAAAATTATTTACGTTAATGTCCTTTCTTAAAATAATTAGCTCTATGTATGATCGAGTTCTTAGAATTAGATAAGGCACTCGGCTCAATGATACTTTAAAACCAGATACGTTATAGTGAGAGAGTTCCGATCTCAAAAATAACACAAATGAAGTTAACCTTGTATGAAAAATACAGGAGAGGATATTGGTAAGGAAGGCAAAGAGTTTTACTCACCAACCGACCGCTACTCCCATACTCGGCTTCACCATGAGAAAGAGTGACAAATGTATTTGTTCGAGGATTGTTTCCAGCTATTCGCGTCGTTCGTCCTGTTTTGCTGGTGTCGACGCAGCCTTTTGTGAAACAATCCTGTCCTCGGCGCCAGTCAAACTTTCCCCTTAGGGAATTAGGTTTTTAAAAACTAAAATGAAACTAAAAGAGACGTCTTGCCGATTTGGAGGCTCAATATAATCTGAATATAAAACTAACTCTAACAATACAAGAAAGCCACACAGAGTGTGTGGTCGAGTTCTTAAAATGCTTACTCTAACTTATAGCTAAATCCGCCGACAACAAGTAGTTTCGCAAGTCAGCGTTTTAATCTAGTACCGATGGTAAGGGCCGTTGCATAACTAGGTAGACCACAGAATGTTTATGCTACACAGCAGATAAATACTGACGTGACCAATTCAGATAACGAAAGAAACCAGTTTTTTCGTGCCTAAAGAGTATAATGTTTTTACGTGTGATGAAAATGTGAGGTATATTTCCATGAACTTATGTGATAAGGAATGTTTTTGGGTTTTGGATACCGGTGCTTCGATAAGTGCTGTACAAAGTCAAATTTTACCAGAGAACTTAGAAATACATAAAGACAGCATAGTAATTAATGGTGTTGGCGGAAAAATTTATTCAGAAGGTTATGTTTATCTTTCATTAATAACATCTGATGGTTTAATTTTTAAACCCAGATTTTATTTATTTGATAATTTGCCTTGCAAAGGAGAAGGAATCATTGGACTAGATTTCTTAACGAAATTTAATTCGAACATTGACTTGCAAAATTCAATTTTGTGTTTGAATTTGATAGATAAAAAGTGCGTATTACCTTTGTATACTGCACCATATATATGTACTAGTTATATTACTATACCGGCCCGAAGTGAATCAATTCATTATATTCAGTTAGATAAAAATATTACGGATAATTGTGTGATTTTACCAAAAGAATTAGGACAAAATATTTTTTTAGCGGGACTAATCGTCAAACCGAAAAAATGCGTAATTCCAATTCGAATACTTAACACAAGTGAAGAGACAGTGAAGATACCAATTTTCCAACCTGAAATACATATATTAAATGAGTATGAAATATGTTCATTCAATAAGTGCGATTCAAACATAGAAAGAGCTCGATCATTGCTATCTCTACTGAAACTTGATCACTTGCATTCCAGTGAACGACGTGCAATTGAATCTTTATGTACAAAGTACAGCGACATATTTTATTTGCCAGGCGATAAGCTTACGACTACAAATGTGTGCGAACAGTCGATTCATATGAAACCAGACGCTTATCCTGTTTACGTAAAACCTTACCGCTTACCAAAGAGTTTAAAACCTGAAATAGATAGACAGATACGACAATTATTACAAGACGATATTATTGAAGAATCAAATAGTGAATACTCAAGTCCTATTTTATTAGTTCCGAAAAAATCTGGTCAATATGGAAATAAGCAATGGAGATTAGTTGTGGACTATCGAAAACTAAATAATCAAATAAAAGATGATAGATTTCCACTTCCAAGTATAAATGATATTTTAGATTCTCTATCTGGAGCAGTATATTTTAGTCATTTAGATTTGAGCCAATCTTATTATCAAGTCAATTTGAGTCCTGAGTCACGCAAGGTCACAGCCTTTTCTACAAACACGGGACATTACCAAATGAAAAGAATGCCAATGGGTTTGAAAATATCACCAAGTGCTTTTTCTCGAATTATGAATGTAGCTATGTCTGGTCTGACCTTTAATAAATGTTTTGTATATTTAGATGACCTCGCAGTTTTTGGACGTAATTTTGAACTGCATCAGAAAAACTTATTAGACGTTTTTGAAAGACTTAGAAAAGTTAATCTCAAATTAAATCCAAATAAATGTCAGTTTCTTAAAACTGAATTGCTTTATTTAGGACACGTAGTATCTTCTGATGGTATTTTGCCAGACCCTGAAAAAATAAAAGCAATCGAAAATTACCCTGTACCGAAAAATGCAGACGATGTAAGACGTTTCGTTGCATTTTGTAATTACTACAGAAAATTTATAAATAAATTTGCAGATATTACTATCCCATTAAACAATCTACTAAAGAAAAATGCTCATTTCAATTGGACTTCAGAATGTGAAGCAGCATTCCAATATTTGAGAAATTCTTTGAAATCACCCCCAATTTTACAATACCCAGATTTCTCAGATGAAAACGAATTTATTTTGCAGACGGATGCATCAGGCATATCTGTAGGTTCAGTTTTATGTAACAAAGATATGAAACCCGTAGCTTATGCAAGCAGACCGTTAAACAAAGCAGAGAAAAACTATCCTACTATAGAAAAAGAATTAGTTGCTATAGTGTGGAGTGTGAAATACTTTAGACCCTATCTCTACGGTAGAAAATTTACTATAATGACGGATCATAAGCCTTTAATTTATTTATTCGGAATGAAAGATCCATCAAGCAGACTTATTAAATTCAGATTAGCATTGGAAGAGTATGATTTTGATATTTCGTATATAAAAGGAAAAGATAATGTAATTGCAGATGCACTTTCACGAGTGGTTATTACATCTGGTGAATTGACAGAGATGAATGAAAAGATAATAACCGTAATGACTAGAGGACAAAAGAAGAGATTAGAGGAAATGAAAGAAAGTAAAGAAAGTAAAGCAAATGTTATCCCTAGTAAGTCCACTGACCTACAGTCTGATCAGCCAAAAGTTGTGGAAATATAAAGGATACCAAATGGTTCGGAAGAAATGATTTTTATAAATGGAAGTGAATTGAGAAAAATAAGAAGAAATAAAATGATTGATGTAGAAACTGAATGTTTTGCATATATATCAGATAAAAATATTATATACATAAACAATGATTTTAATTCACAATTTACGCGAGTCGAATTTGTGGAAAAATTATGTGCTTTTTGTAAAAATATAAATATAAAAGAGATTTGCCTCATAAAAAATGATAACAACGCGTTGTTCTTAAAGAAACTTATTGAAGAGATAAAAAATACAAAAAATTATGATGGTCCTAGGATCTGTGTATTAAGAGGTATAAAAAGAATAGAGAATGGTGATGAAAAATAGTTTATATTAAATGATTATCATCTATTACCAACAGCGGGTCATGCTGGAGTACGTAGGATGGTAAATAATATTAAACGATCATTTTACTGGCCAGGAATAGAACATGACGTTAAGGAATTTGTAAAAAAGTGTGAAAAATGTCAAAAAATGAAGTATTCGCGAAATACTATACAGCCGTTAGTCGTAACAACGACTGCCATTTCAGCTTTTGAAAAAATTTTTATAGATATAGTGGGCCCCTTAGATAAGGATATAGAAGATAATTCGTATATATTAAGTGTTCAGTGTGATTTAAGTAAGTTTGTAGAAGCTTACCCTCTACCAAACAAAGAAACTAAAACGGTAGCTAGATCTTTAGTAAATAATTTTTTCTTAAGGTATGGTATAAGTAAACAAATTTTATCAGATAGAGGTACAGAGTTTATGTCTTCTACAATGACAGAAGTGTGTAAACTGTTAGGTATTGAGAAACTTAACTCGACATCCTACCATCATCAAACAATAGGTTCATTAGAAAACAGCCATAAACACCTTGGTGCATTCCTACGCACCCAATGTGACAAACATCCAGAGGCGTGGAGCCAATGGTTGCCATTTTGGTGTTTTACCTACAACAATACAGTCCATTCGATAACTAAGTATACGCCATATGAATTAGTGTTCGGAAAACCAAGTAATATTCCATGTAGAGTCAGCAATGAAGTTGAACCTTTGTACAACCCAGATGATTATTGTTTAGAACTTAAATATAGATTACAAGTAGCATGTAAAGACGCAAGAGAAAATTTATTGAAATGTAAACAGACTAGAAAATGTACTTACGATAGAAATGCGTATCCAATTACATATAAGGAAGGTGATAAATTGTTGATTAAAAATGAAAATGTAAGCAAATTGAAACCATTGTATGACGGACCTTATATTGTAATCGAAGATTTGGAACCGAATGTTAAAATTATTAAAAATGGAAAAATCGACATCATTCACAAAAATAGAACAAAGCCATTTGTCCTATAACACATTTATATGTTATTGTTACTTTAAGTTTCGTAAAGAAATGTAAAAAAAAAAAAAAAAAATGTTATGAGTATACATTTTTTTTTTAAAAGAACCCCCAATATGTAGTGGTGTGCTATGTCCATACTCCTAATGATAACTATGTGTGTGTGTAATTGTATGTAATTTAAGTTAAATACTGTAGTCTTATAAAAGAGTAATATACTAACCTTAGTGCAAGACACACGTCTTTTATCCCCCGCACCTCAATTGGATACAAAACTTAAAATTTAACAATATAAAAATGTACCTAAGCTACCTAATTTAACATGAAACTTAAAAAACTATGAAGTGATTCGTAACTGAACAATGATATCAGTATCTCTTTAATTTTATATTAGTAGATAAATAGGTAGGCTTGGACAGTAAACCTTTTAGCTTCTAAAAATGCTGGAATCGTCGCCAACGACATAGACACATGAGACTTTTAACTTTTAAATCGTCTCAGAGTAAGTAACCAGCGCTAAAACTACTTAAGTTTCTAATAGTAATACTTATAATATGATTTCTGTACATTTTTATAACTAGAAACACCTCTAGGTGACAGGAACACTGATGTTCCACCAGACTTGCTGCCAAAAAGTAACTTACCACCATCAAGGAGTAAATATGCCGCCAAAACTTTACCGTGTTTCGGCACAGCCCTTGACAGTCAAACTATTCTAGGCACAGCGTGTTGACCATTCTCGACCATATCATAGCAGCTTACTACCAGGCGAGATCGTGGTCAAACGTTATCGTATCAAAAATAAAATAATAAACTGGCCAAGTGCAAGTCGGACTCGCACTCGTAGGGTTCCGTAACACAGTAGACTATTCTATAACTATGATTTTTCGCAAATACAACAGCTGACTGTATCTCGTTCAAACCAATTTTCGTTGACAGTTTTTACTGAGATCTACAGAATATATGTTTTCTAGATTTTTCATTCCCTTACTTTAAAAGTTAGAGGGGGGGGAGGGTTGGGGGGCGGGGCACACATTTTAGCACTTTCGACGCGCCTATCTTTTAAATGATTGACTTTGAGAAAAAATGATTTTAGGAACCTCAATGTCATTTTTAAAGACCTATCCATAGACGCCCCAAACGTATAGGTTTGAACAAAAAAAAATTGTTTCAGTTCCATGTATGGGATGCCCCCCCTGAAACTTTTATATTTTTTATTTTTGTACAAAAATCGGAAAGCGGTTCACAGAATACATCCACCTACTAAGTTTCAATTCTGTAGTTTTAATAGTTTCGGAATAAAATGGCTGTGACATACGGACGGACAGACAGACAGACATGGCGAATCTATAAGGGTTCCGTTTTTGCCATTCGGCTGTGGAACCCTAAAAAACGAGACCTTGCTATGTTTATATACCTTGCTATACCTATACCTTGCTTGACTAGCTCAGTTGAAAACAGTCAAAGTTTGCTCAGTTACGAATAAAAAGCTGTTATAATAATCATTACATACTGGAACGCCTATGTAAGCTAGAATATCAAAATCTGTACCATATACTATGTTGTGTAGAATAGAAATATCGATGACAGGTCTCTGGACCAAATTAAACGATTACATAACCCTGTTTACTCATAATCACAGACAACATATTCAGTTTTATATACTCGAGTACGGTCGATAGCCTAAGTAGGTAACAATATACATTTCTTTCTCTAGTCCCAGTTGTTACTACTATTTTGTCATCACTGGTGACAGTGGGGAAAAAGTCACTGCCGCGAATTCTTCGAAATTCGAAGCTTCATCATGTCACCACATTGTTTATCTATGCCATTGGGAATAAAGCTCGGGGCAAATGGGAATAAAAATGTCCCATTTGCCACTACTAGTGACAACTGTGATATTTTCCCACTTGTCACCAGTGGTGACAAACATGGTAGTGACTGCTGGGAATATAAGCATTATTTTACAAATCGTTTAAAGAAAACCACATTAGTAAAGCCGTTTCACCCACAAATATTCCATAAAGAAAATCTGCCGACATAACCTAACCGAAAATAATTTTACGGTGTTCCGGCAGCACACAGCCTTTGAGAATCAGACCGTTCTAGGCCTAGCGTGTTTACCATCTTCGATCACATCATCGCATACCACCAGTAAAAAATTGGCCAAACGCTAGCCTATAAGATATAAAAAAAACTAATGGGTACACTCGTTTTTACCTAACTCGTGTTAAAACTTTCTTCGTTCCGTTGTGGCTAAATAAAATAGCCACATACATTGCTTTCTGTTTGATACATCTAAAATAACTTAGCCTAGATCTTATTTATAGAAAAATAATGTACTTAATCTATGCGTAAGACGTCTAAGTTATATCTTAAAACTTGTAACAACAACTGTTTTACAGTTAAGTGATAATTATATGGTTTAAAGTTAAATGCTTTAAAGTTTTCTAGATATTTTCCATATGGGCCCTAATCGTGTAAACTAGCTAATCATTATATATCAAGCCAGTCTCCAGTCTTACCTTCCTTGCTGATTTTAACAGCTATCGTAGTATATAAGCCAATTAAATAAGCGCATTGGCATTGCGATGGCTCAGCTTTTAGCTCGCTAGCTTTAATAATTGGGGCCCTGGTAGTCCATATTGATAGCGATGGCTTTGCGACTGACGTTTGTTGCATAAAACGAGATGCAACTATATAGCTGTCTATCTCTATTGCGATGACAGAAAGCGTTGGTGCTCTATATAGCGACTACCAGCCCTGAAATATCTCTACTGTCTTAATTTCGTTAACCGACTTCAAAATATACCTGCGCACGAGAATTGCTGATTATAGAGAAGATAACCGAAATTAAGACAGTAGAGATATTTCAGGGCTTCAAAAAAAGGAGGTTTCTCAATTCGACCGTATATATATATATATTTTTTTTTTAATGTTTGTTCGCGGATAACTTTGTCGTTTATGAACTGATTTTGATTATTCTTTTTTTGGTCGAAAGGAGATATCCCAAGTGTGGTACCATGGTAATTTTATCGAGGTATGATAAGTATCTCCAGAGATATTGAGATAAACATCTCAAAATTGGTACTGAAAATGAATAGCGCGGCATTGAAGTCGGTTCTTTTTTAGTTTTTAAACGATATTATCATTACATACCAAGATAGTGTTTTGCACTTTGTAAAAGTGCACCCGCGTTCGCTTTTAAATCAGATCATAGTTTCTACCTTGGTACTACTAACAGATTTATAATAGTTAGCTATTATTTGATGATGACATTTGATGCCAGTTACAAAAATATTTGCGTACAGTTTATGTACTGTTATTTAATTTAATAGTTCACCGTTTTATAAAATCTACTTATCTAATACTTGCAAGTATTTACATAAATGCTACTATGGTTTGTTTTGGTATAAACATCTTTTTAATTTCGTTATTGGTTTTGTTATACAAGGCATTGTTTCCGTCAGCTTTCTAAATGTAACTAATTATATGTCAAGGTTTATAACATTATTTACATTTATACAGCCCGATCATATGCTTTTATATTAATGTAAGGATGTTCTATCACAATCGATGTTATCATTTTACACGAAATACGTTTGTAACTTTTAACTTACGATTATGACCGCGTTACATGGGTGATGAGGCTTTAAAAAAACTCGTTACGTCTGTCACTGTCATTGCATTTTTGACAGAAGCAAGATTTTTTTTTATGGTGAAGAGGCCAATTTTCAGTACTCGGACAGTTGTTAGCAAAATAATAAACTGATATTGTGATTGAATTTTTGTATTTCTAAGTATAACAATATATATGTACTTAGTTTCAATAGTTTAATAAAAAGTTTGTAATAGTAAATTCACTTTTTTTTGTGAGGTATTAAAGTACGGTTTTCAGATTTTTTTCCTTTATAAGTTCTTCAAGACCTTGCTTCTTACCAAATTACATTCAAGGTCAACGGAAAGTACTCTATAGGTTTTGGTTCCCTTGTGAAATCGCAAAATATGCGACATAAACGGTCATATCTTTTGCTCGCGTTGACTTACAGGTTTGTTTTTTTATACAGCACAGACATAAGCGACCGCAGATCTGACTTATTGATATCAAGTTCAACCTAAGAATAAATTATTTTTCAAAAAAAGAACCGACTTCATAACCACAAACAGGCACTCAAAAGCGAAAAATAAATTACATAAGCGCTACCCACTTATCTATTTGAAGTCGATGCCAGCCAAGTCTAATATGTAGTAGATAGATACTATGTATGTAGTAGTAGCACTAGTAAGTAGGTAGATACATGTAGGTAGTATCTATCTACTACCTATTAGACTTGGCTGGCACCGACTTCAAATAGAGAAGTGGGTAGCGCTTATAATAATTATATTAAGTAATTTATTTTTCGCTTTTGAGTGCCTGTTTGTGGTTATGAGGTCGGTTTTTTTTTTAAATAATTTATTTTACCCTTTTTAGTGCAAAACAAGTTTTAATTAAATTACATGTATCTATCACACACGATAATTAATTGTCTATTTTATTACAATAATTCCAAATACTTTTATAACACGGACTTGATGTATTCGAAAATGAATATTTAAAAGTATTATTTGCGATTATTAACATTAATTGCCGCCATATGGCCGACAGATACTACTGAATCACTCTTCTACGTTATAAGGGTTGGCACTTCCCTACATTGTTGATACCCGAATTATGAAAGCGCTGTGTAGCCAACCTAACAACGGAAAGTATTATTTACTAGTACCTATTATATAATCTGTGGTATTATGCTTATAATTTTTTTTGCAGTGTTGGTTGGTACAAAGTACGTTCATAATTCTGAGTTATTTAATTATGTATGCAGTGTCGCGGGACTGATATGGCCGCCATCTTTGCCAAACGTCATGTCATGTCAAAAAATATTAACTAACTTTGCACCATAACAAGACTTTGCCTGGTAGAACATTCCTGTGAAGACAAATTAATTCTCCCCACCTTTGTTTCTATCTCGCTCACAGTTACCGTAAGAATATCTGTCAAAAACCAAAATCAACGTGAAGAAAGATGTAAAAACATTATTCAAGGCCATATTTTTAGGGTTCCGTACCTCAAAAGGTAAAAAGGAACCCTTATAAGATCACTTTCCTGTCCGTCTGTCTGTCTATCTGTCAGTCTGTCTGTCTGTCTGTCTGTCCGTCCGTCTGTCTGTCCGTCTGTCCGTGTGTCACCACCGATTTTCTCAGAAACGGGTGGACTTAGCAAGTTGAAATTTATACCAGATACAGAAGTCTATAGTCCCTATTAGGTGTATAAAAATCAAGGTCCTGAGTCAACACGATAAAAAGATATGGGCAAATTTAGATTTTCGCGAAAACTTGTAAGTATCAAAATTTACCTTAACTTTCAACTTCTTTTATTTTTCGGAATTTTTCCTTTTTCTGTGCTGTAAGACCTTGCTTTTGACCAAAATTGACAATTCTAGGTCAACCGGAAGTACCCTAGATAGGTTTTGGGTCGAAAACCTATAAGGTACTTCCCGTTGACCTAGAATCATGGAATTTGGCAAGAAGCAAGGTCTTATAGCACAAATAAATCCCCATAGATGCATAGAAGACGCCAATCAAGGTAGGCCTCTGACTTATATGGGCGCTCGTACAATTTAGAGGTCTAGCCTAATTGGTACCAACCAACGTTGGTACGGAAGCCCGGATCGAACTGTCTTAGATGACCCCCCGCGTATTCTACTTGCTTGTTTTGGTTCTCAGTCACTCGCCCGAGTACCGTTCTGTCGTGACGGAGCAAATCTAATCGCGTCCGAAGAGGTCTTCGCAGTAAGATGGAAGCAGGTGTTGCACCTGTCGTACTGTGTATGGTATTTCGGTAAGCTAAAAGGAATGCCTGTAGTGCCGTGTCTACGTCCACTCTGTCTGTTATGGCTTTTTTAATTGCCCTTTTGCATAGCTTGACTGCATTTTCCGCCGCACCGTTCGATGCCGGGTGATAAGCAGGGGAAAAAGTCTGCTTGATGCCGTTATTTTTAAGGAATTCTCCAAACTCCGCGCTAGTAAAAGGCGGACCCTGATCCGATACTTCTTCTAGCGGTAGGCCAAATCTCGCAAATAAGCTCCTAAGCGTCTTTACTACCGCCGCCGCTGTGGTGCGTGACATATCGAATATTTCGATCCATTTAGATGTAGCATCAATCACTACTAAGAATGTCGTACCCTGGAAAGGTCCTAAGAAATCGACATGCAGTTTGGACCACGATTGCACCAGGTACGGCCACGGCTGCGGCGGCGCGTGCACCAGTGCGGGCAGCTCTCGCGCGCATGTCTCGCACCGCCGACACATCTCTATATCACTGTCAATGTTCGGCCACCAGACGTAACTACGCGCGCACGATTTAGTTTTCACCATTCCCATATGGGTACTGTGTAACTGTTGTAATACTTGAGACCGTAACGCTGACGGAATGATTATCCGGTAGCCCCACATTACACAGTCAGCCTCACAATACAGCTCGTTGCGTCTGCTGTAAAACGGCTTCACCTCATCATCCGTGCACGTCAAAGGCCAGCCCGACTTAGTGTAAAACAGTATTTTACTCAGCAACCTATCTCCAGCCGTCGCTTTCCTCACGTCCTGGTGAGAAATTGGTAAGATTTTTTCTACAAAATTCAAGTACGTGACTTCTGATCTTTCACTATGACATTTCTCCGCGGGTAACCGCGACAGAGCATCGGCACTGTTCTTTTTAGATGGAACGTATTCTATGTCGTAATCGTAACCCGATAACAAAACCCCCCATCTTTGCATGCGGCTAGCGGCCATCATCGGTATGCCCACCTTGCTGCCGAAAATCGATGTCAAGGGCTTATGGTCCGTACGTAGGGTTTTTTCCTAGCATATAAATACTGATGGAATTTTCTAATACCAAAGATTATCGCAAGAGCTTCTCTGCGAACTTCTATCTGCGAGTAACCGCGTTCTGCATTATTTAACGACCGAGACGCATATGCGAACGGTCTCTCGCCCTGGTCGGTGAGATGCGAGATGACTGCGCCCACGCCCACGCTGCTCGCATCTGCAGTCAGTATCAGCGGCAACTCGGTCGAGTAGTGTACCAGGACCTGACTCGACGCTAATAACCGCTTTATGTTCACGAATGCCGCTTGACATTCGTCCGTCCATTCGAACGCTACCCCCGTTCTTAGCAAATAATATAGTGGTGCCGCAATGGAACTAAGATTTTCGATGAACTTTGCATAATACATTACCATCCCTAGGAAGGATCGTAATTCTGACACGTTTTCTGGTGCTCGGGTTCCCGTTATCGCTCTAACCTTGTCCGTGCACGTATGCACTCCGTCCTTAGATATAACATAACCTAAATATGTAACCGATTTTTCGAAGAACATGCACTTGTCCTTCCTGACCCGGAGGCCATTCGACTGCAATCCGAGCGGCCGCGCGCGCATGTACACGGGCCGCGCGCCCTCGCGTAGATGGATGCTGACCTGGCCGCCAGTGAATCGCCCCAGCCCGTCCGCGAACACGTCACCATATCTGGATTTGAATTTTTCAAAATTAAAACTTTCGCTCGACATGTTGTGAACTTCGCTAGCTTTCGGTAGTTGTATGCCCAGTTCCGCTAACCATTGTCTACCTAACAACATTGTCTTTCCGTTGCCGATCACATACAGATTTAGAAACGGTTTGAACGGTTTGTCTTTATGTTTGACGAGCGGTTTAACCACGCCCAATGGTCGAACCGTCTCGCCTGTATAGTACCGAAGTAACAGATTACTCTCAGCTATTTCCAAATGTTTAAAATGTTTCTGATACATACCGTAGCTGATGCACGACACCGCACTGCCGGTGTATAATATAAAAACTTTATTAAAAACTTTATTGTCTATACTGATAGCTATTAAAATCGGTGGATATGCATCTAACAATAAATGATTCATGTTAACCTCGCTGCTGCAACTAGTCGACTGTGCCGCCTCATCCACGTAGTTATGTCCCACATTTACGTTTCTATTGTTCATCCTAGGACACATCCGACGCAGATGACCTTCTCGGTTACATACTCGGCACACGTAACGCCGGTACTTGCAGGTGGCACCGTCGTGGTCACCACCGCATACCCGGCACTCCACCCGCCTGCTGCCGCTGCTCCTTCCTTCCGCTGCACGACAGCTCGGCGCCCGGCGACCCGACGCAGTATCGCGCGCCCCGACGCCCGCCACCCCGGCGGCGCCGGCGTTCGCCGATACTCCACGCCACGGTCCTCGCCCATACGACGTCATTGCTCCGTCTCTTTCCTGCGTTTTCATCATTGAATGACATTCAGCCGCTGTGTTCCTTACTCTAACCTGAGTTTCTACCGAAGCCGCATCTTTGTATTTGTATTTTGAATTTGTATTTGTACTGCTACAAAGCCTGCTATTTTCTCGTCGTCAATCTGGTTACGGTGATGGAACTTAAAACGTTCGGCTAGTATGCTCGGTCGGGGCTGAAGATGCTTCTCCAGTATGTCCGTCAACTCCTGGAAAGTCTTTTTAGTCGGCTTGTCCGGCGTGCACAAGTTCACCAGCAACTCGTAGCTCGCCGGACCCATCACCGTCACCAACGTCGGCACCTGTTTATCGCTTTTTATATCATTAACGATAAAATACTGCTCCAGCCGTTCGACGTACAACCGCCAGTTGTCGGTTTCCAAATTAAATTCTGATAACTTGCCGATCGACATTTTGCTTTAATAACGCGGATCCGTAGTACAAATCGTCGCCACTGTAAAGTTTGTTGGTCAAACTAGATATTTAAAACACCAAAATATCCATTCATTTTAGGTTTATTCAAAGACAGGTAAAAACTATGACAAGCAGTCGGACTATATAGTTTTTATCAAAAGAGTATTTACAAATATCTTACAAAAACCAGTACATTATCCTATGTTTGAGGTATTTATCTCCATATCTCTGGAGATACCTCGGAAACGTACCGTACCTATTAAAAGAAGAATCATTTGAATCCGTTCACAATTGACGGAGTAATCGCGTAACATACACACAAAAATAAACATACAGACGAATTGAGAACCTCCTCCTTTTTTGTGAAGTCGGTTAAAAAAGGTCTTGACAGCCGGACAGACAGATGGACAGACGGACAGCATAGTGGTCCTTTAAACTCCTTTTTAACCGACTTCACAAAAAAGGAGAAGGTTCTCAATTCGTTTTTATGTATGTACACCGATTACTCGAAGATGCCTTAACCGATTTGGAAAATTCTTTTTTGCTTCAAAGGGTACTCTTCCCAGGTAAATGTAAATGGGACCACCCATTTACATTTTAACGAAATCGGTCGAGCGCTTTTTAATATATCAACATTTGTATTACGATGCATTTATATATCTCGATGACATGCTACTTACTGCAGGCTACTTTGACTAGCGCGACGTTTGAAGTCGCTTCTTTTAGTTTTTAAACGATCTTAAATTATTTGCATTTGAGGTACGGAACCTTAAAGATAAAAAAACGCTTCAAAATCTCTAAAACTTTTTCAACCGACTTCCAAGAAGAAGGAGGTTCTCAATTCGTCTGTTTTTTTTTATATGTATGTTACGCGATTACTCCGTCAATTGTGAACCGATTCGAATGATACTTCTTGTAATCGGTAGGATACGTTTCCGAGGTGAATCATCAATACATCCCATTGTAATTTTATCGAGATCTGATAAGTATCTGCAGAGATATGACGATAAACGTCTCAAACTTGCTACTGAAAATGACTCGCGGGGCATTGAAGTCGGTTGTTTTAGTTTTTAAACTATCTTAATTATTATTTTCCCTAGGTGGCGTACCTAGAAAAGATCCGTGCAGACATACAATGTAAATACTGCGTCATGGTGCAAACTTGCGTGCGACGATTTGTCGCCAGACGCAAGTACCTGAGACTTTCTGCCGCGATCAGAGGGTTGCAGGCGAGAGCGAGAGGTTATTTGGCGAGACGGTAAGATTTAGATCAAAGTTATTCTTAACCGACTTCAAAAAGGAGGTTTCTCAATTTGACCGTATATATATAACAACGAAGTTATTTGCGAACAAACCTAAAAATAAAATAATAAATATATACATATATATATATATATATATATATTCTAATTCTAATTGGTGATGGGGGCGATAAGACCTGCACTGACGTCCCGCTTGGGGTGTATTGTGCATTTCCCCCTGTCAGCGATCACCCAAGCCAACCCAGCTCCTTAATGAAGCGTAGCACGGCTTTGGGTCGCTGGCATAGCGCTTCCAGTGGTGAGGGTGTTATTATTGATGGTGAAAATGACGATGATGATGAAAGCTGTGGATGAGTTTGTGTGCCCGATGTTGCTGGCAGTGCTAAGGCAGATAGCGATGATGATGATAGTAATGGTGATACTGTTAATCCTTGTCGTTGTTGTTGCCGCGGCTGGTGTTCTTCATCTATGTCTCGGACGTATAACCCGGCTGTGGCTCTTACCTCATCCAGGACCGGGCACTGTGAGATCACATGTGCCACGGTCTCGTTTTCAAGCATGCAGCCTCGACACAGAGGACTATCTGTTGCGCCAATTTTGTGGAGGTGATAATTTAGATTACAGTGTCCCGTGATGAGGCTTACTATTATACGAAGATCATGTCTTTGTAATTTTAGCAATCTGTTTGTAACTTTGCTGTTTAAATTCGGAAAAGCTGCTTTTGTGTGCTTACAGCTTATCATGCTGTCCCACAACTTTTGTTGTTCGTTTTCGGTATAACGCCGTAATAGGTCTCTGACTTCCATTGCTGACGGTCGACAGAGATCCATCACGTCATCGCTTACCTGTTGTGTTGTTCCTTCTTTAGCGAGTTTGTCAGCCGTGATATTGCCAGCACATGATGCATGGCTTTTCGTCCATCTTACCTTAACGTTATACTTGGTTGCCAATGTTTGCAAAGTATCGTGGCATTTAGCCAGTACCTTAGATCTCGTTGTAGGTCTCCTGAGTGCGTATATAGTTGCTGCACTATCAGTGACAAATTCTATATTGATTTCATGATCATTTTCTAATAAAGACTGATTTATGGACTGAACTGCTTGTGCAGATAGTAACAGTCCCATTGTTTCGGCCTGTAAGACGGTTATGGTCTTGTTCAGCGCTATCGATGCCGAGAGTCCAAGGTCTTGCGAGTAGTACCCGCAACCTGCTCCTGTTTCCTTTTTTGCAGCATCAGTGTATATTTTGTAAGACGGCAGTGCCGCTTCAGACATCTTATCCTCAGTTATTAGTTGGTACTTTTTATTATCTAGATGAGTACTGGCTGTCCTGTCCGTGCCTTTACTGGCTCTCGGAATGATCATTGTCGCTTTTGACAGTATTTTGCAATGGTTTGTGGTCGTTCCTGTACCTTTCCATTGGTTTGTAGATTTTATCCTAATCGCGGAAGCCATTGCTTCCTGTTGTATATGCAGGTGCAACGGCGTCATGCCTAGGATAACGTTTAACGCGTCAGACGGTGTCGTCTTCGTGCAGCCACTGATAAGTGTGCATGCTAATCTTTGTACCTGCTGCAATTTGGTTACTGCCGTAATTAAGTTTGTGCGCGTCCACCATACCACGCATCCATAAGTAAGTACAGGACGCACAATTACAGTATATAGCCACTTACACAGCTTTGGTTTCAGACCCCAGTCTTTGCCAATTGCTCTCATGCTCTGCCATAAGATGTTCGTAGCTTTTGTAGTGATATGGTCTAAGTGTTTCGCCCATAGAAGTGTACTGTCTAGCCATACTCCTAGGTATTTTACTTCTTTACTTAGCGTAAGCTTAGTTCCAAACAATGTCGGTGGTTTAAGTTTTGCTAACTTAGTTTTGCGGGTGAAAAGAACAAGTTCTGTTTTCTGCGGGTTGACAGATAGTCTGTGTTTGCCGCACCAATTTTCAACCGATCGTAGCGCCTTCTGCATTTTCTCGCAAAGCGTGGATTCAAAGAGTCCCGACACCATAATGACAAGGTCATCTGCATAGCCAATTGTCGTTATACCTTCCCGATTTAAGAGATCTATCAGCTCGTTTACTACCACTACCCAGAGTAGTGGTGAAAGTACTCCTCCTTGTGGGCAGCCTCGTGTAACAAGACAGCGTGTTTCTTTTGAGCTTTCTATGCAAGCTACTCTGCTTGACAACATGTTCGTTACCCATTTGTTCACTCTTCCGTCAACCCCTTGTGATGTCAGTCCATCTTCGATGCTGGGAAAGGTCGTCTTATCAAATGCGCCTTCAATGTCAATAAAAGTCACGAGACATGACTGTTTGTTTTCTAGTGTCGACTCAATTTTGTGCACTACATGGTGCAGGGCAGTCTCCGTCGACTTACCAGTCTGATAAGCATGTTGATTGTTGTGGATTGGATATTCTTTTAGTGGTCCACTTTTGACATATTTGTCGCATAAACGCTCTAAAGTTTTTAGTAAAAATGAGCTCAAGCTTATTGGCCTGAAAGATTTCGGGTTTGTGTAGTCTGTTTTCCCCGGCTTTGGTAGAAACACCACTTTTACTTCTCTCCAGGCTTTGGGAACGTATTTCCAAGCTAAACATCCTCTGAATATACCCAGTAGCTGGGACTTTATCTTATTCAGACTCCACTGTAGCAAGGCTGGGAAAATTTCATCTGTCCCTGCAGATTTATAAGGTTTAAAAGTACTCACAGCCCAGATAAGTGCTTCTTCGGTAACTATTGTGTCGGCAAAAGCCCAGTCTTCAGAACCAGGCTCATGAGATCTCTGAATGTCCCATGCACCGTCGCCGTCGTTTATACGACATTCCGGGAAGTGTGTTTGAAGCAAGAGCTCAAATTGCTCCTGCTCCGACACCGTGTAGGTGCCGTCCGCCTTTTTTAATGTACCTAATTTTACATGTGCATCTTTCGATAAGATTTTTCTTAGTCTAGCTGTCTCACTCTCTGATTGTATCGAGTTGCTGTAATTTTTCCAAGAGCTGTTCTTGCCCTTGTTTATTTTTACTTTTAGCCTGTGTCTGGTTTTCCTGTAGTCTTTCCAGTCGGTGTCGTGATTTGTGTTCATGGCTCTGTTAAAATGATGCCTTGTTTTCTTTCTCAGCTTAGTGAGTTCTCTGTTCCACCACTTGTCCTTTTTGTGTTTTATTCCGCTTGTCTCTGTTCTGAGCGGACAAGCTTTTTTATAGCTATTCTTCATAGCATTTGTCAATTCATTTAGAGTATCCTCTATATCTTGCGGTTTCAGTCGTGAACTTATGTCAATTTCTGCTACATTCATTAATTCTTTTTCGAGTGATTCTCTGTATAGTGTCCCATCAGTGTTTTTTGGGTTTCTGTATTTGCGTGGTTCGTGTTCTCCCACTGTCAAACTGAACCTTATTCTCCTATGATCTGAGCAGGAGATTTCGTCAGTAGCTACGTACCAGTCCTTGATCAGGTCGGTGATACCGCTGGTCGCTAAGGTGACATCAATGATTGTCCTAGCTTTAGAGGTCACGAACGTAGGTTCAGAACCTCGGTTTAGCACGTTGAGGTTGTATCTTAGGATAAAGTCCAGTAGATCTTTACCTCTTTCGTTCGTATTTGAACAGCCCCAGATAGTGCAGTGGGCGTTTGCATCGCATCCTAACACACATTCGAGATTATTCGCTTGGCAGTATTGTAATACATCTTCTAGTGCTGACGGCGGTGCTTCGGCCGCTATGTCCATGTACACCGAGGCCAGTATGATTGTTTTCAGGTTTCCTTGCAGACCTGTATATAGTTTCACAACTGTTACATCATCGGTGCACAAATGTGTCACCAAAGACGCTTTGTAAAGGTTTGGTACATAGATAAAGGTACGAGTTTTAGTTTGTAAGGGAGGAGAGAAAACATTACCTCGTAATGCGTTGAAACCACTCACCATTCTTCGACTTATGTATGGTTCCTGGACCAGTGCAATTGTGTTCGGTTGCTCCTCCAGGTTCCTTCGCAGGGCGGCGAAACCTGTGACGCTGTGTTGGATATTGGACTGTACCATGTTAATTGTGCTTCTATTTACTAGACTGTCTCTACTTACCTCCACCGTACTAGTGTGATTATGTTCGTTATTATAATATAATTTATTTGTTTCTTGATCCATTATTAATACTTAAAAACTTAAGACTAAATTATGTGGTCTTGTAGTAAGGCGATCGGTCGTCTTACTTAGTCTTCATCTAGGTTGAGCGAGGGAGGAGCGGCCCTATCCGTCTCCATGGACAACGCCGGAGAGACGATATTTTTTTTTTATTTTTTATTTATTTATTCCATCAAAAATCACAATATCAAAAATACAGCACCTTATAGCTAACTGTAATATAAATAAAATTAAATAAAATGTACAACGTTCAGCTAGGTAGGTACAAGTTGATCATTGGCAGCCGTGCCAGGACGCACCTGTGTTACAGCTGCCGTTCCGTTCCGTGTGGTAACGTACAATATGTAAAAAAAATATAAAGTGTATAATGTTAATTGCATGCGGTAAATAATTATAATATTTTATTAGCAGTCCAATATATTGCCAAAATTGGAGGTAGAAATGAGAAATAAAAAGTAACAAGTTCAGGTAGTTAGCTCCTACAACTGACTAACTAGTAAACAAGTTAGCAAGTTAGGGATGGGCCCTCTTTGAGGCTATGTAACGTGAGGTTGTCGATATTATCAGATTTCAACTTAGGTAACTAACTTAAACTTAAAAACTTATGCATTAGGTATGTATATGTGTACAGTTGAGGCCCATGATGTCCCCTGCAATATCGTCCCCACCGACGCCACGCTCCAGGTATTGTACATCTTCAGGGGGGATACCTACGACTAGTAAGTGATTAAACGTTCCTCCCTCTGGTCTAATCTCATGGGTAAAAATCTGCTATATATATATATATATATATATATATATATATATGGACAAATTGAGAAACCTCTTAAAAATAAAATAATTAATATATATATATGTATATATTTATTATTTTATTTTTAGGTTTGTTCGCAAAAAACTTCGTTGTTTATGAACCGATTTCGATTATTATTTTTTGGTTGCAAAGAAGATATCCCTAGAATGCTACCATAGTAATGTCATCTAGATCTGATGAGTATCTCCAGAGGTATGGAGATAAATACTTCAAACTTGCTACTGAAAATTAATAGCGCGGCATTTGTTTAGGCGGCGGTTGGTTTAGTTTTTTAAACGATCTTATATTGTCTACCGTAATATGAGGGTTATGTTTGTCTAGTCTGTTTTAAATTACCTTCAAAAAAACAGATTAATTGAGAACCTGCTCCTTTTTGAAAGTCGGTTGAAAAGGAGGAGGAGGAGGTTCTCAATTCGTCTGTATGTTTTTTTTTTCTTATTTTTTGCTGTATATTTGTTACGCGATTACTCCGTCAATTGTGAGCCAATTCGAATGATTCTTTTTTTTTTTATTTGTAGGGTACATTTTCAAGATGGTCCCATTGTAATTTAATGGAGATCTGATAAGTATATCTAGTGATATGAAGATAAACACATCAATCTTAGTACTGAAAATGACTAGCGCGGCATCTGAAGTCGGTTTTTAACCCCCAACGCTAAAAGAAGGTGTGTTATAAGTTTGACGTGTGTGTCTGTGTATCTGTGTATCTGTGTATCTGTCTGTGGCATCGTAGCGCCCAAACGGATGAACCGATTTTCATTTAGTCTTTTTTGTTTGATAGGCGTCTTCATCGAGAGTGTTATTAGCTTTGTTTCATGAAAATCCGTTCAGCCGTTTAAATATTATCAGCTCTTTTTTGGTTGAAAAGACTACGATAGCAACTTTCGTAAACCCGTAGTCCTTTCACCGCGGACGTCAAAAAATCAAAATGGCGCTTCTACGCACTATACTTACCTGTCACACTGCTGCCGTCTGTTTAGTGCTAGGATGATGGATTATAATCCATCATCCTAGGTTTAGTGTAGTTTTCATTAGTTGAATCAAATGTATTACATTGAAATTCAGTATCCTGTTACTTTAATGATATTGCAAGAATATGGTAAAGTTGATGCTGCTGAGACTGGCCATCTCCTTGAATCTGCAGAATACTCTCAACTCCTCGTCTGAGATGTCGTATTTAAGCTCATTGGAATGGTCTCATCATTGAAATGAACAAATTATACCTACATATACAAATCAGTCGGAGGTGGTTTAAAATATTGATTTTTTTTCATTTTGTAAACGATATTAAATTATTTTAGTAATATTTTGTATTGAAATTTGAATTCCACAGCAAAGCGCAAGAAGTCCGTCGTAACCGAGCAGCTATCAACATCCAGCGTTACGTCCGAGGTTGGCTGGCCTGGTCTAGATACCAGAAACTGCATAACTTGTGCATAGGACTCCAAGCTAGAGCTAGAGGGTACCTTGTGAGACTGCTCTATAAGGAAAAGAGGAAAGTGCAAGCGGTAAGTATTTTTAACCGACTTCACAAAACATACCTTCCCATTCTAGGCCTAGCGTGCTTACCATCTTCGACCGCATCATCACTTACCAACAGATGAGATAGTGGTCAAACGCTAGCCTATAAGATATAAATAAAAAGGTTATCGACTCGTTGGATTTTTTTGTATGTACACCGATTACTCGAAGACGCCTGAACCGATTTGGAAAATTATTTTTTGTTTGAATGGGTTATACTTCCCAAATGGTCCGATTTAAATTTCATCGAGATTTGTTCAGTATCTCCAGAGATATGGAGATACACATCTCATACTTGGTACTGAAATGACTAGCGCGACGTTTGAAGTATTTTCTTTAATTTTTTCAAACGGTCTTAAATTATAAAGTGAATCTTTTATTATGTCGCCTCAATTACATTAAAAAGCCAGATGGATATCATTTTAGCAGTCTGTCTGCGTATTTTTGTGTTTCGGTAAAAATGAAATAACTTTTTTTTAAAGACACCTCCCGCGTGGAATTTTACAAACATACAAATCACGGACACAATAACCAGGATGTTATCGTGAAGACTCAGAATAATTTTAGTATTATATATTTACTAGTATATAAAATTTTAATAATTTTCAGAATAAATTGTCTGTGGATCACATGAAGATTTGTCCCGTGTGGGAATCGAACCAGCGATCTTTAGTTTCGGTCCAACACAGGTTGTCAGTCGATACTGATATCATGTTCTCTTTTCGTCCAGCCAAGCCATTTATGCGTCGTAACATCTTGTCACGACATCCTAAACTACAAAACAATTTGTCAAAATGTGTGCTCTAAGCAAAATAACCTTTTGTCCTAGGCAACCACGATACAACGCTACTGCCGCGGCTACCTCGCGCGGCAGAAAGCTAGGAAGATGCGACGCAGTATTATCGTTTGCCAATCTGCCGTAAGTATTTAGGAGCTTTAATTATTTTACCTGACCAAAAACCAAAATGGAGACAAGTCTAAACTAACCAAAAATCGATGTTGAGTAACATATAAAATCCGTAAAGGTTTCGCACGGTGCCATAACAACGGAGTACCTACTTACCGCACACTTTTAGGTGAGAGTACATATTTACCGCACGCACCGTTGTATGCAGAGATGTGATAAACGGCTTTTAATTGACAACACGTTAAACGTTGCGCTTTTTTTCTGAAACGCTTGAAAAAGCGTTTCGTTAAACTGTTTTGTTAAACTATAAGCAGTACACGTCGCTATTGTTTTGAAGATCGTAACGTAATAAATGCGATTTTATTGTCCTGGTATTTCGAAATTGTTCCATAGTTCAGAATTGCCGCTTCTCGATAAGATATCGAGAAGCGGCAATTCTGAACTATAATAATTTAATTATTATAATTTAATTATTAAAATATTAATTATTATATAATTTAATTAATTTAAAATAATTAATAATATATTATAATTTAATTAATTAATTTAATTAATTTAATATTAATTTAATTTAATTATTTAATTAATTAATTAATTTAACTGTCCCATTAGCTGCGTTGAGGCTTCTGAATTGTGACGAATACATTTTACGCATTTGCGTATGTGTGCCTTCACCAACGGCTTTGATCCCAACACATAATACCTTGTGCTCAAATGAGCCAACATGAGCTGGATGCCACCATGCAGTGTCCTAGCATGTGAGTCAGCTATGATCAAGTCAATGAGAAATGACCCCTTTGGTAGTAATATTGGGTGCTTCCTATGTTCATTGAATGGCGATTTTTCCAAACGACCTCCAACTCGCATCATACCGTAGCTGTCAATGAAGGGGTTCAATGACTTGAGCGGTCCCTTGAGCCTAGCCCACTTACCATCTTCCATTAGGAGCTCATATTCTTCTTTAAAGCTTTCTTGTTGACATTTTTTGATGCAAACATCCAAAGACTCTGACAATTCTTGGGATGTAAGAAAGGCTGGACGAGGCCTTTGGTTATTTAACCGTAGAAAACGCCTGCAGTACGCTACAACTCTTACTAATTTAGTAAGTGAGGAGAATTTTCTCCATGGAAATGCATCTTCGGGTACTAACGCGACATTGACCTTAATTTCTTCAAGTTGGGTTTCATTATTTTGCGGTTTGCTATACGCAATAACTTTGTTTCGCAAAATATCTGGTCCGTTGTACCACAACTTGTTTTCCAGTAACTCCGATGGTGTTATGCCTCGAGAAGCACAGTCAGCAGGATTTTACCCAGAGGATATATGTGACCACTGACTTGAATCTAAAGTAGTCAAAATCTCTGAAACTCGATTCGCAATAAATGTCTTCCAACGGCTCGGATGACTGTTTATCCAGGCTAGAACCACCATGGAGTCAGTCCATACTCGGATATTAGGCTTTGGCACCTACAGCGTTTCGGCAACTTCTACAATCAGTCTTGTAACAAGAACAGCGCCACACAATTCCAGTCTGGGTATGGACACCTGCTTCACAGGTGCAACCATTGTTTTAGCCGTCACCAAAGCTACGTGAACATTACCGGCGACATCGATCCTGCGGAGATATACGGCAGCCGAAAATGCAAACTTGGATGCATCGCAGAATCCATGCAGTTCCACCAACGAGTCATCTTGTCTGGTACTAAGCCATCGAGGTACGTTTATGTGGGTCAACAAATGCAAGTTTTCACGGTAAGTTGTCCATTCCATCAACAACTTCCCCGTAACTTCCTCATCCCATTCCAAGCCAGCTATCCACAGCTTTTGAATGAATATTTTTGCTGTTATCACGCTTGGTGCCATCCATCCTAGTGGATCGTATAATCGTGCGATGTGAGAAATAATTTTTCTTTTTGTTACAGGTCCTGTTTCCTGCGTCAGCGTCACCGAGTAGCTGAATTCATCGGTATTTCGATTCCAGTTAAGTCCTAGTAATTTCACAACGTCATCCCTTTTTAGCTTAACTTCATGCATGTCATCATTTTCCCTTTGAGATTGCTTCGTTGCTTTTAACAGTTCATCACAATTGCTTCTCCATTTTTGTAACACAAACCCTCCCCTTTTCAGCAAGTTATCTATTTCTTGAATAATACATTTTCCTTCAGTTACAGTGTTACATCCCGTGAGCAAATCGTCCGTGTAGAAATCATTAATAACAATTTTTGCAGCCAATGGAAAGTTTGCTCCTTCATCGTGTGCGACTTGTTGAAGACACTTTACGGCGAGATATGGCGCAGATGCTGTTCCAAAGGTAACTCGTAACAGTCTGTAATCCTCTGCTTCTGCTTCCGAGTTCTCTTTCCAGAGCAATCGCTGGTAGTTTGTGTCTTCTTTGGCCACCATTACCTGGCAATACATTTTAGTGATATCAGCTGCTATGCATATTGGATGTAGCCGCCAACGCATTAACAACTGCCGTAACTCAGGTTGCAGCGTGGGCCCAGTCATCAGTGTGTCGTTCAATGAAACCCCATTTGCATACTTACAGGACGCATCGTAAACAACACGTAACTTGGTCGTCTCTTTATCATTTCTTATCACAGGATGATGAGTTATGTACACTGCTTCTTTATTTTTCTTTTCTATTTCAGGTATCTTCTCAATATACCCCAATCGTAAGTACTCTTCTAATACTGCTTTATAATTGTTTTTCAAATCTTCATTCCTTTGAAACCGTGAAATTAAACCGTTTAGTCTTTTTTCAGCTACTTTTCTTGAACTGCCATCGAAACATTGCCGTGAATCAGTCTTAAATGGAAGCTTGACTACATATCGGCCATCGACATCTCGTTTAGTAGTAGTAGCAAAAACTGTTTGCAATTAATTTCTTCCTCCGTTAAAATCTTTTTCGGTGGCTTGGGATCTGCTTCCATCTCCCAGAACCTTTTTAGCAGTTCATTGTCTTCAACACACAAATGCATCGCTATCACATTCGCTGATGAAGACTGCGGTTTTTGGCACGTGCCTGACAATATCCATCCCAACGATGTTGATTGTGCCAAAGGAAAGCCTTGCGGTCCCTTCCTGATTCCTTCCTGTATTATTTGCTCATATACTTCTGCACCTAACAAGACATCAATTTTGTTTGGTACATTGTACTGAGGATCGGCTAACGGAATGTCGACCCAAGTCAATTTCTCCATCTTCTTGTTTGGAAGCGACGTAGTAATAGATTTTATTACATACGCCTGTAGGGCTATTCTGTAAAAAACCATTTCACTTTGCGATCTTGCGTGAGTGATCAACGTCACTTCGCACACGACGGTTCGGGATTGCAATTGAGCACTCTGTAATTTACTATGTTGAAACTATCGAAGCAAAGTGATACACTCATCGAGGCCCACTTTGCTAAGGATTGAATGAAGATATTTAACGATGTCGATAGTTTTTGTCTATGCTAAAATTATGAAATAATAAATTAATCAATTGATAACTTTCAAGTAAAAATTACATAATACGTATTCATATTCAATATAGCGTGTTATATAACACACATATTTTTTACATGTAATATAAGATAGAATATGGATAATATTAGAATTCATTTTAACTCTGTGGCTGGAAGCCCTAGAGTTTGTTTTGTCTCTGGCTGGCTAGGCTTGGGTAACTCCGGACACATCTAATCTATATCTTCAGATATATATCCCTAAACAGATATATATTTTTCCTTCCTCTTGCCAAAACCTCAATATATTCCATGCATCCGGTATATTTTGATGAAACAACATTTCTTGTTAAGTTGGTCAAAAAGTCAAGTCGTGAGTGAATAGGTATTTTCTACGCAAACGCTATATCATTATTTTGGATCACATCGTCACTCACAACAGTTAATAATTAATGCAAGTTCAAAACACAACAGATACGGCCTAATAATGTTAGATATTATACACCCTTATATGGAAGGATATACGATAAACCAAGCCTACCAGTCATGAGCCAGCTAGGCTTGGGCTTACTTTATCTGACAGAGGAGTGGAAACCATCGTATTTTCTTCCATACACATTAGTATATCTGCTTCGTATATCTAGGATATCCATGTCAGTCCGAGTTCACAAAAAAGTTTTATGTTTCAAAGATATACCGGATATGGAATATAATAATATGAAGGTTTTGGCAAGGGAAGGGAAGGATATATATCCGCTTAGGGATATATATCCAAAGATATAGATATGTCCGTGTCCGGAGTTACCCAAGTCTAAATTGGCTGGTTTGCGTTTAGTACTCCTTAGTAGTTAGTATGACCATTTGTGGCAGATTTCTCTCATTTAGGCAGATTTGGAACCTACATTTTAACTCTGGCAGATAACGCTGACGATTCCAAAAAGTGGCAGATTTCAAGGATTTTTATGAATTTTGAAACAAAAATAGAATTTTGATAATTTTTTGTTTGTATTGAATGTATAATATTTTTAATATGCATATATTTGGATTTTGGTTGGAAATTTATAAAAGTTTGATTATAACCAGCTCTCTATAAGACAATAATATAATGGTATACTTAATAATTTAATATATTCTCTGGGGTGGTTGGTGGTTTGGCAGATTTTAGCAGTTTTTTTGCCAATGTCGGGCAGATTCGCCATTTTTTATATGGTCACCCTGGTTAGTTTAGTAATCATCACAGAGTACTTTTATATACTGGAAATAGAGGTCTATGTCAACGTCAGAAAATGGCATCGTGCTTGTGCTGCCAACTGCAGCGGTGTGATGGAACTATTTTCACTGACTATATATATGTATAATATTGTATAGAATACTATTAGCAGCTATATGCTACATATATATATATAGCTACCCATAGGCACCTAGACATGTTTAGTTATCTACCTCTAATATAATTTATGATCTTTGGGGAAATAGGGATTATAATGAAATAAAAGTAGATTATAATTATGTATGTATGAGGAATTATAATTTATTGATTATTATTACATTTACCTATAACGCTTTGCACATTTTCGAAAATATTTTTTTGCTTTCATTTGAAAAACATCTTCATCATCGTTTGAGTCTCTCTTGCCTATCAATATTTTATTAATATCTTTACAATAATTATAAATAAAAAATCGACAAGTTAAGTTAATAATGTAATTAATTATTTCAGTCTTGTGCTGTTCACATTTCAAAAAATCAAAGTCAAGAAAACTGAAAATTACAGTTTTTATCAATTCTTTTAAATTGTTGGTGTGTACATTTTTTTTCAATATATAATTAGTTAAGTCCTGCACTCCTGATATGCATGAGAGGAGAGACTCAGACGGACTGGTAAGCCACCGCCGACCAGCATATTCCCTTTGTTGTATATATTCATTTTCTTGACTAGCAACCAGATCTGCATTGCATTCATAGCAAGTTTTGAACACTTTTTTTTTAGCACATTTCACAAAGTACTCGCTTACAAACTGTAAGGCACCCATGACTCGCGGATCATTTTTTTCGGATAAATCTGTTATTTGCAGATCTGGTATGCTTTGAATGTCAAGATCAAAGGTGGTGGTCTCAGGTGCTTCACAGTCGTCTTCGATAATGAAGTTATGGAGTACTTTACAGTAGTCACTTTCGCAATTAGCCCCAGGGGCATGGACACTTGACATATTATTTATTAATAGGCTCGTGTAAGCAGTTTCAAATCTTTCTGTGGATGGGTTTACATTGCGGCACCCATGACATCTAATAGCACCAAAGAAATTCTCAATCGGATCTTGATTTAGATGTCTACACCATACAGATGTTATTTTGTACACATCATTCAATTTTTTAAGAAGAATTTGAATACTGTCAAGTGTCCATATCCAATTTTCAATTGTGGGCACATTTTCAGGCTTGCCAGTTGCCGGGTTGATAAATTTCATTTTCTTAAGTTGTTTCTTTGATTCATTCCATACTTGATGGTGCCCAGAATTCGGTCTTACTGGGCCAGTAGTAGTAGTAGTAGTATAGTAGAGGCTTCCCATGTTTTTCCCGTTTTGAATAGCTTCCATTGACGGAGTCGAACAATTTGTCGAAAAACAGCAGAACATCTGCAGTTTCTTTACATTCTTGTGGAAGAATTCCTTTGTCTGGAAAAAAAACAGTCTGAACTCAGTCTATATATCAAGTATATAGCATATATATCAAAATTCGCTTTATACGAGTGCTTCATAACCAATGGGCGTACAGCAAAAGCGTGTTTTGTACTATCTATAGCATTAGAAAATTTAAAACGGCATTTATGAAGCCCTCGATGAGGGCTCTTCATAACAAATGGGCGTACAAGCAAAAGCGTGTTTTGTACTATCTACAGCATTAGAAAATTTAAAACGGCATTTTTGCTTGTACACCCATTTGTTATGAAGCCTTCGATTATTATGAATTGTCTGCTAGGACTAGGCAAAGTTAATATGGTTTAAGTTGAAAAGGAAATACAAGCATAAATACAGAATACACTTATGATGACATGGAATGTAAACATTTTGTTACTAATGAATGAACAAATTGGGACGTTTCGAACATCTTTGGTACAGCCTTTGTGGCCAAAACACCAAAGCTGCGGCAAAAACCAAGCAGCGCGCGCGAGATGTTAAATTGTTGTATAAATTAAAATACATACACCACATTACATTTAATTACACAATAAAGTTGCCCACCGCATCTGTCTGTATGCAATTTTCTCTGTAACTACTGAACAGATTTCCTTACGCTTTTCATCATTCAAATTGAAGGATGAGGTTTTGAGTTTTAAATTTTATTGATGATTATTGTAAGTTAACTTATAGAGTTTGCTCTTCCAAGTGTTTGGTTGTTGTGTTGTTGTGGGCGTGTCATCTAGTATTAGCTTGTCTGGACTGTGATTAGCACATTGTAGTCGATTCTCGAATGTATTTTTAATTCCACCATATACTTAGTCGTTGTGTTGTTATTATCCCCCAACCCTGAGATAATACCCTTTACTGGATACCTTTTAACGCCTAAGTGTTGCACCGTTGACTCCGAAACAAACGATGCTTGTGAGCCTTGATCTAACAAGGCTCGAATGTATTGATCATCGCCCTTTGCCGACTCAGCCAAAACGACTGCAGTCGCCAAAAATACTTGACGCTTTTCTGGCACGTGACCGAAACAAGTAGATACGGCGGCGGTGGTCTCTGACCGTATCTACTGTACTGGAATTACCCGCTGATCCTTCAGCAGATGAACCACATATCCCTACTCCAGAAGTTGAAGCATCAGTACTTGAACCTTTGGATTTACCACCTACACCTGAACCATTAGGATGGAGCAACGAGTGATGCTTCGATTTACATACTCGACACGATATTTTACTAGGGCAGAACCGAGCCGAGTGGTTACCAGCTAAACAGTTGTAACATAGTCTTTTACTAAAAACAAATTCCCGCCTTTGTGAAGTATCCCCTTTTGCAAATTTTTTACAAGCGAATAATTTGTGATCCTCTTTACAATATTCACATTCGGCATTTGTAACATGTAGAACTTTGTGACGATGTGGTTGGCTATTAGTAGGATTTGAGTGCCTAGGTTTCGGTTCGATACATTCTAGTGCTCTAAATCTTGACTGCAAAAATTCTCTAAACTGAGCAAATTTAGGCAGCTCATCAGAAGTACCGGAAGAGACCCTCAACTCCCACTGTTTGCGCGTTTCCGCATCTAATTTGTTGGCAACAATATGGATTACAATAATTTCCCAAGAGTCAACATTGACCCCGATGTTTCTTAACCCATGTAAGCAGTCTGTGGTTGTGTCAGCTAAATCTTTCAGCGCAGCAGCTGATTCGGTACCCAAATTTCTTTGACCAAGTAACCGTTTCAGAATACAATTTGCTAAGTAATTTTTATTATTTTATCTTACTTCCAATTGCTTCCAACACTCTGCATAGTTCGCGGCAGTAATTGGAAGTTGACGAATCAACTGTTCCGCTTCGCCAGGTAGCTGACCCTTTAAATAATGCAAGCGTTGAACGTCGTCTAACGATGGGTTACTATGAACTAAGGAGACAAACATATCCCTAAATGTTATCCACTCAGAGTATTTTCCTGAGAACTGAGGAATCGTTATTTTTGGTAACTTTACAGCCGTGCTATTATTACAATTAGCTTGGTTTGAACCATTCGGAACTGTAGTACTCTGCATTTTCAATAAATCAGCCCTATAATTTATATATGCTTCTTCTGTTTTATCATAGAAATCATCCTTATTGTAGGAACTATCCTTGAATTCCTCCCAGTCCATCTCACTCAAAATATCTCTGTGGACTTGAACAAAACCATCCCAAAGTCTATCCAAAATGGACAGCCTTGTTTTTATATATGGCTCCGTAATGCGCTCTTTGGGAGATTTTTTGAAATTAGTGTGAGCCTGAACTATCTTTTCATAGGCATCTTTTTGCATGTTAAAGTTGGCTGCCATGATGAAAAACACACTAACTACTACTTAATTCGAATTGTTCGGACAGGTTGTAAAAGTTACAAGTGTTTTAAATTTAACTAGAAAATATAAAATTTGGGCATAGGTTCCCCGTCTGAACCAAATTACTTTAATTATTCTAAGTCCCTAGTCTAACAAAATAATGCTAAGTTAATTTAACTAAAGACTTAAAGTTCAAATTTACTATTTCACCCAATGTCTTTGAAGTTAATTTATTCTAAACGTTAAGGTTCAAATTTGCGGCAAACAATTAAAATAATTAAAAACAACTCACACTTGTCCACGACTCACACTTGACCGTTTCCGTGACGTCACCGGTGACTCCCGAAGAAACCGTCGGCAGCACCTGGTGCTTGACGCGACGTGGACTCCTAGGTGGCTCCCGGCTCCGTCTGCAGACCTCCCCTCACGTCTGCAGACCTCCCCTCACGTCTGCTGCAACCTCTGCGCACCCTGGGCACCTTCACGTCACTGGTCCCCTCGCCTGACGCCGCTCCACGCGACGGCTGCTACCTCTTCACACCCTGGGCACCTTCACGTCAGTGGTCCCCTCGCCTGACGCCGCTCCACGCGTCGGCTGCTAGTCGTGGGTAATTCCGGACACAGTGAATAAAGAGTGAAATGAGCCGAAACCGCACGCGGACCCGAAGGTCCTAATGATTCCACCCAAATATTAACGATTCCGAGGAATCATTGGCTCACCGTTGCGGCTCCAAACCCGACCGTTCGTACTTCGTGCGTGAGGCGTGAGCCCGGAGCCGTGATCGGTAGCACAGCTCGGTCGGCGTCGGGTGAACTCGGCTGAGTGGTGTGGTGACTCGATTGTCAGTCGGTCGGTGGATTCTATTGTTAAAACCAAACTTGTTTTTTATAAAAATCTGAATTGGACATTCACTTAAGTCGTTGCGCGTGAAAAGGGAACAACCACACGCGACGATACACAAAACCTTTTCTAAGGACCTATTTACCAAAAGGAAATGTGATTGCGGAATAGATACAAGTGAATACATATCAAAGGAATAAAGGAATCGATATGAGGAATCGGTTCCGAGAGTGGAGCCGGAATGAGTGAATGGTTTCACTTTGAGGAATAAACATTACCCATCGCTATGCTGCACGCGTCGGCTGCTACCTCTTCACACCCTGGGCACCTCCTCTGCACCGGTTCCCCCTCGCCTGGCACCGCTCCTCGTCTGCTGGCGGCTCCCTGGCGCTGTTCCGGATGGCTCCCTGCGCTGCTCCGGACGGCTCCTTGCGCTACTCCGGACTGCTCCCTGCGCTGCTCCGGACGGCTGCCTGCGCTGCTCCGTAGGACACCCTTGGCAGCGATCCACTGCCCCTTTCAGTGCGAAGCGTAGTTCTTCGTAGAGAACTACTGAATGACTGACCCAATACTTCCGACTCCGAAGGAACAAATAATGTACAAGTAATGCACAAATGAAACCACAGGTCAAGTAAATGAGCCTTTATTCCTAACAAAGTATGGTTCAGGTTCCTATGGTGAGGTCAACAATAATTTTAAACACGAGCGACTACCCTGTGTTCTGTGCAAATTTCGTTTGCGTGATTCAGAACTAGTCACTCACGGTACAGCGCCATCTAGCAAATACGGCGCGAATTAAAATTCAATACAAACTACTTGTACAACTATCAGCTATCAGCGCAATCCGAAACAATATTGATTTTACACTTTATTACCCCATTTCACCCTCTTAGGGGTGGAATTTCAAAAAACCTGAAACACGTATTTACTTATTTTTTACTGGAGCACTTGTTTGAAGTTTCGAATAGAAAATACTATCTAATCTTGTTTTTTCATACAAACTTTGAACCCCCGTTTCATCCCCTTCAGGGGTGAATTTTGGAAAATGCTTTCTCAGAGGTAACTAACGTCGTAATAACTGTCTGCATGCCAAATTTCAGCGCAATCCAAAACAATATTGATTTTTACACTTTGTTACCCCATTGCACCCTCTTAGGGGTGGAATTTCGAAAAAACCTAAGACACGTATTTACTTATTTATGTCCTGAAGCACTTGTGTGAAGTTTCGAATAGAGAAGACTATCTAATCTTGTTTTTCCATAGAAACTTTGAACCCTCGTTTCATCCCTTTAAGGGGTGAATTTTAGAAAATCATTTTATAGCTGATACTAACGTCATAATAACCACCTGTATGCCAAATTTCAGCGCAATTCTAAACAATATTGATTTTCAGACTTTGTTACCCCTTTTCACCCGCTTAGGGGTGGAATTTCAAAAAAACTTAAAACACGTGTTTACTTATTTATGTCTTGAAGCACTTGTGTGAAGTTTCGAATAGAAAAGACTATCTAATAATGTTTCTTCATAGAAACTTTGTACCCCCGTTTCATCCCATTAAGGGGTGAATTTTAGAAAATCCTTTCTTAGCTGATACTTACGTCATAATAACCACCTGTATGCTAAATTTCAGCGCAATCCGAAACAATATTGATTTTCAGACTTTGTTACCCCATTTCAGCCTCTTAGGGGTGGAATTTCGAAAAGGCTTAAAACACGTATTTACTTATTTATGTACTCAAGCACTTGTGTGAAGTTTCGAATAGAAAAGACTATCTAATGTTGTTTCTCCATAGAAACTTTGAACCCCCGTTTCATCCCTTTAAGGGGTGAATTTTAGAAAATCCTTTCTTAGCTGATACTAACGTCATAATAACCACCTGAATGCCAAATTTCAGCGCAATCCAAAACAATATTGATTTTCAGACTTTGTTACCCCTTTTCACCCTCTTAGGGGCGGAATTTCAAAAAATCCTGAAACACGTATTTACTTATTTTTGTACTGAAGAACTTGTGTGAAGTTTCGGATAGAAAAGACTATCTAATTTATAGATTTAAAAACGGGAATTTAACGTGACTTACGCGATGTCGATATAGCGATCGACATATGTTTCGGCCTCATCCGGAGGCCTTCTTCAGGATCTTGAGTGCGGGGCGCTCGCCGACGCGTTCAACCTCGCACTGCGGGCCGCTGCTCGTGCAGCGCGGGCGGACGGAGCGGGCGGCGGCGGCGGCGGTGGTGGTGTTGGTGGGGGGTGATGATGCGGTGTACATAGTGGAGGCGCGGGATTAGGTTGGAGGGCTTCGTCTTCATCACTGCTGTTTACTTCAGACGAAACCTCATCCAACCGGCAGACGGAACTCAAGGTGTCCTCCTCACTGTTGCCACTGGTGACGTGCTTTCCATGAAGAACGGTTTTCCACGTATGTGACAGGTACCACCCTCTGTCTCTGTTGAAGTTACGACGACGACTGATCTCAATGGCTTCTCGGATTTTTCGGGGTACAAAGTACTTTTCACGCGCCAAAATCCGTGCCTTGTCAAATCTGATGTAGTGCGTCGTCCCAGATGTGAGAGCGTGCTCTGTAACCGCCGAGCTACCGCTGTCCACGTTCTTCATGGAAGCAATGTGTTCTTTGAGTCTTGTGGACACGTTTCTTCTGGTCTCGCCTACGTAGCTTGCACCACAGTCACACGGAACGACGTAGACCCCAGGAGCTCCTAGGGGATCCTTATCCTTTGGAGAGCGCAACAATTGCCTGACACGTGAGGGGGGGCGGAATATCGTCTTGATGCTATATCTTCGGCGTAACAAGTGTCCAATTTTGTCCGTGACCCCCTTGACGTATGGTAGATACGTTGCTGCTCTCTCAACCGATGTTATTCGGCACTTTGTGGAGTTGTTCGCAATCCGATTACTCTGCTTCCAGCTGTATCCGTTTGCCTCTAACACCGCCTTCACATGCGCGAGTTCCGTGTCTACATGTTGTGGGTCACATAATCTCAGCGCTCTGTTGATAAGTGTCCGAGGTAACGACGCTAGATGGGCGGGATGGTGATGGGAGTCAGCTCTCAAGTACCGGTCTGTATGGGTACTCTTGCGATACACTGTGTGTGAGAGATGTCCATTCTGTTGTCGCTTGAGTAACACGTCAAGAAACGGCAACGCGCCCTCTATTTCTCGTTCGACAGTGAAAGTGATCGTCGGATGTTTGCTATTTAGATGTTCTAATAAGGGTGTTACATGGTCCTTATGTAAAATAGCAAACACGTCATCCACATATCGCCACCAGTATCTCGGTCTAAAGGATATGTCGTGTAGTGCCGATGTCTCGAACCACTCCATAAAAATATTCGCAACTACTGGAGCTATAGGAGAACCCATGGCCACACCTTCCGTCTGAATATAAAATTCACCGCGCCACTTAAAATACCCACTTGTCAGTATGTACTTTATTATGTTCATGTACTCGATAGGTATAAGAGCTCTCTGGAATAAATCCGTTATAATTTTGAGTGTGTCCTCTATCGGTACGTTCGTGAACAATGACGTGACATCGAAGCTCACCATCAGTTCGTCTTCACCTAATGTTACTTCATCTAGGAGCTGTATAAAGTGTCGCGAGTCCCTCACAAAACTTGTGGTGTTTCCTGTTAATGGAAGTAGCATGTCAGCCATGTATCGAGCTGTTTTATAAGTGGGTGAGTCGATTTGACTGACTATAGGTCTCAAAGGCCACGACGGCTTGTGAATTTTAGGTAGGCCATAAATTCTCGGTGCAGTTGGGTTCAAAGGGCGTAATCTACTGTACAGATCTTCATTTAATGCACGCAGTAGTGTACTCAGTTTGGTAGTTACTCGAGATGTAGGGTCGTATGTAACACGTTTGTAAGTATTACCGTCACTGAGGAGCTGGTTTATTTTCTGTTCGTACTGTGCTGTGTCCACGACTACTGTTGCATTCCCCTTATCTGCGGGTAAAACTAAAAGCTCTGTGTTGTTACGTAAACTACGTAGTGCAAACATTTCCGAGTTCAAGATGTTGGATTTAGGTACCTTGGATTTTCGCAATGTCAATGCTACTTCTTGGCGTAAACATTCAGCGTCATGAATCGGTATGTTATTCCGGGAGATCGTTTCCTCGATGCCGGTGATGATCACCTCGACGGGTATCTTCCGCGGTGTGGGTGCAAAGTTAAGACCTTTTGATAATACCGATTTTTCATTATCAGTGAGTACCTGCGACGATAAATTTACAACCGCCTGATTCTCCACCACTGAACGGTTGACGTCGGAAGGACGTTGCTCTGAGGTTTTTGTCAGGTGTTTTAATTTTCTATCATGACTTTTAGACGAATTGTTTAAAGTGTATTGCGCTCTGCTATAAGTCATTGAATCCAAAGTATCCCATAAATCTTGACGTAATAGACGAGACAACTTTAAGTGTAATTCCATCAATTCCACTGATACACTCGCGATGTTTCGAAAGTAATCTCGTATTACCCTCTTCACCAATTTATCATTCACATCACTGAAGAACTTTGTGTAATCTCGAATACATTTCACTGGTTTAATGCGCAAGAACTTCGGCAACACTCCACTATTTCGGCACTTTTGTACAAACACTAAACCACATTCGAGTTTGTTACGTTTATTCCTCAGCGATGCAAATCTCCGCACATTTTTAAGGCATGCCTCCCCGTAGAGGTTTACAATTTTATTATAAAAACTCACGTTCATTTTAAACTTATAGATTTAAAAACGGGAATTTAACGTGACTTACGCGATGTCGATATAGCGATCGACATATGTTTCGGCCTCATCCGGAGGCCTTCTTCAGGATCTTGAGTGCGGGGCGCTCGCCAACGCGTTCAACCTCGCACTGCGGGCCGCTGCTCGTGCAGCGCGGGCGGACGGAGCGGGCGACGGCGGCGGCGGTGGTGGTGTTGGTGGGGGGTGATGATGCGGTGTACATAGTGGAGGCGCGGGATTAGGTTGGAGGGCTTCGTCTTCATCACTGCTGTTTACTTCAGACGAAACCTCATCCAACCGGCAGACGGAACTCAAGGTGTCCTCCTCACTGTTGCCACTGGTGACGTGCTTTCCATGAAGAACGGTTTTCCACGTATGTGACAGGTACCACCCTCTGTCTCTGTTGAAGTTACGACGACGACTGATCTCAATGGCTTCTCGGATTTTTCGGGGTACAAAGTACTTTTCACGCGCCAAAATCCGTGCCTTGTCAAATCTGATGTAGTGCGTCGTCCCAGATGTGAGAGCGTGCTCTGTAACCGCCGAGCTACCGCTGTCCACGTTCTTCATGGAAGCAATGTGTTCTTTGAGTCTTGTGGACACGTTTCTTCTGGTCTCGCCTACGTAGCTTGCACCACAGTCACACGGAACGACGTAGACCCCAGGAGCTCCTAGGGGATCCTTATCCTTTGGAGAGCGCAACAATTGCCTGACACGTGAGGGGGGGCGGAATATCGTCTTGATGCTATATCTTCGGCGTAACAAGTGTCCAATTTTGTCCGTGACCCCCTTGACGTATGGTAGATACGTTGCTGCTCTCTCAACCGATGTTATTCGGCACTTTGTGGAGTTGTTCGCAATCCGATTACTCTGCTTCCAGCTGTATCCGTTTGCCTCTAACACCGCCTTCACATGCGCGAGTTCCGTGTCTACATGTTGTGGGTCACATAATCTCAGCGCTCTGTTGATAAGTGTCCGAGGTAACGACGCTAGATGGGCGGGATGGTGATGGGAGTCAGCTCTCAAGTACCGGTCTGTATGGGTACTCTTGCGATACACTGTGTGTGAGAGATGTCCATTCTGTTGTCGCTTGAGTAACACGTCAAGAAACGGCAACGCGCCCTCTATTTCTCGTTCGACAGTGAAAGTGATCGTCGGATGTTTGCTATTTAGATGTTCTAATAAGGGTGTTACATGGTCCTTATGTAAAATAGCAAACACGTCATCCACATATCGCCACCAGTATCTCGGTCTAAAGGATATGTCGTGTAGTGCCGATGTCTCGAACCACTCCATAAAAATATTCGCAACTACTGGAGCTATAGGAGAACCCATGGCCACACCTTCCGTCTGAATATAAAATTCACCGCGCTACTTAAAATACCCACTTGTCAGTATGTAATTTATTATGTTCATGTACTCGATAGGTATAAGAGCTCTCTGGAATAAATCCGTTATAATTTTGAGTGTGTCCTCTATCGGTACGTTCGTGAACAATGACGTGACATCGAAGCTCACCATCAGTTCGTCTTCACCTAATGTTACTTCATCTAGGAGCTGTATAAACTCTAGGACTAGTTAGTTTAGTCTAGGACTATCTAATCTTGTTTCTCCATACAAACTTTGAACCCCCATTTTATCCCCTTAAGGGGTGAATTTTGAAAAATCCTTTCTTAGCACACCTTTACGTACTAAGACAAATACACCCTCCAAATTTCAAGTCTCTACGACCAGCGGTTGAGGCTGTGCGTTGTCTGTCAGTGAGTCAGTCAGTATGTCAGGACAAAGATTCTTATGGTATTAGATTTAATTATTATCGTTTGTTATAATTCACCATTGAGCAATATAATAAACAAAATAACGACTGCATGCTCTGCAACTTTGTTCGCATACGTTCAATATTAACATAAAACGAGCTGGTCTTATCCAAACAACAAAAAACGTACTCATAAAAATAAACCAAAAACGTTACGTTTCGTTTGAAAATACTAACAAATCAAAAACCGGTCGTTGTCAGTCTGCCACAACGGAAACAAGCAGAATTTATTTTAGTCGCATAATATCGATTACAAACGTTTAAAAATACTAACAAATCAAAAACGGATCGTTGTCAGTATACCACAACGGAAACAAGCAGACTTTATTTTAGTCGCATAATATGGTATCCCGGATCCCACCGATATTGAGTCTTTTCTGCATAGAAATAAGGTTGTAAAATCAATTTAATAAAAAAAATATGTGCCTTATTGAAGTTGAAATAAAGTCATTTTTAGGGTTCCGAACCCAAAGGGTACCAACGGAACCCTATTACTGAGACTCCCCTGTCCGTTTGTCTGCCTGTCTGTCTGTCTGTCTGTCTGTCCGTCTGTCACCAGGCTGTATGTCATGAACCGTGATAGATAGACGGTTGAAATTTTCACAGATGATGTATTTCTGTTGCCGCTATAACAACAAATACTAATAATATCGTTTAAAAACTAAAAAACAACCGACTTCAATGCCGCGCTATTCATTTTCAGTACCAATTTTGAGATGTTTATCTCAATATCTCTGGAGATAGTTATCATACCTCGATAAAATTACCATGGTACCACACTTGGGATATCTCCTTTCGAACAAAAAAAGAATAATCGAAATCGGTTCATAAACGACGAAGTTATCCGCGAACAAACATAAAAAAATATATATATATATATATATACGGTCGAATTGAGAAACCTCCTCCTTTTTTTGAAGTCGGTTAAAAACAGAATAAAGTTAAAATAATAGAGGGTCCCCATACAAGAAACGTGTTTTCTTCGGCATTTCACGCCATCTATGAACGCTTAGTTAGGTAAACGTCCCATAGATGGCGCTATATTGAAATGTCGATCCCTAACTCCTTTGTTAGATGTTAGATGACGTTATAAGAAATAAAATGTTTATTTTTTTATTTTTTGCTGGCGAAAAATGATAGTGGTATTTTTTGCTCGATCTTATAAAATACTGTAGTATGGCACGGAACCCTACTAGTGCGAGTCCGACTTGCACTTGGCCAGTTTATTATGGCCGAATATAGTCGTATGAAAAAACGTTTAAACGAAGACGGCTTAAATTCGTAAGCGGCTTTTGGCTCTTATTTTGTAAAACGTTTTTAAAAACGTCTTTCGTTTAAGTTTAGTTAAAACGCCCACCTCTAGTTGTATGGTGCGTAATTATAACTTTCGAACAATGTATAACAGGCTTCGCAAACGCGCTTTTTTAACCAATGTGTTGAAAAAAAAGATGTTCACTTAAAAAAGACAGCAATAATCTTCTTTCTCTCTCACCCGTAGATCCGTCGTTTCCTCGCCCGTCGTCAATACAAGAAACTGCGCATAGAAGCTCGTTCCCTCGACCATGTGAACACTCCTTACAAGGGACTAGAGAACAAGATCATTAGTTTTCAGCAGAAGTTGGAAATGACGCAGGATAAGGCGAAGAAGATCGAGCCTTTGCAAGCGCAGATTGTGGATCTGAAGTAAGAACTTAGGAAATATTTTTATTTAGTTTCATTATGACTCCACGCGATAAGTATATTTAGCCAGTGTCAAGTATTACAATTCATCGAGTTTTAGTGTAAGTCTTAAAGATAGATCAAAGTCATATTTCAGGTCAAGTTGAAGTCATAGTCTAGTCCAAGTCATACTCTCAGTAAACATGTGGAGTTAACTGAACATTTTCAGTGGAATTTTGGTGAGAATGCAAATAGCATGTTTTTCAACATTATGCTGTTGCCCTACAGTCTACACTCGCACACAATCACCGGCACTTAATAGTTAATAATACACATTTATTACACAATAACTCGCGGAAGAACACAAGTTTTGGGGAAAAAATACAATGAGAGCACACACTTTTACACGTTCCCGTCAAAATTAAGATGATATTATTAAGATAGTTTAACTAAACTGGCCAAGTGCGAGTCGGACTCGCGTAGGGTTCCGTACCACAGTACAATAAATAAGATTGGACAACATTTCCGAAAAAACACGTTTATTGTATCCCCCCCTAGGGACTCCCTTTAATTTAATTTTATTCGATGTTAAGTTTCTTGTTATAGCGGCCCCAGTAATACATATGTTGTGAAAGTTTCAAGTCTTTATCTATTACGGTTTAGAAGAAAAAGCCCTCGGACAAACAGACAGACGGACAGCGATGTCTCGGCAATAGGTTTCGTTAGTACCCTTTGGGTACGGAACCCTAAAAAAAACCTTTGCCTGCCTCGTAGTGTTGATGCCACTATTATATTTATTGACATTATTATTTATTTGACACAAATAATAATAATGTCTTGACATGCGCGACCGTATCGTCACTTAACATCAAATGAGATAGTGTTCAAGTGCTTGTATGTCTAAAAAATACCGTAGTGGTACGACTTCTGTTAGTCCGCCTGTGGGCGGTACCACCACTTTGCCAATTAATGTTTATCCTTGAAATTGGAATGTTTTTCGGTTGAAATGGCAAGGTGTCCAGTAAAATCACAGGGCATTTGAGACTCAACAGCTTTGTCTCAAAGTAACACGCGCAGTGCAGTGACAGTTCAGAATTTTACATGCCGCTGTATCTGTAATAGGCAGACGTCATCGCTCATCATCAGGCGAGCGTCGTGCTTGACCTGTTACCTTATAGTTATAAATATTAAAATACGGGACGTATCGCGCCTAAAACAAAAATTTATTTTTCTGTTACCTTATACCAGAAAAAAATATCGTTTCTTCAATATATTTTCTTTTTCAGGGCAAAGGTAGAAATGCTAAAACTAGTAGAAATGGAAGCGAAGACCTTGAGACAAGGTAACGGAGAAAAGGACGCCCTCATAATACAGCTTCAGATTCAACTCGAGAGCGAGAGGGACAACAATAGGAAACTGAATGACGAGAAGAAAGAGATGGAGATTAAATACAAGCGGGAGATTGAAGTGTGGAAGGGAGAGAGAGAAGATATGGCGAAGGAACTGAAGAGTACCAAGGAGCATTATGAAATGGCGATTGAAGGTAAGATACTTTTTAACCAACTTCACAAAAAAAGAGGAGGTGCTCAATTCGTCTGTATTCGTCAATTCTAAACCGATTCGAATAATTCTTTTTGTAATCGGTAGGGTACGTTTCCGAGGTATTCCCATTGTAATTTCATCGAGATCTGATAAGTATCTCCAGAGATATGACGATAAACGTCTCAAACTTGCTACTGAAATTGACTCGCGGGGCATTGAAGTCGGTTGTTTTAGTTTTTAAATAATATATTATATAATTGTATTATTTTTACTATGAACGCAAAGAAAAATAATTAATTGCCGCTACAGTGCTGCCATATACATTTTGACGACGTTATCGCGTCACGTACATGTTAACGTATCACCGTCGCCATAGCGATCTGATTTCTGACCTCGGTCGGGCTTTTCGTAAAGCTACGAACGTGGGTGCCATTTCACTCTCAGCCCACCTAAAACTTTCGTACATATCCAATAGATGGCGTTATTATTTCTCAAAGCTCGATGCGTGAACCTTTTACATGACGAAATATAAATGGAGGAGATTCTCAGTTCGTCTGTATCGTGGCGGAAAAATTAAATGGAGAAGCATTAGCGTATATGATGAAATAGCTATAGTGATATAACCCGACTAAAATGATGAGCGCGTGATACACCGGATGAAAGCCAATGGGCGCCGCTAGAGCTGGAGGCAGAGCTGGTGGCAAACAATACAATTGCATACGCGAGAAGGGTAAAAAAAAATGTTATCCGTCTCGCTCTCTCATACTAGTGATTGTATAGTTTTATCCTTATCATAATATTATTTTCATTTTCATGTCAGATCTTTTTAATACCATATAGTACCAATAGCCAAAGAGAATATAATACTACCAATAGCATTGATTTGGCATAGCTGTGAAGGTGTTATTATGGAATATAAATAAATATATTTAAAAAAAAACCATCTACGGTCTGTGTGTATGTTTTTTTAATTATGTATGTTCGGCAATTTCTGTCAATTTTAAAAATTGTTTATATTCCAAAGAGTATGGAGAAGAGAAGAATAAGATGTGGTCCCATTATAAATTCATATAGTTTTGATAAGTATATCCAGAGATATAGAGATAAACACCTCAAACTTGCAGTCGGCATTGCGGCATTTGAAGTTGGTACGCTCTTAAATTATTAACTGATTAATAATAAAAGAGATTCTCATTTCCACGTGTATACAATTATCTAGTAGTGTATATTGTCTCCGTTTTGGCGGTACGATGCCACAGACCCACACATACACAGATACACACGTTAAACTTATAACACCCCTTCTTTTTGCGTCGGGAGTTAGTGAAAGGTTACCGTTAGATGGCGTTGTCGGCCCATAACACGCGGTATCGTTAGTCATGCGAGTTGTTTATTTAGCTTTAATCTAATTGATATAAGTTACGTAGAGCACTTATTTGCTGCACTCATAACAATACAAACATTTTTGTATGGCGTCACACCTGATTATAAATCAGTTGTAAGTGTGACGTCACTATTTAACAATTCATTATTTTACAATTTTTTTGATATACATTTTCTGAAGTATTGAATCATACATTGGGAGTGCACGTAATAGTACGGTTGGCAACCCTACATTAATCAGGGGAATTAAAAATGTTTCTACGTGTGACGTTTGACGTTTGGATGACATCTGAATGCCTCATTACTTGTTTTTTTTTCTTAATTCAAAGCAATCACTTATGCTTTATTTATATTTAGAATAATAATTATTGATATGATCTATTTCATGTTATTTGACGTTTGACGTGTACACAATATACGTGTGTAAGAACAGATTTTTAATCTGCGCATATACTGAATAAATAGACTTTAGACTAAAATCTAAAACAAAACATAACTCCTATATTCACACTTCCAAACGATATGTGAACTTCTTGTAACTATAAAAGTTATCGGACGTATATAGAAGTCAGCGAAATACCTATGCGTTAAAAGTTTTTTTTATTTAATACTAGCTGGCCCGGCGAACTTTGTACCACCTAACAGACAATGAATGTCGTGTTACCTTTTAGATGAACTTAATTTAGGCTTTTATGAACGTAATAGACGAATACAAAAGAGATATTAAGTTTATTAATGTATTATGGCAATACATATATAGAATAAAAATACAATAATCAAGTTACTTCAACCGCGTGTCAGCAAGACGATTAAGTATTTATGTAATCTTTGCTATGGATAAGTTATTAGGAACGCATATTTGACAATCAATAAATATGTCAAACAATTTTCATTACTGACAGCATTTGACATTTTTAAAATCTACATGATTTGAATTCACAAAAACTTGAAGTATTTTTACACCTGACACCGGCTAAATACTGTAACTGTTTGGAGCCATAATTATACAGAAAAAAATATGCGATAAAGTAATAAATACCGTATCGACGGGATAAACAATTGAACATCAAATTATTGGCAGTTTTTTAACCCAGGAACATTTTGGCAAAATAATTTGTCTTATATATATTTTTTAGGTCAATTATTCATTGCTTTTAATACTTATTATCCTATTCCTGACAAAGACAATTCCAAAAATACAAAAATCATAAAAAATTGTCCAGCCGTTCTTGAGTTATAAGTGTAGTAAGTAACACGACTTTCTTTTATATATATAAGATCTTATAGGCTATCGTGTGACCACTATCTCGCCTGGTGGTAAGTGGTTAGGCGGCCGAGGATGGTGAACACGCTAGGCCTTCAATGGTCTGACTCTCAAGGGCTGTGCTGTCGGGATACCGTAGGGTTTTGGCGGCAGATTATCTCTATGATGGTGTTAACTGTTAAGCTAACTTGGTAGCGAGTCTGGCGGAACATCGATATATTGCTTCTACCACATGTGGACGAACATCCATAAAATCACAAAGCTGGACTAGGATTTGAACCGAGGTAACTTTCTTTTACGCCAGCGGGCCGTCCAGCGTTTAACCGACTTCAATAAAGCAAGAGGTTCTATGATCGTGAATGTTTTTATGTATGTATGGACAGCCATAACTCCTTGTTATGAATTTTAATGTTTATTTTTTTGCATATATTCATTATAGTTTCAAGGTAGCCTCCCATTAATTTCATAGTACTCGCAACTCACGTCACAAACTTAAATTTGCAGTTATATTGTATGGTCTCCCATACATTCCAACTACAAATATAAGTTTGTACGCACAAAATTAATAAAACCATGCTTTTGTTCAATATAAAAATACATAGGTACATACATACAATCACGCCTTTTTCCCGTTGGAGACTGTTTCTTCCACTTTCATGACCACCTTCATACATGCTCGCTGGTACCTATACCGGCCCTATATCTACCAAGTACCTAAGTAGGTACCTATACCTACTTTTGACTTGGCCTTTCTATAAAACGTCTCCGATCTGGTCGTGATACGTTTGCCTAAGTCGGCCTCTACCGGCTGGCCCAATCACACACGTCTCATAAATCTGTTTAGTCGATCTTCCTTCATCTATCCTCTCTAGATGTCAAAACAATCTAAGCATCCCTTTCTCTATGTTTGTCACTACACATTCTACCACCCGACAATATTCCCTTATCACGCTGTTCTCCACTTTATCCATCAGAGTCACTCTAATCATACTTCTTGAACTGGTATGCATAAAAATATATTTACATTTCATATCATTTCAATAACATTCTGTTCGAATTCGGCGCTTGTTCTGTAATCGATAAAAGATATGCACATATTATGTAGAGAGATAAGATACTATAGACACAATCACACTAATTACTTAGGCACCCAGCGATCGCGCAAAAATAGGCCATTTTTTGGACACGTAATTTTTACGACATCGGTTGGAAAGTGGTTTTCGGGTTTAATTTACAAAGTTTTTATTTAGTTAAAACATACCGACGCGTATTTGATTTTGCAACACTTATATGCAACGCAACGTTTAAAGGATTGGCTGGACATGCATTAAAATAAGACGTAAGAATCGTTAAGGATTCTAAAACACCTCAAAGAAACAACGCCGGCTTTAAAAATATCAAAAAGTAGATAAATGAATCTGCAAAATATATATTTTGATTTCTGATGTTGTTTCTTGAAGCAGCGAAATTTACAAGGCTACATCCTAACGTTTTTGTCACAGCAAAGGAAAAGTATACTAGAAATACAAGACATCAAAATAGAATAGTATTACCAAGAGCACCAAGAACAACATTATATTTAAAGCAAGTTACACGATGTGTGGTCGTATTTATAAAACTATTCCTGAAAATATAAAAAACCTGCCCTTATCCCATTTTTGCCGAAAGTTAAAAAGTTGGTTGATAGAAAAATGTTTCTACTCTGTCACTGAATTTTTTAATTGATGAAAAATTAATACTTAGTAACTGTCAATTTAAATATAACCTTAGGCTTAGGTTTATATATATATATATAATCTAGACAGTTTAAAAATATTTATTAAGCAAAATTATCTATTGTGACATGTAATTTCTTTTCCACTCATATTGACAATGTTATTAATATTTTATTATAATTTGCATGCTGCGAAGCAGTAAAATGTTTATAGCACTATATCAATTTTCTTTTGAGACTTTGTGTCGATTCTTATGATTCCTGCAAACGGGTATTACAACAAAAATTAATTAGTGTTTTATAGGCTATGAATGCGTTTTTAAGTGATAAAGCATGTTAAAGTCATAAAGTAATTATAAAAACCAAGAATTGTTAGCAAGTGAAAAGTGTGAAAAGTGCGTTTTGCTTAAAATAATATTAGTGTGAAGAAAAAGCGTTGTACCTACATTTTTTAGCACATTGCGCGCGCGGAAGATCGTAAAATTAGGCATACCTTGTTAAAGCTTATATTCAGAACAAGTTCAGAAGGATATTACATATTTATATTTATGTGTAACCATGTAATAAACTTATAAATGTATTAAATAATGACTATTGCGTTACCACTAGTCGGTGAAAAATGTGTCTTAAATTGTGAATGCAAAATCATAAGTGTGCAGATTTTATAAATCGTGAGTGGTATGTGATGGACCAAACATGGTGATGCCAGGGGAACTTGACGAAGTCAAAGAGGCTCACAGTGAGGAAAGCGATGTGGTAATCTATACTTGGAATAAAGAATTCGAAAATAGAGTAAAGTTTTGGAAAGGTTAGTTGAGACGAGTGTTGTGCGCGCTGAGGGAGTTTTATATGTTTGACGAATGTGCCTGAGTGTCTGTGGCATCGTTACTCCCAAAATGATGAACCGGTTCCGAATCGAATCGACAGGAGCACATTATATTTATGTACCGCCTGACTTGCTACCAAAAAGTAGCTTATCACCATCAGGGAGAAAATCTGCCGCCATAACCTTACGATGTTCCAGCAGCATAGTCAGTATTTTAGGCCTAGCATGTTCACCATCTTCGACCACATCTTCGCTTACCACCAGACGAGATAGTGGTCAAATGCTAACCTATCCATACTTATCCATACTTCATTACTTATATTATAAAAACGTGTGTAACTTTGTCACTCTGTCTGTTTATTATCTAATCACTCCTAAACGGACGATCCGATCTTACTTAAATTTAACAAGGAGATACTTTATAGCAGGGGTTCCCAAACGTATAAGTATCACGTCTACCTACTGCTTAAAATTAATATGCCCACGCCTCCCCTCGGCCCAGGGCCCAGCAAGTAGCAGCCAGTGGGCTCGCCAAGCAATTGTAAAATAATATAATATACAAGGTTATTCCTACTCGATGTAAAACCTGAAAGCAGTTTGTTCAGAATCCGTTACAGAATCGATCCCAATAGTTTTTAAACCATGTTATATTTTTCATCAATAATGTAAGAACATTTTGAAAGCTTGGACGCCGTTAGAAGCCGCGGCCCCCTGTAGGTGTCTTCGTTCCTCCGTAGTGGGGCGCGCACCCCAGTTTTGAAAATCAATGCTTTATAGCATGAAGATGAATATAGGCTACTTTTAGTAAAATATTATAAAATAAATAAAATTTTAAAATATAATAAAATAGTTTACACATAAGTTAAATAACTCAGATCACACAAATGTTGATTGACAGAGCTTCACAGTGATTACATTCTGGGTGTTCAGAATGTTATATCTGTATATATGTATCAGCTAGTTACACATCTATCTCTTTCTTACAGAGCGAGACAAACAAAACGAGCAAGAGAAGAAGGCGCTAAGTGACGAGTTAGAGGCCGCAAGACAGAGTAGACAGAAGTTGTTGTCTGGTCAATATGAACTGCAGGAACGGATCGATGCTTTACAGAGGTAAGTTTTTAAATATTTCACTAAACGGAATTGGATTTTTCTTTCTTCGGTTGGTGGTTCGAGGCACGGTCAAAGCCTACCACTAGTGGTCATTTATTTATACTTTTTTTATGGTAAAAGGTAACAGGACGAGCACGACGCTCGCCTGATGGTAAGCGATGACGTCTACCTATAACAGATACAGCAGCATGCAAAATTCTGAACTGCCAGAATTTTGCATGTCATGTCACTGCACTGCGCCTGCTACCTTGAGACATAAAGATGTTAAGTCTCACATGCCCTGTAATTTCATTGGACACCTTGCCATTCCAACCGAAAAACATTCCTATTTCACGGCTGAAAATTAATTGGCGAAGTGGTGGTACCGCCCCAGGCGGACTAGCAGAAGTCCTACCACTATAGTCAGTATAGTATATACTAGGGATTATGGGTATGTTTATTGTTACATGATGGACATTCGCACTTAGCAGATATTCCACATTCGTCATACATACTATAAATACAATGCAATCTTAATGGCGGCTGTGAATCTAGGCGCAGTAGTGAGTTCTACTGAGTTCTAGGCATAGACGTAATATAAATTGACTGTGCAAAACGGCCCGGATGAGACGACCTAGAACGGAGTTTGTCCCTTTCTTTTGTATGGACAACTTATATACCTACTATACAGTATAGAACATATAGCACTGGCAGGTTGTTAGACAAGGACACACTCCCACCCGGATGCATTTCGATTGGGCCGTTTTGTTCTACAAAGCAATTACAACCTTATTGTTAAAGCATACGGATTAAATTGAATTTGTCAAAACGTGTGAAGTGCACCATCCATTATATTTCGTCTATGGTTTTAGGTAGTTCTATTCTAGGTCTAGGTGTGAGCGGGTCACAGAGAGGTGAGGGGGACGGACCCCGCCCCGCTTCCCGCTGTACACCCGCGCGAGTGTGTGCGTGTGTGAGTGATACCTATGTATTGTGATTGGATGAGATTTTGAGTTTTGAATGTAGTCGATTACGCAGCGTACTTCACAGCCGCCATAAAGATTGTATCGCACTATACCAAGGAATGGAAATGTATTTACCTAGTGTCAGGCCTTAGCACTCCGCGCGGTAGCTATGAAAATGCTAGTACCTCCGTGGCAGCCCAGCTACATGTTCAGACAGTAGTGTCACGCGCGGTCTCGATCGGGCGCGCGCCTTTTCTTTACTGAATAGTAAAGAAAAGGCTCTCTGTTTTCACACAACACAAATCTGTTTTCTCACAACACTCAACCTTACAGTAAGAGACAGGTGACGGCCCGCAAGCTGACCGAGTGATACAGACTCTCGCTGTGCGGACTTACGGTGCATTTTACGAAGCGCAACACGTGGTTCCTAGTTACTATTAGTTTATTCTGTGACGCAAATTCAAGGTCGCATCCGAGACGAGTAGTGTATTTTGAACGATACCGACGTTGTAACTAGGTTTAATCTCTCTTTTTTGCTCGCAGGGAGTTCATCTTCTGTACATGTACTATTCATTATTCTGTGCTAATGTCAAGTTTTAGCAGAGTCAAACAGAATTTTGAAATCCTTACCGACACGCACTTTGCTGGTTTGATTTTGAGCGCCCGGTGGCGTAATCGGGAGAACGGTCGGCTTTGCCGTGGTACCGAGTTCATACCCCGCCGTGGATTTTTCTGTCGAAATTTTATGTGCGCTTCTCACAGTGGCCCTCCGGTGAAGGAAAACATCGTTACGAAACCAACACCACCCGCATGGTGGTAGGACACACTATCTAGTGTCCGCCTGGCCAGCTACCACCCTCAAGTTAGAAAATCTGTCGACAAACATCTAATGTGTTCCGGCAGCTATCCTTGAGACCTAGTAACCATTCTAGGCCTAGCGTGCTTACGATCTTTGACCGCATCATTACTTACCAACAGGTGAGATAGTGGTCAAACGCTAGCCTATAAGGTATATAATTTTATTTCCAGAGCGCCAGCTTCTAACAAAAAGGAACACAGAAGATCGTTGTCGGACGCCAGTACTAAGCCACAGGTCGAAACTACCGTCGAAGATGTAAGTTGTTTTTAACAGACTTCACAAAAAAGGTTTCATGTCGGTTGGGTTTTTTAATTTTTTTTATGTTGGTCACGTTAGAACTCCGTTATTATTTGGACTTGTGTGATTGTACCCAAAGCTTGATAATTTTGTCAGAGACTAGGTGCAAATAAAATGTCAGTAGGTTGACATACGAGGGTCGTTCAATAAATACTTAGCCTACAAAAGAAAAACGAAAATTTTCGAAAAGTGCCGATTTATTTTTCTACATAATCTCCTTTTAACTCAATACACTTGGCCCAGCGATGCTCCAACTTTTTTAACTCGTCTAAAAAATACGTTTTCCTGAAGTCTGCAAAAAAGGCCTCCGTGGAGGTGATGACCTCCTCATTCACCCAAATCTTTTTCCGGCGTGTGACTTTTCAGGTTTGGAAACAAAAAGAAGTCACAGGGGGCCAAGTCTGGAGAGTAAGGTGGATGGGGAAGCAATTCGTAGCGCAATTCGAATAATTTGGCCATGGCGACGGCAGAGGTGTGAGCCGGCGCGTTGTCGTGGTTGTTGTCCAGTGTGAGCAAACGCGGCACCCATCACGCTGACAGCTTTCTCATGCCCAGTTCTTCGTGGAGAATATGATGCACAGTTCCTTCTGCAATGCCCACAGTGTCAGCTATCTCGCGAACCTTCAATCGGCGGTCTGCCAACACGAGATCGTGGATTTTTTTTATGTTTTCCTCCGTAGTAGCCGTTTTCGGGGCACCTGGGCGTGGCTCATCAAAAACCGACTTGCGGCCACGAGCAAACTCGTTAAACCAATTCTTGACGGTTGCCATCGAAGGAGAAGAGTCACTGTACACAGCATCCAAGCGATTTTTAATTTCACTGAGCGTTTTCCCTTCCAAAAATAAAAATCGAATCACCGAACGGACTGCTCTTTTTCCATTTTTGTTAAACTGACCGACACGTTCGCTTTCAAAGGCTATTAAAACAAAACTAATAGAGGTCATTGTTTAAAACTTTGACAATAGGCTTTAAAAACATTGCACTGTACTATGGTAAACATTTTTTGTAATCGCAGTGCCATTGGGCGATGAGGCTAAGTACTTGTTGAATGACCCTCGTATTATGACACAGAATTCTGACACATATCTTAAAAATATATGTTTTATCTCAGATATAAGTTTTTAAGTTTTCATGGTCACTAACACTTTCACAAGATATTTGAACGGGATATTTACCATGTTTTTCATTATTTGTGAGCTTCCGATATTTCGGCGCTGTTGCAAGCACCATGTTCACGGCTAAACTATCTCAGATAATTAGCGATAAAAATGTTTATTATTCTATGTCTTGAGAGTAAATTAATAAAAATCCTTATAAAAATGCAAACTTTTTTTGTTTGTTTTGATTGTTTAATCATTTCAAATGTAGGTACTGACAAAATGTATATCACTAGATGCGCCCTACGGCTTCGCTCGCGTTTAATCCTAGTTATGAACCTCCCTCTTGAATCACTTGATCTATGGACGAAAACCGTATTAAAATACGTTGCGTAGTTTATAAGATCTAAGCGTACAGAGGGAGGGACAAACTGCGGGAGCGACTATGTTTGATACTATGTCAATATGGAAGTCAAATATCACTGTAAACCATAAACCAGTTTTTAAAAGCTTTTTGAGTAGGTAATAAGGAGAACGCTACCACCTTCAAGTTAGAAAATCTGTCGCCAAACATTACGTGTTCTGATAGCTTGACGAGACCCAGTTATTTTAGAATAGGACCGTCATCAGATCATCATCATAAGTTACCATCCTCAACCACATTTATCACGATGGCAATATTCCAACCACAGTTTGACCACTATATGGCCCGGGGTGGTAAGCGATGAAGCTGGTGAATATGCTAGGCCCTCAGACCAAATAAGAAGTCAAGGCAACAACTGCCGAACAACGCACTGAGGCCGGGTAAAACTACGCCTTGCCGTGTACAAAACCAGTTACACGCACACAAATATAATTAAAATACGCCTTTTTTATGGTAAAAGGTAACACGACAAGCACGACGCTCGCCTGATGGTAAGCGATTATGACAACAACCTATTACAGATACAGTGGCATGCAAATTTCTGGGCTGCCAGAATTTTGCATGTCACTGCACTGCGCCTGTTACCTTGAGACATAAAGATGTAGAGTCTCACATGCCCTGTAATTTCACTGGACACCTTGCCGTTTCAACAGAAAAATATTCCTATTCCACGGCTGAAAATTAACTAGCAAAGTGGTGGTACCACCCCAAGCGAACTAGAAGAAGTGCTACCACTATTACACATTACCTTACGCCTTACGTGAAGTGTCACGCTTTAATAATTCGCATTTTTTAAAGAAACAATGCCGAATTATGTTGTGAAACGGTGTAAAACTAAAAACCAATCTTCGAGACATAAAAAGCAGGGTGGAATCACATTTCAAGTTTCAGTGTCTCAATGCACACATGTTTACGAAACTGACCTCACGTCGTCGTTGACAGCTCTCCGTATAGACTTCTTATTTGGTCTGAGTCTAGGCCTAAAATACTGTTTATCGCTCAAGGGCTGTGTGCTGCCGGAACACGTAAGGTTATCGCGGCAGATTTTCACCTTGATAGTGGTAAGCTACGTTTTCGTAGCAAGTCAGGCCGAACATCGATTTAATATGCCGACCACGAGTGGAATAATCGGCTGAACTATTTGACCGGGCAGAAATAGTAATTAATTGCGCATTTAAAATATCCATGAGAATTATCATTTTGATTATAAATAACTAGCAGCCCGCCCCGGCTTCGCACGGGTAGAACATATATGCCTACAAAATTTGCATCAGTTTGTTGCATCGAATATAAAATATGAACATATTTAACAATCATCGTCATATTTCAACCAATTTACACAACACCTTAACGAATTATGCACCTAAACCTTCCTCATTCCTCAAACACTCTGGTTAATGGTGAAAACCGCAGGATAACCCGTTCAGTAGCTATTGAGATTATTGCGAACAGACAGACAGACGCAGTGATGGACTTTGTTTTATAATACTTACGTAGTGATATTGGACGGCCCTTTGTCGTAAAGGATAGTTACCCTGATTCTGACCCGACGGTCGTTGGTTCTAATCCTAGCTATATACCTACCAATGAAAGTTTTATGTGCATTCATGAATCATGAGTTTTCGTACAGTGGTAGTGGGATAATTAAATCTACCAAAAAGTTGCTTACCACCAAGGAGAACATCTACCGCCTTAACTTTACGGCGTTCCCCGACGCAAAAAGTAGAGGTAATATACGCTTACCGTGTGTATCTGTGTGTCTGTCTGTAGTATCTTAGCACCTAACCGGATGAACCGATTTAGTTTTTATTATTGATAGTTTTTTTTTTTTTTATAGATGTCTTCATCGAGAGTGTTCTTAACTTCCCTTTCCCTTTTAGCTTTGATTCATGAAAATTCGTTCAATCGTTATAAAACTATCAGCTTTTTTCTAGTTAATTGCGCTATGAAATCAACTTTCATAGGTCTTATCAATTCGAAAATCTTCTTCTTCAACGATTTTGTAAGAAAATGGAACATTAACCTGATGCTGGGACATCTCCTAGACTCTACAGAATACTCAAATCCTCACCAACTTACAGCTCAGATTTTAAATATCGTGTTTAGAGTCATTGGAATGCTTTTAATGAAAAGATTATACATAGATCAGTCGGGGTGGTTTAAAATATTATATTATTATATATATATAGATGAATATTATTTTATACAATAGATCATATTATTATACTATATTGACTTCAAATTGATTGTGATCGATAGGGATCTACAGCATAGCTAAGCTTATAGTAATATTTTCGTAGTAACTATGACCTAATCTGTGCTTTCACTGCAAATATTTTATTAATTCTGCGATGCGTGTATGTGAAATTCGTGATATCTTCTAGAGTTTTCATTTGAATTATATACTGTAAAGGACAATTTTAATCTATAATATGTGGCCAAGCTAATTAACGTAATATTTGGATAAGGATTAATACTATATACTTGAAAATAGCCTTGGAAGTTATGTAATATTTTTTAACAAAATTTTTAAGATTAAAATGGTTACTGTGATTCAACCTTAATATATAGACATATGCTGTCGCGGACTTTTTTGTAGGTCTTATTAAGTTGTACAATTCTTCCATATATTCTTCTATCTATTTTCAATTGAGCAGCGTTCGTAAGAAACGTGTTTTTTCGACCGTTTTTTTGCCGACTTAGGTTGCAAATTAGGTCTCCACGAATGTACCTTTGATTTAAACGGAATAATATATAGCCTATTTTCATTCCGAAAGTCCATTCTATGTATTAGTGAAAGAATTTTTTAAACCGGTTCAGTAATTTTTGAGCCAAATCATTACAAACATACAAAAATACAAATGTTCTCTCTTTATAATATTAGTTTAGATTATAATATTATGCAATACACAAAAAACATGTAGGTAATATTTTTTTGTTTATGCATATGACATTTAAAACAGGCTAGACTAACATATTTGTTTGTGACTGAATACAGTTATGTCGTCTTTAGGGTTCCGTACCCAAAGGGTAAAACGGGACCCTATTGTCTTTAACCGACTTCACAAAAAAGGAGGTTCTCAATTCGACTGTTTTTTTAATGTTGCCTCAGAACTCCGTCAAATCTTGACCGATTTCAAAAAATCTTTTTTCGTTTGAGAGATTATGCCACCCGATTAGTCCCATTCAAATGTTGTCGAGGTATGACAATTATCTCCGGAGATATAGAGATCAACATCTCAAATACTACATACCTTGACGACATATGCATTTGTATACCTTGACGACACGATACTATATATACTGGCTATTTTGACTATCGCGGCATGTGAAGTTGGTTTTTTTTTAGTTTTGTATACGATCTTAAATTATGTTTGTTTGAGACAAGGCAGGCGCTGAGCTTAAAACTGGGAAGAAGATCAAATGTAACTTTTAAGTCAACTGCACTGGTAAAACTTAAGTAGTGGTAGGACTTCTGCTAGTCCGCCTAGGGTGGTACCACCCCTTTGTTAGCTTTTCTGCCGTGGAATAGGAATGTTTTCGATTTAAATGGCAAAATCCTCCCTTTATATCTTAATGTAACAGACGCATTGCGGTAACGTGCAAAATTTTATCTATACAGAATTTGGCTTGCTCTTGTATCTGTTATAGGTAGACGTCATACCATCAGGCGAGCGTCGTGCTTGCCCTCATCATCAAAATTATCAGTCAATTTCAGTCCACTGCTGGACATAGCCTCTCCCATGGCATGCCACTCACCTCGATCTTCAGCTATTCGTTTCCAACTGCTGCCAGCCATTGTGCTTGGCCTGTTACCTTATATTATAAAAAAAATTAAAAACTTGTAAAAAGGCGGCAACCCTAGCTACAGCCTGGGCGATGAAGTTGTCATGCATACGAGTAGCCTGATTAGTAGTGTTCTTATCGTTAAACAACGCTGTTATGTATGATTTGCTTTTTTAATATCCAATATTTCTTAATAATTAAAAATGAAATTATTTTTGTCTTAGGCAGGATTCATTTTCGAGGTGGTCTCATTTAAATTTTATCAAGATCTGATCAGTATCCGACTATATCTGAAACTGACTTTCGCGGCATGTGAAGACGGTTTTTGTAGTTTGTAAGCTAACTTAATTACCTTAAGTACGAATGAGACTTCGAGTGCAAATTTTTTTATGGTAACAAATTATTTACTGATTCTTGATATGTGTTAACAAGACAAGATCGTCAGCAGATTCGAGAGAGACTTAATTGGCGTACCATAAACCAGGTATTAATATTAGTTAGAAATTTATTTTAGTTGTGACTTAATTTAGTTGAGACTTAAGAGGATTAAAGAGCGCGTGCGTGTCCATACAAATAGAAAAAGCTGTTTTCTATCTCTTAATACACACATCAACACTGTCTAGGGATATTCTGATTTTCTAAATTTTTTCCAAACGTGTTACAACTAACATAAAACATGTATATATTTTTATAGAGCCCATTTATCAGACTATGCTTTGGAATAAAACAAAGTTATTTATTTTGCGTAAATATTTTATTTATGAAATAAAGACAAAAAGTGAAATAATGGTAAACCTAAAGATGAATTTCTTTTTAAGAAAAAAGTGAAAGTAAAGCGAAATTATTAGGTTTTTTGCAGTTACCCGAAAAATTAGTAGTCAGTAAAACCACCCATGACGTTAATCACGGTCCTGCAACGGTTTTTCATGCTTCGAATCAAGTTATCAAAGTCTGCTGCGGGATATTGTCCCAGGTCCTGCTAAGATGCAAAAAAAGTTGCTTTTCAGTCGCAACGTTTGGAGGAAAATTCCTCTAAGCCCTTCTTTGGAGCATGTCCCACGCGTGCTCTATGGGGTTTAGGTCTGGTGATTGCGCGGGCCAGTCTAAGACCGACACGTCGTGCTCCTGTAGCCAGTTGGTGACCACTCGCGCAGTGTGCGGACGAGTGTTGTCGTGCATGAGCGTGAAAGTTTGGCCCATTTGCATTCGATGAGGATAGATTATTGGTGCTAGCTCCCAATTTCGGTATTTTTCTGCAGTCATGGTGTTTCTGATCCAAACGAGGTCTTTTCTTCCACCAACACGAATACCCGCCCAAACCATAATTGTTCCGCCGTGGTATGGATGGACTTCCTGAGGGTGTTGCAGACGCTTCTCACGTCCAGGAGCTCGCGATACACGTACTCTTCGTAAATCAGGATAAAAATCGAATCGGGACTCATCGGTAAACAGCACTACAGACCATTGGTTATCTTCCTATAGCAAATGTTTTGGAGCCCTCTCTAATCTTCGTCCGCGATTTCCTCTGCGTAGTGCTAGAGTACGAAGCGGCCTGCGAGCATGAAGGTTAGCCTCATGCAGTCTTCTCACAGTTTGTTCACTGACAAGCAACTGGTACTCTGACTAGAGCCTTTGAACCAACTGCATGGCCGTCACATTAAGTTATCTTCTTGCGGCCACTTGCAAAAATCGATCCTGTCTTTGGGTGGTTATGCCCTTCCCGCCTAGGTGCCTTTCAGCCACTTCACCAGTGGTACGATAATGTGACCAAAACCTTGATATCACGTTTTGTCATGTTCCAATCTCCTCGGCTATACTCCGTTGAGTAGCCCCAGCTTGAAGCATGCTTACTGCCCCTAACATCTCGTCTCTCGTTAAATGGCGCCGCTGCATGATGCATACAGGTACATAAATTCGAAATTAAACGATGATTTTTATTAAAACTTTAATTTGAAACAAAAAAAATACCAAAAACTAGGTTAGGTAAATAAAAACATTCGAACTTCGCTACAGTTATTCCGCGCAAATCTTTTGTTATTAATTTATTTTTCAAATTCAAATTTTGAATCATTCATTAAGACCTACACAATAAGCTTACATTAAAATATTTTTAAACCAACCAGTATTTTATGAGTTGAAGAAATTTTTACAAATTATCCCTAGACAGTGTTGATGTGTGTACTAAGTAAGACGATTAATCCTAGAAAATAGTGTGATAATTACATGGAAAAAAGAATCATCGAAATCGGATAATATTAAGAGATCCTCTTTACTTTGGTTATAACTAATTTAGTGGAAGTTCTTACTACTTAATTTAAACTTATTTAGAAAATTTTACTTCAGTTACAATTAAGTGTATGTTGTTTTTATGTAACATTCAGATGGGTTTATATTTAGTCACAGCTGTAGGAAGTGTTAGTATTTTGTTTTTGTCATAGAAAGGGAAATTATTAATTACATAATTTACTTGATTAATGCATGATGGTACTTATTTTATCGTTTATTTAAATTAATGTGCGTGTTTTTAATGGGTTTTTAATTAGTTTTAATGTGTTTTTAATGTGCACGTTTACTTTGTTCTACTTTAACTTAACTGTTTGTATACGCTTTTAATTTAAGACGGTAAAATTTTTGTTACCGTGATTTAAAATTGTTGTTTCATCACCGCAGTCTTTCACACAATGAAAAATGACAATTAATAAGGTCATACACACGTTGACCTTATTCACTGATATTCTTAATAAGGTCGAAATACGTTGTACCTTATTTACTGTCCTTCTTGGATAGTTAACCTATGTCGTCAAAACGTGTGTTAACACTATTCCTTGTAACTTTGATAAGGATCGATTTAAACAGGAAGTACATTGCACTATTCCAAATGGAATAATAAACTAAGTAGATTGCAAAATAGTCTGTTTATGTTAAGATTGAGAAAGATATACGTACGTTGACTCCATTGAGGAGGACTTATACGACATATGTTGGCCATTGACATTTTGAAAAGTGCCAAATATACATCTTGTCGTACACAGTGTACACACACAATTATAGAGTATAGGGCGAAATATATAGCGGTGATGAAACGAAAAGAAGGCTCTTTATATATGAAAAAATACTTGTAAAAGACTATTTGCCACGAAAAATGCTTGTTGGAAAACTAGTGTGTATACAAGGTGTGGTTTTGCATTCTCGCCATATTAGCAAAGTCGATTGTAACGGGTACCCTTAATCACTTAATAATATTATTAAAGTTCGCCCGTTAATTAATACCCGGATATTTCATAAAACAATTTGTTATTTTCAGAATCACCGAGTAATATCAGAATAACGCCATGTAAACCGCGCAGGCGCGTACACACACATACGTAGATGATTAGTTATGAGTGTTATGACACTGATGTTGTGGCTGACGCTGTGGCGGTCACAGCTGACCGCTCTATCAGCTGGCTCTATCATATATATATATATTTTTTTACTGATTCTTGTTCTATACATGGAGTATACCTACCCCTGCAAATATGGCGAGAATGCAAAACCACACCTTGTATAATGACTACGTAGAGTGTAGAGTAGAGTTAATGTATATTGTCAGGAAATACGTTGACCTTATTCACCGTCATTATTTTACGAATAAAATATTTTACAAATATTTGTCATCTTAGAATGTATTTAAAAAAAAACATCCACCGTACACAGTAAGCTTAAATTCCCTTGTAACTAAAATGTATAACAACATATCATACAATATCCATCCTTTGTCTTTTTAATAGTAATCATAATAGTCCTTTTACATATAAAATGTCAGAATATTGAATACAATTTTGACCTTTATATTTACAGACGGTGAACCTAAAGTCGCTTGCATTATCCAACTATGGATCTGATGTAGACATCATCAATGAAGATGGTGAACTCGCTACCGCTTATGAAGCTCAAAAGGGAATTAACAGGTAATATAGTCTTAGAGACCAGAAGTGAAAAGTCTAAAAAAATAAACACTATCACAATACCCACAGTTATATAATACCACAGAACCTCAACATAATAACAATTACATAAGGTGTCTAAGCTAACAACATAACCACGACGTCCGAACCGTACGACGGCCACACGAAGACTGAAGCCCGATACCCGCTCGCTGTCCGCTTTTATACTATCGAGCCCAGTCGCAGCGTGAGGGTAATTGGAAATATTCTAACAATAGATACATTGAGATCGTTTATAAAACGAAAAAAACCGACTTCAAATGCCATGCTAGTCATTTTCAGTACCAAGTTTAAGATGTTTATTTTCATCAGAGATATGAAGTTAAACATGTTAAACTTGGTATTGAAAATGACATCATAAATGAAAATAGTAAAACTGGCTACGGCTTATGAAGCTCAAAAGGGAATTAACAGGCAATATAAATAATGTTCAATGAAGACCGCGAATGTAACCGTAGCTACTTGTACTATTCATTATTCTATGACGTAGCGTAGGAAGCCCTTGTGACCAGGTGGAGCGACCACATTCTATGACGTAGCGTAGGAAGCCCTTGTGACCAGGTGGAGCGACCACATTCTATGACGTAGCGTAGGAAGCCCTTGTGACCAGGTGGAGCGACCACATTCTATGACGTAGCGTAGGAAGCCCTTGTGACCAGGTGGAGCGACCACATTCTATGACGTAGCGTAGGAAGCCCTTGTGACCAGGTGGAGCGACCACATTCTATGACGTAGCGTAGGAAGCCCTTGTGACCAGGTGGAGCGACCACATTCTATGACGTAGCGTAGGAAGCCCTTGTGACCAGGTGGAGCGACCACATTCTATGACGTAGCGTAGGAAGCCCTTGTGACCAGGTGGAGCGACCACATTCTATGACGTAGCGTAGGAAGCCCTTGTGACCAGGTGGAGCGACCACATTCTATGACGTAGCGTAGGAAGCCCTTGTGACCAGGTGGAGCGACCACATTCTATGACGTAGCGTAGGAAGCCCTTGTGACCAGGTGGAGCGACCACATTCTATGACGTAGCGTAGGAAGCCCTTGTGACCAGGTGGAGCGACCACATTCGCAAAGCGGTGGGCAGTGACTGGAAACAAAGAACCGAAGATCGGGCTCAGTGGCGTGACTTGGAAGAGGCTTATGTCCAGCAGTGGACTGATACCGGCTGATTATGATGATGATGATAAATAATTTGAGATCGTTAACAAAACGAAAGAACCGACTTCGTGCTAGTCATTTTCTATAGCAAGTTTGAGATGTTTATCTTCATATCTCTGGAGATACTTCTCAGATCTTTGCGAAATTTAATGAGGATTATTCCGGGATAAACCTCGTTCAAACAAAAAAAAATAATTTTACTTGATTACCTCTATAGAAACGCCAGAATCTCAGAATGAGCCAAGTTATACATTATTTTAAATATATTCTTTTTTTTTTATACTAGATAGGTAAGCGTTTGACCACTATCTCACCTGATGTTAAGTGACGATGCGATCGACGATGTAGCACGCTTACCTAGAAGATACCTGTTCACTCGCGATTTGAAGACCCCCGGGTTATAGTTACTGGGAAACACAGACACCGGCAAGGAATTCCATTCCTTGGCAGTACGTATGACAAATGATGAGTCGAAACGTTTTGTGCGGGTAGATGGAATGTCCACCATAAATCGATGGCGCACATCGGTACGTCTGGTTGTCCGATAGAAGAAGGGGGGTGGTGGGACTAATTCGTGCAATTGGATGGCACACTCTCCGAAATGTATCCGATAAAAAACCGATAAACTTGCGAGTTTGCGGCGATGCTCTAGGCTCTGGAGCCTTTTACCAACAAGTTTGTCGTCGTTGATGAGTTTCTTGGCTTTCTTCTCAATTATTTCCAGCGCCTCCAGCTGGTATTTAGCTGAACCATCCCAGAGGTGAGAACAGTACTCCATGCACGATCGGACTTGTGCTTGATACAAATGGAGCAGCTGTCCCGGTGTAAAATAATGTCTCACCTTGGCCAGAATACTGAGCTTTTTCGAAGCCAACTGTGCCTTGGACTCAATGTAGTGTGATCCAAAGTTGAGTGTGGGTGTTAAAGGTAAATGCCAAGAAGCTCAAGGTGGTTAGTTATCGGCACGGATACATCTCGAAAAGTAGGAGTCAGATGGAATGGACTCCGTTTGGCGGAGAACAGACACGCCTGGGTCTTAGCAGCATTAAATTTGACCAGATTGACATCACCCCATTCGGAGACACCCTGTAAGGACAAGTTCACGCGCTCGACCATCACCTCTCTAAAACACTGTATTTCAGCCGCACTGGACCGTGCACTGGATGTATAGCTCTCTACAACGGTGCTGTCGTCTGCATACCCAAAGATACCGGGCTTAAGCAGATCGTTGATATGCAGCAGGAAAAGGGTTGCAGAGAGCACCGATCCCTGAGGTACCCCGGCATTAATTGCCAATTGGTCAGAAGAGCAGCCATCAATGACTACCCTTATTGACCGGTGCCTCAGAAAATCCGAAATCCAGACACACAAACCAGTGGGCAGTCCGTAGGATGGAAGCTTACTTATAAGGCTATCGTGCCAGGCTTTTGAGATATCGAGGGAAACCGCAAGCGATTCCCCATGATCATCTATAGCCTTACTCCAATTGTGCGTGGCATACACTAGAAGATCCCCAGTGGACCGATTTCGGCGAAACCCGTATTGTCGGTCACTGAGGAGATCGTTCGCTTCTAGGTATGCTAGGAGCCGGTTGTTCAGTACATGTTCCATAGTCTTACAGAGTATGAAAGTGACTGAAATTGGCCTATAGTTGGCAGGGTCAGCACGACCGCCTTTTTTGGGCACAGGCTGCACGTTAGCAAGCTTCCATTATTTCGACACTTGACCAGATGTCAAGGAGAGACGAAAGAGGCGTGTCAAAACAGGAGCAAGTTCAGGCGCACAGGTCCTCAGGACTATAGCTGGAATACCATCTGGTCCACTGGCTTTATTCACGTCTAAATTTTGCAGTGTTTTACGAACCTCAGTGTGACGTATGCGTACATCCGACATTTGTGTCACGCATCTAGGTAGACTCGGAGGTGTCTCACCGGCAGTGTCTAGACGTGAAGATTCCGCAAACAGAGAAGCAAACAAATTTGCTTTCTCTTTAGCGGTGTGAGCCAGCGCGCCATCGGGTTTCAGCAACGGAGGAAGTGAGGGGCGACAGAAGTTTGATTCAGCCGACTTAGCGAGGGACCAGAACGCTTTACTACCTGCAGGGTACGAAGCTAATTTGTTCCCTATCCGGTCTATGTGGTCAAACCGAGCCTTCCGTAAAGCCTCCTTGCAAGACTTGGCAGTTTTGTTAAAGGCTTTCTTCTTAGCTGACATATCCTTGGTTTTGCGGTTACGAGCATCAACCCAGGCCAGGTATGCTTCATGTTTCAGTGGTTCAGCACGTCTACATTCAGCCCCGAATCAAGGTTAAGCTTTGCCTGACATCGCTACATCAGAGAAAGTAATATAGTATTCCATTCCTTGACGCAGCACATCCGTCACAGCATCCGCACATACCGAAGGATTTTCAGAAGAAAAGCAAACAGGTCGCCAAGGATAAGATGCAAAGAAAGACCGCATCTCATCCCAATCTGCCGACTTGTATCGCCATACTCGCCGGGTGCCTCTAGGGCTGGGATCGGGCGGTGAGTACACAGATACAGATTTCACCAGACAGTGGTCGGAGCTACCTAACGGTGATGATACCGACACTGTGTAACGGTCTGGATCAGTTGTCAGCAGAAGGTCCAAGCAATTGGCTGTATAGCCGTCAACATCAGGAATCCGCGTTGCCTCTTGGACCAGCTGGGTGAGATTTAACGCTAAGGCAAGCTTTCGCGTCTCTCTCCCAGCGTGGTCGGTGCACTGGTGTGGGTAAAGCTACTCCTGGTGGTGGGCATTAAAGTCCCCCAGTAACACTAATTGGGCAGAAGGGTATTTGTGCTGAGCGGCGTCCGCCACCTCACTCAAGTTCTCTGTGAGCCTGGTTGTCTCCTGGTCTCCGCTGTGCGACCGGTATACACAGGCATAGAGAAGTTTCTCTAAGCCTGTGTCCACCAGTATCCAAAGCACGGAAAAACGAGGGTCCTCAAAGATATGGAGACGCCGACAGCAAATGTCGTCCCGGGCGTATACGCACACACCTGACCGAGCCTAAAATTGTGCTCCAGGGTGTAGCCGGGGTAAGTAAGGTACGCTACATCAGACGGACATCGTATCTGCGTCTCCGTAAGGAACAAGAGAGCCGGTTTCTCAGTCTCAAGGTGGTTGTGGACTGCATGGATATTGCAGTGCGATCCTCGGATGTTAGTGAGTTGCACTTTGAGTGAGAGGGAGTGCAGCCGCTGTCTAACATATTTTCTCTTGTTCCTGCGTTTCATTTTTATTGCAAGTGAAGGTAGGAAGACGGCAGTAGAACGAGACGCTCTGCTATCAGCCCGGAAACGAATACTGGGATACCACATTTGATGGGGGACCAGCCTGGAGACTGCGGGGACGCCCGAGCCCCCCCGGGGATGTCCATAGAGCCCTATCGTCCGGTCGCCAACCGGCACCATGGCGCAACCCGGGATTTTTCGTCAGTTGGCGGGGCAGCTATTCGCGTGTGGCTGGCACTGCCCCCTACTGACTGCGATCGGCCAGCGGTGCACCGTGCCTCGGATCCCGCTACCCTCCGCGACTGGTCTCCCGATGTGACATCGTCAGTAGGCGTCAATGCGGTTTTTAGCAGTAACGCAACTGTTCTGACCCGTTTTCCAATTGTTTCTATATATACTCACATTTACTTGTAACTCTGAATATTTAAGTTCATGGGTTCTCTTAATATGTTTGTAATTTTTTGGAGTTTATTTTTTTCAAATAAACTTATTATTATCATTTATTATTTCAAATCCGTCACGATATAGTATATTACGATAAGGTTGACTTAAGTAGTCGATGATTGCACCTCGATGCACTCGGTGCTCGGTGCTCGGTGCTGCGCGGGGCAATACTAGACAACTTAGGTCACGAGTGTCGTATATTAATGTATAGCTGTCAGTGTACGCTATATATAGTAATACGCTTTTCCGTCAAATAGTCGATTATTGCACGGCGTGAAGTTGCAATAAGCCGTGCAATAAGCGACTATTTAAGTCACGGAAAAGCGTGCGTTAAGTGCGGGTTTAGGTCACACTACTATAAAATGTATATTTTATAGCTTACTAGCTGTGCCCCGCGGCTTCGCCTGCGTTAAAAACTACTTTCATTTATTTATTTAATTTTTTCATAAGAATCTCCTGACGATAAAAAACACAACAAAAAAATAATTAGCGAAATCGGTCCAGCCATTCACGCGTGATGCCGTGACCAAGGGAAATTGGGATTAATCTATCTTAATACTATAAGAATCTTTGTCCCGACATACTGACTAACTGACTGACTCACTGACAGACAACGCACAGCCTAAACCGCTGGTCGTAGAGACTTGAAATTTGGAGGGTATATTTGTCTTAGTACGTAAGGGTGTACTTAGAAAGGATTTTCAAAATTCACCCCTTAAGGGGATGAAATGGGAGTTCAAAGTTTGTATAGAGAAACAAGATTAGATAGTCTTTTCTATCCGAAACTTCACACAAGTGCTTCAGTAAAAAAATAAGTAAATACGTGTTTCAGGTTTTTTTGAAATTCCACCCCTAAGAGGGTGAAATGGGGTAATAAAGTGTGAAAATCAATATTGTTTCGGTTTGCACTGAAATTTGGCATGCAGATAGTTATGACGACGTTAGTTCCCTCTGAGAAAAGTTTTCCAAAATTCATCCCTGAAGAGGATGAAACGAGGGTTCAAAGTTTGTATGGAAAAACAAGAATAGATTGTCTTTTATATTCGAAACTTCACACAAGTAGTATAGTAAATAAATAAGTAAATACGTGTTTCAGGCTTTTTGAAATTCTATTCCTAAAAGGGTGAAGTGGGGTAACAAAGTCTGAAATCAATATTGTTTCGGATTGCGCTGATATTTGGCATCCAGATAGTAATTTTGACGTAGGTATCCGCTAAGAAAGGATTTTTCAAAATTCACTCTTCATGGGGATGAAGCGGGGGTTCAAAGTTTGGATAGTCATTTTATTCGACATTTCACACAAGTAGTTCTGTAAATAAATAAGTAAATATGAGTTTCCTAAGAGAGTAAACTGGGGTAAAAAAGTCTGAAAATGAATATTGTTTTGGATTGCGCTTTTTTGGGTTTTTCGGGTTTTATAAATATGATTCCTGATTTGTCTTAGTCACGCGATAACATGAAAACAAAAGAAAAGTTTTAAGTAAATAAAAGGAGTTTTTAACGCGGGCGAAGCCGCGGGGGACTTCTAGTTTGTATATATAAGAAGATAGGCGTTTAACTTATAACAATAATAGTAAATAAATAATAAATAAACTAAATAAAAATGTAAATTTAAGGCAAAAAAGTATCCAAAAATAAACTATGTAGTAATCATTGTAACTCAAAAGTACGAAGTTAGAACATAATTATCATCAATCATCAAAATATTGATCAATCATCAAGCATGTTCATCAAGCTTCTGCCTCCGAGCAGCGCTTGAAGCTTCATGCTCATCCAAGGGTAGCCTTAAACTCATCGTTTGATTATTTTAAACCTTCTGTTCTAGGTTACTAAGCGCAGATTTGAGTGCAGAACCGAAAAACAGAGCTGAAGAGTTCGCGCAGAATGAAATTATCAGAGTGGCAGCTGAAAGTCTGTCTTTACAGGTAACTTTTTTCTTTTATTGCAAACTAACTACGCCTCACAACTTTTCCCGCGTTAAAAATATATCCTGTTTTAATCCAGGTTGCAAACTATCAGTATGCCAAATTTAATCAAAATCTGTTTAGCCGTTTATCTGTAACGACTAACAAAACATCCATCCTTCCAAACTTTTCCATAGTAAAGTTAACTTCATATACATTTTTTTAAGTGCAAGTCTATTTAGAGATAAGTTCAAGTCTATCTAGTGAGGATGGAAGAAGGAATATTGACGAAACAGATATATTATTATATGTAAATCACGCCTTTTCCCCGTTGGGGTAGGCAGAGACTACTTCTTTCCACATACTACGATCCTGACATACCTCTTTCGCTTCTTCCACTTTCATGAGCGCCTTCATACATGCTCGCCGGTTATAGGTACTTTCTACTGGTCGTGATACGTCCGCCTAGGTCGGCCTCTACCGGCCGGCCCATTCACACTCGTCTCATAAATCTGCTTCGTCCATCTTGCTTCATCAGACCATCTAAAATAAAAATAAGATATTGTTCAGTATAATCCTTAATACCTTACTAACATCCTCACTTTAATATTATAAATGCGAAAGTAACTTTGACTGTATGTCTGTCTGTGCGCTTTCACGCCAAAACTACTGATCCGATTTCAATGAAATTTGGTACACAGATTGTCTAGAGCCTGAGAAAGGAAAACGGCTAGGGGGGATGAAAAGTTGTATGAAAGTATCGTCATTTTTAGAGCTAGAAACTTGAAACTTATTTTTTAGGCTGTCGATTCGATATAAATAAATATGACATTCAAAGTTTGTAAAAGTTTTACCCTCAAAGGTGTAAAATAACAATAGGGGATGAAAGTTTGTGGTTTACGTGAATGTTTTGCAAGTTTGCGACAACAGAGCTATCCTGATGTAACATGTACGGAGTCATTACAAAGTGTGAAAAGGGCGGAGCGCTGCGTGGTGCGGCGCGGTGCAGGTGGGACAATATATCTAAGTGTGCTCGCTCGAGCGGGCAGACATGTGAGGCCAGACGAACATAAAGTATTTATACGCATGTGTCTTATTTGTAAAATAGTTAGCCTAAATAATCGAAAATACTACCCACAGCACTATTCCCTGCGGACGAAGTCACGGGCACAGCTAGTTACTAAATATTGCTATATTTCAGGAGCGAGTTGACAAGCTGTCGGAGAGCTGTCGTCGCTACAAGAACCAGATTCGTCTCCTCGTCGGCAAGCTGAAAGATGTTGGCATTGATGATGTCAACGATATTCTAGAGCAGAATGGTAAACTTATCTTTTTATATTCATTTAATAATCATAGTTAATAATAATAATAATGTATTTGTATAATTGATAAGCCAGGGTTCCACCATCTCACCTGATGTTATGAGTAGATGTGATCGACGATGTAGCACGCTCGCCTAGAGGATACCTGTTCCCTCGCAGAGTCTGGCAGGGAAATCCATTCCTTCGCTGTGTGAATAATAAATGTGGATGCAAAGCGCTTCGTGCGGCAAAATGGACTGTCTGTGCGCCTGGTAGTACGATGGTAAAAGGGGGACGGTGAACTAATAATAATAAATAATACATACATACATACAATCGCGCCTCCTTCCCGTCGGGGGGGTATTTCATATTTATTTCGCATCAGATATGGTTACAATGAGGTCTTATTATACAGATCGGACTAACTTACCTAGTGACGTCCGATCCTCAATTATGTTCCTTAATCTCGTCCTCATTTTGTACAATGTAGACGTTCAAAGAAGAAGTTGTATATTATATTATATTATTATATATTATATTATATTATATTATTATATATTATATTATTTAATCAATTACAATTTTATTACTAAAATAGGTAATTTAACATTTGTCGCCAATCAGTCACTTGTTCACCTTAACTGCTAAACAAAAGCAATGTACATAATCATAATGTTAACATTCAATTTTCTATAGAATAATTAGTATGATCATAATACTGTATGATAACATTTGTATGTATGTAAGTGTGGAGCATACAGCCTGAACTAAGGCATTGGGATAACTAAAAATAGGTATTTTGTAAAACCTGGTCAAAGTAGTCATTTGCAAGTCGCAGTGAAAGCAGCATGGTAAGGCTTCCTTACTGTCATGATTAATGTTTTACAATCTTGTCTTACATTTTTCGTAATCTCCATATAACAAAAATGTTTTTGTAGGACAGACAGCAACATTTTCTTGAAAAGACGATAATACCAAATTAGACTGAGGTCTGTCAGGAGCCAGCAATCAATAATAATAAGATCGAGATCGGTGATATATTGTTTACACAAATAAGAGATAGCTTTTGAATCCCATGTGCAGTGACAAAAGCATTTATTTTTTGTGTTAATATATATTACTAGTATAGTCTAGGGGTCTCGTTGGGAAATTGGTAAGAAAGATGACCTAGAACAATATAAGGAACTCCATACTTTTCCATATTTGGGTTTCTTTGATTGTAATATAAATATTCCCTTAAAAGTATTATTTTATGAAGTATTCTTGCAAATAAATGATTGATTGATTGATAAAAAATCTCGTCACTCTCTTGTCTTTCCCCAGGTGGGGTCCAAAAATAAGAGAAATGATCGACCGTATAAAAATAAATGAGCTATATGATAGTCTTTCGTGATAGCTAAATGTCAAGAATGACATGAGCATGGGTCATGGGCATTCAGTCTTGTATAGCTAAATGTCAAGAATGATATGAGCATGGGTCATGGGCATTCAGTCTTGTATAGCTAAATGTCAAGAATGACATGAGCATGGGTCATGGGCATTCAGTCTTGTATAGCTAAATGTCAAGAATGATATGAGCATGGGTCATGGGCATTCAGTCTTGTATAGCTAAATGTCAAGAATGATATGAGCATGGGTCATGGGCATTCAGTCTTGTATAGCTAAATGTCAAGAATGATATGAGCATGGGTCATGGGCATTCAGTCTTGTATAGCTAAATGTCAAGAATGATATGAGCATGGGTCATGGGCATTCAGTCTTGTATAGCTAAATGTCAAGAATGATATGAGCATGGGTCATGGGCATTCAGTCTTGTATAGCTAAATGTCAAGAATGATATGAGCATGGGTCATGGGCATTCAGTCTTGTATAGCTAAATGTCAAGAATGATATGAGCATGGGTCATGGGCATTCAGTCTTGTATAGCTAAATGTCAAGAATGATATGAGCATGGGTCATGGGCATTCAGTCTTGTATAGCTAAATGTCAAGAATGATATGAGCATGGGTCATGGGCATTCAGAATGATATGAGCATGGGTCATGGGCATTCAGAATGATGTGAGCATGGGTCATGGGCATTCAGAATGATATGAGCATGGGTCATGGGCATTCAGAATGATATGAGCATGGGTCATGGGCATTCAGAATGATATGAGCATGGGTCATGGGCATTAAGAATGATATGAGCATGGGTCATGGGCATTCAGAATGATATGAGCATGGGTCATGGGCATTCAGTCTTGAAGAAGGTCCACATCATGATCCATACAGAATAGGATCCACTGATTTAGAGCTGACTCATATTGTTTCCTTGTTTTAATCGACAAGGAAGCCAACATTATATCTACCGAGCAGGGAAGAATTTATCTTCTCAGAAAGGCGCTTCCGATAATATGGCGGTAATCAGTGTAAGACTTCAACGTGAGGGATGTGGATCCCTGGAAGGAGATAACAATAAATAATACCCGTGTTCTAAGATTATTCTTTGAGATATGAGCATGGAGGTGGTAGATAGGTACCACGGTCGCGAGGGCCCTCACAATGTGGAACAACCGTAATGCTTGTAGCTTTTTCGCTTTTTATCTTGTAACAACCCGCTTACTAGTGCAAAAAAGAGGACAAAATATAAAAATAATCCCACGTCGTATAAGAGTGAATGCATCAATAGAATGTGCAACTGCATCAGAAAACCATGCTGTCAGGCTTGTTAATACAGGCTATGGCAGTCGTGTTGTCCATTCTCAGTAAGACCTCGTAGCATCTTAGTTCTGATTGAACTGTCTTTAGACCTATAAATGCTGCCGACGACAAGAGGTAAATAGATATGACGTTTTTTGTCGACTGTCCGTGTTACCATGGCTTCTGATATCTTTACATCTGAAGAGAGCAGAGAAGAGAAAAGCATCTGAGAACAAATCTAAGTTGAAGTTATATTGCTTAATTTAACAATCATCATCATCATCATCATCATCAGCCTGTATCAGTCCACTGCTGGACGTAGGCCTCTCCTAAGATGCGCCACTGAGCCCGATCTTCGGCTCTTCTCTTCCAGTCACTGCCCACCGCTTTGCGTATGTCGTCGCTCCACCTGGTCACAGGTAATTTAACAATAATTGTCTTTAATATCAGATAACCACCAATTCAGTTCTAATTGAATTTTCTTTAAAATAGTAAGAAAAGCCTTGTAGTCTTCATGACTGTTTCTCAGAGCTGTTGTTTTGTAGTTATCCGTGACATTGGTATAAAGTCAACCATATGTACGTGTGGGCATGCCGCAATAAGCGTGCCTCACAGATGGCCGAATTAACGTATTTTGCGTCTGTGTTTAGCTTTTACATTTAGTAAAGTGTAGATAGATAGGTTGTCTGGTAGAGATCGCTAATGGCGATCTATCATTCTCCGCCCATTGTAATACCGCGTAAACATACTTTTTGATTGTTGTAATAGTTAAATAATTGGTTAAGAGATTTTGTATTGTATTGTATAGATTGTATCTTTTCCTGGGGAAGTGAAATGATGTATTGGTACTAAATAAATTAAAGTACAAGTATTGGATAAAATTAAATACGAAACCTAGGTGCTGACACACTTGTCTAGGTATTAAGCAACTATGTATTGTTGATAATAAAACCCAGGCTTTCAAAAATATTTTGAGTAGCGGATCCATTTTGTAAACATATTTCACAAGAATGCCCCAGGCAAGGAATGTCGTCTAAAACTATGACAGACATTGATACCGTACTAAGTCTTAATGGAAGGCAAGTAAATTCATAAATAATATCTTTTAACAAGAAATGTAGATATTTTCTATCATTTTTATGTACGGGCAGCAAATAGTATACATTTTTAAAAAAAAATAATCTGTAGCCGTAAAACATCCAGTGATAATAGGTTTTGTTAATATTCTCAGATCTTCTAATTTGAAGTGGGTTGTGGGCTTGTGGCACCAAACTTGGTAAATTTTTTGAGATTCAGTATAATTCTTCACGAACTATCTGGTTTTGATAAGAAACTGGAGTCATCAAAGAATCAGGTCGGCCGCTTTTTGGATGAATTGATTATTTTTTGGATAAGATATTTGTTTAGGAACATCCGTGAAAGGTTTTGTATAACCCTTTAACCCACCTTTGTAGGACAGGATTTAGCTGTTATAGCCGCCCACTGATTAGAAAAGTATTTCAATCTACAAGTTTGTACCTGGCTCAGCGGCGTCGATGATCCTATTGGTGGTGATGGTAATATTATATATACCTCGGTGGCGATCGCCTCGGCCGTGTTTTTGGTTTTGACACAGACTGTACCTATTGGTCGCTTTGACTACACATTCGGCCCACACGGATGGAGCATCTGCGCTCGTTGTGGGCCGCGGTGCTTGACATTCTTGACTAATGTGGCTGGAGGTTTGCTCTCAATATTATTTAGATCCCGGCTGGTTTTTTTAGTGCCTTAATTGCATTAACTGTATCCTGAAGTTTATCACCGAAAAGATACTCGGATATAGAGGCCTGTTCCATCAGCTCTTTCATATCCTTGTTAAGACCCGGCAGAATGAGTGATGTGCGTGTGATACAATGTTCGCGATATAAAACACACAATAACCTCGATGAATCACTTAATGCTTCAATATGTTGCTCATCTCTTGTTTGCTTGATGCCATTTTCGTTGATGGCAGCTGCCACTTCCACGTTGAGTTACGGTGGAGTCAAGAAACTACAATTTGATGGGGGATTCTGTTTTTTCATTATAGTTGTTATAATATATATATATAATCATATTTCTGAACTTAGGCCACTTTAGAATATGGTAGCCCACGTCTGGCTAAAATGTTATGTAAATCAATAGAATTGTTTTCAGCGGGTGTAACCATCTTTGCCTAAGAGCACTTCAATAGAAGCCGGCAAAGGTAACAACAACTAGGTACTGTCTTCCCGGTGGAGCCCCCCCATCCCTTGTTCTCAGTCTGAATATCATGTCTCGGTAAAACACTACGTTAATGGGGCGAGTGGCTTCGCATGTAAGTCGACGGACTTCTCAATCGTGTCCGACTGGAGCGTTTATCGTACTCATCTTCTATAAAGAATAAAACATAGTTTTCTGTATTGAGTCTAAATCCATGGCCAACCTCTCGTGAAAGCTCTAGGATTTAAACATAGTTTTCTGTATTGAGTCTAAATCCATGGCCAACCTCTCGTGAAAGCTCTAGGATGTAAACATAGTTTTCTGTATTGAGTCTAAATCCATGGCCAACCTCTCGTGAAAGCTCTAGGATGTAAACATAGTTTTCTGTATTGTATTAGTATTAGCTCTAGGATATAAAGAAAGTTTTCACTATTGAGTATAAATCCATGGCTAACCTCTCGTAAAACCTCTAGGATGTAAAGATAATTTTCACTAATGAGTCTTAATCCATGGCTAACCTCTCGTAAAACCTCTAGGATGTAAAGATAATTTTCACTAATGAGTCTTAATCCATGGCTAACCTCTCGTAAAACCTCTAGGATGTAAAGATAATTTTCACTAATGAGTCTTAATCCATGGCTAACCTCTCGTAAAACCTCTAGGATGTAAAGATAATTTTCACTAATGAGTCTTAATCCATGGCTAACCTCTCGTAAAACCTCTAGGATGTAAAGATAATTTTCACTAATGAGTCTTAATCCATTGCTAACCTCTCGTAAAACCTCTAGGATGTAAAGATAATTTTCACTATTGAGTATAAATCCATGGCTAACCTCTCGTAAAACCTCTAGGATGTAAAGATAATTTTCACTATTGAGTATAAATCCATGGCTAACCTCTCGTAAAACCTCTAGGATGTAAAGATAATTTTCACTAATGAGTCTTAATCCATTGCTAACCTCTCGTAAAACCTCTAGGATGTAAAGATAATTTTCACTATTGAGTATAAATCCATGGCTAACCTCTCGTAAAACCTCTAGGATGTAAAGATAATTTTCACTATTGAGTATAAATCCATGGCTAACTTCTCGTAAAACCTCTAGGATGTAAAGATAATTTTCACTATTGAGTATAAATCCATGGCTAACCTCTCGTAAAATCTCTAGGATGTAAAGATAATTTTCACTATTGAGTATAAATCCATGGCTAACCTCTCGTAAAACCTCTAGGATGTAAAGATAATTTTCACTATTGAGTATAAATCCATGGCTAACCTCTCGTAAAACCTCTAGGATGTAAAGATAATTTTCACTATTGAGTATAAATCCATGGCTAACCTCTCGTAAAATCTCTAGGATGTAAAGATAATTTTCACTATTGAGTATAAATCCATGGCTAACCTCTCGTAAAACCTCTAGGATGTAAAGATAATTTTCACTAATGAGTCTTAATCCATTGCTAACCTTTCGTGAAAGCTCTAGGATGTTGAGCTGTGTTATGATGGGACCGTTGAGGGCGTGCTGATCAACGCGTCGTGCGATGATGCTACTCAGAGCTTGATAACAATACCACCGGCTAACCTCTCGTGAAAGCTCATTTTGGGGTTATTGTGTAAAATATAGCACACAGAAAATATCCTTCAGGATAACCTCTTGTGAACACTCTAAATATCATGTACATGTAAGGTTCAGGTGTTTGAGTATTCAGCCAGTTCAGGTACATCTGATCTTGTCGCAAATAATTCTTTAGCTGTTATAAGTTCCGTGTAAAAACTTACCCATATTCTAATGACGATACCGCTTGTATAATCCGTTTTTCCAACATATGTAAGCGCTCCTTTAGCTTACCAATATCGTTGTGTCGTTTTATTTGTGTTTTTCCATTTTTATATTTCTGAAACGTGAACAGCGCGCAGCACAAAAGTGTACAATGATATTGACAGACGACGGACCACAGAGGAAAATCTTTTCAAGATTTCTACTTTTAAAAATTGTGACAGCGAGTAGGTGCAAGGTGCAAACTACATTGTACAAAATGAGGACGAGATTAAGGAACATAATTGTTAGTTTTAGTGCATTCATATCTAACCTATTTGGCATGCGAACATTATGCAGGTATTACAGGCGTATTTAAATGTAACTAGTCTACCTATTTACAAGATAAATTATATACATTTAACATAATATTGCTGTATATTATATGTTTAGGAATTAAACATTATTTAGTTCTTACTTAACTAACTTAACCTACATCTTATGTCTTGAAAAATTCTTTAATGAAGTAAAAACTTCGTTCCATTAGCCACTGATAGAGTGTTCTTCGAAACTTTCCAATAGTTCAATCTTTTATCTTTTCAGGTAAGGTATTGTACAGTTTTATAGCCATAACGTAACAGTTTCTGTGGTAGCAATTTTATTTGGGTATCTAGTATAGTACTTACAATGATCACCTATTTTTGTAAAGTGCTCCGGATGTTTTTTTACAAAGTAACATACTTCAAATATATACATAGATGGCATGGCGTGGCGTAAGCACTCCTCGTTCTTTAAAGAGCGGTTTGTATGTATCTAAAGGGTCTGCACAGCAAAACCGCGCGAATGCAGTGTTTTTGTGCAATAAATGCGCGATTTAGCTAAACAGAATTACCCCAAATGACTCGCCGGTTATAGGTAGGCAGAGACTACTTCTTTCCACATGCTACGATCCTGACATACCTCCTACGCTTCTTCCACTTTCATGAGCGCCTTCATACATGCTCGCCGGTTATAGGTACTTTTGACTTGCCTTTTCTTCAAAACGTCTCCGATCTGGAAATAATAAATCAATTTATTTCAGGCGTCTAATATTGATGTTACATAGGCCCATATTTGAACATATTGTATCTAATAATGGTATCGTATCTTACAGATTAACAAAGATATAATACAAATATCTGCGGTATTTTAAAACACGCTAATTCTACGACGTGCAACGTTTCTCGGTGTCCGGTAGTGGACCTCTAAAGCGGCGAAACTTGACACCTCTCGGCCAGAATTCTTCACCCATAAACGTGTTGAGAGACTTGGCTGGATCGTTTGAAACCCGCAGCACAAAGGAGTCGAAGCTCACGTTGTGACGCGACTCCAGCTTCACGATCTTCAGCGTCAGCTAGCACCTACTCCGCCACTACTGCGTAATGGAGTAATTAGTGCACGCGAGACACGCACAGCAGCGTCGTCGATGTCTCTGGACGTTGGGTGGTGCGGGCCAGTCGGTGCGCTGCCACACTTGTTCTAGACTGACGGCTTCTACTTCTTCTTCTTCTTTTCAACCTTCTTAAAGCCGTAGACGTTTCGTTTGTTCTCAAGTGTAGGAGGAACGGAGGAGCCAACTGTTTGTTGAGGTTCGACGTGACTCATAACCCTCCCTCGGTGGTGGCGGAGGCGTACGTCGAGGGGTGCTCGATAATACTCCGTATGTTTATTTAGCTGTTCAATAAAGCGTTTCTATGATTAGCGTGGTGGTATGGCACTGTCTAGTGTCCGCTAGAATAGATAGTCGAGTATGGTAGCACGCGAGGCCTAGAATGGGAACTGGCTCTCGAGGATAGCTGCCGGAACACATTACATGTTCGGCTAGAAAGATAGAAAGAAAGAAAGATATAATTTATTCAGCCGTCCTCAGGTTCACAGATGAAGATATGTATTTGACATTTTGACAAAAAACTTAATAAAATAATAAAGGAATACAATATGAGGTGCTGAAACAGACCGCTGAAACAATTGTCCAGATTTTAGGATCGTAGACCCCAAAAACCAAGACGCTGATTTTCAGAATGAGAGCTACTGATATTTCAACTTGAGGGTGGTGGTTGGCCAGGCGGATACTTCACAGTGTCCTACCACCGTGAAGTGTTATCGTTGAGTTATATAGTATAAAAAAAGTATCAATTATGTAGAGGAAGGCCCGAAAAGCGATGGGGATATGATTTCGATGTTTTTCGCAAAGACTGACCACAAACGGCATTGGATAGGGAAAGGAGGAAAAAATGCGGGATACCTTAGCCCAGTAGTGGTATCGAATAAGTTACTTTAAAAAATGTCCTATAATTTTACTGAGGACTTTGTCCTGCAAACCGCAAAATAATAATAATAAAGTTGTCCACAGAGTCCACGGTGTCCCAATCTGCCAACATACACAACAGCGGAGCGATCTCAGAGATCGCTCCGGTCACTCGCAAGCAGACATGTGGCTATCTCGGCATGTTCAAGTACACGGTGCGAGACCAGAGAACCATCATTAAGAAACTTATCACAGGTAAGTCTACAAAAATAAAATGTATTTAAACAACTTAAAAATAATAATATCTATACTAATAAATAAAAGACAGAACCTAGGTCGCTACCTGCCGGTAATGTTCCCAAGAAGCTAGCGAGGTGACCTCGTCGTATAGCTCGGCTAATACGTGGGCCGAGGTAAGCGCCAGCTCTTTGGCCACGGGTGATGTCAATTAGACGTTAGAACAGGTAACTTGTGTCACCTAGTATCGGGAGGTCGTGAGTTCGATTGCATCCCATTGCACTATTGACGTGAAGCCACTCCAAACACAAGTATATTTAGCTCAGTTGGAGGGGTTCACGAGACTACTAGTATGTGCAACCCACATTGTTAGTAAGTTTTGTAAAAAAAATGGAGATAGTGAAATTAAATTATGCAGTTCCGTAGCGTACTCTCCGAAATGGATCCTATAAAAAAACCGATACACAAACGACTTTGCGATGATGTTAGAGAGAGACTCGGGAGTCTCTTGGTTATTGGTTGTAAACTGGGTTGTGTTTTTATCAGTTCAGTGTCAGTTTTAGTAATGAGTAATGTTGAGACGTCTGTCGTCATATCTCTGGAGATGGTTCAGATATGGATAACATTTCAATGGGACCACCTTAGAAATGAACCCTACCTATGAAGAAATAATCGTTCAAACCTATTCACAGTCCGTGATGTAATCGTAATTAATAATAAAAACCCAGACATACACAAAATCACGCCTTTTTCCCGTTGGGGTTGGCAGAGACTACTTCTTTCCACATGCTACGATTCTGCTCATTACACACCTCTTACGCTTCTTCCACATTCATAAATTCTTTCATACATTCTCGCCGCTTATATGCACTTTTGACTTGGCCTTTCTTTAAAACGTCTCCGACCTGGTCGTGATACGTTCGCCTAGGTCGGCCTCTACCGGCCGGCCCATTCACACTCGTCTCATAAATCTGCTTCGTCCATCTTGCTTCATCCATGCTCTCTAGATGTCCAAACCATCCAAGCATCCCTTTCTCTATCACACCACAACGTTCCAAAAACACGCTGTCCTCCATCAGATAAAATTTTGATGCATTGAATACCTCCTCCTTTTATGGAAGTCTGTGGCTAAACTTACTTACTTTTTTTTAAATCTACAGACCTAAAACCGCAAGTAGCGGTGACCCTGCTCCCTGGCCTGCCTGCGTACATAATCTTCATGATGCTGCGACACACGGACCACGTAGATGACGAGCCCAAGATGCACCAACTCATCAAAGCCGTCCGGACCAGTGTTAAGAAGACGCTCACTAAGCGGGGGGACAGCGTGGAGTATAATGATCTCTGGCTTGCTAATATGCTGAGGTAAGATATATAGATGGTAGAGAGATAGATACAGAGATAAGTACAATATGAGGGTCTTGATATCGCGAGGGAATAGGTATCTTCTGGGTAAGCACGCTCCATCATCTATCGTATCGTGGTACCCAGATCGGTGAAAAAAAAAAGAGATAAATAGATATCTATCTATAGATAGATTGTTATCTATACTAATATTATAAAGAGAGAACATTTGTATTTTTGTATTTTTTGTATGTTTGTAATGATTTGGCTCAAAAACTACTGCACCGATTTAAAAAATTCTTTCACTATTATATAGAATGAACTTTCGAAATAAAAAAAAGAATATTTATTATCCCGTTTAAATCAAAGGTACACTCGTGGAGACCTAATTTGCAACCTAAGTCGACAAAAAACGGTCGAAAATACACGTTTCTTACGAACGCTGCTCAATTAAAAACAGATGGAAGCATATTTTGTATGGAAGAGTTGTACAACTTAATAAGACCTACAAAAAAGTCCGCGACAGCATATGTCTATCTCTTAAGGTTGACTCACAATAATCATTTTAATCTTTAATTTTTTGTTAAAAAATATTACATAACTTCCAGGGCTATTTTCAAGTATATAGTATTAATCCTTATCCAAATAATTACGTTAATTAGCTTGGCCACATATTATAGATTAAAATTGTCCTTTACATTATATAATTCAAATGAAAACTCTAGAAGATATCACGGATTTCACAAACACGCATCGCAAAATTAATAAAATATTTGCAGTGAAACCACAGAATAGGTCACAGTTACTACGAAAATATTATTATAAGCATAGCTTTTCTGTAGACCCCCACCGATCACAATCAATTTGTAGTCAATATAGTATAATAATATGATCTATTGTTTAAAATAATAATGATCTATATATATATATATATATATATATATATATATATATATATAGATATATATATATATATATATAATACAATATTTTAAACCACCCCGACTGATCTATGTATAATCTTTAAATTAAAAGCATTCCAATGAGACTCTAAACACGACATTTACAATCTGAGCTGTAAATTGGTAAGGATTTGAGTATTCTGTAGAGTCCAGGAGATGTCCCAGCATCAGGTCAATGCTTCCATGTTCTTACAATATCGTTGAAGAAGATTTTCGAATTGATCAGACCTATGAAAGTTGATTAAAGCTCATAGTTTTATAACGATTGAACGAATTTTCATGAATCAAAGCTAAGAACACTCTCGATGAAGACATCTATAAAAAAAAACTATCAATAATAAAATCAAAATTGGTTCATCCGGTTGGGGGCTAAGATGCTACAGACAATCACACAGATACACATGTTAAACGTATAATACCCCTACTTTAAATCAAAATCGGTTCATCCGGTTGGGTGCTAAGATGCTACAGACAGACAGACATACAGATACACACGTTAAACGTATAATACCCCTACTTTTTGCGTCGGGGAACGCCGTAAGGTTGCAGATATTCTCCTTGGTGGTAAGCTACTTTTCAACCGACTTCCAAAAAGAAGGAAGTTCTCAATTCGTCTGTATTTTTTTTTTTTTTTTTTTTTTTATGTGTATGTTACGCGATTACTCCGTCAATTGTGAACCGATTCGAATGATTAATTTTGTAATCGGTAGGGTACGTTTCCGAGGTGGTCCCATTGTAATTTCATCGAGATCTGATAAGTATCTTCAGAGATATGACGATAAACGTCTCAAACTTGCTACTGAAACTGACTCGCGGGGCATTGAAGTCAGTTGTTTTCGTTTTTAAACTATCTTAATTATTGGTAGATTTAATGATCCCACTACCTCTGTACGAAAACCCATGATTCATGAATGCACATAGACTTCATTGGTAGGTATATAGCTAGGATTAGAACCAACAACCGTCGGGTCAGAATCAGGGCAACTATCCTTTACGCCAAAGGGCCGTCCAATATCACTACGTAAATAATATAAAACAAAGTCCATCACTGCGTCTGTCTGTCTGTTCGCAATAACCTCAATAGCTTCTGAATGGATTATCATGCGGTTTTCACCAATAGCCAGAGTAAATTGTTAAACACAATCCAAAATTTCATCGTACCGACGGGACTTGAACCCGCAACCTCCGGAATAACATGTTCCGGTGCTTTGCCAATTAAGCCACGGTGCGAAGTATCGTTACGACGAAATTAGTGGATTGCATTTGTTAACCCAATTATGCATTGGTGGCCAGTAGCCAGAGTGTTTATGAGGAAGGTTTAGGTGCATAATTCGTTAAGGTTTTGTGTAAATTGGTTGAAATATGACGATGATTGTTAAATATGTTAATATTTTATATTCGATGCAACCTATCTTTCAAATGATTGACTTTGAGAAAAAATGATTTTAGAAACCGCAATGTCATTTTTGAAGACCTATCTACAGACACCCCACACGTATAGGTTTGAAGAAAAAATTTTTTTTGTTTCAGTTCCATGTATAACCCCCCCTTAAACTTTTATATTTTTTATTTTTGTATAAAAATCGGAAAGCGGTTTACAGAATACATCTACCTACCAAGTTTCAATTCTGTAGTCCTAACAGTTTCGGAATAAAATGGCTGTGACATACGGACGGACAGACAGACAGACAGACATGACGAATCTATAAGGGTTCCGTTTTTTGCCATTCGGCTACGGAACCCTAAAAAGGGGGTTGAGCGATGTAGTTATGCTATAAACTGTATGCTATAAGATATTATATTATAGCAAAGTCTGAAATGAGCTATTGGTTTTCCAGACTTGTAAACAACCTGCGGCAGTACAGCGGCGACGCGGTGTACCGAGCTGCTAACACTCCGCGACAGAACCAGCAGTGTCTGAGGACCTTCGACCTCTCGGAGTATCGGCAGATGCTCAGTGACATGACGATATGGATCTATCGGGGTATGTCATATCTCGCGAGATTGGTGGGCTTTGACGCCAGACGTACCGAGTTCTATCCCCGCAGTGCATCAATGGATTTTTCTATAGAAATATTTATGTGCGCTTTCCACAGTGGCCCTCCGGTAAAGGAAAAACATCGTTTAGAAACCAACAACCCCCGCACGGTGGTAGGACACTATCTAGTGTCCGCCTGCCCAGTTACCACCCTCAAGTTAGAAAATCTGTCGCCAAACATCTAATGTGTTTCGGCAGCTATCCTCGAGAGCCAGTTCCCACTCTAGGCCTAGCGTGCTACCATCCTCGACCGCATCATCACTTACCACCAGGCAATGGTCAAACGTTAGCCTATAAGATAGACAGATATGCAATACTTTATTGTACAGAATTACAACAATAAACATTAAAGTGCGGTTTAATCTTAAGCGAGTACAATGGGCGGTGTTGTCGCTTAAATCGATATCTACCAGACAGCCTTTGGATTGATATAAAAAAGAAGTAAACAGTGAGTTTTGCACACATATGTAATCAGATCTCGATATAATGACACTGGGACCACCTTGGAATGTACCCTACCAATTAAAAAAGGAATCGGTTTACGATTGACGGAGTAATCGCGTAACATACAAACAAACAAAAAACATACAGACGAATTGAGAACCTCCTCCTTTTTGGAAGGCGGTTGAAAATTGGACCCATAATTCAAATTAATTTTTTTTTTATTGCTGAATGTAGTAGGTTTTGTAGTGGTAGGACTTCTGCTAGTCCGCCTGGGGCGGTACCACCACTTTGCCAATTAATTTTCAGCCGTGAAATAGTGTTTTTCGGTTGAAATCGCAAGGTGTGCAGTAAAATTACAGGGCATGTGAGACTCAACATCTTTATGTCTCAAGGTAACAGGCGCAGTGCAGTGACATTCTAAATTCTGGCAGCCCAGAATGTTGCATGCCGCTGTATCTGTAATAGGTAGACGTCATCGCTTACCATCAGGCGAGCGCCGTGCTCGTCCTGTTACCTTATATCATAAAAAGGTATACATAACAATGTTATATCTTCCAGCACTAATCTACCTGCTGAAAAGACAGCTGGTGCACCTCATAGCCCCAGCGGTTCTCGAACACGAGGAGATCAGTGGCCTGTCAGCCCCCGCCCCCGGCCCCGCCCCCGCCCCCGCCCCCGGCCCCTCCACACTTACACACGAGCTGAGTGTGATGCACGAACATTTACACACCTTCGCTGTGGACCAGAGCTTGACAGTTGTTATTTTCAAACAGGTGAGTTAACGGCAGCTATCCTTGAGAACAGTTCCCATTCTAGGCCTAGCGCGCTTACCATCCTCGACCGCATCATCACTACATCATCATCGAGGGCCTGGTGGCGTAATCGGGAGAACGGGCGGCTTTGATGCCAAAGGTACCGAGTTCAATCCCCACCGTGCCCCAATGGAGTTTTGTATCGAAAAATTTATGTGTGCATTTCACAGTTGCCCTCCGGTGAAGGAAAAACATCGTTAAGAAACCAACAACCCCCGCATGGTGGTAGGACACTATCTAGTGTCCGCCTGGCTAGCTACCACCCTCAAGTTAGAAAATCTGTTACAAAAATATCTAATGTGTTCCGGCAGCTATCCATGAGAGCTTCCATTTCCAGTTCCCATTCTAGGCCTAGCGTGCTACCATCTTCGACCGCATCATCACTTTCCAACAGGTGAGATAGTGGTCAAACGCTAGCCTATAAGATATAATTATAAAAAAAAGAGTGTGTGTACTTATGTACACGCGTTAGAAGTTATACTTCTGTGGCGTATGGAAAAAAAATAACTAAAATGCAGTAGTGATTAACGATAAATATTAAAATTAATCAAAAAGATTTTATTTAAATAAAAAAGGTTTTATTAACATAAAAATATAACGTTAAATATGACGTTCTTACGAAACACGTATTCTAAATATAAAAATACTAGAATATACAACTTGAACATAGTCATGCCACCTAGAACTAACTTCACGGTATAGAATTTAGGCGTCGGTGTGCGCGCGCATCGTACCACCTAGAACTAACTTCACGGTATAGAATTTAGGCGTCGGTGTGCGCGCGCATCGTACCACCTAGAACTAACTTCACGGTGTAGAATTTAGGCGTCGGTGTGCGCGCGCATCGTACCACCTAGAACTAACTTCACGGTGTAGAATTTAGGCGTCGGTGTGCGCGCGCATCGTACCACCTAGAACTAACTTCACGGTGTAGAATTTAGGCGTCGGTGTGCGCGCGCATCGTACCACCTAGAACTAACTTCACGGTATAGAATTTAGGCGTCGGTGTGCGCGCGCATCGTACCACCTAGAACTAACTTCACGGTGTAGAATTTAGGCGTCGGTGTGCGCGCGCATCGTACCACCTAGAACTAACTTCACGGTGTAGAATTTAGGCGTCGGTGTGCGCGCGCATCGTACCACCTAGAACTAACTTCACGGTATAGAATTTAGGCGTCGGTGTGCGCGCGCATCGTACCACCTAGAACTAACTTCACGGTGTAGAATTTAGGCGTCGGTGTGCGCGCGCATCGTACCACCTAGAACTAACTTCACGGTGTAGAATTTAGGCGTCGGTGTGCGCGCGCATCGTACCACCTAGAACTAACTTCACGGTGTAGAATTAAGGCGTCGGTGTGCGCGCGCATCGTACCACCTAGAACTAACTTCACGGTGTAGAATTTAGGCGTCGGTGTGCGCGCGCATCGTACCACCTAGAACTAACTTCACGGTGTAGAATTTAGGCGTCGGTGTGCGCGCGCATCGTACCACCTAGAACTAACTTCACGGTATAGAATTTAGGCGTCGGTGTGCGCGCGCATCGTACCACCTAGAACTAACTTCACGGTGTAGAATTTAGGCGTCGGTGTGCGCGCGCATCGTACCACCTAGAACTAACTTCACGGTGTAGAATTTAGGCGTCGGTGTGCGCGCGCATCGTACCACCTAGAACTAACTTCACGGTATAGAATTTAGGCGTCGGTGTGCGCGCGCATCGTACCACCTAGAACTAACTTCACGGTGTAGAATTTAGGCGTCGGTGTGCGCGCGCATCGTACCACCTAGAACTAACTTCACGGTATAGAATTTAGGCGTCGGTGTGCGCGCGCATCGTACCACCTAGAACTAACTTCACGGTGTAGAATTTAGGCGTCGGTGTGCGCGCGCATCGTACCACCTAGAACTAACTTCACGGTGTAGAATTTAGGCGTCGGTGTGCGCGCGCATCGTACCACCTAGAACTAACTTCACGGTGTAGAATTTAGGCGTCGGTGTGCGCGCGCATCGTACCACCTAGAACTAACTTCACGGTATAGAATTTAGGCGTCGGTGTGCGCGCGCATCGTACCACCTAGAACTAACTTCACGGTGTAGAATTTAGGCGTCGGTGTGCGCGCGCATCGTACCACCTAGAACTAACTTCACGGTATAGAATTTAGGCGTCGGTGTGCGCGCGCATCGTACCACCTAGAACTAACTTCACGGTGTAGAATTTAGGCGTCGGTGTGCGCGCGCATCGTACCACCTAGAACTAACTTCACGGTGTTAAATTTAGGTGTCGGTGTGCGCGCGCATCGTAAAAATTCACTCTCATAATTTTTCTCTATCGCGCCAAAAGAAGTATAGCTTCAAAAAGGTGAGATTTTGTGTAACTACCCACATATCATCTATTTTTCAACTGTTAGCTTGAAACTTTGAGGGCCCATTGGTGTAGTGGGAGAATGGTCGGCCTTGACGTCAGAGATACCGAGTTCAAACCCCGTCGTGCACCAATGAATTTTTCTATCGAAAAATGTACGTGCTCTTTTCGTAGTGGTTCTCCGGTGAAAGAAAAACATCGTTATTTTTAAGAATGATCATTAAGAAACCAACAACCCCCGCATGGTGGTAGGCCACTATCTAGTGTCCGCCTGGCCAGCTACCACCCTCAAGTTAGAACATCTGTCGCCAAACATCTAATGTGTTCCGGCAGCTATCCTTGAGAGCCAGTTCCTATTCTAGGCCTCGCGTGCTATCATCCTCGACCGAATCATCACTTATCAACTGGTGAGATATTGTCCTACCACCGTGCGGGGGTTCTTGGTTTCTTAACAATGTTTTTCCTTCACCGGAGGGCCACTCTGAAAAGCGCACATACATTTATTCGATAGAAAAATATGGATTAAAAATACTTTATATACGTTATTTACTAGCTGATGCCCGCGACTTCGTTCACGTACACCAACAATGTGGTAGCCTGTGGTCATCCTCATGCTATAAAGTATGTCCTTGTTACATTTCAGTAAGATCGGATCGTTCGTTTAGGCGTGATTAGGTAACAAACAGACAGAGTTACAAACATTTTTTAACCGAACTCGCTAAAATGGGGGAGGTTCTCAATTCGTCGGAATCTTTTTTTTTATATATGGTCACCGATTACTCTAAGATGCCTGAACCGATGTGGATTTTTTTTTCAAAGGGTAGGTAGTAGGTACGCTTTCCAAGTGGTCCCATTTAAATTTTAACAAAATCGGTCGAGCTGTTTTTAACATATCAACATTTGCATTACGATGCATTTACAAACTTCGATGACATGTTACTGGCTACTAGCTACTTTGACTAGCGCGACGTTTGAAGTCGGTTCGGTGGGTTTTTTACCCACGACGGAACGGAGACTGTATATGCGTTTGGGGTGAGAGGATGTTTGTTTGTTTGTTTGTGTGTGCAAATCCATGTTGCCATTTTTCTCCAAAACTACTAGTCCTATTTTGATGCAGTTTTCAGATAACTGAAAACATAACCCATAAGGGTTCGGGTGTAATTGGTGCATGCTTTTAGATAGGTGTTACGGTTTCAACTCACCAGGGGGCGCTGCAGTAATCATTGTTGGTGCAAATCGATGTTTCCATTTTTCTTCAAAACGACTTGTCCGATTTTGATGTAGTTTTCAGTTATGGGTTCGTGTTTGATTGGTGTACGTTCTTAAATAGGTATTACGGTGTCAACTCACCAGGGGGCGCTGGAGTAAACATTTGTTTGTGCAAATCCATGTTTCCATTTTACTCCAAAATTTGTTCGATTTTGTCATTAAACGGTTCGTAATTATTCAGTGGTGGATCTTAGATAGATGTTATGACGTTAATTTTCTAAAGGACATTGTCGTGGGTGTTTATTTAAAATATTAATTTTGTTACTTGTAGTTTTTTAAAAGAGCTTAAATGATTATAATATGAATATGGATTGTTTATATTTCCAGCTGTTCTACTACATATGTGCGTGCAGTCTGAACCAGTTGTTGCTGCGCAGAGACCTGTGCTGCTGGGCTAAAGGACTGCAGATACGGTACAACGTCTCACACCTGGAGAACTGGATCAAGGAACATTTAGCTGAATATGGACAGAAGAGTGTAAGTTTGACGCTTCCGCAGCCATATTTGTATACATGCGTCATGTGTCATGTCAACTGCTGTCATGGTCGCACAGACCTGCTACATATTACACTCGATCGCGTACACCGGCCCCCATTAGACTCACTTTGAACGGAGTTTGTCACTTTCTTTTGTACGGACAACTTTTATATATACCATATGTATACCATACATATAGGGTGATTCAGTACCGATGGATCAAACGAAACAAGGTGGTAGAAGACCTCACTGCGCATCTATTGAAACCCCATATATGTTCTACCATTTTGGATACTTTATGAGATATAAATTTTTTTTTAATTTTAAAAATATCGTGAATTTGTAACATTATTATTGTTATATACCGGCTGTAATTCACGTACCTTTAGTCGAATTTTCTCGACCTTCTTACCTTCACTCGTTCAACAGTGAACATCGCGATCTCACCGCGTGACCTCACTCCCGAGGAAGAGCGACTGACTCGCTCGAAACCTAGGTCGAGAAAATTCGACTAAAGGTACGTGAATCACAGCCGGTATATAACAATAATATTTTTTTTTAATGTTTTTGCCTTTCGCCGCTTTGGTTCACAAAAATGTTTTTTCTGCTCACCTTTACGCTAGGACGATATTTTTTTTTTTTGTAATCGTAGGAAAACAATAGACCTAACAAATGGTATTATTATTATTTTACTCGAAAAGTAAATACTTTTATAATAATAGAAAAAGTTACAAAACTCTCATTGACTAATGCCACTGCATAACATTTGCGAGACAAAAAAAAATCACAAGTTATTTTTGTTCATATCTACTTTAAAAACTTCGGTATGTATCTAGCTACAACCTCTGCAAATTTTATTTACCTAAACTATGCGGTTCATAGTAAAAAAGTGCGATGAAGTCAAAATTAGTTCACATTATTTTTTTCAAATTTGCCCCCCTCTTTCATAGATGTTTAAATCCAATAAGTAGGTATAAGTTGCATCGCTATATGCGGCAGGAAAAAAATAGATTTGATATAAATGAGACTGAATATCGCTACTATTAATTAACTTTTTACGTATCTTTTACATGTATTAGTTTTGAAAATATGTAGATTTCGCTGAATTTTTTACCTACGGGAAGGTAATTGTTGCCTTTCTGCGTCCGTAAGCTTAGCTTAGACCTTAAACTACCCTTCACGTGATCCCTGGGTGGTGCTAAATAGGTGACCATATGTGGTAGGGTTCGGTTTCTGCTGGAACCACTCACCGGTAAAAAGAAATGTTGCTAATTTGTTCGCCAAGTTCCGGCACGATGTTAGGCAGTATGGATGACGGGGTGGGATAGTTGTGCGCTCTATGAATTGGCCGACAGTCAGTCGATTCCATTATGTAGTTCAACAACGTATTTTAATGTTTGACAGAAAGGATTTGACTGCCGCCTCACCATGCTAAGGGGAAGATGCGGTCAAAATATGGATTCGTGTTTGTCTGGAATTTAATAACGTACTGAGACTAGGCGCTGGCCGACTGACTGTCTTCATACTTAGTTTAAGGTCTAAGTTAAGCTGACGGACGCAGATGGGCAACAATTACCTTCTTGTATGTAAAAAAAATGTGAAATCTACATATTTTCAAAACTAATACATGTAAAAGACACGTAAAAAGATAATTAATAGTAGGTAGCGATATTCAGTCTCATTTTATATCAAATCTATTTTTTTGCTGCATATAGCGATGCAACTGATACCTACTTATTGAATCTACACATCTATGAAAGAGGGGGGCAAATTTGAAAAATAATGTGAACTAATTTTGACTTCATGCACCTTTTTACTATGAACCGCATAGTTTAGATAAATAAAATTTGCAGAGGTTGTAGCTAGATACATACTGAAGTTTTTAAAGTAGATATGAAAAAATAATAACATGTGATTTGTTTTTGTATTGGCCTCGGAAACTTTATGCTATGGCATTAGTGAATGAGATTTTTGTAACTTTTTCTATTATTATAAAAGTATTTACATTTCGAGTAAAATAATAATAACACCATTTGTTAGGTCCATTGTTTTCCTACGATTACAAAAAAAAATTATCGCCTTAGCGTAAAGGGATGAGCAAAAAAAAAAATTTGTGAACCAAAGCGGCGAAAGGCAAAAACAATAAAAAAAATATCATATCTCTTAAACTATCCAAAATGGTAGTACATACATGGGGATTCAATAGATGCGCAGTAAGGTCCTCTACCACCATGCTTCGTTTGATCCATCAGTACTGAATCACCCTGTATAGTATAGAACATATATAGGACTATCAGGTTGTTAGACAAGGACACACTCCCTCCCGGGTGTCTCTCAATTGGGCCGTTTTGTTCTATAAAGCAATTACAACCTTATTGTTAAAGCATACGGATTAAATTTTATTTGTCAAAACATCTGCAGAGCACCATCCTTTTTATTACGTGTAAGCATAGTAGCTAGCTACCAGCTACTCAACACGTGAACAATAAGTTTCACTTGCATCGAGGTTTCATAAAACCACACCACACTTTTAATATATATTTTAATATTCTTAATATAATTTATATAAAAAAAAGAGTGTGTGTACTTATGTACACGCGTTAGAAGTTATACTTCTGTGGCGTATGGAAAAAAAATAACTAAAATGCAGTAGTGATTAACGATAACGACGTTCTTACGAAACACGTATTCTAAATATAAAAATACTAGAATATACAACTTGAACATAGTCATGCCACCTAGAATTAACTTCACGGTGTATAATTTAGGCGTCGGTGTGCGCGCGCATCGTACCACCTAGAACTAACTTCACGGTGTAGAATTTAGGTGTCGGTGTGCGCGCGCATCGTACCACCTAGAACTAACTTCACGGTGTAGAATTTAGGCGTCGGTGTGCGCGCGCATCGTACCATCTAGAACTAACTTCACGGTGTATAATTTAGGTGTCGGTGTGCGCGCGCATCGTACCACCTAGAACTAACTTCACGGTGTAGAATTTAGGCGTCGGTGTGCGCGCGCATCGTACCACCTAGAACTAACTTCACGGTGTATAATTTAGGTGTCGGTGTGCGCGCGCATCGTACCACCTAGAACTAACTTCACGGTGTAGAATTTAGGCGTCGGTGTGCGCGCGCATCGTACCACCTAGAACTAACTTCACGGTGTAGAATTTAGGCGTCGGTGTGCGCGCGCATCGTACCACCTAGAACTAACTTCACGGTGTATAATTTAGGTGTCGGTATGCGCGCGCATCGTAAAAATTCACTCTCATCATTTTTCTCTATCGCGCCAAAAGAAGTATAACTTCAATAAAAATCTAATCTAATATATGAAATCTCGTGTCACAGTTTTCGTTGCCATACTCCTCCGAAACGGCTTGACCGATTTTGATGAAATTTTTTGTGCTTATCCGGTATCTATGAGAATCGGCCAACATCTATTTTTCATCCCCCTAAATGTTAGGGGTAGTCCACCCCTAAATTTTTTATATTATTTTTTAGACAAAATGTTTAATTTCTATTTTTTTATGATACAACATACAAAAATACATACAATCCTCAATTTTCACCCTTCTACGATCAGCCCTTATTTTTTAATAGCCATTTTAGTAATTTAATCATTTTTCCTCCATACATACTTACAATAAGTAAGCTATTTTTTGTTTACACTAGAAATTACTACGAAATTATTTATATGGCAAAACAACGTTTGCCGGGTCAGCTAGTAATTTATAAAATCCTTGCAACCTGCGATATAAATATGCAATTAATTAAATTATAGGGTTCCGTACCTAAAGGGTACCAACGGAACGCTATTATACTGTGATGGAAACCTACGTAGTTATAAATATAAAATACGAGACTTATCGCGCTTAAAACATTATTTTTACCCGACTGCGCGACGCAAAGGAGAGGTAATGTGTTTATCAGTCTATATATGTATGTATGTTTGTTCTTTTGTGGCACACTAGAGACCATACGCGTGGGCCGATTTTGATAATTGGCACGTCAATAGATTCGCCATGCTAGCGAGAGTGTCAACGAAAACATAAAAAATAAAAAAAATCAAAATGGCGGATTTCAGACGCCAAAATTAGAGGTTAAAAAAAATTTATTTTTTCAAAACCTATAGAGTGGGGTATCGAATTAAAGGTCTTAAAATGGAGATTCAAAATATATTTATAACAAATAATTTATGATCGTACAAATCGAAGAAAAAAAACGATTTTACATGCCGCGTTAGTCACTTTCAGTAACAAGTTTGCGGTGCTTATCTCTGAAGTTACTTATCAGATCTCAATAAAATTACAATGAGACCAAACGAAAATCATATTAACTCAAACAAAAAAAGAATTTTCCAAATCGGTTAAGAATTGATGGAGTTCTGAGGTAACAAACAACCTCTTCCTTTTGGTATAGTCGTTTAATAGTACAACTGTAAAGTAAGTAAGCTTAAAAAGCAATACCCTATCTATTTCACGCATTTCGGTTTTTTGTTCTTTTTCCCATAATTGTAATAACGGTCATAGTTATACATATTTAGTGAAGATTTCAAGTCTCTATCTATTATTAGTTTACAAGTTCAAGCACAAAACGCCGAAAAATACACGTTCGGAATTTGCCGTCGTTTACTTAACTAAAAAGTGTAAAATAAAACATTAAATTAAAAAATCAAAAAACCCGACTGCGCAAAAAGTGCAGTGTTAAAAAACGAACTGAAAAGAAAAAAACAAGTAAGTCTAGTAGTTTAGACTTCTGTTTAGGGATATCAAAAAACTATACCATTTTAATTATCACATTAATAATGTGTCCCGTCTCTATATTCCAAATAACAATGTATAATTTATTTTATGAGTGTATCGACCGAGATAGAATTTAAATGGTATAGTTTTTTGATATCCCTAAACAGAAGTCTAAACTTCTAGACTTGTTTTTTTTCTTTTCAGTTCGTTTTTTAAAACTTCACTTTTTGCGCAGTCGGGTTTTTTGATTTTTTAATTTAACGTTTTATTTATTTAACTCGACGATACGAGCAAGTTGCATTGATCGTGGTCACGAGACGACTGAATGTCGAGGGACGCTACGTTTTCGAGTGCAACTCGCAATTGGTTAGTTTATTTGACCACTAGCTGGCATCCAATGCTTTGAAAGTGAGTCATGTGTCGTGTCATACCTTCCCGTGCCTCGTGCCTCGCGAGTGTCAGCGACACTGCCGCATGATGCACTACTAATAATACAGGCTGTATTTTTTTTTTCAAAATCAACGGGTTTGTTTTCTGGCTAGAAATATTGATTTTTCAAAAATTCAATGATGCAATTATAGTTATTCATCAAAATCGAGCCCGAGACTCCTTTGAGTTATCGTCATCATCATCATCAGCCTGTATCAGTCCACTGCTGGACGTAGGCCTCTCCCAAGGTGCGCCACTGAGCCCGATCTTCGGCTCTTCTTTTCCAGTCACCGCCCACCGCTTTGCGTATGTCGTCGCTCCACCTGGTCACGGGACGTCCTACGCTACGTTTGCCGATTCTCGGTCTCCACTTTAGGATAAGTGTACCCCATAGTCCTGCGGCAGATACGGCCTGCCGATTGCCATTTCAGTTTACTAAGCCGTTGAGATATGTCGATAACTTTAGTTCTCTTTCGAATTACTTCGTTCCGGATTCGATCCCGCAGAGAAATACCGAGCATATATAGCTCCCTCCATAGCTCGCTGAGCAACTTTCAATTGGTGAACCAGTCGATTTGTGACGACTCTTTTGAGTACTTTTCGCTATTCCTCATAGTTTCGGATTTGACCATGCACGTACACATGAAAAATTCGCACAATATGCGCACACACACAACACTTCACTAAACAATTCACAATTCACACACTTAGTTCTGTTCATTACAGGTGATAACGTTTTAACAAAAAGCTAGTGTTAAAACTTTAACTTTTTACTTACTTATTATATTAAAATGTAATGTACTTAACACTCTAATGGCCGGTTTCTGAGTAACATAATCAGAATCAATCATTTATTTGTTACACATATATTCATATTTCATATTTATTCATTCCAAAAACAATGTCATCGTATGGGACACATGTTATTTACACATGTTAACATACGATAGAAAAACAATAAAGGAAAAGATAACAAAAGAAACGGATTATTGAATATTCAATATCACAATGTTCATGTCAAAGTTGATACAGAAAAGGTCAATTAAAATAAGAATTATTATGTCACAGTCATAAAAATGAATATAAATGATATGACATACCTGTACATAAAGTCAGTCAGCTAACATTCATTATGTCAATATGTGATTAGTGTGCCGGTGTGCGTGTATCAGGTTCCGTACAGAAGGTAACACTCGTCCAACAAGAAGGTCTCCAATCTATTTCTAAATGTATAACTGTTGTTGATTGTTTTAGGACAATTTGTAATTAATTAAAAAGCCGAGCTGCCTGCACCCTGACGCAATCACTGATCACTGTAACCCGCGCACACGGGCCACGGGCCACAACCGCTAAACTACTGTATCGTTGTTATCATGTAGCGTGTGGCGGCCACCGGCGTCAACCGTGCGGCGAGTCCATATAAAATGTATGAAAACTATAGGAAATATGCCGGTGGCGGCTTGTGGCCGGTGGCCCGTGTGCGCCGACCCTAAGGGAGGAAACAAATGTATTTTGTAAATCCTTCCTTCGTGTTTCCACTCTTATTTTTAGATCTACATCAGATTCAACACGGCTTAATTTTTTAACGAAGTCTGTCAGTATAACTAAAATATATAAAGATGGCACCGTCAGTATGTTTAAAGCTGTGAAGTGTGGTTTACACGAATTTGTTTGGGGAATTCGAACAATAGTTGGAATTACTCTCTTTTGTAGTGTGAAAGCTGCGTCCGTATTATATTTGTAGCTATTGTAGTATGAAAGCTGCGTCCGTGTTATATTTGTAGCTATTGTAGTGTGAAAGCTGCGTCCGTATTATATTTGTAGCTATTGTAGTATGAAAGCTGCGTCCGTGTTATATTTGTAGCTATTGTAGTGTGAAAGCTGCGTCCGTATTATATTTGTAGCTATTGTAGTATGAAAGCTGCGTCCGTGTTATATTTGTAGCTATTGTAGTGTGAAAGCTGCGTCCGTATTATATTTGTAGCTATTGTAGTGTGAAAGCTGCGTCCGTATTATATTTGTAGCTATTGTAGTATGAAAGCTGCGTCCGTGTTATATTTGTAGCTATTGTAGTGTGAAAGCTGCGTCCGTATTATATTTGTAGCTATTGTAGTATGAAAGCTGCGTCCGTGTTATATTTGTAGCTATTGTAGTATGAAAGCTGCGTCCGTATTATATTTGTAGCTATTGTAGTATGAAAGCTGCGTCCGTATTATATTTGTAGCTATTGTAGTATGAAAGCTGCGTCCGTATTATATTTGTAGCTATTGTAGTATGAAAGCTGCGTCCGTATTATATTTGTAGCTATTGTAGTATGAAAGCTGCGTCCGTGTTATATTTGTAGCTATTGTAGTATGAAAGCTGCGTCCGTATTATATTTGTAGCTATTGTAGTGTGAAAGCTGCGTCCGTATTATATTTGTAGCTATTGTAGTATGAAAGCTGCGTCCGTATTATATTTGTAGCTATTGTAGTATGAAAGCTGCGTCCGTGTTATATTTGTAGCTATTGTAGTATGAAAGCTGCGTCCGTATTATATTTGTAGCTATTGTAGTATGAAAGCTGCGTCCGTATTATATTTGTAGCTATTGTAGTGTGAAAGCTGCGTCCGTATTATATTTGTAGCTATTGCCCCAAAACATTCAACATCAAAAATGTGTCATGTGTCATCAGAAACCGGTGAAACTGGCTCTAAGGATCCCGAATTAGAGTGACATAGAGTGGTCCATATATCTCCAGGTGGAAGACACACTGAGCATGCTGCGTCCCGTGACCCAAGCCGCGCAACTGTTACAAGCTTGCAAATCTATGCAACATGTACACAGTACTGCGGAGATGTGCTCCAGTCTTACCGCGGTGCAGGTTTGTAAGGTAAGTGTATCTGCAGGTTTGATTTGAAGTCAGACATGCACTTGGCCGCCACCTCAGTTTGGAGAAATCATTTAAGATCGTTTACGAGACGAAAAAACCGAGTTCACATGTCGCGACAGTTAAAATATCCACTATATAGTCATAAAGTATCGTCGAGGTATCCAATGAGTTTACATTGTGTGTCTGTATGTCTGCGGAGATGGTTGTCAGATCTCTATAAAGTGAATGGGACCAAACGGGAGGCATAATCTCACCAACAAAAAAATAATTTTTCAAATCGGTTAAGATTTGACGGAGTTCTGAGATAACAAACATAAAAAAACAGTTGAATTGAGAACCTCCTCCTTTTTGTGAAGTCGGTTAAGCAGAGGAGGTTCTTAATTCGTCTAAAAGTTTTTTTTATTTTTTTATGTTTGTTACCTCATCACACCACCGATTTGAATGATTCTAGTGTTTATAGGTAGGGTTTATCTCCAAGATGGTCCCGTTTAAATTTTATCAATATCTTATAAGTATCTCCAGAGATATGACTAAAAACGTCTCAAATTTGCTACTGAAACTGACTCGCCCGATATGGAAGTTAGTTTGTTTTTAGTGTTATACTATATCAAATCTTTAGGGTCGGCTCACACCGCGACGCGACGCGGCGCGCACTTATTAAGTATAATATATATTTAATAAGTATTACAAATAAACTGGCCAAGTGCAAGTCGGACTTGCACTCGTAGGGTTCCGATTCCGTACCACACTACAATATTTTATAAAATCGAGCAAAAAATGCTGAAAGAAATCACGTTGCTTGTAATAAACTGATAAATAGATCTACCTCAATTCCAAACATTTATTAAAACAGGATCCGCGTGCTTATTTAGTACAACGCCATCTTACAAACGCCTAACGTCAACTAAGTAAAAGTTGACACATAGGTCATTAACATAATTAGTATAATCAAACGTTCATAGATGGCGTTATAGTAAAATGCCGAAAAAACACGTTTCTTGTATGGGGACGCCCTTTAATTTTTAACTTTATTCTGTTTTTAGTATTTGTTGTTATAGCGGCAACAGAAATACATCATGTGTGAAAATTTCAACTAACTATCACGGTTCATGAGATACAGCCTGGTGACAGACGGACAGACAGACAGACAGACGGACAGCGGAGTCTCAGCAATAGGGTTCCGTTGGTACCCTTTGGGTTCGGAACCCTAAAAAGAACTTTGTTTACTATACAAAAAGATTCACACATTTCATTGAGTTAATTCGGCGGCTTCAGGCTGCGCCGCGCAGCGGGAAGAAACAATTGAACCACGTGTTAAACAATTGAACTTTATTAAATACACAATAAGATACAAATTGCATTGAGATAATTTGGTGGCGTCGCGCGTTTTGCTGCGCCGCGTGGCTTCTGGCTGCGCCGCGCGACTCCAAATGCATCGTCGCGTCGCGTCGCATCGCGGTGTTAACTGACCCCTTAGGGGTATATTCAGAAAATAAAAAGAAAATTAATATTAAATAAAAAAATATTTAAATATTTGAATGCCTAATGGCTCAGACTGTAAAGGGACTCCTACAAGCAATATCATCTGTGCATATTGTAATTTACATATAAAAATAAAACTATACCTATAAAAATTAACGATTTGTTTGTTTTGAAAAACTCAGATTTGACAGGTTTTTTTTAATCAAAACATTATTTTTAATACTCTCTGATTAATAAAGTAAATACACTGTTTTACCTGCCCTGAGATCAATTAATTGCGTTTTATTTCTAAACTAGTCTGTCTAATAAGCAATGTGGGTTGCACATTACTAGTAGTCTTTTGGACCTCTCCACTAAGCTAAATATACTTGTGTCTGTGGAGTGGGTTCACGTCAATAGTGCAATGGATGGGAATCGAACTCACGGCCTCTCGATTTTCAGGCTGACGCTTTAGGCCATGGGCTATTGCCGCTTAGTTTTTGTAAACTACCCTCAAATTCATTCCTAAAATGTATATACGAACTACCTTCATATTGAATCGGTAATTATTTTTGTGATCTACCCTCAGATTCTTCAAATGTACACCACGGCTGAAGACTACGAGGTGAAGGTAACAAGAGAGTTCATCCAGGAGATTGAGAGGGAGATGCTGGCTAAAGTTGGTACTCATTCTGATAAGGAACCGGTAAGTCTACTTCACTTTTTTGGGTTCCGTCCGTACCCAAAAGGGACCAATGGAACCCTATTACTGAGACTTCGTTGTTAGTCTACCCGTCCATCCGTCAGTCTGTCCGCGTCTTTCACAGGGCTGCATCTCCTTAACCGTAATAGGTAAATTTTCACAATTTATGTATTGCTATGGCCACTATATACAATAATATAACAAGAAATACTAAATACAGAATACAGTTAAAAATTAAAGGGTATTTCCAAATCTCCATACAAGAAACGTATTATTTCGGCAAATCTTTTTAAGTATTGTATTGTGGTACGGAACCCTTCGTGTGCTAGTTTGACTCACACTTGGCCAGTTTATTTTTTATTACAGTTATGTAAAGTATTTGACCACTTTCTCTTATCATTCATTCAGTCATTCATTTATTTCTTAATAACATTTGTTATAAGTCAATTTTACAATAAATTTGATTTACATTAAGTAGACATCATTATAGAATTAAGAATAATTAAATAAACTCGGTAAACGAAGCGTAGGACGTTGGAAACAAGGAGCCGAAGATCGAGCTCAGTGGTGTGCCATAGGAGAAGCCTATGTCCAGCAGTGGACGAATACTGGCTGTTAATGATCATGATGAAATAGAATTAATGTGTAATATTTTTTTTTTATTAAAATATGTTTTTTTGTATTTTTAAATATGTCATAGGATTTAATTTCACGAATAGTTTTGTCAAATTTGTAATATATTTCTGGTCGTTCGTTCCACACGGATTGTGATTTTTTTTATCTGTGGTTTTTAGATCTTTTCTAATCTGTGGAGTGTCTTTAGCTATTAGCTTTTCAACAATACAGTGCCACAAGTATAACTTGGCGGTGGTGGTTTTTGGAACTAATTCTTTTAATTGAAACTGTGAGTTTGACGTTTGAGAGATTACCGCGACATTATTGTTGATAAATCTGCTACATTAAAATAGTTCAATAATGCCAAAAGTCATTAAAAGTGGTTTAAAAGAAACTGTTATCAAAGTACAAAGTAAAAGCACAGTGGCGCACAGGCACGCCAAGTTATACTTGCCGGACTGTACTTTCGTTTATAATTTTAGCTGTAAGTCCCCCTAAAATGATTCGGAGCATTATACCGGAAGGTGGTACGAGCATTAATTATATCTACAGATTGTAGGAGCTTTAAATCGATGTTTCGCCTGACTTGCTACAAAAAAAAAATCATCATCATCAAGGAGCAAATCTGCCCCCAAAACTGAATTATGTTCCGGCAGCACAGCCACTAGCGTCAGAGCATTCTGAGCGGGCTCGTGTCACCCTCGACCACTACCACTTACCATTGGACAAGTCTAATACAATAATGTGTATGTTTCAGCAAACTCTCCTAATGGACTCGAAGATGGTGTTCTCGGTTCAGTTCCCGTTCAGCCCGTCGCCCATCAGACTGGAAGACATCGAACTACCCTCGGTCTTGGAGCTCGATGGACTACTCACCAAAATATAAATATTACAACATTTACCACACTACCCGCAAATTTTGTACTTAAATAAATAAATTAATATATTTACGACTACCCTCAAATTATGTAAATCCAGATCATAAATATTCACACATCGAGCCTTTAGGACCTTACGGTCCTTTACCACGTTTTTAAACTAAATTCCCAGTCAATAATGCTGGGTCCACACCGGCCGAACGAACGCCAACGCTAAATAGAGGGAGATAGAGATATACGCCTGTATAGATGCGTCGACATTCATTCACTCTCATTCGCTTCGGCTACCAGCGCACTGCGCGGACACTAGCACATAGGCGTTGTTCACAGACTGATGAATACAAATCGTTAAGAATAAAAATTGCAGTGCGCGCTTAGCCTCGGTGTGTAACCAACCTATAAGGAGTATCAAAGACAAGTACTTGTGTACTTGACAACTGAGTAGCTGCTTCTCTGACCATAATGTATTCCTATTTGTCTTTCATGTCCTTACATATGAAAATAAATCCATATTATGTTGTTAAAAAAATGAAATATTTAACTCCTATGACAAATCTCGATGTTGTAATATTTTAAATCATAGCTTAATTTATACATCATTAAAAAAATGATTTAGCGTTACCTGCATTTTGCCGTATTTAAATTCCTAAAATATTTTTTTTTTATTTTAGTTTGAAAGAGTATCTAAGCCACCGCCCCGAATTGTTTTACACTACACATCACGCGCGGTATCTTGGATCACCTGACGAGCTTGTCATGTTGTTACATTTCATTGTAATTTAGTATGATCACCATTCTTATAACCCTACTTGTACTTGACGAGGCTTTGACGAGAGATTAGTTATTCTTTACGTTGATGTATACAAAATACAGCGCGGAACGTTTTTGAAACAATTTCGCTTAAGTATTTTTTTCTATACTTTATGTGACTGGACCCGCGGCTTTGTCCGCATTTAGTCCTGGTAATAAACCTTTCTCTTGAATCACTATCTATTGATGAAAACTGCATTAAAATCCGTTGCTTAGTTTAAAAGATCTGGGGCCTTATTCAGTATGACCATTTTAATGTCTTACCGTGCCGTGTTACGTTATCTCCGCGTTATGGTATTCTCTATGCCAATTAAAACGCGATAGGGTAAGGTTATGAGCGCGTTTTAAGCTGTCAAAATATCGTGACATATGAGGACGTGTAACGCGCGCTTTTTGTATAATTAACCTATCGTGTGGCATACAGAATACAATTTTTCAATAACGTGACGTGGCGCGTTAAGGAACGCGTTTCCTCATTGGTCATACTGAATAAGGCCCCTGAGCGTACAGACAGCGGGGGCTACTTTGTTTAATACTATTTAAAGTTATAAATGAAATGTATCAGAGTGTGTTCGTATTTAAATATGAGTAGTAATCGTTCGCTAGACGTATTACCGGAGCTGCCGTACAAAGCTATTGCGGTTTTAGACATACAATAATGTACCTATTAACGAAACGTCCGAATTTTCATAAAAAAAATTAAAAAAATATTGATTAATAAAATTAAATAAATGTAATCGATCAAAACTTCAGGGGATTCTGCGGGATTCTATCGTCGAAAGCGGGACATTGTAAAAAACGCAACGCAACTCGCTATTTGCTCACTGGTTTCCAAGTACTAAACAAATGGTATTCGTTATTCCTTCGCACGTAATCGTGTGTTCTCGCGAAATAAATAAACAAATGAGAATAAGAAAAGAGCGAAAAAGAAAGAGAAGCTGTCGCGGTCACACGCACCAATTGCTTGACGCACCCCTCTCCCGCGCTCTTATCTTCATTACGCGCCGGGCGAGTGGCCAGTACACACCTGTCTGTGCCACCCACCCACGCTTCCTCAGCACACTGTGTGCATGGTGAAGCTATCTCCGACGAGCAGGACTGAGCCTGTCCCGCTCAACACATTTCATTTTGATTTAAAAATCGGGACGTCTGGCAACGCACGCAACGGTTGCAGGCCGCTCAAAGCTTCCTTACTACTTAAATCAGGATTTGCAAGCCTGCTATTGCTACGTAAGACATGTAACTAAGAATATATAATGCTAAGCCTATGTGTATAGCGTAATCTGGCATAGCATAGCCTTGCGCTGCGGTGGATGAACTTCTTAACGTCTTTAAGAGCAAAGCGTAGCAACGGTCATTGTTGCTGTGCAATGAATTGCAGTGTAAGTGTCACGCAACTCCCAACAGAAGCGTAAAGAACTTTCTAAAACTATTTATTTAAAATGATGGCATAATATTATAACACCAATTTAAAAAGAATGTTGGTTAAGTATAATCTCAAGTTATACACATTCTCCTTATAAATATACGAAACTTGCCTAACTGCATTTCTAGTATCGATTACTGTGAATGTAAATGCTGAAGGCTACAATATAAAAAAATAAGCTATAGTATAAAAACAAATATTTTTGAGTATGAGATGAGTTTCTTTGCATTCCAAATATCGCTTCTTGTAGAGTAAATTGTATTAAGCGATAAAACTTAATTTAAAATTATTTTTTTACGTTGCCTTGTATTCCAAAATGTTTGTTATTAATATGTACTTAATTTTTGAACGTACCTAGTCAAACTTTCCCCTTAGGGAATTAGATTTTTAAAAACTAAAATGAAACTAATAGAGACGTCTTGCCGATTTGGAGGCTCAATATAATCTGAATATAAAACTAACTCTAACAATACAAGAAAGCCACACAGAGTGTGTGGTCGAGTTCTTAAAATGCTTACTCTAACTTATAGCTAAATCCGCCGACAACAAGTAGTTTCGCAAGTCAGCGTTTTAATCTAGTACCGATGGTAAGGGCCGTTGCATAACTTCTCTTGGGCTTGGATCTTGGGGAGGGCCCCAAGAGTGAAATTATCGGATTGTTCATTTTTAATAACATTCCGATAATATTGCGGAAACATTATAATAGTATGGCGAAACACATATGACAAAATCAAAATACAGCATATTACTAAAAATAAGGTAATGTATAAAATGACGACACTGATTCCAGAGTCCGGTTCTTTTAAAACATTTTGCACTAATTCACTGCGTTTAAGGGCCTGCGACATAAACTTTACTTCGTCCAAACTGACTCCTTTGATATCCAGTACAGGTGCACTGGTTAGAGGCGCGCTCTCAGTCGCTGTAGACAGCTGGGGCAAGTCAATAATCGGTATTGGCTCCGTATTGTCATTTTCCACGAAAGAGTGATGATGTCGGATTTTCACGTTCTGAATTTCAATATCACAGGGTGTGTCGAGGCTGATGATGTATGTGCCAAGAACAGGATATTTAGTAAGTTCCGAGTTGCAATATGTTGTGACCACCGTTTTGAGTCTGGTGTACAGGATCCAGCTTGCAGCAGCGATCGATTGGAGTCGGATCTCTTCAATGTGTATTTGACGTTGTATGCAGCTGGTATGATTGTCTTCGAACTTCATGAGTTGCTCAATGCAGGTGAGCTCCGGGTAAGTAGGACGGTTGTCCACAGAGCATAAAAAGATGTCTCCAGCGGCTAGTGAGCGGCATGGTTTCTCGATCGGTAAATATTTCATTCCCTTTGCCAAAAGGTAAGGATATCGTGGGAGAATGGAAAGGGTTTTATTTTCGGATGCGTGGAACATTGGTAACGAGAAAAGTTTGAAATAATTATAAGTATTATTATCAGTTAGCGGAATCTCAAATATGAACGTGATCTGGTTTTGCTTTATATAGGACTTAATATTAATAGTTTCTTCCAGTTTTACCAAATTAGTATCTATTGCAGGATACACCAAGTTTTCCTGTTTATCTATTACCTTTAAATGATACAATAATTCTGAAGAATCAACAATGGACTTGTGTAGTACAGATATTGTACTAAAAGCTAGAGCTGTTTCAATTTCACCTAATTTTATAAAGATTGTTCTAAAATTACTTATGTACATGTTATAAAAACTTGAAACATATGTGGAATATTCCCAACGTTTTTTCTGAGAAGCAAACTCTTTTAACATGGTTTCTAGAATTTTCATGCGCGTTTCTAGCAATGCAGAATGTTTATTTATTATATCGGTAGTATTTATGAAACTATCGATTATTTGTGAAATTAGAGTAAGCTTCTTAGAAGTGACTATTTCATTTTGACCTTGTTCGGTAATGAGTCTATCATACTTTAATGCATCCTCATGGTCAAGGTTGCCAGTTACAAGTTTAATAATTGAACCAAGAGGGTTTAGGATACCTCTCTTAAACCGTTGTCCGGGCACAAGTTGCCTGTATTTTTGAATAGTTTTATCGCGTAAATATTCTACGTGCAAATTTAGTGTTTCTAATTCAGGAGAATGTGATTCGTTTCGTTTTATCAAATTATTAAATTCATTATAGCTATTTATAACAAAATTTAGGTCGTCATAGACTTTATTAAGATTAAAATTTTTAATTATAATCCATTGATCAGTTTGCATAAAGGCTTGGCCTAGCTTTACCGGGAGTATGCCTGGGTTCCCTTCAAGTGACTGCAGATGAAGGGCCAGCGCCGGCATCGCTACCATCAGAATGGTCCACCTGTGGAGGGCGTTTGATGTTTTTAATAGGTATCTTTGTTAACCTTTTACCCATCTGAATTGGTACTACATTCCTTGCTACTGGTCCTGCTATTTTCGCTTTAACATACCGCGCTTTATCCTTACTCTTTCGTTTATTTACATCTCTAGCATAAATGGTTTTTCCTTCAGGGAAACCCATTTCGGTCTCACCGCCTTTCTTTTCCCTAATCTTTTCTTTCTTCTCTACCATTTTATCTGCTAATTGTTTATACACAAATTTGGTACGTTTGGCGTGGTCTTTTATTAGCTGTTGCATGTATTGTTTTTCAAATTCAACTCCAAAGGGGTAACCTGCATCGGTATGCCCAAAAACTACTTCGAATGGAGTAAGGCCTGTTACGGAATGTATTGAATGGTTGTATGCAAGTATAGCATACATCATTACTGATGCGGCATCTGTACATTTTTCTTCATACTTTGCACATCTGTAGGTTTCGCTAATGGTGGAATGTAGACGCTCTATTAAGCCCATAGAGTTTGGATTATTGGGGGTACCAATGTGAAGTTCTACTTTGTGTAAACTAAGAAATTCTTTCATTAGCTCATTGTTAAATTCTGAACCAAGATCTGAACTTATTTTCTTAGATCCATAGAAAGAGAAGTATTTCATCAGGGCTCTGACTACTTCAGGAGTGGATCTATTTGAAATTGCTATAGCTTGACCCAATTTGCTGAAAGCATCTATCAAGGTAAGGAAATATTGTACTTCAATTTGGAAAAGGTCAATGAATAATTCTTGAAATGGGGCATCTTGTGATTGCGTTAATTGTAGTAAAGGTTTGATAGGTTTTCGATCGTATTTCATTTTGCGACATATTTCACAGGCGTTAATTATAGCGGCTATTGTTTCCTGCATGTTGTACCAAAAGTACGTCCTACGTATTTTAGCTAGGGTTTCCTTAATACCCCTATGACAGGTTTTTCCTTCATGGTATCTATTAACGATCAATTTTTGCTCTGCCTCATCTTGCACGTATACCACTCGTTCTGTACATTCCATTAACTGTACAGTACCTTTCCTAAATAACTCTCTAACTATGCAATTAAACTGTCTACGGTGCTCTGTATGTTCAAAGTATATGAAATATTTTACTTTTGGTCGTACATATTCTTTTAAGAACTGTTTAACTAGCTGTGGGTTGTCAGTAGGTAAAAAGACTTCTAGGACCTTCTGTTTATCGTGAGAAAGATCTTGTACTTGTATATCATTTTTGAACCAATTAAATACCAAAATCTGGTTTGGCTTGGTACGCTTCGTTTAAAATTGGTATGTCAGTAACGTCTACGTCCATGGCAGAATGAATTGTGTCAGACCTTGTTGTTTCAGATGGTACTCTAATAGGATAGTCAGGTTCTTTGTCTGAGAAAATAGACAAAGTTTCAGAGTCAGATATTGATATGTTACTTGCAGTAGCAGTTGCACTAGAGTCAGAGATTGTAATGGTAGAAGAGTCTTTACGCTCGTCTTTCTGTTTAGCTGTCAGTTTTATTATATCTTTCACTACCTGTTTCATTTGTCCTTTGAGTTTCCGTTCTTTACTGTCAACATTAACTTTCATCGACTGTCCTTCATCATCAGATTCTGAGAGGGCATTTACTTTAATTCGGGATAAAGCGTCTGCATTGGTATTTTGTTTACCATTTTTGTATATTATTTCAAAGTCAAAGTCTTGAAGGCGGAGCCTCCAGCGTGTCAATTTACTGTTCGGGTCTTTAAGAGAATTCAGCCATGCAAGTGGTCCATGGTCAGTGTATATATACAATTTTCGTCCGTATAGATATGGTCGGAAATGTTTCGTCGCCCAAATTATCGTAAGGAGTTCTCGCTCAATGGTACTATACCGAAACTCGGTATCACTTAAGGTGCGACTCGCGTAGGCTACTGGTTTATCAGTGCCAACCTGGCCTTGAGAAAGAACCGCGCCTAAGGCTACTTGCGATGCGTCAGTTGTCAAAACAAAAGGTTTTTCGTAGTCAGGGTACTGTAGAAGGGGTGCGTGAGTCAAAAGCTCTTTACATTTGTTGAATGCGTCTATATAGTTCTGATCGATAATTTTTTGCGTTTTTTTAGGCATGTTGTCAGTGGTTGAGTTTCTTTTGCGAAGTTAGGTATAAAACGTCTGTAGTAACCTACGAGTCCTAGAAAACTTTTAATTTCAGTCGTGGTCTTTGGTATCGGGAAATTCATAACAGCTTTTATACAATACAATACAATACAAAAACTCTTTATTGATTACCAATTAAACAAATTGTACAAAAACAAAACAATAAAATATAATATATCTGAATGGCAACACAATCGGTGGTCTTATCGCTTGAAGCAATTTCTTCCAGACAATCTAGTATGGAAAAAATAAAATAAAAACAAAACATGGCGGTAGCGTACAATTTATAACTGAAATAGATAAAAATAGAATAAATAAATAATAGACATACATAAAATATTATATACAATACAATAATAATAATATAATATACATATACATACACATACATACAACCTATATATTAGATCAAATAATATTATTATATTACAGCAGTGTGGTACTTTTATCTTGTCGTTATTGGGTTTGAGTCCATCTTTCGTAATCGTGTGCCCAAGGTACAAAACTTCTTTGCGTAAAAATTCCGATTTGTCAAGTTGGACCTTGAGGTTCGTCTGTCTGAGTCTGTCAAAAACGAGTCGTAATTTTTGTAAATGTTCCTCCAGACTGGAAGAGTATATTATTACGTCATCGAGGTAAACCATGCAATGTAGACCTTGAAGGCCTCGGAGGACATTGTCCATGGTACGTTGGAATGTCGCGGGAGCTGTCTTTAAACCGAACGGCATTCTCAAAAACTCAAAATGTTCGTTTTGCGTACTGAAAGCAGTCTTCTGTCGGTCATGTTTTTCAAATTCGCTCTGATGGTATCCGCTGGCTAAATCTATTGTGCTAAAGTAGACACTTTTACCTAATTTATCGAACAAGTCATTTTTATTAGGCAGGGGATATTTGTCATCGGTAGTTATGTCGTTTAAACGTCTGTAGTCAATAACCATTTGGAATTTTTGTTCTCCGGTTGCATCTATTTTTTTGGGTACTAGGTGTACCGGGGCATTCCACGGGGAATGGGATTCTTGTATAACATTATCTTGTAGCAGTTTCTGTACTTGTTTGTTAATCTCGTCAGCTTGTATTGGGGCCTGTCTATATGGTTTCACATAAATTGGGTCTTCGTTCTTTGTCCGAATTTGATGTTTGACTTGGTTTGTGAAAGTCAGCGTTAATTGGTCACAGTGGAAAATGTCTTTATATTCCCTACATAATTTCGAAATTTTGTCCCGTTCTTCGTTGTTGGTGTGGTCTAATCTCAGTTTATTCAAGTTTTCTTCAAGAATGTTGTCAGTCTGTATGTCTGTATGATTTGTCATGAAATTAAGGTCACATTCAGTATGAGAATAGTCTGAAACTTGTAAAGGTTGCTTTACTGTCAGTAGTATTCGTTCGTCTGAAGCGTTTTGGATAACTGTGGTAGCGTAACCGTTCACACAGTTCACCAAAGCGCTTGGCATACGTATGCCAGTGCTAAATTCAGTGTAGTCCAAGATAGCTTCGCCTGAATGTTGGTTTGTGGGCAATTTAACTCGTTGCTCCGATCGCGGTTGAAGCTCAAGTACATAATCCAAATTGTTGTTATTTATTGGTATGCACGTAGAGTTGGTTTTTAAAACCAAATGTTTTAGATCGATCAGGGCACCTAATTGCTTTAGTAAGTCATTTCCGATAAGTCCATCATAGCGGGAGTCGACGTTGAATAAATAAAATGTATGCAACTCATCACTTTTAAATGTTGGTAAAAGTGGAATTTCGACAACTTCGCTATGCCTGCTAGATGCACGAGTACTTACTTCTTCGAAAGGTTCATGCCTTACATGGCTGTAGAAGTACTCATATGCTTTATCAGGTCTCAAAAATGATCTGGTACTTCCGGTGTCTATCATCATTTTCGCGTCTATTTCTGGGATGTAAATGTGAGGCAATTTTAGAGTGGGGTCACAATTGAGTTCTATGATTTCTTGTCTTTTACAACAGCTGTGTGAAAGTTTTCATTTTCTTTCTGCTGTGGAAAGTCAGTCTGTGGGGTCTCGTATCCTTCATAATCTATGTCGTCACTATGTTGTCCATATACGTCATAGTCGAGCACAATTTCATTGTCATAGTCATAGTAATGGGCATAGTCTAGTTGTTCGTCATTTTCGGTAAGCTCATTTAATTTAAAACCTTCGCGAGGAACTTGAGGGGCTGTCCTCATAGTTACGTCTGTCGCTTGGAAATGTGGCGGTTGTACTTGTGAGGGTCTATACCCAAATTGTTGAGGGGGTTTGTACCCTAACTGTTGAGGGGGTTTGTACCCTAACTGTTGCGGTGGTCTATAAACAAATTGTTGGGATGTCATCCCTACATTAGGGGCTGTCCGAAAACCTGAGGGTTGTTTCTGTGGAATGCCGAAGTTAAATTTTTGCTGTGCGCCTAAATTACCCATTGGTAAAATTGGTCTATAGCCTGTTGGTTGTAGTGACGTTGCCTGAGACGTGCTATGTCCTACGCCTGAAATGGCGGGTGGCCTTGAACTGTTTCCGTACATGCGGTTACGTAATGTATATTGCTCATGGAAATTGACCTCCTCTAGCACTACGCTTAAGGCGTCTTCTATTGTGCACGGTGACTTTAATCTCACTACTCGAACCATATTCTCCGGTAAATTGTACAAAAATACATTTAATGCCAAATTATTGTAGATAGCAATTTTCGCGCGTTTTAGTTCTATGTCTCCTAGCAAATTTACTTTTGCAATCAGCGATGATCGAATATTTTGTACTCTGTTACAAAAGTCGAGATACGATTCACTAGATTTAATTTTACAAGATTCTAACTCGATGCTTATGCATTCTTCACTACGCGGGTCACTGAAATGTTGCTGTAATAACTCTTTTAGAGCGGACCAAGTATTTATATCATCCCGTTCTGATAACAAATTGGCAGCAGCGTTAGTTAACCGGCTTGTAATAGCATGCAAAATGTATATGTTTTGTTCTTGGTGACCTCGAAATCGGTTAATCACGTAATCACACTTTTTGAGAAATAAATTTAACTATCTTTTATCACCATCAAAATACGGAATTAATTGAAGCATTTCCCTAGGGATAGGGGTTACTTGTACGATTCTAATTTCGGGCTCTAGTTGTGGCATATTTTGTGGATTTTGTTCCATTTTGATAGAGTTTACACGATGTAGAGTTGTCAAAGTGACAATAATTTAACACACACAATATTAAAACACACGAGAAAAAACACAGTAAAATGCAAAAACACACAGTAATACACAGTAAAATACCCAAAATGACACAAAAAGTAAAATAAAATTATATGCAGAAAATCATGAAATTTGCTATTTTATGATAACTATGAAGTTATCAGTGAATCTGTTACATTAAATCAACTAAACACAATAATACACAATACCTAAAACAAATACACAATAAAAGTTATTTACGTTTGTCCTTTCTTAAAATAATTAACTCTATGTATGATCGAGTTCTTAGAATTAGATAAGGCACTCGGCTCAATGATACTTCAAAACTAGATACGTTATAGTGAGAGAGTTCCGATCTCAAAAATAACACAAATGAAGTTAACCTTTTATGAAAAATACAGGAGAGGATATGGTAAGGAAGGCAAAGAGTTTTACTCACCAACCGACCGCTACTCCCATACTCGGCTTCACCATGAGAAAGAGTGACAAATGTATTTGTTCGAGGATTGTTTCCAGCTATTCGCGTCGTTCGTCCTGTTTTGCTGGTGTCGACGCAGCCTTTTGTGAAACAATCCTGTCCTCGGCGCCAGTAACCTTTCCCCTTAGGGAATTAGGTTTTTAAAAACTAAAATGAAACTAATAGAGACGTCTTGCCGATTTGGAGGCTCAATATAATCTGAATATAAAACTAACTCTAACAATACAAGAAAGCCACACAGAGTGTGTGGTCGAGTTCTTAAAATGCTTACTCTAACTTATAGCTAAATCCGCCGACAACAAGTAGTTTCGCAAGTCAGCGTTTTAATCTAGTACCGATGGTAAGGGCCGTTGCATAACTACCTTCCTAAAACATTCCATATATTTATTAATATTATTGATTACGTTCGTATTGCCATATAAGTGAAATTATTAAAATCAGGTGCCATTTTGTGAAACTAAATAGTTAATTGAATATTAATTTTAACTTGTATTTCTTTTACTATATATTTATAAGACTAAAAGAAAAAATATTAAATTGTGATTTTATTACCACGTTTTATATTTTATTTACTCAATTCTAAATTATTGTTTTGTTTAAATATCTGAATTAAACGTAATTTATTTCCTTCTAGAAAATCAACTCCATGAAATGGATCATACATCATATAATAATACATAGTTGGTTTATCATCATCGATAATATATTCAATTTTATACAAATGATTGATAAATGGTGTAAGAGTATATCGAAATGGCCAATTTTAAGGAGCCGTTTTCAGTTAAAAATAGTTTCACTACACTCGCTAGATGGCTTTGATGCGAATCTATGTCACTAAGAGATGGCACCGTCAGAAGTGTCACAGACATTTTTATTTTATTTGTTAGCGAAATTAATATTAATATTTATCAAAGGACGTCGAAATATTATTACAAATATATAAATATATATATATATATATATATATAATATATATATGTGGCCACTGTGGAACCGGTAATTTTGTACGCGGCAAGTGCTTGGGCACCTGCAGCCACAAAAATAGGGGTGATAAAACAACTCAGCACAGTCCAACGTGGGTTCGCTCAAAAACTGACCAAGGCTTACCGCACATTTCATTAAACTCTGCTCTGGTCCTTTTCTTTTTACCTCCGAATCCATGAAACAGCTGCTCTATATGAGGCCAAGAGAGGCATATTGCAGCCAATGCCAGAGGACAGGGAAATAGTAACACGCGTGCCATTCGTAGAATTCCCCCACCCGCAGAACATATGCGCTTGGAGTTCGTAAACCTGGTAGACGGAGAAGATGTAGAACACAACAACACCCAAGCAGTAAGGATATATACTGATGGCAGCAAAATTGAGGGCCAAGTCGGTGCGGCGCTGTCCATATGGAACGGCAATGCTGAGACGAAAGCCCTCAAATTGAAACTCGCCCCTTACTGCTCCGTCTACCAGGCGGAACTCTTGGCTATATGCAAAGCCACACGGGAAATACTCAAGCGAAACGAGGTAAGCTTTGGAATTTACAGCGACTCAAAATCGGCGTTGGAAACGGTCACGAACAATGCTTCAACTCACCCCCTAGCTGCTGAAACCCGAACAAACCTGCAGGCGATTAAAAACCAAACAAAAGACGTATCATTGTTTTGGATAAAAGCCCACCCAGGTTTGGAGGGTAATGAACGCGCCGATACACTCGCAAAGAAAGCAGCAATAAAAAGTAAAAAAGCACCAGACTACGACCTATACCCGGTCTCATTCGTGAAGCGACTGATACGCACAGATACGCTTGACGAATGGAATCGGAGGTATCAAAATGGTGAAACCGCAGCGACCACGAAGTTGTTCCTACCTGATGCTGTACAAGCGTACAAAATTGTTAAAAAATCCCAGTGACAGGAATCCTCACTCAAGCACTCACGGGGCACGGTGGATTCTCTGGCTACTTGGCTCGTTTCAAGTGTAAGGAGAACCCATCGTGCATCTGTGAGCGAGGAACAAATGAGACGATAAAACATGTTCTCCTAGACTGCCCATCTTCAGTTTGGCAAGATTTGATCTAGAACAGAAACTAGATGTAAATATAACGATCAATAACCTAAATGACCTTTTAAAAGATAAAAACTACAGAAATGAATTCATAAAATTTTGTACTAAAATAGTTACGCAAGTTAATAAACGAAACAAATAGTGTAAGCAAAGTATGTTAAATATATATTATGAACGATATATACATCAACATACGAAGAAATAAAAGATATAATAAATCAGAGCATAGTACGAAAATTAAAACACATGAAATCACAAATCGCTCTTCCAGTTGAACGTTGAACTTGTAATAATAGTATTCTCCATCTTGAATAAGCATTAACTCACAAACACAAATTAAAAACACGTAAGCAAAGATTCTGGCTTAGTCAGAGGTTATGATATAAAAAAAAACCTAACCAACTCACCATTATTTTGCTATGAAGGTAGTTCGATATTAAAATGTTTATGAACTCATGAAGATATAGAAAGGACTCTGCCGTTCCATACTTAGGGACAGCCCCCACAGCGTTATCTATCTACTCGTAATACCATCTCTGTCTCCTCATAACCCAAATACATGAACCAGGTGGTTATGTTGCTCTTACAGACGTATCGTGTTGAGTTTAAAATTTTTAATTTTCTATCAAGAGATCTGTATAAGAATACTCCTTTGTAGGAAAATGCGCGTTGAGCAAATTGGGTATTTGTTTTGGGGAGCATCCAAATATTAGGTCTAGTGTCGTCTCGATTCGTTATTACATACAGTATGGCTATTCTGTAAGCCAGTTTTCGCATCTCATCAATATACAGTACTGAGGGCGGTTTTGTGAAAACAAGTCAGTCAAACATCTTTGAGGGCCCGGTGGCGTAATCGGGAGAACGGTCGGCTTTGATGCCGTGGTAGCGAGTTCAAACCGCCGTGCACCAATGAATCTAAATCGAAAAATGTATGTGCGCTTCTCACAGTGGCCCTCCGGTGAAGGAAAACATCGTTAAGAAACCAACAACCCCCGCATGGTGGTAGGACACCGTCTAGTGTCCGCCTGGCCAGCTACCACCCTCAAGTTAGAAAATCTGTCACCAAACATCTTATGTGTTCCGGCAGCTATCCTTGAGAGCCAGTTCCCATTCTAGGCCTAGCGTGCTTACCATCTTCGACCGCATCATCACTTACCACCAGGTGAGATAGTGGTCAAACGCTAGCCTATAAAGTATTAAAAAAAAATCTGTGTGGTTACTAGGATGTACCTACCTATAATTGACGAACACGAAGATATTTTGTTTCCTCATACAGACTGTTAGTAGGATAACGGTATGGTTTTCTATATGCAACTTTCAGTAGTAATCCAGTCAAAATCGACTAAATTATGATTCCAGTTTGCATCAATTCCCAACACGCTGGATTTTTGTGCAGGCCTTGGATGCGTCATTACAAATGATATGTCAAAAGTCCCCATGGATCCCGCTTGTGCGTTGTTTTTTATTCGAGGTCAAAGGTCACAAATTTGCGTTTTTCGCGATTTTCAAAAAAACGGTAAGTTTTTCTATAAAAGTACCATAGACAAAATTGTAGACCATGAAATTACCTATAAAAATTGTATCAACACTTTTTTTCTACGAGCCACCGTTTCTGAGATATAAGGGGGGAGAGGGGGCAACCCATACATGGAACTGATACAAAAAAGAAATTGTTCAAACCTATACGTGGGGTGTCTATGGTCTATAGGTCTTTAAAAATGACATTGAGGTTCCTAAAATTATTTTTTCTCAGTCAATCATTTAGAAGATAGTCTATAGACAAGTGGTATAATGTGTGTCCCCCTCCGCCCTTTAATTTTTAGGGTTCCGTAGTCCTGACAAGGAACCCTTATAGTTTCGTCATGTCCGTCTGTCTGTCTGTCCGAGGTTTTGCTAAGAGACCGTTAATACTAGAAAGCTGTAATTTTGTGGGGGTATGTATATATATTACGCCGACAAAGTGCTGAAATAAAATTGTGAAAAATATTTTTTTTAGGGTAGCTCCCCTATATGAGAAGTGGGGGGAAATTTATTTTCATCGTCTACCCCATCGTGTGGGATATCGTTGAATAGGTCTTTTAAAATGGCTTAAGGGTTGCTAGTACCATTTTTCGATTTAATGCTTCATTTACGAAATATTAAACTTTCAAGTGCAAATTTTTGTTCCAGTAGGGCGTCCCCCCCCCCCCCTCTAAAAGCAAGAAAAATTCGTGATAATAGCGCATTCATGAACTTTAAAGGAAAATTATAGCGGTTGAGATAAATTTATTAGTTTAGCAGTTGAGCTTGGGTGTTGGATAATTTTGCACCAAATACAAAATACTTTAAAGTGACATAGACGAAGTACCTAGTTGCTTGTTTATAACGGGTAAAGACTGGCATTGAATAACGGGCTACTACGGAACCCTACACTGCGCGTGGCCCAACACGCACTTGACACTTGTCTACAGTGGGTGGTTCGTCCGCCGTGTAGTGTGCTCCTGTATACATGTCTACAGTGGGTGGTTCGTCCGCCGTGTAGTGTGCTCCTGTATACATGTCTACAGTGGGTGGTTCGTCCGCCGTGTAGTGTGCTCCTGTATACATGTCTACAGTGGGTGGTTCGTCCGCCGTGTAGTGTGCTCCTGTATACACGTCTACAGTGGGTGGTTCGTCCGCCGAGTAGTGTGCTCCTGTATACACGTCTACAGTGGGTGGTTCGTCCGCCGTGTAGTGTGCTCCTGTATACATGTCTACAGTGGGTGGTTCGTCCGCCGTGTAGTGTGCTCCTGTATACATGTCTACAGTGGGTGGTTCGTCCACCGTGTAGTGTGCTCCTGTATACATGTCTACAGTGGGTGGTTCGTCCGCCGTGTAGTGTGCTCCTGTATACATGTCTACAGTGGGTGGTTCGTCCACCGTGTAGTGTGCTCCTGTATACATGTCTACAGTGGGTGGTTCGTCCGCCGTGTAGTGTGCTCCTGTATACATTTCTACAGTGGGTGGTTCGTCCGCCGTGTAGTGTGCTCCTGTATACATGTCTACAGTGGGTGGTTCGTCCGCCGTGTAGTGTGCTCCTGTATACATGTCTACAGTGGGTGGTTCGTCCGCCGTGTAGTGTGCTCCTGTATACATGTCTACAGTGGGTGGTTCGTCCGCCGTGTAGTGTGCTCCTGTATACATGTCTACGGTGGGTGGTTCGTCCGCCGTGTAGTGTGCTCCTGTATACATGTCTACGGTGGGTGGTTCGTCCGCCGTGTAGTGTGCTCCTGTATACATGTCTACGGTGTGTGGTTCGTCCGCCGTGTAGTGTGCTCCTGTATACATGTCTACAGTGGGTGGGTATTACTCGGAATGTGCGACTATAATGCAGCATAGGTTTCATAATGTATACGGATTCACATGAATTCGAAAAATGTCATTTTGGATGTTGAATTTATAATTGATCCGTAAACCATCGGACCCGGTAACTTTTTATTGTCAAAAATATTCGATGGAACCGCTGTGAATCGCTAAGGTCAGTGTAACGAAGGGTAGATAATAAAACAAACAAATACTGGAATTGGTATTTAATTACATTAAGCTTACAATAATAACATAACAGATGTATTAATCTATAATCGTTATATATATTAATAAAGGACGAGGAGCGGGCGCGACCACCGGCCCGGCACGCGCTCACGCCCCGTCCACTATGACACCTCACTCTCTCTCTCTCTCACTCTCACTCTCCCGACCACTCCAACATTGTACTACACAGTTCGCCATCCCATATCCAACACTCGAACCATCTAATCAATACATAATTATACGTATCCGAAGTCCGAACGAAGTACGTCAAATAATTTATATCAAATGTTTATATACGACATTTATTTATACATACATAAAATCACGCCTTTTCCCCGTTGTGGTAGGCAGAGACTACTTCTTTCCACATACTACGATCCTGACATACCTCTTTCGCTTCTTCCACTTTCATGAGCGCTTTCATACATTCTCGCCGGTTATAGGTACTTTTGACTTGGCCTTTCTTTAAAACGTCTCCGATCTGGTCGTGATACGATACGTTCGCCTATTTTATTTATATTATTATTATCACATACATTTCCGTGCGCGCAATGTGCTTAAAAACGGTATAATAGTAGATTTTATAACATGGGTGCAAAATAGTACTTTTCCGCGAGGCCACTTTTTTGAATCCAGAGCGAAGCGAAGGATTCTAGAGTAGAATCCTGAGCGTAGCGAGGGACTTAAAGTACGTCGGCCGAGAGAAAATAATTTTGCGACCGAGTTATACACTCTGCTTTTCAACCCCCTCTGAGGTCCATCATGTCATGTCATGTCACAAAATGTCATGTGATGACATATAATGTCATTTAACGTCATGAAAATGTGACGAAATGTCATTTAATGTCATGAAATGTCATTTAATTATAAACTATAATTAAAGCCTTTTAACTATTTCCTTTTCTCATAGAGGGGGCATTTTCTCATATAACTCGGCCGCAAAATTATTTGTCCTCGGCCGACTACTTTAAATGCCTCGCTACACTCTAGATTTAAAAAAGCGTCCTCGCAGAAAAGTACTATTTTGCAACCCTTGTTATACAATCTGCTATTTCACATATCATTATATAATCAGGTGAGCCAAATGAAGACGCACAGATATTTTGAGAGCGGGTGACAGATAGACATCGTGCAGTGATTCGGGTTGTCGTCGCGGGTCGCGTCCATGGTCGGTGACTCGCGACAGTTAGCTATGTAGTTGTAGTATAGCACAGTATAATACAGTAGGTATAGTACAGTATGGTACAGTGTAGTGTCTCGAGATGTCGTCCACACTGCACAAGTGTCGTTGGAAGGGTCGCGGCCGGCGGGCTACGACCTACCACTTGCACTTCCCACATGTTTCATAGCTGACGAACTTGCGCGCCAACTTTCAAGTTCAGCGGTCACGACACGACTACACATGACACGTAGCGAGTCAGGCGGAACATCGGTGGAATGGTTTCCGGTCGACGAGGTTCTCGCCGAAGGGCTCGCGTACCTACCCTATGATCGAGTCAGCGGTGTGGTATTACCTCGACACACTCGGACGACGACGTGTAGAGCACGTAGGTACGACAACCGTAAAAAAGTCGGTACGACGCGACCGCCAGCCCTCATAAAAACATTTATCGACCAGAATCGGAGGCCGAAGGTGTTCGTCCAGTCTCTGAGTGGAAGCCACCTAGCAAAGCTGACTGGACCGGAGATTCTATCGGAAGTGAAACGCTTCCACGGCGAGCTCTACGCATCGCACGCTTCTATACCCCTACGATACGATCGTAGAGCCACCTCGAGCCGTCCCTTCGCAGAACGCCTGCCCGAAATCACCCGTGATGAGATCGCGCCCCTTAAACGGTCAAAAAATGAAAAGGCCTCGGGTGAAGACGGTATCGTCGGCTGTAAATCGACAGCTCCTCAATTCCGTTCTCTTCATCGGAAGAACTCCACTGGCATGGAACGGAAGCATGGCGGTATCGTTTTATAAAAGAGTAGACAAAATCCTGATGAAAAACTACCGCCGATTTCTCTTCTGAGCCGTGTCTCCGAGCTGTTTTCGGGGGTCAACAGGAACGGTCGACGAGTTTCGACCTCCAGAACGGGCCGTGTTTCGAAGCGGTCCGGTGGCCATAGACCACGTTTACACAATGTAGAAGACCGGGAGTACAATCGGCCGCGGCGGGCAAATCGATCCTCCCGGGTGTTCTGTAAAGTTGCCGCACTGCGTGTACGATGGTACGTATGCGGTCTCCGGCGTCGTATCCTCCACATGAGCCGGCTCGCTCGTGGTGCTTCAACTCGTCGACGCTACGCGCTAGTGGACTCGCAAGGACCCTCGAAAACAGCTCATAGACACGGGTCGAGGGCGGAACGGGTCGATAGCTCTTCGAAAGGGTTTCGTATCCCTTGTTAAAGGACATAATGAGCACACTCTCACCCCACGTTTCCAGAGTTCTCCCGGAAAAGAGGACGGAATTAAAAATACGCTGAAGCTGTACTATCGTAGGAGCTCCGACGGCTTTCGAGAGCTCCGTTGTGATTCTATCTTTACCGCGGGCTTTTCAAAGTTCAAAGCGTTCATTCAGTACGGGCAGTATTATCATACGCACATATACCATCTCAAATCGTAATCAATTATCGAGTAAACATAGCGAAAGCATAATTTAACGCTTCGAATCACTACACCGTTTATATTATAATAAAATAAAGTTCCCGCCGCTTCCGGTTCGTCCGTCCGTTCGCGATAAATTCAAAAACTACTCGACGAACTTTCGTCATCAGTGGACAGAGCGATTCACGAGAAGGTCGAGGCGGACGATTCGTTAAGGGTTCGGGTGAATCGGTCGAAATATGTCGACCATCGTCGAGTGAATCGGTCGAAATATGTCGACCATCGTCGAAAATTTCGATTCATACTCGACGCGACGAGCCGACGCAAAACGTGGAGGCGTATACGCTCTTCCACCCGGGCGAGGCGGGGACGGGTCGAGTACAATGTTTGTAAAAGAATGAATTCCGTTTGAGAGTCGGCGGGGAGAGGTCGGAACGTCCGGGCAGATCCGTGGCGAAGGTCACAGGAAGAAGATGTCCGCGTGGTTGTGCAGCAGGTAGTCGGTGAACTGGTTGACGGGCGCGATGCAGTGCAGGCCGAGCTGGCCGTGCGGCGGCCACAGGAAGTTGGGCCCGAACACCACCGCCAGGTTGCTGGCCGTCATCTTGTTGAGGCAGCTGCGGTCCGCCACCTGCGGCACACCTCGCCCGTCACGCTGTGTTCACTCTGTGTCCACGTACACACACCACACTAGTATAGCACACTCACCCGGCTCAGGAAGTTGACGATGTACTTGAGCAGCTTGTAGTTGTCCGCCGGCAACTTCTCCAGCAGCAGGATCTTGACGCGGCGCGCGCGCGTGCTGCTCGCCCACGCTGCACACACATACACAACTGCACAGGTTCCCTACTCTACTCGATTCTGATACGTATAAGCCCGGGGTATACTATATAACTAAATGTTCATATCATGGGGAGTGAAATCAAACTTTGAGTGACATTATGTATGTTACGTTACGTTTTGTTCGGTTACGTGCGTAACTTTGATGAGAACTCAAACGGCATGTTTTTCAATGTTTCGCTGTTTGTCTGTCTGTCCGTCTATCTATCCGTGTGTCACCACCGATTTTCTCAGGAAAGGGTTGACCTAGCGAGTTGAAATTTATACCAGATACTGAAGTCTATAGTCAGCTAGGCTATTCTGTTAGCTATCTCGACAGCGAAATCCGCGGTGAGATTCGAATTTCGTACTACGAAATTCAATCGTATCACGTTCGTAATACGGTTGAATTTCGTAATACGAAATTCAAATCTCACCGCGGATTCCGCTGTCGAGATAGCTTACAGAATAGCCTAGCAGGCCTCCTTCACTCGCCCATAGCTACTGCGATTTATACCTAAATTTTCGTCACCTGCGGCGGTACTATCTGCCAGTCGGTTGTCACTGCTCACGCGCGCACAACGTATATTATTATTCAAATGACGGGATAACTGCGCATTCGCATTCTATATTAGAAACGATTTAAGTTTTTCATAGTCATATTGCGGGTTTGACAAAAAACAAGCATATGTTTCATTTTTTTATGCTACCGATACTAAAATGACAAAACGGCGTAAAATTCACTTTATCGACTTCAAATTCCACTCTTAGTTAGGAATTTTGATGTTATTTTGTGATGTAAATAAAAAGAATTCGTAAACTTTTTATTTATTTTATTGAGTCAACACTTTACTGATCAAGTGCGCGCCGATACATCGCGCGCTGAACGAAGTAATAACAACGCTAGGTCGAGCGCCTTGACACAGTTTTGCTTGTATTGTCTGAAATAAACGTTGGTATTGTGTTTTTTGTAGGGGAGTGAAGTATCTGTTACGTAATAACTATTATATAATCTGTGCTATCGTTTCTATTTCGTTTTTTGGGATTGTGATTGCTTTATCGTACTAATATCGATTAGATAGGGGAACATCACCATTATCTTTTTCGGAAAATTATTTATTCGGAGGTTTATTAAGTGAGTTCCTGAATACACTTGTGGCGACCTCGCCTTATTTTATAATGTTCGAACTCCTTGTTGACAGCTTAATTTTCTCATCCGATATATTTGAATGTTTTCATATGTCGATGGTAGAATTAGTTGTCAGGGATTCTGACATTATTTTTCAGTAGTAACATATTTTTCTTGAAGCAAAAATGCTTTTCTAAGGATATAAAGAAATTATTAAGTTTCGCGTGTTCTCAGCATGAAAAGCTGCTGAGATACGTTGAATGTATATAGAACATAATATTACATCCAATAAACAATGTTAAAGTTATAATAAACACCTAGCATTGTTATTCTGCATTTCCTGAGTAAAAGAATATATCCGGTCCACTTCTGCGTAAAGGACCGCGCACTAAAAGATAAGTACCCAGACCTTCCTATTAATCTAGAAGAGGATCTTTCTCTGTTCTTCCCCGGCTCTTACGCCTCAGCCGTAAAACGCCGGAACTGCAAGTGCCATCCCATTCCTGTCTCCATATTTAAGTAGCAGTAGATAGGGTTGGCACACATAAAGTAATTGGGATTTCCCGGGAGTTTTCCCGGAGGTCCCAAATTGGTGACCAGCGACGGAGTGCTGAACAGTGCAGAGCTGCAACTAGACGACAGGAGCCTAGAAGATTCCGTCGTCTTACCTCTTTTAGTGTGTGAAAGTGTCAAGGTACCCAAATTCGTCAGTTCCTGTCCCGGATTGTCGCAAACGACATTCCGAGGTCCCTGTTTTTTTTAAGCGGACGCTGCCGGCGCATTCCATTTATGTGGCGAACTTAATTATGTGTTTTTAGAATTTTTGTTTTTCTATATCGTAGTTAGGCTATGCCTATAGGTGTAGATCGCCGCATCACGATCATTCTAGCCCAGAACAGCCTTGTAGAACCTAGAAAGGAATAAAAATTAATTTCCTTTGTTTTTTTTTCCTGTTGTCATTGTGCAATTGTTTTCTGTGCTTTGAAAATTTTCAGATTGGTACCTTCTGGAAGTTTTTTACTTCCCGGACGTGCAGTTGGATTGAAAGGCGTCGACGATGACGGGACAAGAGGCTCGTCCGTCGGGACCGACTGCAGAAAGGGAGGCGTTTTTCGAGGCATCGAATGATAGTCAGGATGGGCAAGTATGCGTCGGCCGGGTGAGTATTCGTACACCTGTTTTTTGTAAGGACAGGCCTGCCCTGTGGTTTGCCAGTCTTGAGTCGCAATTCGTTATTAATAAAATCACTCAGGAAGTGACAAAATTTTCTTATGCCGTGGCACAATTAGATATTAGTTGCACCAGGGAGGTCGAAGCATTGATTATTCGACCCCCTGCCGATTCCCCGTACACCAAGTTAAAACAAGCGATTGTCTCGAGTTTCTCGCAATCGCATGAGGAAAACATCAGACAGTTATTAGGTGGCGAGACAATCGGGGATAGGGAGCCGTCCTCGTTTTTACGGCATTTAAGGACGCTCGCGAATAAAAATTTTCCGGAGGAGGTTCTCAAATCGATTTGGCTTAGACAACTTCCTCTGCAAATCCAAATTGTTTTAGAGGCGCAGCCATTGCAGGAATTAAATATAACGGCACAATTAGCGGATCGCTTATTTGAAATTATATCGCAAGATCCGTCGCAGTCTTGCAGTGTGCGTACAGCCGAACCGTCCAAACCTTCCAAGATTTCGGAGTTGGACGAAGTTAGAAGCCAGGTTTCCACGCTGGCAGGGATGGTTGCATCGGCCATGGATAGTAGTTCTCAAGATGTCCGGTCGCTTAATAAGAATCATTCCTGTAACAAACAAAATCGCGGCCGAAGTCGTAATAATAATAATAGTAGGTCGCGTGTTAAAAATCAGAATTTGTGCTGGTACCATAATCGTTTTGCCGGTAGGGCTTCGAAGTGCGTTCGGCCCTGCAATTGGAAGGCAGCACAATCTGGGCAACGCATACCTCGGTCGGTAGCAACTATGAGCGACCGCGGATTTAAAAGTCGTAGGTTGTTCATTAGTGATCGGGCAACTAAAATAAATTTTTTAGTAGATACAGGTTCGGATATCTGCTGTTTCCCGCGACGCTTAATAAAGGGTCGTTTAGGGGAGAGCGGGTTTGAGTTGTTTGCCGCAAACCAGTCATCTATTAAAACCTACGGCACAACCACTCTTCATTTAGACTTCGATTTAAGAAGAGAGTTTACTTGGAACTTTGTAATCGCGGATGTTAGCACTCCAATTATTGGCTCAGACTTTTTGAGCCACTATAATTTGTTACCCGACTGCCGTCGACAACGGATAATCGATGGGGTTACCAAACTGAACGTTGTAGCAACTGCAGCAAACGTTGCGCAGTCCAGTGTTAGGGCCATCGTACTCCCGAGTAACAGTTATACGGATTTGCTTTCAGATTTTCCCGATATTACGCGCCCACCAGGTATTGATAGGGTAGTCAGACATTCGACTAGGCACCACATCGAAACAACAGAGGGACCACCTATTTCGTGCAGACCACGACGGCTGGCCCCCGATAAACTTCGTGTGGCGCAGCATGGTTCGAGCTGGTACAGCTAGGCCTTCGGATAGTCCTTGGTCATCACCCTTGCACCTAGTTTCTAAAAAGGATTCAACCTGGCGTCCGTGTGGCGATTACCGGATATTAAACGCGCGAACTATCCCGGATAGATATCCGGTTAGGCATATCGGTGATTTTGCTAGCAACTTAGCTAAGTCAACGGTATTTACGACCGTAGATTTGGTTAAAGCTTACAATCAAATTCCCGTGTTTAAAGGGGATATTTGCAAAACTGCGATTATAACACCGTTCGGGTTATTCGAATTTCCCTACATGACATTCGGTTTACGAAATGCAGGTCAGACTTTTCAACGATTTATCGATGAAGTCGTGCGAGGCCTCGATTTCTGTTACGCATACGTTGATGACATCCTGGTACATTCCGTGGATAAGCCGAGTCATGCGGAACACCTCAAAATACTGTTCGGTAGGTTACGACAGTTCGGTGTTGTTATTAACCCGGCAAAGTGCGTTTTTGGTACATCTGAGGTTACCTTTTTAGGTTATCAGATCAATGCAGAAGGCACAAAGCCGCCTAACGAGCGAATACAAGCGCTCGCAGAGTTCCCGCCTCCTAAAACTGTGCAGGGAATGCGACGTTTTTTAGGAATGTTAAATTTCTACCGCAGATTTTTACCCGGTGCAGCGAAATATCAGGCACCTCTGGTTGATGCGATTTCATCCACTCAAGGGAAAGGTACACAACCATTCCCTTGGACGGATGCCTTAGAAAAAGACTACATAGCTTGTAGGGATAGTCTCACAACAGTTACTTTGTTGTCACACCCTGATAGTAACGCGCAGTTAGGTTTATTTACCGACGCGTCAGGTACTCATGTAGGCTCGTGTTTACAACAACGTAAGAGCGAGAATGAGAGTTGGCATCCCTTAGCCTTTTTCAGTAAAAAATTAACACAAAAGCAGAAGGAGTGGCCCGCTTATTATAGGGAACTCCTAGCTGTTTACGAGAGTGTTCAGCATTTCAGACATTTCTTGGAAGCGCAACATGTGACCATATTTACGGATCACAAACCTCTAATTTTCGCGTTTAAACAGCGAAGAGAAAAGTTACCACCGGTTCAATTAAACCAGTTGAGTTTCATTAGCCAATTTACCACTGATTTCGTGTACGTTAAAGGCGACGACAATGTAGTGGCAGATGCGATGTCGCGCATAGAGGCAATTTCTCTTACAGACGACTACGCTGCTCTGGCTGAAGCTCAGAAGGTGGACGAGGAACTTGTTACGTTGCGAGCAGATTCTTCTTTGAAATTAGAATCTGTTCCTATTCCAGGAACGGATATTTCTGTAACATGCGATGTATCAACGGGGAAACCGAGACCGTATTTACCCGCATCCTTTCGACGGCCTGTATTTCTCAGATTGCACAATCTCGGCCACCCTAGCGCGCGCACAAGCGCACGCCTGGTCGCAGATCGTTACATCTGGCCGTTACTTAGGAAAGATTGTATGTCTTGGGCACGTTGTTGTGTCTCATGCCAGCGTAGCAAAATTACCAGGCATGCTTCATCTCCGTTAGGCAATTTTGCCAGCACAAGTTCTCGTTTTCAGCAGGTACATTTAGATATAATCGGACCGATGCCGCATTCAAACGGTTTTACGTACTGCCTCACCGCAATCGATAGATTTACGAGGTGGGCAGAGGCATGGCCGATGTCATGTATCACTGCTGAAGAGGTAGCAAATACCTTTGTCAACGGGTGGATTTCGCGATTTGGTGTACCGCTCGTTGTCACTACTGACCAAGGCAGACAGTTTGAGTCTACCTTGTTTAATGAGTTGTTACAGTTTTGCGCAACTAAGCGAATTAGGACAACCAGTTATCATCCGCAAGCTAATGGGATGGTAGAACGTTTACACAGACAGCTTAAGGCTGCTTTAATGTGCCATGCAGAGACATGGAGTAAAGCCTTACCGCTGGTTCTGCTAGGTATTAGAACAGCACTCAAGGAAGACTTGAAATGTTCTGCTGCCGAGTTATTATATGGAGAGCCTTTGAGACTTCCAGGGGATTTCGTGGTACCATCCTTGCCAACCAGTGATAGTAGTGCGCATGATTTTTTGGCACAGCTACGTAAGGTTGTGGCAGATCTTCGACCAATTCCTGCGTCTCGGCATTCGTCTCCTTCAGTTTTCACTTTTAAAGAAATGTCGACCACTACGCACGTGTTTTTACGTGACGATACGGTCCGACGTTCTCTTCAGCCACCCTATACTGGACCATATAAGGTCCTCAGTAGAGGGGCAAAAACCGTCACGATTGATGTGGGGGGAAAAAGGCAGGAGGTAAGCGTGGACAGAGTTAAACCAGCACATCTCGAGGCTGAGGATGATCATGTATCGACCTCAGTGCAACCAGGCAGCAACCCATTGGACGTACCTCTCACGGTGCCTGTTCCTCCGGTCGGAAATTTAATTCCATTGCCTGCCTCGAAGGAGTCTCCTCCACCAGCCTTGGATCCTGTCGTTTCGACGCGTTCTGGACGTCGAGTCAAATTTAGGGATGTTTTGGATCTGTGAATCCTTAGTCCCGAGATAATTTGAGTTTTAGTTAATGTAAATTGTTATTTTGTATAATTTGGTTGACCTGACGTCCCGAATTTCAACTTCCTCTATGGTCATCACAGATTTGTTTGATTCTGAATGACTATGGGACAATTTTGTTCATCCTTCCGATTACGGGCGGCCTCCCTTTTTGGTGGGGATGTTCGTCTTCGTGGGGGGGTGATGTGGCGACCTCGCCTTATTTTATAATGTTCGAACTCCTTGTTGACAGCTTAATTTTCTCATCCGATATATTTGAATGTTTTCATATGTCGATGGTAGAATTAGTTGTCAGGGATTCTGACATTATTTTTCAGTAGTAACATATTTTTCTTGAAGCAAAAATGCTTTTCTAAGGATATAAAGAAATTATTAAGTTTCGCGTGTTCTCAGCATGAAAAGCTGCTGAGATACGTTGAATGTATATAGAACATAATATTACATCCAATAAACAATGTTAAAGTTATAATAAACACCTAGCATTGTTATTCTGCATTTCCTGAGTAAAAGAATATATCCGGTCCACTTCTGCGTAAAGGACCGCGCACTAAAAGATAAGTACCCAGACCTTCCTATTAATCTAGAAGAGGATCTTTCTCTGTTCTTCCCCGGCTCTTACGCCTCAGCCGTAAAACGCCGGAACTGCAAGTGCCATCCCATTCCTGTCTCCATATTTAAGTAGCAGTAGATAGGGTTGGCACACATAAAGTAATTGGGATTTCCCGGGAGTTTTCCCGGAGGTCCCAAACACTCAAATTAGGGCAGTCGATCTCTTTCAAATAGTTATTTATGATACTAGTGCGGTAAGTTGGTTAGAGTAGACGAATGTAAGCCCGAGAAGAAGTCGAGGGATTACCATAGTCACGTGTTTGTTAAAACCAATATCCACACGTGTGTCATACATTTTTCAGAAAATTTGCGAAAAATCACTACAATTGGTAATAAAACAAACATAAATAATGTAATCAAAAATTCAAGTAGGGTTTCGTAACACAGTAGAGTATTCTATAACTATGATTTTTCGCAACCACAAAATTAACTTTGTTTTTCATAGTGTTTGTATGAAAAACAAAGCAAATCTTTGCGGCCGCTATATCTCAAAAACTGCTGACTGTATATCGTTCAAACCAATTATCGTTAAAGGTTTTTATTGAGATCTACAGAATATATTTTTTCTAGATTTTTCACTCCCTTGCTTTAGAAGTTTTACACATTTTACCACTTTAGACGCGCCTATCTTTTAAATGATTGACTTTGAAAAAATCATTTGTTCTCAATGTCATTTTTAAAGACCTATCCATACATATCCATAGACGTATCCATACACGTATAGGTTTGAAGAAAAACATTTTTTTTTTGTTTTAGTTCCATGTAGTCCTAATAGTTTCGGAATAAAATGGCTGTGACATACGGACGGACAGACAGACAGACAGACATGGCGAATCTATAAGGGTTCCGTTTTTTGCCATTCGGCTACCGGAACCCTAAAAAGTCGAAACAATCTTTGACGTTTCTAAAATGAAAATGCCGCCACGTGTTAATACACGTGACCACTAAGACGAAAGATGTAGTTCTAATTTTTAATAAGATTAGAACTACATCTTTCGTCTTAGTGGTTAGTATTAAAGTGAGACAAACTTTTAGTTTTAGGGAAATTAAAAAATAAAAAGTGGCCGAGTGCGAGTCAGACTTTTGTCTCGCACACGGAGGGTTCCGAACCGCAGTATAATAATAGATAAGTATAATATTACATTATATTACCGTGTCAATACCAAACATGCTTATTAACTACAACGCCATCTAACAAATATTTAACGAACTTCTAACACCAACTAAGTGAACGTTAACACATAGGTAGGTTATTAATATTATTTATTAATAAGTTAAACAATCGTTCATAGATGGCGCTATAGTAAAAACACGTTTTTTGTATGGGGACCCCCTTTAATTTTTAACTTTGTTCTGTTTTTTAGTATTTGTTGTTATAGCGGCAACAGAAATACATCATCTGTGAAAATTTCAACCGTCTATCACGGTTCATGAGATACAGCCTGGTGACAGACAGACAGACAGCGGAGTCTCAGTAATACCCGTTGGTACCCTTTGGGTTCGGAACCCTAAAAACCGTAAAGGATATGCGCGGTGCGTGCGGTAAGTATTTACCGCGCCGGTGTATGGTGCGTAATTTTTTACATTCGAACAATCATAATCAGCCGGTATCAGTCCACTGCTGGACATAGGCCTCTCCCAAGTCATGCCACTGAGCTCGATCTACGGCTCTTTGTTTCCAGTCACTGCCCACTGTCGTCACTCCACCTGGTCACAGGGCGTCCTACACTAAGTTTACCGATTCGCGGTCTCCACTCTAGAACCAGTCTACCCCAACGGTTATCGGTCCTACGGCAGATATGACCAGCCCACTGCCACTTCAGTTTGCTAATCCGATGAGCTATGTCGATCCCGCAGAGAAACACCGAGCATAGCTCTCTCCATAGCTCGCTGAGCGACTTTAAATTGGTGGACGAGTCGAAACGTGAGTGTCCACGTCTCGGCTCCGTATGTCATGACATGACAGGTAGGACGCACTGATTAAAGACTTTTGTCTTTAGGCACTGTGGTATATGCGACGAGAAGACTCGACGGAGTTTTCCAAATGCTGCCCAGCCCAGCTGAATTCTTCTCTGGATTTCCTTTTCGAAGTTATGTTTGCCTAGTTGGAGCGTCTGCCCTAGGTAAACATACTTTGTGACAACTTCGAGTGGGATTCCATCTACGGCAATCGGTTCCGGAACAACGTGCGCGTTGTACATGACTTTGGTTTTACCTAAATTCATCCGGACACCGATGCGACGAGAAGAATCAGCTAGGCCATTCAACATCTTTTGTAAGTCCTGCAGCGTCTCTGCCATAATGACGATGGCATCTGCGAATCGTAAGTGAGAAATGTACTTGCCGTTGATGTTGATGCCACAATTTTTCCAGTCCAGCGTCTTAAACATATCCTCCAAGGCGTTAGTGAACAGTTTCGGGGATATGACGTCCCCCTGTCTCACTCCTCGACGCAGGTGGATATGTTTAGTTCGCTGGTTCTGTACTTGTTCACTCATCGTTGCGGCATTATACAGACATATCATCACTTCGATATATCGTCAGTCAACTTGGCAACGCTGCAAGGACTCCAGAACAGACCAGGTTTCGATTGAGTCGAAGGCCTTATCATAGTCCATAAACGCTAAGCACAGGAACCGATTGTACTCTTCGGTCTTCTGTACAATCTGCCGCACCGTGTGGATGTGGGCTATGGTGCCGTAACCGCTTCGAAATCCGGCCTGTTCCGGAGGTTGGAACTCGTCGAGTCTTCGCGCAAGACGGTTCGTGATGACCCTTGAAAACAGCTTGTAGACATGGCTAAGAAGCGAAATCGGGCGGTAGTTTTTCAAAACGGGGATTTGTCTCCTTTTTTGAAAAACAAATCCACCATGCTCCTGTTCCATGCCTGTGGAGTTCTCCCAGTAAAGAGAACAAAATTGAAGAGCTGTTGCAGTTGGCTTACAGCTGGGGCTCCTCCAGCTTTTAGAAGCTCCGTTGTGACTCCGTCTTCACCTGGGGCTTTTCCATTTTTGAGCTGTTTAAAGCCATCACGATCTCATCTCGGGTGACTTCGGGCAGGTCTTCTGTGAAGTGGCAGGTCAAGGTGGCTCTACAATCCTCAGTATCGGGTACGGGCTTTGAAGCATGCGATGCGTATAGCTTGCCGTAGAAGTCTTCAACTTCCGACAGAATCTCCGACTTGGATGCGACGACGTTCCCCGTTGACGTTGTCAGCTTTGTGAGGTGGCTTCTACCCAGAGGCTGGGCGAACACTTTCGACCCCCGATTCAGCTCAATTGATTCTTTAATCAAGAGCGTGTTAGAGGATCGGAGGTCTTGTCGTACCAGCTTCTTAATGGTTTTGTTGCGCACCTGGTTAATTGACAAAGCTGACAAAGGGTCTGTTCGTCTCTCTTCCATTAGTCGAAGTGTTTGTGCCGAAAGTTTGGGCTTTTTGCCCGTACGCTTGCTCTCGCAAAACTTCGTCCCTTCATCCCTGAAGATTCCACCACTTCTTCGAGTTTCTGGTCTACGTCATCTGTGGTTTCCAAGGCAGCGAAACGATTTTCCAATTTTAATTGGAATGTTTCGGGTCCAACAACGGTTTAAAGTAGGTTCGGTCGGAGCGTAGACTTCATCAATCGGGATCTTTCGGCTTTGAAGTCGATATCCAGAGAGCCTCGTACAAGTCGGTGATCACTTCCAGTATTGAACCTACTGATCACTGAGATGTCTCTAAATATGCGCCGTTTGTACGTAATGATGAAGTCAATCTCATTTTTAGTCAGTGTCGGGGCTTTGCCACGTCCACTTCCTTTGGGGCTGTTTCTTGAAGAACGAGTTCATCAAGAAAAGCCCCTCTTTCTCGAGAAAGTTGACAAGCATTTACCCCCTGTGATTCCTACTGCCAAGTCCGTGTGGTCCGATTGTCGATTGTTCACTGCTGGTCTGTACTCCCACTTTGGCGTTAAAGTCTCCCATGACAACGTTGTAGTGATCCTTGGAGGTGGTATGTAAGGCTCTAGAGATGTCTTCATACGTGTACTCCACCTCGTCATCCAAGTGTGCCGAGACCAGTGCGTAAACCTGGATAACCTTGAGGCTGTACCTCTCGGTTAATCTAATTATGAGATACGCTTCCCTGGTCGACACACTGGAGATTTCTACAACGTTGTCACTGAGAACCTTGTTGACCAGAAACCCGACACCGCCTTGGGATAGCTGGTCTCCTTCTCTGTAATACATAAGATTCTAGAGTTATGGTGTCCTCTCCCTGTCTTCGGACTTCACATAACCCCAGAATGTGCCATCTTATGTGTCCCAGCTCCTCCTCCAGCTGCGCCAGATGATCATCCAGCCGAATCGTGCGTCCATTATATGTTGCGAGGGTCAGTTTGTTTTGGCGGCCTACCGTAGCCCGGAGATTCTTAGCACCCCCTGCCCTGCCGTTACCGTGACTGCCGCCGTGGTCAAGAATAGCAGGGCGGCCGGGAACTGGGGGCCGCGGCATATTGTGACTTTCTATACTACTTCTTTCATCCCTTGGGAGGGATATGGCCTAATCGCCACGCTGGGCAGGCGTGTTGGCGATCGCAGGACGTAGCTTGTGGACGCACCGGTGACGCTGCTGCGTCGGCAGCGGGCAGGTGAGGTTGGCTGGGAGCACTGAGGTGGTATGTGTGCTCCCTTACATCCCAACAATGTATATATACAAGGTGTAACATAAAGGTGTAGTAATATTGAAAGGTGTGTATGTATAGCATGTCACGAATCCTATACCTAAATATCAAATCGAAACTTTATTTCACCATACAAAGTTTAAAAATTAATTTTTCGCAATATTTTGGACAACCCTAACTGTTAATTGTTAAACACCCGCACCCCCCGGATTAACAATTTACAAAAATATTAAGTGTGTGACACTTAAAAGAAACATAATATTTAACCATAACTGTTCTTTCGCCACTGGTCGCCGCCATTTTTCTTCTCTTCCTTTCTTTCGTGTTGCTATTGGCTGGCCGTATTTCAAGGACATGGCGCTCGTATTCGATTTGCCCGCGGTATTTCAAAGAAGTGATCGTTTCCGTACCCAATTGGCGAACGGCATTCACAAAAAATGATTTATGGCTTGTACCTTTGACCTAAATATTTTTTTTTATTTTAAATTATTTTAGTCAGTGAATAAGTTTACTACTTGTACTATTATTTATTCTGTGCGTTTACGTCTGCTAATCAGCTGACATTTGGGTTATAAATAGCGAAGTTTTTGGAAAAGTTTAACTTGTCATAACTCTGGATCCATGCTGCTGAGGAAAGCGACACTTTGCAGGTAGATTATACATCAGGCTAGGTATACACAGTTTAAATATTACTACACCCTTATGTTACACCTTGTATATATTTTAAATAACTATTTTGAAGAGCCTTTTATCTATTCTCTTCGTTCATAGAGGGGAGCGATATAAGCCGAGTGTATGTATGTATCGAGGGCGCGGGGCGCGGGGCGCGGCACTCACTCGGGAACTGCACGATCTCGGGGTAGAGGTGGTGCGTGAGCAGCGGGTCGGGCAGCTCGCGCAGAAACGTCTTGAGCAGCACGGCGGCGCGGTGCGGGTCCTCCTCGAAGTCCACTGGCTCGCCGCGGTTGCAGCACTCCACCATGCGCTTGAGCGCGCTCAGCGACGTCGACCGCCGGAAGATGCCCTCCGTCTCGAGCGCTGCAACAGACCGAGGGCTGAGCGGGGCGAGCGGCTCGCGCGCGGACCCAGGGCGCACACTCACCGTCCGGCCGCGACAGGAAGTCGACGCACTGGCGCACGATGGGCGGCACGGCGTCGCGCGCGTCCGGCTGGTGGCGCCGGATGTGCTCCAGCGACACGCCGAACTGGTGGTCCGGCGGCGGCGCGCGCTCCTCGTCGCGCTGCTCGCCGCGCGCAGCCGCCGCCGCGCGCTCCGCCGCCAGCCGCACGCCGCGCCCGCCGCGCGCCACCAGCGCCCGGTCGTGCCTGCGAACACATTCCACGATACCGCCCGTTCGACCGCTTCCGAACCGGACGCGTCGCGGCCGAAACCGGGTCGCGCGGCCGACGGCACGTTCGAAAACGATACGAAACGAGCGATAGTCGTTTCGATATCGAACGACGCCGCTCGGGCTCGGGAGTACTCACTCGCGCACCGGCTCGGGGACCGCCAGCGAGTCCAGGTCGAGGAAGTCTCGCAGCTCGTGCAGGTAGTTGACGTAGCGCATCTTGCGGCCGAACTTGACGCTGATCGCCGGGCGCAGCATCTGCCACACGACGCGGATCAGGTTCGTCGGGTGCACCAGGTAGAGCGCCTTCAGGTTCTTTTTGTACTTGCGGTCGAAGGCGCGGTACGCGCGCCACAGCCACGACAGCGGCGGCTTGTTCTCGCCGGTCAGGCCGCAGTGGAAGTACACCACCGTGTAGTCCTGCTCCACGAACTTGTCCAGCGTGAACACGAGGAACCTGCGGAGGGCGAGAGCGGCGGTGAGCGCTGGCGGGGCGGGGCGGGTCGGGGCGGGGGGACGCACTCACCGCAGCAGCGTGTCGGGGTCGAGGTTGCGCGAGGGCGGCAGGCGGCACGCGGAGATGACGATGACGCGGCGGCCGAGCTCGTCGTCACCGACCACTTCCACCAGCCCGCGGCTCTCCAGCTCCGCGAACCGCTCCTCGTCGTAGGAGTCCAGGATCTGCGGGACGGGACGACGCTCGGATCACCGCGCATATATCTCGGAGGGGGGGTAAGGGGCGGTATCGGAGAGGGCGGACCTCGGCGTAGGAAGGCGGCGCGCGCGCGAGCTCCTCCTCGAAGTTCTCCTCGATGGTGCCGTCGCTGGCGGAGCGCGGCAGCCCGTCCTCCGGCACCAGCTCGGGCAGCAGCTCGGGCGGCAGCGGTGCTGCAACAAGACGCGCGCTCACACAAAAGTCACTCCCACATACGCACACATATTACTACTTAAGATAACTATTTCCGATAATCTAAAGTTTAGAAGCGAAAAGCCCTTGATAAAAACTTTTTATCAAAAAAACTGTAATGCCGAAAAAACTGAGAAGCAAAAAAAATTCCCTTTTAGGGTTCCGTACCCAAAGGGTAAAACGGGACCCTATTACTAAGACTTCGCTGTCCGTCTATCTGTCACCAGGCTGTATCTCATGAACCGTGATAGTTCTGAAAGTTCAAGCTAAAGTGACAGTGGGCTGGTCACATCTGTCGTAGAACCGATAACTGTTGGGGTAGACGTATTTTAGAGTGCCCCAGCGCCATCTAGATGCTTTTATACTAAGTTTAGTTGGTGAGTATAGATGGATGTTTGTTAGTCTTTCACGCAAAAACGGCGACACGGGTTTGGATGAAATTTGGAATACAGATACTTTTTACCCTGGATTGACACATAGGATACTTTTAATCGTGGGCGAAGCCATCGGGCTCAGCTAGTATCAAACATGATGATGAAGTTCATTCATGATAGAGTGCCTAGACAGTATATCTTTACGAAACACTACTTACACTAACTAACTACACGAAGAACCCAGTGATAACTCTAACATATACATGAAGTGTGGATACACACAGATGGATCTAAAATGAATACAAGATCAGGTGCCAGGGTATTTTCAGACTTCAATATCCATATAGCAACACCCCGGGGCGCATACGACTCCATATCCTGGGCGGAATGTGTACGTATAATCCAGGCGGCCTCAGCAGTGCATATCTAAAGCCAAAAATCCCCCGATAACTGCGTAAAAATCTATGACAGATAGTCAGAGTAGGAACCAACCAGCCACTGTTTGAGCACACTCCACTCAGAATAAGCTCAGCCAAACCCACACAAAAGGGCTGACAGACGGCCTAGTTGTGAAACTGGCCCGCACACCGAGTACTGTTGTTTCAGTACCAACACCACATAACTCGACAATAAGAGACTTCGAAAAAGATTATACTTTCGATTATCTACCTACATCACTGTAGTACAGTGCAACGCATATATTAAATACTTATTTTGTCAGCTATTCATTAAAAATAATAATCATACAACAGTTATAAAGGTAGAATATACGGCCATGGACATAAGATTGATAATAAATATAATGTGCACGTGTGTGATGTGATTAGGAGCACAGTGTATGATGTACTCACACAACGGCTGCACACAGAAAGAGAGAGAGACAGGCGGTGGGGTGGAGTGAGATAGTTACCGAGGCCGGTGGGTTGTGTCAGCTCCGAGTCATCAAACTCTAGGTTGGGCTCGTAGTCATGGTACTCCGAGAGGCTCGTATACTGCTCCTCCAGGACATCGGCACTTCGCTGGCGAGCTGACGACAACAAACATACACGCTTCACCTGTTGCACTAGCTAGACTGTTCATGAAATACCATCTTCATTCTCCTTGTAATGTTTACATATTATGTTCACTAGGTGAATGTCCAACTGAACGTTATCATCGTACATTTTCTGCTTGAACCTGACAGCCAGTCTTCATCCACATACAGTCTTTCCATATGTGTCAACCGGTTTCTATGGTTCCATAGCTAAATGGCACAAAAATTGAACCCTTATGCTCGTCATGTCTGTCTGTATGTCTGTCTGTCCGTCCGTCACAGCCACTTTATTCAACTATTAAGACTACAGTTGTATTCTGAGAACCGCTTTACGATTTTTATATAAAAATAACAAGTAATATTTTAAAAAACCTTTTTAAACACAAGATTTAACATAACCTAGGACCAGAGTAAGTCGAGACAACTCCAACGAGCCCAAACACGACGAGTATAACATGTGTAGTTTAGGAGATCCTTTGGCGACCATTCAGCTCCATCATCAGATCAGCACCATATCATCATAACACGCGATTCACACATGTATGCAAAATTTCAGCTCAATCGAACCCCTGGAAGTCGCTCTAAAATCAATCGCAAGATTTGTGACGGACAAATTCGCCGTTAAGTAGAGATAAAGCTTGTAAAAGAATAAAAGACTAGGGGGGGCTCCCCATACAAGCAATTAATTTTTTTAATGTTTATTTAACCTATACATGTGGTGTGGTCTTTAGATAGGTCTTTAAAAATGACAATAAGGTTCCTAAACCCATTTTTTCTTAAAGTCAATCATTTGAAAGATAGACAATTCTAAAGTGGTAAAATGTGTGACCTCTAACTTTTAAGTAAGGGAGTGAGAAATTTAATTGAGAATATATAGTTTTAGGAACCTTAATGTTATTTCTAAAGACCTATCTATAGACGAGTGTGAGGCTGACCTAGGCAAATGTATCACGACCAGATTGGAGACGTTTTAAAGAAAAGCCAAGTCAAAAGTATAGGTACTTTATGGACCAGCGAGCATGTATGAAAGCATTCATGAAAGTGGAAGAAGCGAAAGAGGTAGGTCAGGATTGTAGCATATGGAAAGTAGTAGTATTTTTTAGTTTCAGTTTCAAGTATGGATAGCCCCCTTAATCGTTATATTTTTTAATGTTTGTATAAAACTTGTAAAGGAAATATGTGAAATAACCAGTAACCCTGTATATGTATCTCACCTAGTAGTTAGATTAAATATTGAAATATGCTGTAATTGACAACAATAAAGGGATCTCAACAAATGAGGTGTATTATATCTATTTATTATATTTATATCTATCCTAGTTGGTTGATATGATCAAACAACCTACCTACATGTTTACATTAAATGTATTCATAGATAGATAAATAGATAAACTCTTTATTGTATACCAAGAAAGAAACTTAAGTCTAGACATATTAACATTTATTTAATCGGTGATACAATCGGCGGTCTTATCGCATAAAGCGATAGAAATTAATAATCTCTTCCAGACAACCAAGTGTGGAGTAGTAACAAAAACAAAGGGAGTTTGGTGATGGCGATTATTTGTTACAGGAAACTGCAATAAAACATATTACTTATTATTATAAGCATGATACTTACTATATACATAATATATGCTGGTACATACATACAAATACCATAGCAAAATATATTTTATATTATACGGACATACTTATACATTATTTACACTATACCTACCTATACAGGTGTATAAATTAACACACATGTAAATATATACATAAATATATATAATCATATATATATCAATAAATGCATACAATATATTATTATTTTAAATTATACAATACATATACTATACATACATATATACACAACAAATACATATACACAGCTATAAATTTCAAGTCTCTAACAAAGTGTGATCAGCAGATCAGCACGTTCGGGACAAAAAATGCTTTTTTAACTAACGATTTAAAGTGCGAGAGAGATTTAGCACGTCTAATATCTACAGGTAGTTCGTTCCATAACCGGCGGCATGCACCGTAAATGATTTGTCGTAGAACCGTGAGGAGTGTGAAGGAATAAGTAACTGTAGATTTTCTGAGGATCGAAGAGGTAATGGATTAGAAAGATGTAGGAACTGGAAGCGCTCCTTAAGGTAGAGAGGAGTAGATGGAATAAAAAGGACAGAATATAAAAGGGAAAGTATATGACCATTTCTACGAAGACGAATAGGTACCCATTGTAACTTTTTACGGTATTCAGAAATATGATCGAACTTGCGTAATCCGAAAATAAAACGAATACACAGGTTTTGGAGACGCTCAAGCTTATCAAGTTGTTCCTCAGTCACATCCAGATAGCAGGTTTCGGCATAATCAAGAATGGGGAGTAGGATAGAGTTTACAAGTGCAGTTTTGGTGGAAATTGGAAGGAAGTTACGTAACCTACGAAGTGAGCCTGCAGAAGCAAAAAGTTTTCGACTGACTTCCGCTAATTGAGGCACCCAAGAAAGTTTCCTATCTAAATGTACCCCAAGATTTTTGACAGATTCACTTATTGGGATGTGAGTTCCATCGAATATAAACTTGGGAAGGCGGAACCAGTAGATTTTTGAGACCATTCGAGAACTGCCAATTACAATGATTTGCGTCTTTAACGGGTTGACGTTGATTCCGTAACATTTGCTCCACTCAAGAATATGTTGCAAGTCAGTGTTGGTGTGCATAATAGATTCAGTTAATTCGGAAAGTGGTGATTGTCTATAAATTTGCAAGTCATCGGCATAAAGGTGGTAGGAAGAAGAAAATTTTGACCAGAGCAGACACAGTACTGTGACCGGGACGAAAACTGGATTGAAATGGGTTAAGGAGGTTGTTAGTGTTAAGGAAGAAGGAGAGCTGCTGATGGACCAGGCGCTCGAGGACTTTGGAGAGGAAAGGTAAGATAGATATAGGTCGAAGGTCGGAAAATGATGACGGATTGGACTTTTTAGGCAGAGGGATGATTTGCGCATCTTTCCACAAAGCTGGAAAGCTACTAGTTTTGATGGACTCGTTAAGGATATACGCAATGACAGGAAGGATTTCGTCGAGAATGGGCATGATCATATTGCGACTAATGTTATCACTGCAGACTGCATTTGACACAATGGAGGTAATGCTTCTCTTAACATCACTGACAGTAAATTCACGAAAGACAAAAGGAATATAGTTAGGATTTGGAATAGAAAATAGATTGTCCAAAGTTGATGCTTTGTTAGAAGCGTCTAAATTATTTGAAGTAGAAAAATGCTGATTGAGTAAATTAATGTTGAAATTTTTAGGTAAATTATCTTGACGTTGTTTTTCAACTCCTAGCGAGCATAGAAATTTCCATACTTTGGACGGATCATCGTTATTGACAGAGTTCTGAATGTGGTGGCGTTGAGCATTCCTACACACCTTGTTGCAGTGATTACGAGACATGATATATTTTTTCTTATTCACGTCATTAGATTGTAACTTTAATTTGGTCTTGGCTACAGTCTTCCTATGCATTAAAATTTTGATTTCATTTGTAAGCCAAAGAGCAGGGAGATGTTTAATTTTTAAAGAACGTAATGGAGCGTGAACATTGAAGAGTTTTAAAAGGCAACTATTAAATATATCAACGATAATATGTAACGATACTTCGCACCGTGGCTTAATTGGCAAAAGCCCCGGAACATGTTATTCCGGAGGCTGCGGGTTCAAGTCCCGTCGGTACGATGAAATTTTGGAATGTGTTTAACAATTTACAAAAATATAAAGTGTGAAACATATTGAAAAACTTGTTGCACAGCTAATATTTTTGAACACAGTGAAGTGATTAACATATTGTGAGAGATAAGTGAAAATTATTAAAGGAAATCACAGTTTGGCAGGTGAGGTATTTCTTTATGTAATTACAACATAGATAGGGGCACTGTTTATAATTTTAAATATTAAAATTAATGCAAATAAATTTTTTGCTGTTTCCTTTTTCACACCTACCCGCCAAAAAAAGTAATATAATGTAAAAACCTATGTCAGTTCCCATTAAAGGCTTAGCGTGCTACCATCCTCAACTGCATTATCACTTACCAACAGGAGATAGTGGTGAAATGCAAGCCTAGATATATATTTTACAATAACAAATCATACTACAAGTGATATAGACTATACTTCATAGGTGCATGATATTACTAAATTAAGGGCCAGTTTTACCGGTTCCTGATAATGCCATAATTAGTTATTTGACACATGATGCCCTATAAAATCTGTCAGATTTCTTCATATTAGCGCTAGGAAGTGGTGAAACTGGCCCTAAATATATGAAATTTGTTACTAAATCATGAAAATAATGGCTGAACATATTTTTGGATGCACACAATTAAGCACACAAATAGCCAAGAGGATATAGAACGAGAAAACCTGCCGGCGTCAGCCTGACTTCTTCCACATCACTCACTGGAGATAAAAACATCACCACATTATGGAAAACAGACCATTGTTCATTTTGTATACTGGACAGTGGACATGTCCTTAACATCTAATAATTATACTCGTGTTATTGGAATATAAACGTAATGGTAGAGCTGGCAAGTACGACAACAATAACCAAAGCGTTGTGAATATATAGCATAAGTACCTACTTAGGCAGGAACAAGGCAGGTACCTACCTGCCTTGTTCCCTGTCACTATACTATTGTTTGCTTACCTTGGAAAGCCCTCACGGGGCTGAGTTTGGGATGATGTTCTCGATCCATCCTCCGAAGACGACAAGACCTACCCTGTTTCACGTCAATTGTTTTCTACCACTGATTCATAAATGTAGGTAAGTAGTACCACAATAATGATGACACTTCCTTTAGCTTATGCGCCTAGCTTACTATTGCTTTGGACGGTAACTAAAAACGCCATCGATTTCGGAAAATATAATCGCAAATCGACGAAAAATTAGAAAGAATAAAACTGATTAAAAACTGAATAAACAAACAACAAAACTTGAATTCGCGAATTGCAAACAGACAGACGGACTATTTTGATGTTTTTTATGACATTGACACAGATTACTATATGGGTAGACATTGACAACTGAAACTGACAACTCAGACACTCACGCCTAGTGGCAACGTGGATTTAAGTGCCTTATTCACGATCCATCTTGCAGCACGTCCCGCCAAGCACGATGCGAAAGTACCATGAATAGGATAGGCTTGACGTACGTCGATAATTAATATTAAATATATGCTGGATTGGCACAACCAATTTTGCATCCATTCAGGGTTTTTGGCGGGAACGAGAAAATGTGTACTCATCTAGGTACTCATTGTATTTTATTATTATGATAGATAACTAAACTAACTGTGAATTAGAAGTAGTCTCTGCCTAGACTACTTCAGATGAGCGGAAAAAAAAGCGTGATTTTATGTATGTACTAGCTGTTACCCGCGGCTTCGCCAGCGTTATTTGAGTTTTTATGACCAGTAAAGTCAAGATCGATGATCCTTTAGGTCAACGCCTATAAATTATGATACTTGTTGTCTCTTATAGCACAGAATAATGAATAGTACTTATAGAGACATTGCGAGTTCCTTGTGGTAATTTAATTGAAACCCGTGATATTGGTGAATGTCGTGTATTGCTTTTCTTGTTAATTTTTACAATGCAGACTTGTAGACTGTCAAACGTTGTATATGGAAATTATGGAATGAATGTATGTAATCGACTTTTTATAAAATAAAAGTTGTTAGTTGGAGAATAGATTATGTAGGGTAGATTTAAAAACATATTTATAGTTTGACGTATGGATTTTCTTCGATGACGATGATTGTTAAATATGTTAATATTTTATATTCGATGAAACAAACTGATGCAAATTTTGTAGGCATATATGTTCTACCCGTGCGAAGCCGGGGCGGGCTGCTAGTATTATCAATAAGATAAACAATCGTTCATAGATGGCGCTATAGTAAAAAACACGTTTTTTGTATGGGGACCCTCTTTAATTTTTAACTTTGTTCTGTTTTTAGTATATTTTGTTATAGCGGCAACAGAAATACATCATCTGTGAAAATTTCAACCGTAAAACGATATCGGTTCATAAAATACAGCCTGGTGACAGACAGACAGACGGACTGCGGAGTCATAGTAATAGGGTTCCGTTGGTACCCTTTGTGTTCGGATTTCGGAAACCTAAAAGTAGTTTGAGAATCATTTTTATTTAAGTCATAGATTTAATTATCAATTTTAATTGTATAGGTACATGTATAAATGTATTACTAGCTGTGCCCGGGACTTCGTTCGCGTGGGATAGTGTCTTTGGGTAGCATTAACTAATAAGACACATACGTATCTCAACTACATTGCACCGCACCACCCTATGCGAATCCCCGCTTCCCCCTCCCTTCACGTACCCTCCCTTCTCCCTTCCCTTCACTTCCACCTCCCCTCCCCCTCCTCTCACTTCCCCCTCACCTCCTTTTCTTCTAACATACCTTACCCTTCCCCTCCCCTCCCCCTTCCCTTCACTTCCACATCCCCTCCACCTCCCATCACCTCCCCTCCCCCACCACTCCCCCTACCCTTCCCTAACCTCCCCCTCAACTACCCCAACCCTCCACCTCCACTCCTTCTTCCCCTACACAAACTTTGAATGTCATATTATCCTCCCGCTTCAGTCCCTCTCCCCCTCCCCTCCCCTTTTCCTCACTCCCATCCCCTTCACCTCCCCAACCCCTTCCCCGTCGTCTCCAGCTCACCTCCCCTCCCCCACCACTCCCCTACCCTCCCCCTCCACTCCCCCGTCCCTCCCCCTATCCTACCTGTCCACTCCCACGTCCCTGCTCCTCCACTCCCCACCGCTCCCCCTCCACTTCCACTACCCTTCCCCTCCACTCCCCCTACCCTCCCTCTCCACTCCCCCTACCCTCCCTCTCCACTCCCACTTCCCACTCACACAAACTTTGAATGTCATATTTATTTATATCGAATCAGCAGCCTAAATAATAAGTTTCAAGTTAACTTTAAAAATGACGATACTTCCATACAACTTTTCATCCCCCCTTTCAACCTCTTATAACCCTCTTCTTGCATTTAAAAGTAGCCTATGTCCTTTTTCAGGCTCTAGACTGTCTGTGTACCAAATTTCATTTAAATCGGTTCAGTAGTTTTGGCATAAAAGTGAGACAGACAGACAGATCTAGTTACTTTCGCATAGTAAGGACAAATAAAACGCAGAGATGGCGCTTGCATAGATTTTTATAGCTCTCCTTTAAATATTGGCTAAATGTGAGATCCTGCATCGCACAAACGATATTTTCCGCAATATTGAAACTGATGCACTTTTTTTTTAAAGATTAATCGCAATGTGGGTTGCACATTAGTAGTAGTTTTGTTAACCCCTCCAACTAGATCGCCAGTCAGACACCTTATCCATTGGGCTTTGCACCTTTGCTTGTACTATTCATTATTCTGTGCCTTTGCTTGCTTCGTGATTAAACATCTCAAAATTTGAACTCGTTTAAAAACGTTTTCTCTTTTATTATCAGACTATCTGGATGTAATAAATAAGAAATTCAGTCATAGACATCATAGTACGAAATGATTAAATGAATTATTAACAACAATATAAAAATCTATATTATTTTTAACCGACGAAAAAAACGAAGGAGTTTATCAAGTCGACGAGTATATATATATTTTTTTATGTATGACCACGCATAACTTTTTACAGAGTAGTCTAATTTAAAAATTCTTTTTTTATTGGAAAGGGTATAACCCCAAGGGGGTCCCATTTAAATTTTAACGAAATTAGTCGAGCCGTTTTGAATAAATTAACAAAAATAATGGAGGAAGGTATCATTATTTTGATGATTTTATCATATCATCGATGTTTGTCAACAAACACTGGAAAAAACAAATAGCCGAAAATAAGGCTCAGTTACGTGTCTTGAGAGAGGCATATGTCCAGCAGTGGACTGATACCGGCTGATTATGATGATGATGATGATGATGATATTTTACAGATGGTACCATTTAAATTTCATCATGGTATGTTCTGTATCTTCAGAGATATGAAGAATAAACACCTCAAACTTAGTTAAGTTAATTAATTGAAATTGACTATCGTGACGTTGGCAGTCGGTTTTTTAATTTTTTTGTGTGATCTTAAATTATTTTTATTAGTATTATAGAGCATACATATTCTATATAACGTTTGTCTAGGCCAGGGGTAAGCAATGACGCCTGCTTTTAACATAGTAGATTATGGCCACAAAAAATTATAAAATAAAACTTTTTACCAAAAAAATTAAAACGCCAAAAAAACTGAAAAACAAAAAATTATTAAACTTTTTTATTTAACCTTAATAACAAATTTCTTAAAATACTGTTAGTATACCTAAGTATATATTTTTGTAATTGTTTTGATTTTTTAACTAAACATAATAACTAAGAACTTAAACTAATGTAAGTATGTATACCTAAGTAATTTTGAGTCGGCGCCAAATAATCAATAAGCAAAGATCACTAAATAACCTGTTAAATTTAAATTTGATTATTTCTTAGAAGAAATAATCAATTCAAATTAACAATGCAACGTGAAATCTCCAGCGATGAACATGAACATTCCAAAAAATGCGCTTCCACACGACCCACAGACTAAATAGAGATGCACGACCACTCGCAACGACGTGTGCCCGTCACGGGCCGTCACAGATTACTACAGTGCTACAAGGATCATTTGGCAAGTGGCCAAAATCAGTACTAACACCGTCATCTTGTAAAGTGTCACTTATGATTACTTTTGACAGGTAGCTGGAGATGATATTTGTTGTGGATATTTCGTGCTTTTATTGTAATAAAAATATCTCAAAATATGCATAATCTCAGTGATAAAAAGTGGTGTTAGAGAGTTGATGCTAAAAGTAGAATATTTTTATTTTAAAGAAAAGCAGTTTACCGCTTCGATTATTCAATTTGAAAAAGTAAATAGGCGCGTCGCAGCTGCAACAGGTTAGTTTTACCATACCATACCTTGTAAATGTCCTCGTTATTATGAAAAAATACTCATTCATATTTTGTTGCCTTACGTAAATACAGGGTGCGGTGTATTTTGAAAGTATTAACTATTCGAGTAAAATAATAATAATACTGTTTGTTAGGTCTAATTATTACCTACGATCACAAAAAAAAATCCCCTTAGCGTAAAGGGTTGAGCAGAAAAATCATTTTTTGTGAACCAAAGCGGCGAAAGGCAAACACATTTGAAAAAATGTCATATCTCATAAACTATCTAAAATGGTAGAACATACATGGGGTTCAATAGATGCGAAGTAAAGTCCTCTACCACCCTGCTTCGTTTGATCCATCGGTGCTAAATCACTCTGTAAACTACTTAGGTATTAAATTAACTTAACGTATGGATAAATACCTATCTACTTAATTGTGCTGCCCTTTTTTTCTCAGATATTGCGATTACCACCATATCATTGTGATCGTTATCCTATTGAAATGGTCTGAGCATCCATGAAACGAAAATTAGCCGAGGTAAATATTTTGAAGACATCCAATCAAATGCCAGAAATGGTACAGAATGCTTTTGCAATCATTGCGCGCACGCAAAGAAACTAGAAGAAGATATTTGGACGAACCTTTCATCATACAATTATGCTCTGACAGTAAAAAAAGCTGTTACGATGAATGTTTTGAAGATACAGATGGTGAAGAATTTCATATTATGCAATCTCTTCTCAATAAAGTTAATGCAGAACATAATTACAGCAAACACAATAATTAAAAACTGTTTTATTATTTAATATAATTTACATTATTTTTATTTTCATGTAATAAATCCTATATGTAATAATTTCATTACGGTCAAGTTAAACAATTCTCTAAAACTAGGGAGATTTTATTAGCTGCTAATTTTAATTCCACACCCACGCCCTCATGGTAATGTCATCCAAGTGCCAAATGATCCTTGTAGCACTGAATGTGTGGTGCCCGTTCGGGTTGCAGTCTCGCTGACATTAACTTCGTCACTCGGCATTTTCCAGCGAACTGGTGAGTCGCGCCATGCCTTCGCTGCGTATCACGCTTTACGTATTTGATTAATTTGCTTGTTTGGCGACGACTCAAAATTACTTACGTATACATACTTACATTAGTTTAAGAACTTAGTTATTATGTTTAGTTAAAAACTCAAAACAATTACAAAAATATATACCTAGGTATACTAACAGTATTTTAAGAACTTCGTTATTAAGGTTAAATAAAAAAGTTTATAAATTTTTTGCTTTTCAGTTTTTTCGGCAGTTTAATTACTTGTTAAAAAGTTTTATATGCAACTCAGTGTTGACATTAAAACAACAAATTGTTTGTTGGTTGGATTTTTTAGGTTGTGAATATTTTTTTTAAAAAAACCTTACTTGCAATGTGTATTGCACATTACTAGTACCTATTCTTGTTAACCCCTCCAACTAAAAAAAGAAAAGAAAGGAACGTTTTATTAGAATGTCGCCATAAAAAAAAAGATACTTACAATAAATATCAAAAATATTGCAATATATTAAAAAAGTGACCCGTATTTCGAGAAAAAATACTAATGCAAAATATATACAAAACAGTACTAATAGAAGTAAAGCAACATGGGGAATTATTAAAAGTAACACATCTCAAACAAATACCATTAAATCTTTTATTGAAAATATTCAAATAGATAATAAAGTAATAACCGAACCGTATAAAATAGCATCCACCATTAATAATCACTATTTAAACCAAAACAGTAACTACGAAGTCAAACACACGTAAATATTAATTAAAATAGTATATTCACTAATCCAGTAAACTACCAGGAAATAAAAAATGTAGTAAGATCACTGAAAAACAAAAAACGGAAGGATCTGATGGCATATCTGTACAGGTTATTAAAAATAGTATAGATTACATAGTAGAGCCTCTTACATATATAGTGAATCTGACAATAGAAACTGGATGTTTTCCAGACGAGCTCAAAAAAGCTTTGATAAAACCATTACATAAGAAAGGTCCAAATAGATAATTATAGATAATTATAGACCAATAGCTATTTTACCAAGTTTTTAAAAAATCTTCGAAAAAGTAATATTTAACAGAATCACATCTTTTTTGATAACTTCAACATTTTTGATGAAAATCAATATGGTTTTCGAAAGGGCAAAAATACTTCCTTACAAAATGCTGAAACAAGTGTGGGAAGAAATTAATGATAAAAAATCACTAAATCAAAACACTAAAGAGGTAGAAAAGATTGCGTCAGCTTTTGAGAATACGTCACTTGGGGTACCTCAAGGCAGTATTCTAGGACCACTGCTTTTCCTTGTATACATCAATGACAATGAAATTACTCCGCATCTTTGTGTTATGTTTGCCGATGGTGCTACCCTATATATTCCACAAAAAAAACCTGGATACCATTAACTTTGAACGAGAAGTCAACCAAACATTACAATCAATTACTAGTTGGCTAGACTCGATTAAATTGAAAGTAAATACAGACAAAACCAAACTTTTGCACTTCACTAACTATAAATCTCAACCTCTTTAAACTAAATATCTCAAACAATGGTCGCACAATTGAAGAAACCGATGAAACAAACTTTTTGGGAGTAACAATAGACAAATATTTAAGCTGGAAAAGTCATATTAGTAAAATAAATAGTCGCCTCACAAAATATTGTTACGCACTCTCTGTATTAACGAAAATTGCATCAAAATCTGTTGCCATAAATGCGTATTATGGATATGTTTATCCTCTGTTATTTATTATGTTATTTTTATTATGTTATGGGATAGTGTTTTGGGGAAATTCAGTGGATGTTCAATCCACATTCATATTGCAAAAAAGATGTCTGTGCAGCATCTGTAACTTGGACGACAGTGACTCCCTGAGAAGCATTTTCAAAAAAGATGGTTTCCTTACTTTAACGTGTATATATATATATTAGAGCTATGTCTATTTGTCAAAAGTAATGAATAATAAACATATATTTTAATGAAAAGTAAAATCGTGTTCATACCTTAAGAAATATTTACAATTATAACAAATGTATACCTCAGGTACATAATACAAAATTTCACAAGAGCTCATAGGTACAGGCATTAAAGTATACAACAATTTACCTACAGACCTAAAAACATTACACTCAAAAATGTTTAAACGTGCTTTAAAAGAATGGTTACTAGATAAAGAGTTCTATAGTCTTAAAGAATATTTTGATATTTAAATAGTAATGTAATATAGCATTTGTAAATAATTTATGAATCATTTAGTATTGTTATTGAGATTTATTATAAATAATTTGTTTTATCTTTTTTAATGTGGAAATTCTTAACAACTTTTGTGTTAACTTTTATTCTATGTCCGGAATGGACAAACTGTTGGGACAATATTTTAAATTTAAGACCTACACTATGTACAAAGTTTTACGCAACAAAACATTTATATTCTATTCTAAGCTAAATATGCTTGTGTCAGTGAGTTCACGTCAATAGTGCAATGGGTAGGTTGGGGATCGAACTCACGACCTCTCGATCGCCAGTCCGACACCTTATCCATTGGGCTATTGCCGCACAAATCGTTTAACATGTGCGAATGTAAATTTATAATTTTTTTAAACTTGAATATTTTTTTTATTTGATAACATGTTATGTAGCAATAGCTGGATCAGATTGGATGAATTTGCTTTCGGACAAGTCGCCTTGATTTTTATTTAGAAATAAAATTTACTAGAAATTTTATTGCTTGTGATTATTATAATTGTTTGTCTTGCTGTATCGTAACCGAAGTCATTCAAACACAGATACATATATTATATCTGTGCATTCAAACAAAGGTACGTGCCGAGTGTGACTCATCTTCTCTCCACATGGTCAGATGCAAATGTATCTAGTTTGGATACACGGCCGATTGGCGATATGCCTTTTCGATGTTGGTGCAGAGACGGAATTTATATTGTGATGATTTTATAAAGATGGAAAAATGAGAATGGGATGATAGCTTGGTTGTAAGATGTATTTTTTAGTTCGAATTAGAGCAAGATTGATTGTATTATTAGTTCTATGTATTTATTATGCGATTGTTTGTATGATTGTTAGAGTGATTTTGTAAATAATTGGATGAAATATTGTATGGATATTTGATTGTATGATTTTTGTCTGTATGGTCGTTTGTGTGATCGTATGAATGATTGATTGTTTGGTTGTGGTTGTCTGCATTGTAGCGTGTTTGATTTGATATTGCATTGTAAACCTGTTCGTGCGAATGGATGAATGATTGCATTGAATGTGATTAGATGAGTTTGAATGTATAGGTGACGTGTATGCAGCGACACTGTGACGTCGCAGCGCCTAACCACGTAGAGCGGTGGCGCGAAGTACAGCAGTCAAAAAACGCGCTTCAACCCGGAACGTTGTTTTGCTTGCAATAATCGACCTACCTTTACTTATATCTATCAACTGGCAACGAGCGGGATTGTTTTTTTTTACCTTAATTGCGTGCAATTTCTATTTGTCAATATTCGACCATAAAACCCAGGAATGGGTATTTTCGTAGGCAAATAGAAAAATGTTGTTAAACTCAACGACATACCGGCCGCTAGTTGGAGTGCGTTATTGTTGACTAATTTGTCGGATGAAACCTACCGACTATCGTCAATCGGCTGATGTGCGGTGTCTCGTTTGTGGATTAAAAAATCATACGGCGGTTAAGTGTAGATTTAAAAATTATAGGTGTCAAAATTGCGGGGAACAGGGACACTTAATAAAAGTCTGCCGAAACAAGACGAAGACGGACCGTGTTTCTATTCATAATGTAGCTGCAGTGGACGACCATGAATATAAGGAATGTGATCTCTTCAATCTGAGGTATGTCAACTGTGATCCTATTACTGTAGACGTAATAATAGGGACTCGTATGTTTTGTATGGAACTCGACTGCGGGGCAGGCCGGAGTGTGATGTCAGGGAATTATTATAAAACTCATTTTCAAAAGTATACGTTATCTGACACTAATGTAATATTTTGTTTATATAACAAACATAGGGTAGCCCCCCTAGGATATTTCACGTGGGATATTTTCTACAATAATATAAAACAGTCTCTTAATGTCTATGTGCTTAAAGAAGGTGGGCCACCGCTACTAGGAAAAGACTTTATGAAACATTTTAACATGTCTCTAGTTTCTGTGTGTAATTTTTTTTTTGACAGACGATAAGCAAGCGTTTGACCACTATCTCACCTGATGTTAAGTGAAGATGTGATCGACGATGTAGCACGATTGCCTAGAAGATACCTGTTCACTCGCGATTTGAAGACCCCCGGATTGTACTTCTATAATTGATGTAATTCTATAAGTGTAAATCCGCTCGGTGATGTGCAACAGATTTTGAACGAGTTCCCTGACCCTTGGAAAGACGAGCTCGGTTGTTTTAATAAGTTGGAAGTCGACCTGCATTTGAAAAAAAAATCTGTACCAAATTTTTTTAAGCCCCGTTCTATACCGTTTGCCCTGAAAGACAAAGTTGAAGAGGAATTAGATAGGCTAGTTAAAAAGGGAATTTTAGTTCCAGTGACATTTTCTGATCATGCGACTCCTATCGTTCCGGTTCTCAAGGATAATGGAAAAGTCAAATAACAGGAGATTTTTCTTGCACGTGTTAGCTTACTGATTGTTGAACAGGGCGGTGGGTAGTAGTAGTTTAGTGGTCTACCATAAACTTAATATGTCTGGAGCTAAATATTCACTTGGAACCACGTCCAAAACTACCTGCCTGTACTTCAGCTAATAGGTAGGACTTATTAATAAAATATAAAAGTCAGGACATCACCGAGAAAGCATTTTATTTGTACCTTCATCATTATAACAACAGTTTATGTACCATCAGGAGACTCGGGACCATTATAATAGACAATAGAACAAAGAGAACAGCAATATACCAATAAGTATTTAATGTAAAGTCACAAGGCTTTATAACAAGTTTCAACAAGACATGACACATATTATATTTCTTTGAAGTGTTTCACACTTTATATTTTTGTAAATTGTTAAATTTTTCTTAATTGGCAAAGCACCGGAACATGTTATTCCGGAGGTTGCGGGTTCAAGTCCCGTCGGTACGATGAAATTTTGGATTGTGTTTAACAATTTACAAGACATAACACATGAAAATCACTACCGATTTAGACAATTTATACAAAATATTATGGGGTTTCCCCCAAAAGGCCTCTACCACTCTGCCTCTACCTCATAGCCTTTCCTTACCACCCTCAACGAAGCTAAATCACTTTATCATCACCATTCCTAGGTGAAACCATCATTATTATAAACATATCCTAGAAAACCACATTCTAGCCTTAATTATTCAATACATTATGTTTATACAAATACTTAGCTTCATTGAGTTGGACAGCACTTTGTCGTCTGAACGATATTCCCGACAGAGTAAAGGTGACGATGTTAGCCCGAAGGCTACTCGAGCAAACCATCTAGCAGGTCCAGTAGCAGTCTCCAAATTCCATCATCAGGTCAGTCAAGTCACTCCTAGAGAAAGGTCTTGTCAGGACTTACAAAACGAGCCCAAACACGGCACATGTAACTGAAACCATCTAGCAGTTCCAGTAGCAGTCTCCGAATTCCATCATAAGGTCACTTAAGTCACTCCTAGAGATGGTCTCGTCAGGACTTACAAAACGAGCCCAAACACGGCACATCTAACTCAAACCATCTAGGAGTTCCAGTAGCAGTTTCCGAATTCCATCATCAGGTCAGTCAAGTCAGTCCTAGAAAAAGGTCTTGTCAGGACTTACAAAACGAGCCCAAACACGGCACATCTAACTCAAACCATCTAGGAGTTCCAGTAGCAGTTTCCGAATTCCATCATCAGGTCAGTCAAGTCAGTCCTAGAAAAAGGTCTTGTCAGGACTTACAAAACGAGCCCAAACACAGCACATCTAACTCAAACCATGTAGCAGTTCCAGTATCAGTCTCCGAATTCCATCATCAGGTCACTCAAGTCACTCCTAGAGATGGGCTCGTTTTGTAAATCCTGACGAGACCATCTCTAGGAGTGACTTGAGTGACCTGATGATGGAATTCGGAGACTGATACTGGAACTGCTACATGGTTTGAGTTAGATGTGCTGTGTTTGGGCTCGTTTTGTGAGTCCTGGTCTCGTCAGGATTTACAAAACGAGCCCAAACACGGCACATCTAACTCGGGGCGAGTGCGCGGCTAACTTTCCGTAATGACGTATCAAATTCTTCTGAAAAACGCCAATTCTTATTAACGCACTTTATTAACAATTTACTTTCACAACTACGATTTCTCATCACATATTACTCAACAATATCTTACACTTATGCCGCTTTCACAATATATAATTTATTTAGTCCATTTCTATGCAATGCCTCAATATTCTATGCAATGTCTTCAATAATTATATTTGCTTGCATTTGATTTTTTATATTATTGAATAACGAAACTTCAACCACCGCTGAAGTTCACCAAACGACATTGTTGTGTTCATACATTTATGCCATCAATTCATTTTGTTTCAAATCTACCCTCATAATTTGTATAACTGATAAAAGAAGCGACAGGACCACTGTCGCTTCTTTTATCATCAGCTATTGTACTAATTAATACATGCGCTCTTTTTAATTGATTCTCTCTCTCTAACTGATTATGAACATAATGAAAGAGTGCGATATATGGGTGTATATCGCTCTCTTTCATTATGTTACGTTCGAAATGATTTATGGAAGATGGTCGTATGAGCATATTTTGCTGTCATGCTATTGCTTTGTGAGACTGCTACTGCAAATATGACCGATACTGTACCTACCCGCAAAATACTTGCTAGAATTTATTTTTAACATTTTAGTTATAGTCATAGTCCCTGAAAAAACTTGTTTTAAAAATATATTTTACTTATAAATTATTTTTATCTTTTTGTTAGGTACCTGAGTATTTTAGAGTAGGCGTGATGTTTTAAAATATTTTACGGATTTTATGATGCAATTATGAGTAAAGTGCTCTTCAAGGCTATCGATAATAATAAAATAATCATAAATTGATAGTCATCAAATCGATATCGTACACAGACTGGTTTAACATCGAAAAAGGTGTTAAGGTTAAACCGCACTAAGCGACACTGCACAGCAGCGGCGCGACGCGACACGTAGCGACACTTTTAGACAGGGATGTGTAGCATCGCCAGTGCTGTTCAACCTATTCATAGACAATTGCTTGACAGATCTGAAAGAAAGTGTGTACGGATTAAGAATGAATGATTTAACCATCAAATGCCTCCTATACGCTGATGATCAGGTGATATTAGCATCATCGGAGGAGGAGTTGCAATGAATGGTTAATATTATGCATGACGCCTTAAAAAGCAAAGGGATGAAAGTGAATGTAAGCAAGACCAAAGTAATGGCTTTTGAAAGAGAAGAAAGAATGACTGATTGTTATGTGACGATTGAAGGAGAAAGAGTGGAACAAGTGAAAGAGTTTGTGTACCTGGGTTCTAAGTTTACGAGAGATGGTAAGTATGAAAGTGATATTGAGCGAAGAGTTTTGGCTGGAAACCAAGTGAGTGGGGCACTACATAACTTTATGAGAAGTCAGAACGTGTCTATAAAAGCACGACTGGCTGTACATAGGGGAGTGTTGGTTCCCACACTCATGTATGGTAGTGAATGCTGGGTATGGCAAAAGAAACATGAAAGTAAAATTAATGCTGTAGAAATGAGAAGTTAGAGAAGTATGATCGGAGTGACTCTGATGGATAAGTTGGAGAACAGCGTGATAAGGGAATGTTGTGGTGTGGTAGAAGATGTAGTGACAAAGATAGAGAAAGGGATGATTAGATGGTTTGGACATCTAGAGAGGATGGATGAAGAAAGATTGACGAAACAGATTTATGAGACATGTGTGAATGGGCCAGTTGGTAGAGGCCGACCTAGGCGAACGTATCACGACCAGACCGGAGACGTTTTAAAAAAAGGCCAAGTCAAAAGTACCTATAACCAGCGAGCATGTATGAAGACGCTCATGAAAGTGGAAGAAGCGACGGAGGTATGTCAAGCATGTGGAAAGAAGTAGTCTCTGCCTACCCCAACGGGAAAAAGGCGTGATTAAATGTATGTATGTATGTAAAATCGATGGGATTATGTTGTTTTATCACAGAAATGCCATGGCCACCTTCCAGCTTCATCATCAGATCCTGGATATCGTTTAAGTGTAAAGTGCTCCTCAAGACGAATCAATGAAGCCTACATTCGGTGGAGTTACGTTAATTTATCACAGATACGCCGTGGCCAACTTCCAGATTGATCATCAGACCCTGGATATTATCTAGTTTTAAAGTCCTCCTCAAGACGAATCAATCGAGCCCAAACTCGGTGGGATTATGTTGTTTTATCACAGAGATGCCGTGGCCCTCTATCAGCTTCATCATCAGACCCTGGATATTATCTAGGTATAAAGTCTATTTAAGACGAATCAATCGAGTTCAAACTCGGTGGGTTTATGTTGTTTTATCACAGGGATGCCGTGGCATCCTTCCGTCTCCATCATCAGACCAGCTCCATGGTACCATATTATTGTATTGTCGTACTGTAATACCTAATGTAACGAAACGTTTACAACCGAAGATATATAAATTCACCAAATTTGAGTCAAATCGGACATCGGAAAGTGGGTCTTATTTAGCTTCCAAAATTCCACCCGAACATACAGACATACATACAGACATACATACAGATACAGACATAATGATGATGATGATGTCCTCCGCGTCGTAACCGACGATGGCGACCCTTTTTCTAAGTTCTGGCGTGTGCTCTGATGTGGCTGGCAAATCCGAACTTTGTCTTATATATCCGGTCACCATGAAGCACAATATAACTGTATAGGTGTTGTTGTAGTTTGGTTTGGGACGAACTCTACGATCTCGCCGTTTTTTATCAAGATCCGATAAACGCCTACATTAAAATTCTTTTATACCTTTTGAGCGCCATGCATAATTGCATGCGTCCTACGTCCTCATCATTTAGTTCATTTCGTTCATTCAATAACCAACTGTCAAAGCTCATGATAGGCCCCACGCGTAGCCCTGATAAAACTATAGAGATTTGGGTAGCGTGGCCACATGAGATAGATACATAGATTGTAACATAACCATATATGTATTTAGATAGTAACACCAGTAACACATAGAAAATAGAAATAAAGGTCAAAGTTCGTTAAGCTAAAAACTGACCCTGTAAAAGCCGGCACGTGCTGAGAGAGGGAAATATTATAGCTTTGTCCTTTTCCGTTACATAGAATAACTCCATAGTATATATCCTATTTCATGTGGGAAAGAGACGGAACTACCCACAGTCAATTCTTTTCTCTGTCTACGGCCCCACGGATAAAGACAGGGGGCTGGTCTGTGGTCATGGTCTTATCTCATCTCATCTGTCTGTCTCATCTGTCTGTCATGCGTAGTATCCATCCATCCATAGTAGTCTGTGTGTCTGTCTTGTCTCTTACGTACAGTCCCACAAGTATAACTTGGCGGTGGTGGTTTTTGGAACTAATTCCGCTCTCTTGAAACTGTGAGTTTGACGTTTGAGAGATTACCGCGACATTATTGTTGATAAATTTGCTACATTAAAATAGTTCAATAATGCCAAAAGTAATTAAAAGAGGTTTAAGAGAAACTGTTATCTAAGTACAAAGTAAAAGCACAGTGGCGCACAGCCGCGCCAAGTTATACTTGCCGGACTTGTAGTATTATTTCGGACTAATATACAGTTATCTGTGGTATTATTTATATTCTCTTTGTGTATTATAGTAATCGGTGATAGGTGGTTAAATTAATTATGTTATGTTATTATATTATTATGATGATTTCATGAATAGGTAGCAAATAAATTGTATAATTTTCTCTAATCTCTTTACCAGCCAATTATCTTGTTCACAAACACTTGGTAAAGCTAAATACATTAGAGTAAACATTTTCTAAAATGTTGGGGTACGCTAATGCTGGCATACCTGATAGAACATGGCAGCCGCCGGTAGCAGTTCTAGAGACAACGTAAGTAAGCATTTCAATCAATTCGGATGATGTTTCGACTCGTCGAGGATGTCACTAAATGTCAACATGGCGGTTTCAGAATGGGGCCTATAACGGTTGAAATGTACTGGAAACACGCGCCTCTGACCTGCAGAAATTTCATGGAGCTCGTGAGAAGAGGTTATTACAATAACACGAAATTCCACCGTGTGATACGAGACTTCATGATACAAGGAGGCGATCCGAGCGGGACGGGTAAGGGCGGGCAGTCTATCTACGGGCCCACGTTCGACGACGAGATCTCCGGCGAGCTGAAGCACACGGGCGCCGGCATCCTGTCCATGGCCAATGCGGGGCCCGACACCAACGGCTCCCAGTTCTTCATCACGTTGGCTCCCACGCAGTGGCTCGACAACAAACATACCATATTTGGTCGAGTGCAAGTTGGCATGCAAGTCGTCAAGCGAATTGGATTAGTAGAGTCTGATAAAAATGACTGCCCCGTTGATGATGTTAAGATTGAGAAAGCATACATACCCAAATAGTAGTTGTACGTTCAATCAAATTATGTATGTAAAGGACATTGATCCATATAATTTGATTGAATTCATTCATTTCAATAATGATTCTTCCAGAGTGCCTAGTACGAGTGTCTTAAGATTAGTTTACTCAATCCATCATGCAGTTAATGCAGATTTGGCGTATGGAATTAAATAGTGCCATCGAATGTGAATAATAGGTAACATTGTAATGTACAAATCTGAGTTTACTTTAACACGTTCGCTGCTGAAAACACACACCGTGTGTTTTTATTAGCGTTACGCGAGTGCGGGCGTACACATATGGTGTGGGAGCGAAATTTACATTACGCCGCTACTACAGTGCTGCTCACGCACCACCTGTGTATTTTACGCGCGCAACATAACACACCTGGCGTGTAATCCGCACAGCTGTACCGACAATTTTTTCACAACTGGTGTGTGTGCCGGCACTGCTGTTTGATTTTTGTTGCGATCCGACGCCAGTGGTACGAAACACACATGTCGTGTGTAGATTACCATAGCTGGAAAGTTGCGAAAATGGCGCCGCAGTCAGTGTTAATGTGATAGATTAATAATACTTTGCCTGCGGTGCCATTATCGCAACTTTCCAGTTTTGAGAATCTAAACACGATGTCTGTGTTTTGTAGTACTGGCATCGGATCATAACTAATAAAACTGGCCAAGTGCGAGTCAGCATCGCGTCTCTTATCGCACACTTAGGGAGGGTTCCGTACAATACGAAACATAACAGAGTTTCAACCTCATATATTTGAATAATTGATATTACCAAGAATATTTGGTTTAGCCGCGATCTAGATAGACGGGGCTCGTTTACTAGCGCCATCTATGTTATTTTGCCGAAACGAATTAGATAGATGGCGTTGAAAAACACGTTCTTTGTATGGGGACCCCCTTTAATTTTTAACTTTATTTTGTTTTTAGTATTTGTTGTTCTAGCGGCAACAGAAATACACCATCTGTGAAAATTTCAAATGTCTAACTATCACGGTTAATGAGCTATAGCCTGGTGACAGACGGACAGACAGACAGACAGACGGACAGCGGAGTCTTAGTAATAGGGTCCCGTTTTACCCTTTGGGTACGGAACCCTAAAAATCAACAGCAGTGTCGGTACAGCTGTGCAAATGACATGCGTGGCTTGTTTTACTAATTTTATGACTGCTGAGAAATAGACAGGTAGTGTGTGAGCCGCACTGTAGTAGCACTACTCCACACACTATCTGTGTGGTGCCGCATTGCTGTAATGTAAATTTAACTCTCACACCATGTGTTAGCGCCTGCACTCACATTACATTATGAAAAACACAAGGTGTGCATTTTGAGCAGGCAACGTGTTAAGTAAATAAATCTAAAGAAACTCACACTAAGCACTCTGATTTCCACAGAATGTGCTTTTAATGTTGAATGTAGATTAATATGAAATACATTACATGTATGTAAACATTCTTGTAAGACAAATAACCTCTTCAGAGTATGAAATTGTTGAAATGAAGAGTATTTGTTTGACAGGAAGTTAAAATATAGAATTAATTGCTAAAACAATGTAATGTATGACTTATACCAGAATCAAGAATCAAAGCATTTATTCAGTACGTAGGCAGTATAAATATACGCACATATACACGTCAAAATCATAAATCATAAAATAAATCATAACCAATTATCAAGTAAACATAGCAAAAGCAGAATTTAACGCTTTGAATTAGAAAAAAAAAGTAATGAACCATTCAGCTGTCATCCAATCGTTTACGTCAGAATATTTAAAAAAAATTAAAGTAGGTTAAAACCAACCATACATGTGTGTGTTTCAGTACTTCAGACAATTTTTATATAAAAAAAAATAAAAAAGTGAAATAGTGAAACACAACATAGAGAAACGCATACCGATCACAGTACATATCATGATCCAAATGGAACTGATAGTCCGTCTGTCAGCTGCATAATATTGTTTAAATAAAAATAAAAATGGCAAGCCTAGAAAGAAAATCTGCGGACAAAAGGGGAAAACTGAATGGCTGTTGAATCTACCGGTGTTTCGGAAATACTCCCATCAGAGAAGAAACACCAAGAAACTCTATGGGGCTTGTCTTGTCATTTTATCTTTTTTTTTTTTTAAATTAATTGTACATGTCAGCTTTAAAATTTTAACAATATATTATTAATTATAATACAATTTATATTTGTTCTTGGAACTTGGGGCATTCAGGCCATGCATTTTTGTCATCCATATAGTCACCTATTGTATAGTATGATTTTTTCATCAAATTGGATTTTACATAGATTTTAAATTTGCTCATAGGCAATTGATCAATATCTTTAGGTAGCTTATTGTAAAAGCGTACACAGTTCCCCATGAATGAACCACTAACTTTCTGCAGTCTGAAATTAGGTATAATTAATCTATTTTTATGTCTTGTATTAAAATTATGTACATCAGACCTTTTCTTATAATCATTTATATTCTTGCGTATGAACAAAATATTTTCATAAATGTATTGACATGCCACTGTTAGAATTTTAATTTCCTTAAATTTTTCACGAAGTGAATCTCGCGACCTCATACTATATATAGAGCGAATAGCTCGTTTCTGCAAAACAAATATTGATTGGATTTCAGCGGCTTTCCCCCACAATAAAATGCCATAAGACATTACATAAGATACGGTGGAAGTAGCTGAAATAGACCAATCTTGCAGTGGCTTCGTCCGTTAAAAATCTAATTTTACGTACTGCGTATGCAGCCGAGCTTAACCTACCTGCTAGAACCGATATTTGAGAACCCCATTGAAGCTTTGAATCCAGGGAGATGCCCAAGAATGTTGTGGATTCAACAAGTTCTAATGGTTCATCATTTATTAATATACTTCTATTTAGGATACCCTTTTTTACATTTGGTAGAGAGAAATTAATACATTTAGTTTTTTTTGCGTTTAACAATAAGTTATTGGTTGTAAACCAATTCAGAACCTGTGTTATTGATTTGTTTACATCGTCAAAGTTAGGTGTAGTCCTATCTATTTTGAATATCAAGGAAGTATCATCTGCGAACAAAACAATATCACATAGGTTCTGTACGAATGACGGTAAATCATTGATATAAACTAGAAATAAAAAAGGTCCTAGGATCGATCCCTGCGGGACTCCCATTTTTATGAGGGATCCAGATGACCTGACGCCATTTACTTCAACCATCTGTGTTCTGTTACAGAGGTATGATGATACCAGATCAAGTGCCTTACCTTCAACACCGTAGTATTTTAATTTGTAAATTAGTGTTTCATGACAGACACAATCAAATGCTTTTGATAGGTCACAGAATACGCCAATAGCATCTTGTGCTTTCTCCAAGTATCTCCTACAGTGATATGAGTGGGACGTATAATTAGTGCTTGGTATGCTGTAAATGTGCGCCGAAAAAAAAAATTGTGCGTCTTGCCGTTAAGGAAAAAAACGCAAAAAACGATTCCTGCTGGAGTAACGTTGTTCCAGCAAGAAAATTTTAAACGAATGATCGGAGGTGTACGTTACCCCAGCAAGAAAGTATCTCCTACAGTGATATGAGTGGGACGTATAATTAATGCTTGGTATGCTGTAAATGTGCGCCGAAAAAAAAAATTGTGCGTCTTGCCGTTAAGGAAAAAAACGCAAAAAACGATTCCTGCTGGAGTAACGTTGTTCCAGCAAGAAAATTTTAAACGAATGATCGGAGAGACAAGTATTGTGCATGGGCAGAGAGCTTATATTTGTGCTAGAATATGCGCCGAAAATATAATTTGTGCGTCTTTAGGTTTTTGAGATATTGCATTTCCAGCTGGAGTAACGTTTTGCAGAATCGTGTATCTCTTAAACCTTTGTATGTGCGGTTATGGGCTAAACATACAAAGGTAGCTCTTAATTTGTGCTAATTTGTGACAGAACTAGATTTAAAAAAATATTTATAATTTCCAAGTAATAACACTTTTTATAAATTCCGAAAAAAAATCGCTGCGCTTAAATGACAAAACGTATAAACTCACTGAAAACTGTATTCGTTCCTTCTTGTCACCTGTAATAACTATAAAAAGTTTTAGAAGTCTACATACATGCGTTATTGAGAAATAATAATGAAAGTGAAAACGACGGTATCATAACTTTGACGTCAACATGCAAGAATTCGGCGCAACCCAAGATGTGCGGGTGTAAACCAAAAATTAGTGCGTTTAATCATAAAACATAGTGAACATTTTCAGCTTGAAATGTTTCGTATATACGTAGATATAAACAAAAAACAAAACATGTAAATAACGGCCCGTTATCCGACCAAATTCGAATGACTACAAAAAAGGGATGGTTTCATACATATCGATGACCTTCTTAAATTTACCCACGAACAGATTGACACTTACCGTGCGGGAGTACACTGAAGTAGAAAACAACAAATATAAAAATAAAACTGTTATAGGATAATATTGTGCTAGCTGTTTTCGTGACTTTGCACATAATTTAGTACCTATATTACAAAAATATCCTAACTTGTAGGTACCTGGGAAATCGAGCGACAACAATTCGAGGTGGCGCTAATAGAAAGTTATTAGAACTTTTTTTTGGTACACATTAAACTGTATCTGTATACAACATTTCATCAAAATGTAAATTAAACAATACATACATACAAGTACCCGAAATACATACAAGAATTATAAGAAGATATAAGACAAGGCTATCTGAAGTCCAAATTTACTGTATTCCTATATTTTCTAGAGATTTTTTTTATAGAGTGATTCAAGAGGAAAGCTTACAACCAGGAATACCAGGGTTAAACGTGGGCAAAGCCGCGGGGTGCATCTAGTTAGATGATAATTATAAATTACCATCAGACTTTTGAACGCGACTGTACATACCACAGCATAGGTGAATACGTTCAAATATAGAAGGTCATCGATATATATGAAAGCATCGCTTTTTTGTAGTCATTCGAATTTGGTCGGATAACGGGCCGTTATTTACATGTTTTGTTTTTTGTTTATATCTACGTATTTACGAAACATTTCAAGCTGAAAATGTTCATTATGTTTTATGATTAAACGCACTAATTTTTGGTTTACACCCGCACATCTTGGGTGGCGCAGAACTCTTGCATGTTGACGTCAAAGTTATGATACCTTCGTTTTCACTTTTATTATTATTTCTCAATAACGCATGTATGTAGACTTCTGAAACTTTTAATAGTTATTACAGGTGACAAGAAGGAACGAATACAGTTTTCAGTGAGTTTATACGTTTTCTCATTTAAGCGCAGCGATTTTTTTTGGAATATATAAAAAGTGCTATTACTAGGAAATTATAAATATTTTTTTAAATCTAGTTCTGTCACAAATTAGCACAAATTAAGAACTACTCGTGTATGTTTATTCCATAAGCGCACATACAATGGTTTAAGAGATACACGATTCTGCAAAACGTTACTCCAGCAGGAAATGCAATATCTCAAAAACCTAATGACGCACAAATTATATTTTCTGCGCATATTCCAGCACAAATATAAGCTCTCTGCCCATGCACAATACTTGTCTCTCCGATCATTCGTTTAAAATTTTCTTGCTGGAACAACGTTACTCCAGCAGGAATCGTTTTTTGCGTTTTTTTCCTTAACGGCAAGACGCACAATTTTTTTTTCCGCGCACATTTACAGCAGACCAAGCACTAATTATACGTCCCACTCATATCACTGTAGGAGATACTTTCTTGCTGGGGTAACGTACACAATTACAACACCAGGATAGCTAAAAAGGTGCGGAATCGCATCACAATTGGCTACATTCTGTAACTGTCCCGTGGAATTACAACACCAGGATAGTTGAAAAGGTGCGGAATCGCATCACAATTGGCTACATTCTGTAACTGTCCCATGGAATTACAACACCAGGATAGCTACAAAGGTGCTGAATCGCATCACAATTGGCTACATTCTGTAACTGTCCCGTGGAATTACAACACCAGGATAGTTGAAAAGGTGCGGAATCGCATCACAATTGGCTACATTCTGTAACTGTCCCGTGGAATTACAACACCAGGATAGTTGAAAAGGTGCGGAATCGCATCACAATTGGCTACATTCTGTAACTGTCCCATGGAATTACAACACAGGGATAGTTGAAAAGGTGCGGAATCGCATCACAATTGGCTACATTCTGTAACTGTCCCGTGGAATTACAACACAGGGATAGTTGAAAAGGTGCGGAATCGCATCACAATTGGCTACATTCTGTAACTGTCCCATGGAATTACAACACCAGGATAGCTACAAAGGTGCGGAATCGCATCACAATTGGCTACATTCTGTAACTGTCCCGTGGAATTACAACACCAGGATAGTTGAAAAGGTGCGGAATCGCATCACAATTGGCTACATTCTGTAACTGTCCCGTGGAATCACAACACCAGGATAGCTAAAAAGGTGCGGAATCGCATCACAATTGGCTACATTCTGTAACTGTCCCGTGGAATTACAACACCAGGATAGTTGAAAAGGTGCGGAATCGCATCACAATTGGCTACATTCTGTAACTGTCCCGTGGAATTACAACACCAGGATAGCTACAAAGGTGCGGAATCGCATCACAATTGGCTACATTCTGTAACTGTCCTGTGGAATTACAACACAGGGATAGTTGAAAAGGTGCGGAATCGCGTCACGGATCTCCCGTGTTGAGGTGATGTAAACTCAAATTTCTACGAATTAGCTAAATGCTGAAATTGTCCCGTGGAACCACAGCATCAAGAATATCCAGATAGTGAGCCCTATCAACCCCACATTCCTCAAGTCCCCACTCTCCTTTTTATAAATATACTTCTACATTTTATGATTCGTTGTTTCCATTAACTTTACGTTGTAGGTTCCTGGTTCCTTTAGGGATGTAGCGTGCGGTAGGTCTACTCCAGGCACTCCGTTACGTTACATCGGTTAAGGCTGAGCGCAGACTATAGACAAAACAGTCTTAACGGTCTGTCTCAAGACAGTTTTGTCTATCACCCTGCGCACACTGCGAACAAAACTTTTTTGTCTGCGAGGATGCGACACAGAACAAAATATAGAATGGACACTTTGATCACTCCACCAATACATGTATTATGTACTTACCTACAATTTGTCTTCTTCAGTTATACAGTAACTAGATATCTACTTTATCATTTTTAGGGTTCCGTTTCTCAAAAGGTAAAAAAAGGAACTGAGCGCTCATACAAATTAGAGGTCTAACTTAATAGGAACCAACCTTAAAATATGTTAATTAATAAAATAGTGCTATTGAGTGATTTATTTACGTCGCGTCGTTCGCGTGTGGCGCGTCCTTGCTCAAGTTAGTTCCTCGACAGCTCAAAATCGGTAGGGAGGTGAGTAAGCCTTGATTGTTGGGGCGAACAGAGTGTCCATTCTATACGTAGTATCTGTTCTGTGTTGATTGGTTTTGTTTGTCGGCATCGAGAACAAATAATAATACTACGTACAGAATAGACACTCTGTCCCACCCACCAATCGAGGCTTCCTCACCTCGCCACTGATTCTGGAGCTGCTGAGGAGCTAGTTTAAGCAAGGCACCACACGCGGACGAACACAGAACAATAATACTACTCACGTGAAGATTAACGTCAACTTCATACATATATGTTGGGACCAGTACACACAGGAGGTTCAAATTTACGTAGGTTCTATATTATATATAAAAACCAGCAAAATCGAGTTGAACTCGCCCACCGAAGCTTCCGTACCAACTTCTCAGACTAGTTTAAGGGACAAACTTAACTTTGTAGTTCGATCCATATAGGAAATGTATTGCAACAACTACAATTAATCATAAGTGAAATATTATGTTTCTTTGAAGTGTTTCACACTTTATATTTTTGTAAATTGTTAAACAATTATTTGTTTAACAATTAGGCTGAGCGCAGACTATAGACAAAACAGTCTTAACGGTCTGTCTCAAGACAGTTTTGTCTATCACCCTGCGCACACTGCGAACAAAACTTTTTTGTCTGCGAGGATGCGACACAGAACAAAATATAGAATGGACACTTTGATCACTCCACCAATACATGTATTATGTACCTACCTACAATTTGTCTCCTTCAGTTATACAGTAACTAGATATCTACTTTATCATTTTTAGGGTTCCGTTTCTCAAAAGGTAAAAAAAGGAACTGAGCGCTCATACAATTTAGAGGTCTAACTTAATTGGAACCAACCTTAAAATATGTTAATAAATAAAATAGTGCTATTGAGTGATTTATTTACGTCGCGTTGTTCGCGTATGGCGCGTCCTTGCTTAAGTTAGTTCCTGGACAGCTCAAAATCGGTAGGGAGGTGAGTAAGCCTCGATTGTTGGGGCGAACAGAGTGTCCATTCTATACGTAGTATCTGTTCTGTGTTGCATCGGTTTTCTTTGTCGGCACCGAGAACAAATAATAATACTACGTATAGAATAGACACTCTGTCCCACCCACCAATCGAGGCTTCCTCACCTCGCCACTGATTCTGGAGCTGCTGAGGAGCTAGTTTAAGCAAGGCACCACACGCGGACAACAACAGAACAATAATACTACTCACGTGAAAATTAACGTCAACTTCATACATATATGTTGGGACCAGTACACACAGGAGGTTCAAATTTACGTAGGTACTATATTAATATAAAAACCAGCAAAATCGAGTTGAACTCGCCCACCGAGGCTTCCGTACCAACTTCTCAGACTAGTTTAAGGGACAAATTTATCTTTGTAGTTCGATCCATATAGGAAATGTATTGCAAAAACTACAATTAATCATAAGTTAAATATTATGTTTCTTTGAAGTGTTTCACACTTTATATTTTTGTAAATTGTTAAACAATTATTTGTTTAACAATGTATCATAAGTTTGTAAAAGTAAATTAATCGTTTTTAGAGTTCCGTATCTCAAAAAGTAAAAAAGGAATCCTTATAACATCACTTTCTTATCCGTCTGTCCGTCTGTATGTCCGTGTGTCACCACCGATTTTCTCAGGAACGGGTGGACCTAGCAAGTTAAAATTTATACCAGATACTGATGTTTATGGTCCTAATTAGATATATAAAAATCAAGATCCAGAGTCAACACGATAATAAGATATAGACATATTTAGATTTTCGCCGAAATTTGTAAGTACCTAAATTTACCTTAATTTTCGAATTTTTTATTTTTCGGATTTTATCCATTACTTGTGCTGTAATACCTTGATTTTGACCATAGTTGACAATTCTAGGTCAACCGGAAGTACCATATAGGTTTTGGGTCGAAAACCTGTAGGGTACTTCCCGTTGACCTAGAACCATGAAATTCGACAAAGAGCAAGGTCTTACAGCACAAAAAAAGGGGAAATTTCAAAAACGAAAAAATATTAAAGGAAATGGTGTCCCATACATACATAATTAACGCCAGTTAAGATATGCCTCTGAGTTATATGAGCGCTCATACAATTTAGGGGTCTAGCTAACCAACCTTAAAAAATGTAAATAAATAAAATAGTGCTATTGAGTGATTTATTTTTGTCACGTCGTTCGCGTGGCGCGTCCTTGCTCAAGTTAGTTCCTCGACAGCTCAAAATCGGTAGGGAGGTGAGTAAGCCTCGACTGTTGGGGCGAACAGAGTGTTTATTCTATACGTAGTATCTGTTCTGCGTTGCATCGGTTTTCTTTGTCGGCACCGAGAACAAATAATAATACTACGTATAGAATAGACACTCTGTCCCACCCACCAATCGAGGCTTCCTCACCTCGCCTCTGATTCTGGAGCTGCTGAGGAGCTAGTTTAAGCAAGGTACCACACGCGGACGAAAACAGAACAATAATACTACTCACGTGAAGATTAACGTCAACTTCATACATATATGTTGGGACCAGTACACACAGGAGGTTCAAATTTACGTAGGTTCTATATTATATATAAAAACCAGCTAAATCGAGTTGAACTCGCCCGCCGAGGCTTCCGTACCAACTGCTCAGACTAGTTTAAGGGACAAACTTAACTTTGTAGCTCGATCCATAGGAAATGTATAGCAACAACTACAAATCATAAGTTTGTAAAAGTAAATTAACCGTTTTTAGGGTTCCGTGTCTCAAAAGGTAGAAAAGGAATCCTTATAAGATCACATTCTTGTCCGTCTGTCTCTCTGTCTGTCCGTCTGTCCGTGTGTCACCACTGATTTTCTCAGGAACGGGTAGACCTAGCAAGTTGACATTTATACCTGATACTGAAGTCTATAGTCCCTATTGGGTGTATAAAAATCAAGGTCTTGAATCAACACAATAAAAAGATATGGGCAAATTTAGATTTTCGCGAAAACTTGTTAGTACCAAAATGTAACTTAATTTTCAACATTTTTTATTTTTCGGAATTTTTCTTATACTTGTGCTCTAAGACTTTGCTTATAACCAAAATTGACAAAGAAACTAAAAGAAAAGAATATTTGTAATACATACACACGTACAGGAATGAACATACACTAACGCACACAATAAAAAACAGTTACACTAAACGTACTACGTACTACTGTATTATGTATATGCATGAAACCTCCATGAAGTTAATTGTAGCAAAGATTTATATTAAAACCCGCTCAAAAAGGTCTCCGACCCATGTTGGAGGAATATAAATAGCGGAACAAAAAACATAAAAAAACCAAAATTGACAATGCTAGGTAAACCGGAAGTACCCTATAGGTTTTGGGTCGAAAACCTATAGGGTACTTCCCGTTGACCTAGAATCATGAAATTTGGCAAGCAGCAAGGTACAGCACAAATTATGGAAAAATTCCAAAAAATAAAAAAGTTGAAATTTAAAAGGTGTACATACATACATAGTTTACGCCAATTAATGTAGACCTCTGAGTTATATGAGCGCTGATACAATTTAGAGATCTAGCTGAATTGGTTCGTACGGAAGCCTCGGTGGGCGAGTTCAACTCGACTTAGCCAGTTCTATTATTTATTTGTTCTTAAATCCCCATAATAATACATACTTAGTGAAAATGTCAAGTATCTACCTATTACTGTAAAGGAGATACAGCTTTGAGAAAGGCGGATAGACAGACGGACGGATGGACAGCGAAGTCTCAGTAGTCCCTAGGGTCCCTTTGGTTTCGGGACCCTAAAAAATGTCTGATTTGATAAAGGTGCGTACAGACTATGTAACATGTTATCTAACTTGTGTTATATAACACGTCCACACCATGTAACCTTGTTATTCAACATTGCAACCCAAAACATTACTGTACACATTAGAATAACAATGTTATTTAACAATTATCGTTTGTCGTTCTCGGTTAGTAGGCTTGGGTAACTCCGGACACATCTATATCTTCGGATATATATCCCTAAGCGAATATATACCCATCATTCCACTTCCCGAAACCTTAATACTAGTATACTAGTATATCCCATATATTCGGTATACCTTTATGAAACACAAAAATAAATGTGAAATCGGTTAAAAAGTAAAGCCGTAAGTGAATATGTATTTTCTAGGCAACCTTGCCATATTATTTTGGATCACATCATCACTAACAACGGGTACAAAAACAATGCAAAAATACAACAGGTACGGTCTTATAATGTTACATAATATCGGTTATGAAATGCGGATATTTTTTATTTTGGATATGGGATATACTAATCATTGAAGTATTATTTATCTATTTATCTGCAAAGTCTGAAACACATTTCACATGGATATACCGAACATACTAAGCAGTTATACTAAGCGGATAATATATTAAGCGGACATACTAAGCAGATATATATCCTTACATCGAATGATATACGATGTACTCACTCCTCTGTTGGATATAGTTAGCCCAAGCCTATTCAGTAGTGTACACGTGTTCCGTCGATGGACGCGGCCTCTTTGAACTTTGCCGCAAAAGGCGAAGCGGCGCTTTGACGACTGTTTCGCGAATATTAGGCGCGGTTTATACAGAAGAGACTTGGCGAGGGCTTGTGGCGTGGCGCCAACTTTTATCACGTAGTTTCGTAAATTATACTGAAGTGGCGGAGACACTTGGCGCGATACGGCTAGTGTGACCATATGTGGCAGGTTCCTACCTACCATTTTGGCAGTATTGGCTTCTTATTTTAGCCTCTGACACGATCGGCTAACGTTTTAAAGAACCGGGTGCAATTCTCTTTAAGCCAAAAATTACTTTATATTACGCACTATAAGGTTTATATTGCGTTACTTTGACTATCTACCTCCGTCATCCGTCCGCGCCCTCCAGCTAACGACCCAATACCACGAGGCGCCCCCACAGTGCACCGTAGGGGAGGAATAGGAGGGAGAAGAAGGAAGAGAACGCGAAGGGAGGGTAGACCAGAAAGTGCCGCGCCCACGGCAGCATCCACCTCGGTACCCCCCTCAATGCGACCGGCCAACTTCACACCATTCCTGCCCAAGATGCAACCACCACAAGACCCAAGGCTTCTTGCACCCACAGTAACCTATGGGCCGTCTAGGGCCTCCATGGCGCACTACCCTCCACTACCCGAGCCAGCAACAACCAGACCTCGCTCAAGGTGGAGAGCCCCAAGAAGACGGCAAGCACCTGCTAGTACGCCAACAGGAGAATCGGACACTGCGACAGAAGGGGCACCCCTGCAACACCAACCGCAATAACCCACCACTAATACAACAGAAGTACCAAGACCAGCACAAGCACTAACAGAGACCAGACCGAGACCAGAGTCACGAGTCCACTTCGTGCCAGAAACTCAGGTTGTCACGGGTACCACCACCACAGGATCGGCAGTGACTAGACCCACACCGAGACTGGCCAGAGGGACCACCAGGAGCACCATACTATATGCAAGCAGGTGCGAGTGCTTTTTGTCCAGTGTAAGTGCCCAGCCACGCCCACGCTCTGCAGCAAGGTTTCCTACAAGACCCATGCCAACAGGTCCATACCCATGGGCCCCACCATACCAGCCACAAATGACAGCCGTCTTTACTCAAGCCGGATACCCCTACTACCAAGCAGGTCAACAGCAGAGTACATTCCCGGAACCCATCTCAGCATTGGTGGGAGCCCTGGTGGGCCTACTTGCAGCCATAGCAGCCGGACGATCTTCGGACGGCAGCTATGCGAGGACTGTCCGCACTATCCCGGTTCCAGTATGCATAGATAAGACCTCCGCATACTGTACTGGTATCCGGGCGGCATCAAGACCAAGACCGACAACTTACGCATTCTCACCCACTCGCAGGATGTTCATATCATCCTCCTGGGTGAGACCAAGCTGAAGAAGACGGAACAATTTAAATTCGCCAACTACTTCGTGTACCGGCATGACGATGTCTCACCCCAGGGCCGACCATATCGTGGAACGGCTGCCTTAGTGCGGAGGGACATAGTGCACGACGTAGTTGGTGACCTAACCAATCAAATCACCAAAACCACTGCCGTCGTGATCCAACTTGGAGGACACGATGTGAAGATATTTGGCGGATATCGGCCACCGAACTCCAACTTCGACCCTGGTGATATGAGGCGTATCTTTATGGACGCCACTCCAACCCTGCTGGCAGCGGACCTCAACGCCAAACATTTGGTGTGGGGGTCCAGAGTCTTTAATCCCATCGGAAGAAAACTCCAAGAGGATACGGAGAGGAATGGTTACGAAGTAATCGGCCTAGACTCTCCTACCCACATACCATCCAATCCACGCCACAACCCGGACGTCATCGATGTAGTAGCCCACAAGAACCTGCCAGCCCCAATTCATCTGGAGGTCCTCTACGATCTGGATGAGCAGCACCTACCACTGCTCATCACGGTTGGAGCTTCGGCAGAAGCAACTCTTTGTCGGGGTACTTACACGAAGACCAATTGGCACCAGTTCCAACAACGACTGATGACGATGATAGTAGGCCGATTAACTACATCGGAGGACGTGGAGAGATGCACGGCTGAAATAACTGCCTCCATCAAAGAAGCAAAAGAAGCAGCATCTACTACTGAACCTCGAACAAGCTGGCGCGAAGAACTCCCAGGCCGCTTAACACGTTTAAGGGCAAAGAAACGTGCGATGCGTGAACTATGGGCCCGCACCCGCTGCCCAACAACAAAAGCACGACTAAATGCTATAACTGCAACGCTCGCCAATGAAGTCAAGAAGTGGAGAGGTGACGCATGGGATTCTCGTATCGCCCAAGCCACTGAAGACGAAACTAACCTCCATGGCCTGAATAGGAGTTTGTTAAGGGCTAAGATACCAGTCTACCCACTAACGAACTCATCAGGAAGCCGGAAATTTGCCCCAGCGGAAAGAGAACTGTTGCTTGATCATTTAGAATCACAGTTTCAGCTGCATCCCGTTCCTCTCAATGCTGACCCTGTTGTCGTGCCCCACTACAACGCAGTATCCGCGTAAGTAGTCCAACTGCTGCAGACTTCAGCGCCCCCGCTGGGAGGGGATGATTTCATCTCCCCAATGGAAGTGGCACGAGCTGTACGCTATTTACAGACGAAAAAGGCACCCGGTCTAGATGAGGTGTCGAACGTGGAACTCAAGCAGAGAAGTTTGCCGCGGAGAAGTCTGGTGTGTATAGACAGACTCTTCAACGGTATCTTAAGAACAGGATACTTTCCCGCAACGTGGAAGACAGGGAAAGTCATAGTACTACCCAAACCCGGCAAGGCCCGTCGTCTACCCTCCAGCTACCGCCCTATTACCCTGCTGTCACACCTCGCCAAGCTGTTCGAGCGATTACTGCTGCGGAGACTGCGCCCTCACTTCACCCCACGTGAGGAGCAGTTTGGTTTCCGCACGCGTCACTCCACAACGCTCCAGCTGACGAGGGTGATCCACCAGCTCACCAGTGAACTGCTCGGCTATTCTGTAAGCTAACTCGACAGCGGAATCCGCGGTGAGATTCGAATTTCGTACTTTGAAATTCAATCGTATCACGTTCGCAATACGGTTGAATTTCGTAGTACAAAATTCAAATCTCACCGCGGATTCCATTGTCGAGATAGCTTACAGAATAGCCTAGCTGAACCGAAATAGTAGAAGCGTCGCCGTGTTCCTGGACATCGAGAAGGCTTTCGATAGAGTGTGGCACGAAGGCCTAATCTACAAGTTATCCAGGACACCGACTCCAGCGGCGCTAATCCACATCCTCTCATCGTTCCTGAGAAACCGACAGTTCTGCGTGTCCGTTGAGGGCGCCACTTCCGGCAACCGGCAGATCGCAGCGGGAGTCTCCCAGGTGATTTGTCTCTCACCGTACATGTACGCGGTTTACACAGACGACATACCGGTTCTGGCGGACGAACACCTTGCACCAGGAGAACGAGGAGTAACACTAGCACTTTTTGCCGACGACAGTGCGTATATAACGTCCTCTGTCAAAGCTACTATAGCCGCCAACAGAATGCAGAAGGTTCTGGACATCCTGCCAGTCTGGCTGGACAAGTGGCGCATGGCCGTCAACGTTAGGAAGACGGCCACGCTGCTGACCAGAGCCCAAACCCATCCTGCCACCTCCACTGCAGCTCCGAGAACAAGACGTCAAGTGGGAAACGAGTACAAAGTACCTGGGCTTCTACATCGACCGGACGTTGAGGATGCGCCCGAACGTGGATCACGTAGTCCACCAAGCAAAAGCCGCTAAGGCCCTCCTCCATCCGGTCCTCCGATCGAAGCTGCCACTCTACACCAAAGTCGGCATATACAAGACGTATATACGCACGAAGATGACGTATGCTGCTCCTGCGTGGTTTGCCCTTTGCTCGGAAACCCAGTGCAAGCGTCTTCAGATCATTCAGAACGTCACCCTGCGGATATGCACGGGAGCCGGTCGATACGTACGCAATGACGCCAACGCCCGGGACGTGAAAATCGAGACAGTGAGGGAGTTCGTGGTCCGGTTGGCGCGCTGTCAATATGACCGTGCAGACAACGGACCACACCCTCACCTCCAGAACATTGCACCGCACCACGCCCGGCCACCTGATGGCGCTGTATCGACCTGGCGTGCACTCCCACGCGACTTAGTCCCGGTGGATGAAAGCAGCAAAGAGGAGGAGTAGCGGTTACCACAGCAGCACAAGACCACCATGCCAAGATGGCCAACATAACCACCACGCCCAGATCTGGCCAACGACCATATCGGACCACTATAGGGCTGATTAAAGCCCGCGCGTACCCCGAGGGTAGTTGCCCCAGAGCCCAACCAGGGTAAGGAGGCTCGCCTCGAAACCCTCACACGAACCCAGAATGGGAACGAACGTCCACACTGACATCCGTCCGCGCCACGTTTCTTCTGTATAAACCGCGCCTTACCGTGTACACGTGATTCGCCGATGGAAGCGGCCCGCTTTGAATTCTGCCGAAAAGCGAAGCGGCGCTTTGACGACTGGCGATGTAATTTGAACATGTATTATGAGTGTCCACATCATCTGAAACATGTTATCTCACCATGTTATACAATACGTTATGTTACATAGTCTGTACGCACCTTAAGAGGACGCTCCCTGCAGAATGCTATACTTTGCCTAATGACAGTAAATCAACCAATAATATTAATGAAGTCAAACTTAAATATTAGATTTTTCAATGTTTTTTCTTTCGTTTCACAGAACAGAAACATAATTGAAAATCATTTGCTCGATAGTTTATTTTGTTTGAAAGTTATGCCTTTTTTTTCATTTTTCTTGTTTGTCTCTCAAACAGATTTAGTTACATATACAAAATAAATACTATCAAATGTAAAACATGGTTTATAAGAATCTCCCAGTACAATTTTCTTCAAAACCAATTCATATTCTCATAATTAATTAAATTAGTTTTGCGACTTACGTCCTTTACTTCTGTGCAAGAATACGGTCAATAGGTTGATTGCGATATTGTACCATATTCCCGGCGCGTTACGTATAAAAATATACTTGCAAGTGAGCAGCACTCGAAACATATTAAATCTAGAGCCAGTCGGCCGCGAGCCTCTCCGAGGTGAGGACGCGCGCGCCGACTTAGCGTGTATCTGCGATCTTTCGAGATTTTTTAATAATAGTCAATAAGGCCTTACAAGGATAAGATTCGAAAATGTACCTACTAATTTTTTTTGGTGCCAAACAAGCACCTGTCATTTACCTAAATATGTTTACCCATAGTAACTATGAAGTAAGCAAGGCATCGACCTCTGAGGTCACAGATTAGAACATAATTACATGACCGATCGTGTTGATGTTTCGCGCGATTATATGTGGGTATTGTTTTGGTTGTAGGAACCAAACGGCTGGACCGATTTCAATGAATGAGGTATTGAACTACTGAGTTTTATCCTGAGAAATATAATATAATACATATAATGCGAAACCGTAAGGCAGTTTCTTATTTGAATTTAATACAACATAAAGATTGTTTTATAATTACAACTGGATTATAATTGTTCTCTCACAAACACTATAGGTATTTAGACGTTTTTAATTTTATTAGTACTTCGTTATTGTAGTATTATTATAAGTAAGATAAAAACTAACAACGAAAATTAGTTCGAACGAGATACCTACAATCAGCAGGTTTTGGGATATGGCGACCGCAAAGATAACTTTGTTTTTCATACAAATACTATGAAAAAGAAAAGTTTATTTTTAGGGTTCCGTAGCCAAATGGCAAAAAAGGGAACCCTTATAAATTTAAACCCCATTTCTCCCCTAAGAGGGTGAAATGGGGTAATAAAGTGTGAAAATCAATATTGTTTCGGATCGCGCTGAAATTTGGCATGCAGATAGTTATTACAACGTTAGTTCCCTCTGAGAAAGGATTTTCCAAAATTAACCCTCGGAGGGGATGAAACGGAGCTCAAAGTTTGTATGGGGAAACAAGATTAGATCGTCTTTTCTATCCGAAACTTCACACAAGTGCTTCAGTAAAAAAATAAGTAAATACGTGTTTCAGGTTTTTTTGAAATTCTACCCCTAAGAGGGTGAAATGGGATGGAATGTGATACACACAAAAAAAAACTGGCCAAGTGCAAGTCGGACTAGCACTCGTGGGGTCCGTAACACAGTAGAGTATTCTATAACTATGATTTTTTGCAACTACAAAAATTACTTTGTTTTTCATAGTGTTTGTATGAAAAACAAAGTTATACTTGCGGTCGCTATATCTCAACAACTACTGACTGTATCTGGTTCAAACCAATTTTCGTTGAAAGTTTTTGTTGAGATCTACAGATATATATAATATATTTTTTCTAGATTTTTCACTCCCTTACTTAAGAAGTTAGGGGGGGGGGGGACACATTTTACCACTTTAGACGCGCCTATCTTTTAAATGATTTACTTTGAGATAAACTGGCCAATTGCAAGTCGGACTCGCACTCGTAGGGTTCCGTAACACAGTAGAGTATTCTATAACTTTTATTTTTCGCAACTACAAAAATAACTTTGTTAGGGTTCCGTAGCCAAATGGCATAAAACGGAACCATTATAGATTCGCCATGTCTGTCTGTCTGCCCCCCTTAAGCTTTTATATTTTTTATTTTTGTACAAAAATCGGAAAGCGGTTTATACATCTACCTACCAAGTTTCAATTCTGTAGTCCTAATAGTTTCGGAATAAAATGGCTGTGACATACGGACGGACAGACAGACATGGCGAATCTATAAGTGTTCCGTTTTTTGCTATTTGGCTACGGAACCCTAAAAATGATTTTTGGAACCTCAATGTCATTTTTAAAGACCTATCCATAGACACCCCACACGTATAGGTTTTAAGAAAAATTTTTTTTTGTTCCAGTTTCATGTATCGGATACCCCCCCTTAAACTTTTATATTTTTTATTATTGTATAAAAATCGGAAAGCGGTTCAAGAATACATTTACCTACCAAGTTTCAAGTCTGTAGTCGTAATAGTTTCGGAATAAAATGGCTGTGACATACGGACGGACAGACAGACAGACATGGCGAATCTATAAGGGTTCCGTTTTTTGCCATTCGGCTACGGAACCCTAAAAAAGACGATTTGAGAACCTCCTTTTTTTTGGAAGTCGGTTGCAAATAAATTCGTTCACAAAAGGAATAATACAGACTTCAAATGCCGCGCTAGTCATTTTCAGTACTAGGTTTATGGTGTTTATCTTCATATCTCTGCAGAACTAAACATATCTCGATGAAATTTAAATGGGATCATCTGTTATACTCATTCAAATAAAAAAATGATTTTCCAAATCGGTTCAAGCGTCTTCGAGTAATCGGTCAACATTCATAAAACAAACAAAAAATCCGACGAATTGAGAACCTTCTCCTTTTTTGTGAAGTTGGGTTCTCAAATAAATACAAGTTTACAAAAACAACGCAAGGAGTGTTGTACGAAAAATAAGACTATACTATTTTTAACCGACTTCACAAAAATGGAGGAGGTTCTCAATTAGTCAGAATATAAATATATATATATATATATATCTTTTCTATGTATGTTCGATTTGGAAAATCCTTTTAAGCCGTAATACGTAATTTTAAACCTTAAAAGTACGTATTTATGTATAGTATAGCTCTGTAGGTAGTAAGTAACTTCGGCTGCCGCGCCACGGGCCGCGCGGTCATTACCGTCCCGCTCGGCTCGGCGTGTCCGCTAGCAAACGAGGTCGCAAGTCGAGTGTGGAGCGCGCATGCGCGAAATTACAGCGCGTTCCCCCGCACCTGTATCGTTACCGGGGGTGCCGCGGCGTGAGCAGGCGGAGCAAGCGTGGGAAAAAAAATCTCAACAAATGCAATAAACGCATCCTGTTTGACGGGTACGAACAACTTGTATGGAAATAGAAAAACTATTTATTTTATTTTAATCGACTTCAGATAAGATCGTTTAAAAACTAAATAATTTAAGATCGTTTAAAAAAACTAAAAGAAACGACTTCAAACGTCGCGCTAGTCAAAGTAGCCAGTAGACGTAGTAACTATTATATAATCTGTGCCAGTAGGTAAAGTGCCAGCCAAGTAGTAAGTCGTCGAGATAAGTAAATGCGTCATAATACAAATGTTGATATATTAAAAAAGGTTCGGCCGATTTCGTTAAAATTTAAATGGTGGTTCCATTTATGTGGTTTTCCTGGGAAGGGTATGTTTTGAAACAAAAAAATAATTTTCCAAATCGGTTCAGCTAGGCTATTCTGTAAGCAATCTCGACAGCGGAATCCGCGGTGAGATTCGAATTTCGTACCACGAAATTCAATCGTATCACGTTCGTAATACGGTTGAATTTCGTAGTACGAAATTCGAATCTCACCGCGGATTCCGCTGTCGAGATAGCTTACAGCATAGCCTAGCAGGCATCTTCGAGTAATCGGTGAACTAAAATAAAAAATAAAAAAGATTCTTACGAATTTGAGAACCTCCTCCTTTTTTGTGAAGTCGGTTAAAAAGAACCGACTTCAATGCCGCGCTATTAATTTTCAGTCCCAATTTTTAGGTGTTTATCTTCATATCTCTAGAGATACTTATCAGACCTCTTTATATATATCTCCTTTCCAACAAAAAAAAATAATCAAAATCGGTTCATAAACGACGCGGTTATCCGCTAACAAACCTTAAAAATGTATATATATATATATATAATAAATACTAGCTGTGCCCGCGACTTCGTTCGCGTGGAATAGTGTCTTTGGGTAGCATTAACAAATAAGACACATACGTATCCCAACTACACCACGCCGTACCACGCCACGCTACTCCCCCTTTCCCTCCGTCCCTCACATGCTCTCCCCTCCCCCTACCCCCTCACTTCCACCTAAACCCCCCACCCTCCCCCTCGCTTACCTACCCTCCCCCTTTGCTCCCCTACCCTCCCCCTTCCCCTCACTTCCACATCCAATCCCCTCCAGCTATCCTTCCCTCCATGTATCTCCAGAGATATGGAGATAAACACCTCAAACTTTGTACTGAAAATATAGCGCGGCATTTGAAGTCGAATGTTTTAGTTTTTTAAACGATGTTATTCGTTTATTTTGTCTTCTCTACAAACTTTGTCTTGGCAATAACAAGTGACTACGACTCACCACTAGGCTATAATATCGTTTAAAAACTAAATAAGATCGTTTAAAAAACTAAAAAAGAACCGACTTCAATGCCGCGCTATTAATTTTCAGTACCAATTACGAGGTGTTTATCTCCATATCTCTGGAGATACTTATCAGACCTCGATAAAATTACCATGGTACCACACTTGGGATATTTCCTTTCCAACAAAAAAACAATAATGAAAATCGTTCTATAAACGACGAAGTTATCCGCGAACAAACATAAAAAAAAACATATATACGGTCGAATTGAGAAACCTCCTCCTTTTTTTGAAGTCGGTTAAAAAGAACCGACTTCGATGTCGCACTATTAATTTTCAGTACCAATTTTGAGGTGTTAATCTCCATATCTCTGGAGATACTAATCAGACCTCGATAAAATTAACATGGTACCACACTTGAGATATCTCCTATCCAACAAAAAAAGAATAATCAAAATCGGTTCATAAACGACGAAGTTATCCGCGAACAAACATAAAAAAAAAAACATATATACGGTCGAATTGAGAAACCATTGAAGTCGGTTAAAAATGAAGCGACAAAACGAAAATAATAACACAAACATGTTTCACCGGTCGCCGCCGACGGACGCGGCCCCTTTGATTTTTGCCGAAAGGCAATGCGGCGCCTGTGGCGGCGCTATGACTGAGTGCGTGTAGTTCGCCAAGAGCGAGTCGATTTAAGAAGGTTTGATTTCAAGTACCTAGTTAATTATATATATTTTTTAATATATATTTTTTTACTGATTTCTTTACATGGAGTATACATACCCCTGCAAATATGGTGGGAATTCAAAACTTTGTATATACAGATCTGATAGTATTCTCGTCTGCAATGACGAAGCTTTTTGAAAACAAGAATTATCTTTTTAATACTTGCTGTTGACACCACTAACATAAAAATACGATAAGCCATTCAGGCTCTAGGGCGTGCCAAAGAAATATACATACATTGATACATTTATATGTATATACATATGTATATATATATATATATATATATATATATATTATATATATATATATATATTATATATATATATATATACATACACTCGAAACAAAATTAACCCTCCTTTCGCAGTCACCCGACTGCGGAAGAAGGAGGGTTATGTTTTAAAAACAATCGTCTCGTAGCGTCGTCCGCGCGTTGCACGTTCTTGCTCAAGTTAGCTCCTCGACAGCTCAGAATTGATAGGGAGGTGAGAAAGCCCCGATTGGTGGGTGGTACAGGGTGTCTATTCTATACGTACGCTTTATTATTATTCTAGCGATTTCAAAAGATTGGGTACCTAGTGTAATCCAACTTCATAATAAAGTTAAGTTATATTGAAAAAAATTAGATGGCATACCTATTCTCAACCATTATCTGAACAGGCCGCCTTCAAAGGCCGCAAACTAACGAAGGGCCGCGAACCAGCGAACTGACCCTACGCTAAAACTCAACTAGATTTAAAAAATGGAAGGTGGACAATGTCAAATTACTTTTCCTATTGCACTGCTTACGACTTTGCCCACCGGAATATTGCTATCAGGGTTTTCACCTCTATTAAGGTGTTTTTACCTGACTGATAAAGAAAGAGGGTATTGAAACCTTCAACTTTGGGTGCACTAACCATGCAATCCTAACTTCCTAACTAATATTATAACTAATATTATAAATGCGAAAGTAACTCTGTCTGTCTGTCTGTGTCACTTTCACGCCAAAACCACTAAACCGATTTAAATGAAATTTGGTACACAGATAGTCTAGAGCCTGAGAAAGGACATAGGCTACTTTTTATGGCGAAAAAAGGTTTGTAATGGATTGAAAGGGGGGATGAAATGTTGTATGGAAGTATCGTCATTTTTAGAGCTAGAAGCTTGAAACAAATTTTTTGGCTGTTGAATACTGTTGATTCGATATAAATAAATATGACATTCAAAGTTTTTAAAAGTTTTATCTTCAAGGGTGTAAAAATAACAATAGGGAATAGGGGATGAACGTTTGTATGGAAAAATGTAAGGTTTATGTGAATATTCTACGGAACGGATCTAAATGAAAATTAATATACAGATAGTCTAGAGCCTGGGAAAGGATATAGCCTACTTTGTAATGCGAAAAGAGAGGGTTGTAAGGGGTTGAAAGGGGGGTGGGTGGAAGAGACAGGGAGGGGGAGAGGGGGAGGGGGGATTAGCGCGGCGTGGTACGGTGCGGTGTAGGTGAGGTCTTATTTGTAAAGCCTAAATAATTAAAAATGCTACCCTAAGACACTTTTCTACGCGGACGAAGTCGCGGGTACAGCTAGTTTATTGTATTACAACACCAGCATCATCATCCAAGTATGTCTACTGCTGGGTATTCTAAAACTTTTTGATTTGCTTCTTTTTTGCTATAATTTATAAGGTTTGCTTGATCTCATATTGATTATTTAAATATGAAGTACATATTGTTTTCTATGAAACCATTTTTTAAGTTATTATTAATAATTTTTTATGATGTGATAATGATGATGATATGAATTTGCATTTAAGTACTTGATATTATCATATATTCCGCGCAAGGAGCAATACATTTAACAATGATCTAGCTGAAACACGAATTAATATCAAAGATATTTAAAAAATAATTAGCATTGAACAAAAAATATACGGTCGAATTGAGAAACCTCCTCCTTTTTTTGAAGTCGGTTAAAAAAGGAAGAAATTCGGGCAATGTTGTAAGGTTCTACTACGGTACACATATACAGGGTTACTGGTAATTCGACGTATTCTCGGCAAGACCAGATAAAGGGGCTAAAATGCGACCTATTTATGTGCGCTTCAGCTTCTCACAGTGGCCCTCCGGTAAAGGAAAAACATTGTTAAGAAACCAACACCATGCGGGGGTCCGCATGGTGGTACTACCAGACACTATCCAGTGTCCGCCTAGGCCGCATCATCACTTGCCGACAGGTGAGATAGTGGTCAAACGCTAGTCTATAAGATATAAATAAAAAAACAAATTTGTTACCTTGATGACATGATGATGACTTCGTTTTGTAAACGATTTAGTAAACTATAATCAAACCTATAGGTACGTCTCATAGATAGATAAGTCTTTAAAAATCACGTTGAGATTTCATTTTTAACCGACTTCACTAAAAAGGAGGAGGTTCTCTATTCGACTGTAATTTTTTTTGTTTGTTTCCTCAGAACTTCGTCAAATCTTAGGCTGAGCGCAGACTATAGACAAAACAGTCTTAAGACTGTCTCAAGACTGTCTCAAGACAGTTTTATCTATCACCCTGCGCACACTGCGAACAAAACTTTTTTGTCTGCGAGGATGCGACACAGAACAAAATATAGAATGAACACTTTGATCACTCCACCAATACATGTATTATGTACCTACCTACAATTTGTCTTCTTAAGTTATACAGTAACTAGATATCTACTTTATCATTTTTAGGGTTCCGTTTCTCAAAAGGTAAAAAAAGGAACTGAGCGCTCATACAATTTAGAGGCTAGACCTCTAAATTGTATGAGCGCTCAGCTCCTTAATTGGAACCAACCATAAAATATGTTAATAAATAAAATACTGCTATTGAGTGATTTATTTACGTCGCGTCGTTCGCGTGTGGCGCGTCCTTGCTCAAGTTAGTTCCTCGATGGCTCAAAATCGGTAGGGAGGTGAGTAAGCCTCGATTGTTGGGGCGAACAGAGTGTCCATTCTATACGTAGTATCTGTTCTGTGTTGCATCGGTTTTCTTTGTCGGCACCGAGAACAAATAATAATACTACGTATAGAATAGACACTCTGTCCCACCCACCAATCGAGGCTTCCTCACCTCGCCACTGATTCTGGAGCTGCTGAGGAGCTAGTTTAAGCAAGGCACCACACGCGGACAACAACAGAACAATAATACTACTCACGTGAAAATTAACGTCAACTTCATACATATATGTTGGGACCAGTACACACAGGAGGTTCAAATTTACGTAGGTACTATATTAATATAAAAACCAGCAAAATCGAGTTGAACTCGCCCACCGAGGCTTCCGTACCAACTTCTCAGACTAGTTTAAGGGACAAATTTATCTTTGTAGTTCGATCCATATAGGAAATGTATTGCAACAACTACAATTAATCATAAGTTAAATATTATGTTTCTTTGAAGTGTTTCACACTTTATATTTTTGTAAATTGTTAAACAATTATTTGTTTAACAATTAATCATAAGTTTGTAAAAGTGAATTAATCGTTTTTAGGGTTCCGTATCTCAAAAGGTAAAAAAATAATCCTTATAAGATCACTTTCTTATCCGTCTGTCCGTCTGTATGTCCGTGTGTCACCACTGATTTTCTCAGGAACGGGTGGACCTAGCAAGTTAAAATTTATACCAGATACTGATGTTTATAGTCCTAATTAGATATATAAAAATCAAGATCCAGAGTCAACACGATAATAAGATATAAACATATTTAGATTTTCGCCAAAATTTGTAAGTACCTAAATTTACCTTTATTTTCAACTTTTTTATTTTTCGGAATTTTTCCTTTACTTGTGCTGTAATACCTTGATTTTGACCATAGTTGACAATTCTAGGTCAACCGGAAGTACCCTACAGGTTTTCGACCCAAAACCTATATGGTACTTCCGGTTGACCTAGAATTGTCAACTATGGTCAAAATCAAGGTATTACAGCACAAGTAAAGGAAAAATTCCGAAAAATAAAAAAGTTGAAAATAAAGGTAAATTTAGGTACTTACAAATTTTGGCGAAAATCTAAATATGTTTATATCTTATTATCGTGTTGACTCTGGATCTTGATTTTTATATATCTAATTAGGACTATAAACATCAGTATCTGGTATAAATTTTAACTTGCTAGGTCCACCCGTTCCTGAGAAAATCAGTGGTGACACACGGACATACAGACGGACAGACGGATAAGAAAGTGATCTTATAAGGATTATTTTTTTACCTTTTGAGATACGGAACCCTAAAAACGATTAATTCACTTTTACAAACTTATGATTAATTGTTAAACAAATAATTGTTTAACAATTTACAAAAATATAAAGTGTGAAACACTTCAAAGAAACATAATATTTAACTTATGATTAATTGTAGTTGTTGCAATACATTTCCTATATGGATCGAACTACAAAGATAAATTTGTCCCTTAAACTAGTCTGAGAAGTTGGTACGGAAGCCTCGGTGGGCGAGTTCAACTCGATTTTGCTGGTTTTTATATTAATATAGTACCTACGTAAATTTGAACCTCCTGTGTGTACTGGTCCCAACATATATGTATGAAGTTGACGTTAATTTTCACGTGAGTAGTATTATTGTTCTGTTGTTGTCCGCGTGTGGTGCCTTGCTTAAACTAGCTCCTCAGCAGCTCCAGAATCAGTGGCGAGGTGAGGAAGCCTCGATTGGTGGGTGGGACAGAGTGTCTATTCTATACGTAGTATTATTATTTGTTCTCGGTGCCGACAAAGAAAACCGATGCAACACAGAACAGATACTACGTATAGAATGGACACTCTGTTCGCCCCAACAATCGAGGCTTACTCACCTCCCTACCGATTTTGAGCCATCGAGGAACTAACTTGAGCAAGGACGCGCCACACGCGAACGACGCGACGTAAATAAATCACTCAATAGCAGTATTTTATTTATTAACATATTTTATGGTTGGTTCCAATTAAGGAGCTGAGCGCTCATACAATTTAGAGGTCTAGCCTCTAAATTGTATGAGCGCTCAGTTCCTTTTTTTACCTTTTGAGAAACGGAACCCTAAAAATGATAAAGTAGATATCTAGTTACTGTATAACTTAAGAAGACAAATTGTAGGTAGGTACATAATACATGTATTGGTGGAGTGATCAAAGTGTTCATTCTATATTTTGTTCTGTGTCGCATCCTCGCAGACAAAAAAGTTTTGTTCGCAGTGTGCGCAGGGTGATAGATAAAACTGTCTTGAGACAGTCTTGAGACAGTCTTAAGACTGTTTTGTCTATAGTCTGCGCTCAGCCTAAGATTTGACGAAGTTCTGAGGAAACAAACAAAAAAAATTACAGTCGAATAGAGAACCTCCTCCTTTTTAGTGAAGTCGGTTAAAAATGAAATCTCAACGTGATTTTTAAAGACTTATCTATCTATGAGACGTACCTATAGGTTTGATTATAGTTTACTAAATCGTTTACAAAACGAAGTCATCATCATGTCATCAAGGTAACAAATTTGTTTTTTTATTTATATCTTATAGACTAGCGTTTGACCACTATCTCACCTGTCGGCAAGTGATGATGCGGCCTAGGCGGACACTGGATAGTGTCTGGTAGTACCACCATGCGGACCCCCGCATGGTGTTGGTTTCTTAACAATGTTTTTCCTTTACCGGAGGGCCACTGTGAGAAGCTGAAGCGCACATAAATAGGTCGCATTTTAGCCCCTTTATCTGGTCTTGCCGAGAATACGTCGAATTACCAGTAACCCTGTATATGTGTACCGTAGTAGAACCTTACAACATTGCCCGAATTTCTTCCTTTTTTAACCGACTTCAAAAAAAGGAGGAGGTTTCTCAATTCGACCGTATATTTTTTGTTCAATGCTAATTATTTTTTAAATATCTTTGATATTAATTCGTGTTTCAGCTAGATCATTGTTAAATGTATTGCTCCTTGCGCGGAATATATGATAATATCAAGTACTTAAATGCAAATTCATATCATCATCATTATCACATCATAAAAAATTATTAATAATAACTTAAAAAATGGTTTCATAGAAAACAATATGTACTTCATATTTAAATAATCAATATGAGATCAAGCAAACCTTATAAATTATAGCAAAAAAGAAGCAAATCAAAAAGTTTTAGAATACCCAGCAGTAGACATACTTGGATGATGATGCTGGTGTTGTAATACAATAAACTAGCTGTACCCGCGACTTCGTCCGCGTAGAAAAGTGTCTTAGGGTAGCATTTTTAATTATTTAGGCTTTACAAATAAGACCTCACCTACACCGCACCGTACCACGCCGCGCTAATCCCCCCTCCCCCTCTCCCCCTCCCTGTCTCTTCCACCCACCCCCCTTTCAACCCCTTACAACCCTCTCTTTTCGCATTACAAAGTAGGCTATATCCTTTCCCAGGCTCTAGACTATCTGTATATTAATTTTCATTTAGATCCGTTCCGTAGAATATTCACATAAACCTTACATTTTTCCATACAAACGTTCATCCCCTATTCCCTATTGTTATTTTTACACCCTTGAAGATAAAACTTTTAAAAACTTTGAATGTCATATTTATTTATATCGAATCAACAGTATTCAACAGCCAAAAAATTTGTTTCAAGCTTCTAGCTCTAAAAATGACGATACTTCCATACAACATTTCATCCCCCCTTTCAATCCATTACAAACCTTTTTTCGCCATAAAAAGTAGCCTATGTCCTTTCTCAGGCTCTAGACTATCTGTGTACCAAATTTCATTTAAATCGGTTTAGTGGTTTTGGCGTGAAAGTGACACAGACAGACAGACAGAGTTACTTTCGCATTTATAATATTAGTTATAATATTAGTTAGGAAGTTAGGATTGCATGGTTAGTGCACCCAAAGTTGAAGGTTTCAATACCCTCTTTCTTTATCAGTCAGGTAAAAACACCTTAATAGAGGTGAAAACCCTGATAGCAATATTCCGGTGGGCAAAGTCGTAAGCAGTGCAATAGGAAAAGTAATTTGACATTGTCCACCTTCCATTTTTTAAATCTAGTTGAGTTTTAGCGTAGGGTCAGTTCGCTGGTTCGCGGCCCTTCGTTAGTTTGCGGCCTTTGAAGGCGGCCTGTTCAGATAATGGTTGAGAATAGGTATGCCATCTAATTTTTTTCAATATAACTTAACTTTATTATGAAGTTGGATTACACTAGGTACCCAATCTTTTGAAATCGCTAGAATAATAATAAAGCGGGAACAACAGAAGATCGTTCAATTCAGCGGTCTCGATACACGTGCCCGCATGTTGCCAAAACTACGGAAATAATAGCGGACACGTACTTGTTCAAAGGTATGTAATATCGTAATATAATCATTTGTTGTGGTTATAAGTGGATTTAACTACGAGCTTATGAATTCTATATTGATTTTTTTTATGCATATTGTGTATTAATTAAACAACTGTGCAAAATATTGGGTGGTCACCTAGTGAATTAGGCAAAATATTATTGTGTTAGTTTACGGCCGGCCGGCCGGGTTACTGACGCGTCGCGAGTAATTTAATTTCCTACGTTCTTTTTCTACGTACATATTATTATAATTATATCATTAACTTTTGTTTCATGTAGGTGGCAATCTGATGTTATTATTTTTTAGTTTACGGCCGCCAATATCTCCCAAATTCGTCAAAAAAATATATAGGGGGCCGCATTCTAAACCCTCCGTGTCAGATTACGGCCGTGTAAAAATGTATGGTAATATGGTGGCCACCATCTAAACACAGCCAGCCAATATGTCATTTTGCGTCCACCCAACAAGTAACGGGATATTTGAAATGTTTTTTTTTAAATTAATTTATATGGTGAGATATTTACTCATAATAGAATCGTTAGGATAGGTTCATCTTATGTAATTAGTACATAATTCTATCCTACTAATATTATACATGCGAAAGTTTGAGAGTGAATAATTGACAGTAAAGGAGACAGTGCGATATCCACGGATGACCCCCACCGCCACCACCCTCTGAGATCTCAGCAGGGCAATGATTTTTAAATTGGGGCCCATTGAGGGCCATGGACAATACCACTGCCACAGAGAGGCGGCGAGCACTCGTCTTAGGCCCCCGAAGTTGGGCAACAACCGCTTTAAGGCGGCTGCCGCACCAATCAGTCGGAGGAAGAGGCGCTTAAAGTGCTCGTGGAAGTTCCACCGGCTGTCGAGGACGAGTCCGAAATATTTTATCGAGGACCCAACCCCGATTCAGGCGTCGCTGATGGTGAGATGAGTATCACGCGGCAGGGCTCCTCTCGGACCTTGAAAGCATATAGCCTCCGCGACTCACCAAGTGCCACGCGAAGACCCAGCAAACCAATTCGGTCGACGAATCGTGTCACCGCCAATGTTGCAAGACGGGCAGCTTCCTCATACGTGCTCCCCGGGCCATGACCAGCGTGTCATAAAGGTTGAAGCAAAACGTTTTGTGCGGGTAGATAGAATGTCCACTATACATCGATGGCGCACATCGGTACGTCTTGTTGTCCGATAGAAGAAAGGGGATGGTGGGATTAATTCGTGCAATTGGATGGCACACTCTTAAAAATGTATCCGATAAAAAATGGCTGTGACTTGCAGACCAAAGACAGACAGACAGACATGACGAATCTATAAGGGTTCCGTTTTTGCCATTCGGCTACGGAACCCTAAAAAACCGATAAATTTGCGAGTTTGCGGCGATGCTCTAGGCTCTGGAGCCGTTTACTTACAAGTTTGTTGTCATCGATGAGTTTCTTAGCTCTTCTCTCAATTACTTCCAGCGCCTCCAGCTGTTATTTGGCTGAACCATCCCACAGGTAAGAACAGTACTCCATGTACGATCGGACCTGTGCTTGATACAAATTGAGCAGCTGTCCCGGTGTGATGCACTGTCTCACCTTAGCCAGAATACCGAGCTTTTTTGAAGCCAACTGGGCCTTGGACTTAATGTAGGATCCAAAGTTGAGTGTGGGCGTTAAAGAGATGCCAAGAAGCTCAAAGTAGTTAGTTATCGGCAGTGTGGAGGTCTCCCCACCACACCCAGTCGTACCTAACCAATGTTCCACAGGAGTGGCCCTAACGCCGAGCCTGCGGAACACTGTATGACATCTCCCAATGAAGAATTCGGCCATCCCGCCCTGAGTACGAGATGTACCATTGGCACAGGTAAGCCCCGATTATGCGGTTCAAGTAGGGAGGCACATCATAAACTTCAGTGCCTCCCCCATGCACGATCACGGCAGGGAATTGAATGCATTAGCGATGTCTAAGGACACCGCCAACAGCACTCCAGCCCCCGCTACGGCCTCGTCTGAGCTGGCCTTGACGTCAATACACGACCTGCCAAACCGAAAACCGTACTGGTCATCCGACAGGTAGGGAACCATATCTCAGAGTTCCTTGACCTTGTCGGCCTCATCAAGCATCACTATGGTAGGCGGTAGGCGGAAGAAGATTCTGCGAGGCGACCATCCTTCCTCAGAAGGATTACCCGTCTTGCAAATTGTTGGGAACGTTCCCGTCTCCAAACAGGCACTTAGAAGCCTGCGGAAACGTTCACCCAGCGTCTAAAGCAAACCCAGACGTGGTTAAAAATGCTATCAGGCCCGTAGCACGATTTTTGTGCCAAGAGCTTTAAGATGGCAGCGCCCAACTCGCTCACCGACACCTCCGGCACGTCCTCGCTCGTTTCACTCTGCCCCACCACCCGGGCGGTTAACATTTAAGCGTATATTCCACCCTGTTTGGAAATCGTATGGACACAACGTCCTCCACAAGCTGAGGAAGATAACTCTCTGTAAGGGGAGGGGGGATCGTCTATGGGCGCAACTTCCCTCTGACGACTTTGCAGGGTCGTACCCACGAGTCGTGGCTGAGAGTCTCCAGCTGCTCTACCCTCGCTTGGGTTTTGACGTAGGAGATCGCCAGCTGTAGGTTCTTTACGTACCCCCTATAGGACTCGTACAGCAGACTCCACCTCTTCGTCCCGGCGTCTAAGTCTCCGGTGCCTGGAGTACCGGCATAGGCGGAACTAATGCGTAGGTCAGCGATCGCCTGGTTCCACCAGTAGACCTGCTTAGGAGGAGCCTTGGCCTGGGATTTGCCAGCGTCCCGCCACTCCGCCTCCTCCTCGACCCCTACGGGACCGTGGAAAGGGTTAGACCACGCCTAGACAATTGAAGCCTCCACCAGCGCTTCACTATCAAGGTCCTGCATACTCCTAGCCTAGCTTCCTAGCTCATGCAGGCCAAACGTAGATAATAACTGAAAATTATGTTACTGATTGTTTTAAAAACATAAGATTACCTCATTATAATGAAAATATGTTCCTTTAGTTATATTATAGCTGATTGTAATGAAAACCAGTGCATTTTCATTTATTTTTTTGAAATAGCGATTAAGTTATCTACGGCCGCGATCTAGCATATTGATGGTCGTATACTGAAAAAAGCGGTCGCAAACTGACGTTTTGCCCATTTTTCAATGTTTAATTAATTATAAATTATTTCTTATAATAAACTAATGATTCTATTATATCTAATTCAAACTAGATTATATATACTACAACCAAGCAAAAATTCAGAGCGCTGAGAGTTTTATATCTATATGAAAACCTATGACGAAGTAGGGAACTCCACTAAAAGGCCGCCAACTAGCGAACTGACCCTATTATCATCTATGTATAGGTATCTTTTACTTTGTGTTTTATTAAATATCTACAAACATTAAACTATCAAGACACGGAACTTTTACTTTCATTCCTGGCCTAAACTCATCTACTTATATAAATAACTCCCAATAGAAAATAACATACTTCCTAAACCGACTTACCAACTACTGACTCATTAAATTCATTAAACCTACTCTGATAACAAACATTCTTTCACACACATAACACAAGCACATAGACAAAGACATTAGATAATGTGTGTTGGAAGATGCACCTACAAGGTGGCACTATATAAGTATTGGGACACAGCAAAAAATAAGAAAACTCAAAGAAGATGGAACACGAATAACGTTATGCCAGAACCCTACAGTCGATCTGAGGGATTAGATAATGAACTGGGAAATATAAATGATGGCCAGTCAAGCGACGATTATGATGACAATATCACTGTTGTTCAACTCGATGACAGTATAGCGTCCATCTTAGATAATTTACTTGAATTATCTAAGAGCGTTCATGTCAAGTGGAACCGAAACTAAACAGGCAAATGTAGCGGGACAACGCAAAACGAAGAAAAAAAGAAAATTAACAGTACAAAGAAAAATTAGAAAATGTTACAACGTATGCAGATATAGTCACATAATAATGAATAGTACTAGTACTAGAACTGCAAGCGAACTTCGTCTCAATGAAGCGGCCCGTCAATTAGCCGACTGGTTTCGCGAGAATGGACTAATGCTGAACTTAAAGAAAACACATTTTATACACTTCTGCCTAGCCGGTCGCCGGTATCGGGATTTGCAGATATGTGATGCATGCGGGACCATGATGCAAGGATGCGATAGCTCCACCTTCCTAGGGTTTGAGCTGGAGGGCTAACGTGGGAATCTCACATAGCTAAAGTATGCGTTACGCTGGGTAGCTCGAGCTTCGCTTTACACAGGCTGTCACGCTTTCTTCCTGAGGCTGTGGTGCGATCGTGCTATTTTGCGACGGTTCACTCACTGCTGCAATACGGCGCCAAACTTTCAGATTCAGATTATTTATTGACCATAATAACAGTGTTGTTATTCTGGGTATGTCACTACAATATAATATAAAAATATTAATCAAATCAAATTATATATAAAACAATTAGGGTGCATTGGGGTAACTCCGAAAATCGGGGAATTCTAATAATTAAAGTTTTCCAATCGATACGGCAATATTTCATGCTCTGGCAACATTTACCTAGCGGCCATTTTAATACGCATCCGCCCGCAAGTCACCTCAGGCTGCTAGGAGCCACCGCGCGTCATTAACTGTCATTTTTTCAAGTAACGGCGATTTCGCTTGTTTTTTGGTGTTATTGGATTTGCCCAAACATCCATAATTACAAAACCTGTTAAGATATTCAACTTTTATTTTTTTTATTCCCTAGATTAACGTTTTTTCAATTCTGTGTAGGCTTAGAACTATCTAGATTTTTTGCACTTTTTAGATTTAGCCGAACAGGGCAATTCGGAATTTGTCAATGCCTTCTAAGAGTTTGAGTACCGTAGGCTACTTGTCGGGTAATTCCGAAATGAAAGTAGCACTCATGTAATGTTTGGCCCTTTCAGTGCCCAAACCGCTACATACATTTCGTGAAGGTAAACCTGAACGAAAAAGAAACACGTACTTTAAGGCATAACTACTTAAAACCCACTTTTGAGTGTCATTCAGAATTATCCGAACATCATTCGGATTTGCACTCTGACAAAAAAAAATAACAATGTTTTCAAACATTTCTAATTAATATATTTATACAAATCTTAGCAATAGTACTTGGGCATATATTCACGCAGACGGAGTGATATAAGCTGTTAACATGAAGTCTATCAATTTTGACATATTGGTGATAATACAAAGACCCTGTGAACCCATCAAAAATTCATTCGTAAATACCCGAATGCACCCTACACAATCTTTGGGGCCGCACCGCAGACTGGCTCCGCGCGTTCCGCATGCAGAAACGGGCCGTACGCGCAATAGCATGAATCTCGCAAACCACCTCCGTCAGACCTTATTTTATCTATTATAATATCAAGTAGCTATATTTGTTAAAAAAAAATTGACAATGTCCCTAAAAACGGGGATACTTATAAGTATAACACTCGTCAAGCAGGCAGGTTGGCATCAATATATCGTACGATGAGGAAATCCGACAGGCTGACCCACATCATGGAACCGTCAGTGTACAACGGGCTCCCCCCACACATCACCGAGGCACCTAGCTATACGTGCTTTAAAGCGCGTTTGAAGCGCTGGATTATCCAGTAAGCCTTCTACACATACGAGGAATTCATTAACATTAATAAAAAATAAACTTAATGACATCTTATAGGAAAATATTTAACTAGGTATATTATTTTGATTTTAAAATTATCGTGAATTTGTAACATTATTATTGTTATATACCGGCTGTAATTCACGTATACCTTTAGTCGAATTTTCTCGACCTAGGTTTCGAGCGAGTCAGTCGCTCTTCCTCGGGAGTGAGGTCACGCGGTGAGATCGCGATGTTCACTCGTCACACTTCGATTCCTAGGTCGAGAAAATTCGACTAAAGGTACGTGAATTACAGCCGGTATATAACAATAATAGGTATATTATATTTATATTTGAGTAAGAATATAATTTCTTTTCTAATTTTAAGTACTATGCTATTTAAATTAAATTTTTGTATGCGAACTTTGTGTACACAAACTTGTACAAACTACAATATCAAAATTTATGTATTCGACGTGTATTTTATTACGAATAATTTACTATTAACTATTGCACAAACTCTACTTTCACACTGGCTAAATACATTAATCGTGTGGAGCTATTATAAAACTAAAAAAACAATGTTCCTTTGTCACTGTCATATAATGTAAGAAATTCATACAGTCCGGCAAGTATAACTTGGCGTGCCTGTGCGCCACTGTGCTTTTACTTTGTACTTTGATAACAGTTTCTCTTAAACCACTTTTAATTACTTTTGGCATTATTGAACTATTTTAATGTAGCAGATTTATCAACAATAATGTCGCGGTAATCTCTGTAACGTCAAACTCACAGTTTCAATTAAAAGAATTAGTTCCAAAAACCACCACCGCCAAGTTATACTTGTGGCACTGTAGACGTAATCACGGAGAATCATAGAGAAAGTATATAATATGTAGAGAACATTAGCGTATGCGAATGAAATAGCTATAGAGATATAACTCGACTAAAACGATGAACACTTGATACATATGCCAGCTATAACATAAAATGAACATCGTAATTTGGTCGGGTTATACATGAGTCGCATACGCAGGTAAAGGATAAAAAATTGTTGTTCATCTCGCTCTCTCATACCAGTGATTGTATAGTTTTATCCTTCTCATATTATTATTTTTATTTCAATGCCACATCCGCTTAATATGGAATATTAAGTGGAAGAACACGCGGAGAATAGACTCTACATAGACTCTACACGTAGTATTTATATTATCTTTGGACTCTACTCTAGGTAGAAGGAGAGCCACGGGAGAATAGACTATACTCATTGTCTTTATCCGTGGACGTAATATAAATTGACTACGCGAATCGGCCCTGATGAGACCGACCTAGAACGGAGTTTGTCCATTTCTTTTGTATGGACGACTTATTGTATATTATTATATACTATACATATATAGCACTAGGAGGTTGTTAGACAAGGACACACTGCCACCCGGGTGCCTTTCGATTGGGCCGTTTTGTTCTACAAAGTAATTACAACCTTATAGTTAGAGCATACGGATTCAATTGAATTTGTCAAATATCACGTCTACGACGAAATTATTTGTAGCTTTGTCTATTGTGAACATAGAGAAAGTATATATAATATACTCTGTCTAGGATTGTGAATTATTAATCACGGATTATAGCGTAGACAGAGAAAAGAATAGTCTGCAGGTAGCTCCATCTCTTTCCCATATGAAACGGAAAAGGACAAAGCTATAATATTTCCCTCTCTCAGTGCGTACCGGTTTTTACAGAGTCAGTAACGGAGTTAGCCATTTTTAGCTTCATGATCTTTGACCATTTTTGCTATGTATCACTGGGTTCTCAATACATATATGGTTATGTTACAATCTTCATCTCATGTGGCCACGCTACCCACATTTCTATAGTTTTATCCCTCTACGGAGAATAGACTACTATAGGTAATTTAATTGTCATGACATTTAAGTTGTCACTTGTCAGTACACTAAAGTCAATGTGTGACTTTTACTTTATATAGTATAGCGAAATTATTCGAATTAGCTAGCCCGAGAATATAACATAACCAGGAATTTATTTTAGTTTACTCATTAGTGATATGTAATTTCTTAAGTTACACTACAGCTTTTTTCTAGCAAATTATAAAATTTGTAATCTTCCGAAGAAAAAGGCTAACCTTCATTGTTACTATTAGACTAGACTGCATTACTCACCAAAAAGTGAATTTTCAATAATTGTAAGTATTATTATTACATAAATTACATAAAGTAAAATGTAGCTTTCATGCGTATTGCCTTCATTTATTTACCTTATGAGCTCTAGATTATGGTAATATTATGTATATTTGCAGAAAACCGGCTATAACATAACATGCATAATTTTATTTACCTATGTGTTGTTATGTTATGCAATATAGGTTCAACTTTAGTATACCTACCATCGATTTAAGGGGGGGAAAGGGGTGGGGATGGTAGGGGGGAAGGGGAAAAACTCTCCCCTTGAAGAAAAAGTTGCGGAGCCCCCCCCTTCAAAAGTTATGAAGTTATGAATATTTAACATTTTGAGGTTAAGTTTGAAAAATTATCAATAATTGAAGGCTGGAGAGGATCAGTAGAGGGGAGGGGGAGGTTGGAGGAGGACCCTTATGGGCAAAAAACAGCGGCAACATAGTTGTCGAAAATTTTGTATGGTAATAAATTAACTTTTACCTGTAAATAAGATTTTTTATATATCATAGATAAATTTAACGCCATAGCGTTGGCTCTAGTGACGCGCGGCCGCTGCCGCGGCTCCCCTCCTCGCTGCGCTTGTCGCCGCTCGTCATGCGGTGGTCACTGTTCCCTAGTGCTTTGCCTTAGTGTTCGACTTTGAAATTATTAAGTACAAGTACATTTCTGAAATGACAAACACTAACTAGCAGTGCACTACGCAGACCTCTCCTATTTAAGTCTACTTAACCCAAAAAAAGGGTTGTAAAAAAATAACTTCGAGGGGTAAGTATAATTTTTCATTCTTAAGCTCAAAATTTTAATATATAATATATTCATAACTTGGAAGGTGGGGGCTCCGCAACTTTTCCTTCAAGGGGAGGGGTTTTCACCTTTCCATGGATGGATGGGTGAGTCACAAGAATGGATATAACTCGGAATGAGTATGTGTGGGGAAGCTTGAAAGTGGCACCTGTGACAGAAAAGTTATGAAGCAACAGGCTAGCCTAGTATTGACATATTATGAGAAGAAGGGAAGCCCACATTACTAAAAAGGCGATGGACATGAAAGTGGAGGGCTATAGAGGAAGAGGAAGACCGAAAAAAGTGTGGATGGACTGTGTGATAGAAGATATGAATGTGAAAGGAGTGGATGAGGAAATGACTGCGGATAGACCCAAATGGAAGAGAATGACATGTTTCACCGACCCCACTTGAGTGGGATAAGGGTAGGAAAATGATGAATCAATACGCATCATACAAACAATAATTATGTTAATTGTTAAACACAATCCAAAATTTCATCGTACCGACGGGACTTGAACCCGCAACCTCCGGAATAACACGTTCCGGTGCTTTTGCCTATTAAGCAACCATTGCTTAATAATGCATAATTGGGTTAACAAATGCAATCCACTAATTTCGTTGTAACGATACTTCGCACCGTGGCTTAATTAACTAATAACATAATAAACTAGGAAGTTTTATTAGTAATATGCACGCTTAATTTCATAGTGTTTTTTTTTTTAAATTACATTGTTTAGCACTAATCCTAAAAATTATTAACAAAAACATAAGTCATTGTTATTACAGTCTAAGTATTTCTGGATACTTTATAACTTCTTAAGCTTCATCATCATCATCACAAATTTGCTTACGAATAAAAAAAATATAGAATAACATTTAATGAACCGATTTCTTTTTATTTTGTTGAAAACCTTCAAAATCTGGGTATTTTTCCAAAAATTGCTAATTTCCAAATATATCATAAACTATTAATTTTCGGCCATATATTGTGGGGGCTGAATATGTCGCATTATAGCCCCCCTATCTGCTCCTGCCGGAAATACGTCCAATTACCATGCAGTCGCTAGCACAATATAATGCTGTTTTATATCTTATTAAATAACATTTATTTTGTATCAAATATGGTTATATTAACTATGGTACACATAGTTTAAGCGTAATCGTCCAGATTTTTTTTTTTTTTTTACTAGTTAGGTAAGCATTTGACCACTATCTCACCTAATGTTAAGTGACGATGCGATCGACGATGTAGCACGCTTACCTAGAAGTTACCTGTTCACTCGCGATTTGAAGACCCCGGGTTATAGTTACTGGAAAACACAGACACTGGCAAGGAATTCCATTCCTTGACAGTACGTATGATGAATCGAAACGTTTTGTGCGGGTAGATGGAATGTTTACCATAAATCGATGGCGCACATCGGTACGTCTGGTTGACCGATAGAAGAAGGGGGATGGTGGGACTAATTCGTGCAATTGGATGGCACACTCTCCGAAATGTATCCGATAAAAAACCGATAAACTTACGACTTTGCGGCGATGCTCTAGGCTCTGGAGCCTTCAAGAACCAACAAGTTTGTCGTGATTGATGAGTTTCTTGGCTTTCCTCTCAATTATTTCCAGCGCAATATTCAAATATTCCAGCTGGTATTTAGCTGAGCCATCCCAGAGGTGAGAACAGTACTCCATGCACGATCGCACTTGTGCTTGATACAAATTGAGCAGCTGTCCCGGTGTGAAATACTGTCTCACCTTGGCCAGAATACTGAGCTTTTTCAAAGCCAACTGGGCCTTGGACTCAATGTAGGATCCAAAGTTGAGTTTGAGTGTTAAAGAAATGCCAAAAAGCTCAAGGTGGTTAGTTATCGGCACGGATACATCTCGAAAAGTAGGAGTCAGATGGAATGGACTCCGTTTGGCGGAGAACAGACACGCCTGGGTCTTAGCAGCATTAAATTTGACCAGATTGACATCACCCCATTCGGAGACGCTCTGTAAGGACAAGTTCATGCGCTCGATCATCGCCTCTCTAAAACACTGTATTTCAGCCGCACCGGTCCGTGCACTGGATGTATAGCTCTCTACAACGGTGCTGTCATCTGCATACCCAAAGATACCGGGCTTAAGCAGATCGTTGATATGCAGCAGGAAAAGGGTTGCAGAGAGCACCGATCCCTTAGGGACCCCGGCATTAATTGTCGTCAGAAGAGCAGCCATCAATGACTACCCTTATTGACCGGTCCCTCAGAAAATCCGAAATCCAGACACACAAACAAGCGGGAAGTCCGTAGGATGGAAGCTTACTTATAAGGCTATCGTGCCAAACCCTGTCAAAGGCTTTTGAAATATCGAGGGAAACCGCAAGCGCTTCCCCATGATCATCTATAGCCTTACTCCAAATGTGCGTGGCATACGCTAGAAGATCCCAGTGGACCGATTTCGGCAAAACCGGTCGGTCACTGAGGAGATCGTTCGCTTCTAGGTATGCTAGGAGCCGGTTGTTCAGTACATGTTCCATAGTCTTACAGAGTATGGAAGTGACTGAAATTGGCCTATAGTTGACAGGGTCAGCACGACAGCCTTTTTTAATACGCTTTTATTAGCTTCAGACGTATGTATGTTTGTATGTTAGTATGTAACGGAATCTTTGAACATGATTTTAACCCCCTTCAAAACGTCGGATTAACTCGAAATTTGGCATACTTATTAAGGACCGATGACAATAAATAAATAAAAAAAAAAAATTTAAAAAAAAAAAATCTACTAAAAAATGAAAAATAAATAATAGTTTAAAAAAACTAAAAAAATACGCTTTTATAGAAAATCCAACTAAAAAATAGAAAATAAATTTTAATAAATTTGAATTAAAAAATAGTGTAAAAAAATGATTTTATTGTAAACAAAGGGTGGAGTGCTTTTCAGGATATTATCAAAATAACCCTTCTAGTCATATCTGTTCATAAAATATTTGGAACTACTGATACCATGCACCCCATGCTTTTTTTTTTTACAATAAAATCATTTTTTCTTGCACTACTTTTAATTCAAATTTATTAAAATTTATTTTCTATTTTTTAGTTGGATTTTCTATAAACCGTATTCTTTTAGTTTTTTTAAACTATTATTTATTTTTTTGGGCACAGGTTGCACGTTAGCAAGCTTCCATGATTTTGGCACTTGACCAGATGTCATGGAGAGACGAAAGAGGCGTGTCAAAACAGGAGCAAGTTCAGGCGCACAGGTCCTCAGGACTACTCAGGACTTGTGTCACGCATCTAGGTAGACTCGGAGGTGTCTCACCGGCAGTGTCTAGACGTGAAGATTCCGCAAACAGAGCACCAAACAAATTTGCTTTCTCTTTAGCGGTGTGAGCCAGCGCGCCATCGGGTTTCAGCAACGGAGGAAGTGAGGGGCGACAGAAGTTTGATTCGACCGATTTAGCCAGGGACCAGAACGCTTTACTACCTGCAGGGTACGAAGCTAATTTGTTCCCTATCCGGCCTATGTGGTCAAACCGAGCCTTCCGTAAAGCCTTCTTGCAAGACTTGGCAGTTTTGTTAAAGGCTTTCTTCTTAGCTGACATATCCTTGGTTTTGCGGTTACGAGCATCAACCCAGGCCAGGTATGCTTCATGTTTCAGTGGTTCAGCACATCTACATTCAGCCCCGAACCAAGGTTGAGCTTTGCCTGACATCGCTACATCAGAGAAAGGAATATAGTATTCCATTCCTTGACGCAGCACATCCGTCACAGCATCCGCACAAACCGAAGGATTTTCAGAAGAGAAGCAAACAGGCCGCCAAGGATAAGATGCAAAGAAAGACCGCATCTCATCCCAATCTGTTGACTTGTATTGCCGTACCTGCCGGGTGCCTCTAGGGCTGGGATCGGGCGGTGAGTACACAGATACAGATTTCACCAGACAGTGGTCGGAGCTACCTAACGGTAATGATACCGACACTGTGTAACGGTCTGGATCAGTTGTCAGCAGAAGGTCCAAGCAATTGGCTGTATAGCCGTCAACATCAGGAACCCGCGTTGCCTCTTGGACCAGCTGGGTGAGATTTAACGCTAAGGCAAGCTTTCGCGTCTCTCTCCCAGCGTGGTCGGTGCACTGGTGTGGGTAAAGCCATTCCAGGCGGGGGGCATTAAAGTCCCCCTGTAACACTAATTGGGCAGAAGAGTATTTGGGTTGAGCGGCGTCTGCCATCTCACTCAAGTACTCTGTGAGCCTGGTTGTCTCCTGGTCTCCGCTGTGCGACCGGTATACACAGGCATAGAGAAGTTTCTCTAAGCCTGTGTCCACCAGTATCCAAAGCACGGAAAAACGAGGGTCTTCAAAGTTACGGAGACGCCGACAGCAAATGTCGTCCCGGGCGTACACGCACACACCTGACCGAGCCTTAAAATTGTGCTCCAGGGTGTAGCCGGGGTAAGTAAGGTACGCCACATCAGACGGACATCGTATCTGCGTCTCCGTTAGGAACAAGAGAGCCGGTTTCTCAGTCTCAAGGTGTAGTGAGGTGCACTTTGAGTGAGAGGGAGTGCAGCCGCTGTCTAACATATTTTCTCTTGTTCCTGCGTTTCATTTTTATTGCGAGTGATGGTAGGAAGACGGCAGTAGAACGAGACGCTCTGCTATAAGCCCAGAAACGAATACTGGGATACCACATTTGATGGGGAGACCAGACTGGAGACTGCGGGGACGCCCGAGCCCCCCTCCGGGGATGTCCAGCAAATTATTACAATATTAAGCCTTATACAATCATATGAGCATCAAATGAAAAAAACTTTGTGATTTTGTTCGAGCATCCCCAACGTTGCGTACACCGCTCTATATAAATCATGTTAAAATTTATAAAACGATACTAAAGTTATGTATCATTCAGGGCGAGTTCCATTCGGTCCTGATCAGAATTGAAATCTAATCTGAAACCGATCTGGCAACTCGTAAATGTCATATCGCGTCCGATAACCACCTGTTCGGTGTAGTAACGGAACACCTAAGTCAGCAATTCTGGCCGCTTGACGCATTGACCTAGTTAATGCGCCTCGCGACTTCAGTGCATCGTTGATATCCGCGCGATTCGGGTGCATTCAGCAACATAGTCTGTAATTAGCGTATTAAACCAGAACTATCTTAACATTAACTACTTCTTTCACTGCAACCTCGCAGTCACCGCGACACCTCCTGACACTTAATAATTACTATTTTTTGCTCCTAATAGCATGACTGCTTATTAGAGTTATTATTATAAATAGCTATTACATCAAAACCCGCTCTGAAAAGGTCTTCGACCCATGTCGGAGGTATAAAAACAAAGCGGAACAAAAAAAAACCACCTGACATTTTATCAAGAGTCGTCAAAACCGGCCCTAAGAGTTAGTTTATTCGGCAGATAATTATCGTAGGGAGCCATCGGAGACTCGATCGGGTACGGTGAAACGGGCCCTCGGGGAGGAGGTCGGTACGAGCGGCGGCACTAAAGTAGTATATGATGTACATCGTCAGGGAATGTCGCACATCAACGAGTTGCTGGGCGTGCTGCGCGGGCTGCGGCTGGTGGCGGAGGCGGGGCTGGCGGCGCAGCGCGAGGAGGCGCGCCTGGCCTGGGCCACCTCCAGCGTGCGCGCCGCGCTGCGCTCCCTGCCCGCTGCCGCGCGGCCAGCGCCCGCCTCCGCGCCCGCGCCCGGTGCAGACCTCGCCGGAGACGCGCTGGAGCGGGCGCGCGTCGTCGTGGACGGCTTCAGGCGGTTCGCAGTCATGCAGCTTCCTACCGCGGAGCCCGGCCGCGGCGGGGAGAGTGCGCCGGAGATGGATCCCCGGATCAGAGACGAGATCGATCATCTCAACAGAGAGTTCGACGAGACCTTCGAACGTTTGGAGGAGTCCGCCGGTCGTGGCGCGCCGCCTCCTTCCGAGCCGGAAATCATTTCGCCCATAGAACATCTTCAGAATAGGATGGTTGAACATCCACCATCGACGCCGCGGGTGACGGTGGACCTACCGAGCCCGCAGCCGACCGCCGCCGCCGCCGCCGCCGCCGCCGCCGCCGCCGCCGCCGCCGCCGCCGCCGCCGTTACTGGCGCTACTCCCAAGCCATCAGCTAAGAAGAAAATAAAGGTTGCGGTTAGTGTAAAGCTTAGTATACTACAAGTACGGACGGTCGTTTTTCATCTATTACCTAAGTTAGGTTCTAGCTTATGGGAATACAAATAAAACACTGTAATACGTTTTAGCTATCTTAAATGTTTGTTATAGCAGGCCTGTAGCTATGAAAATGCTATTACCTCCGCGACACAGTAGTATACTATACAATTTGTTTTATCACAACACTCAACCTTACATTAAGAGACAGCTGACGGCCGTGACCGAGTGGTAGAGACCCTCGCTGCGCGGACTTACGGTGCGCAACACGCGAGTCATTGTTACTATTAGTTTATTTTGTGCGCAAATTCAAGGTCGCATTCCAAGCGTATAGCGTATTTTTAACCGACGAAAAAAAACGGAGGAGGTTATTAAGTCGACGCGTCTGTATATATTTTTTTAATGTATGACCACGCATAACTTTTTACAGAGTAGTCTGATTTCGAAAATTCTTTTTTTATTGTAAAGTGTATACCCCCAAGGGGTCCCATTTAAATTTTACAAAAACCAAACACTGGAAAAAACAAAGAGCCGAAAATCGGGCTCAGTAGCGTGAGTCGGGGAAGGCATATGCCCAGCAGTGGACTGACACCGGCTGATTATGATGATGATGATGATGATATTTACAGGTGGTACCATTTAAATTTCATCGAGATAATATATTCAGTATCTCCAGAGATATGAAGATAAACACCTCAAACTTAGTATTGAAATTGACTAGCGTGACGTTGGAAGTCGGTTTTTTTAGTTTTTTATGTGATCTTAAATTATTTATATTAATATTATAGAGCATAAATGTTCTATATAACGTTTGTCTAGCCCAGTGGTAAGCAATGTGGCCTGATTTTGACATAGTAGATTATGGCCACAAAAAATTACAAAATAAAACTTTTTAACTTAAAAATTAAACCGCCGAAAAAACTGAAAAGCAAAGAATAATTAGACTTTTTTATTTAACCTTAATAACGAAGTTCTTTAACTACTGTTAGTATACATAAGTATATATTTGTAATTGTTTTTAACTAAACATAATAACTAAGTTCTTAAACTTATGTAAGTATGAATACCTAAATAATTTTGAGTCGGCGCCAAATAATCAATAAGCAAAGATCACTAAATAACCTCTTAAATTTAAAGAAATAATCAAATCAAATTAACAATACAACGTGAAATCTCCAGCGATGAACATAAACATTCTAAAAAATGCGCTTCCACTCGACCCACAGACTAAATAGAGATGCACGACCACTCGCAACGACGTGTGCCCGTCACAGGCCGTCACAGATTACTATATGTGGTGCCCGTTCGGGTTTCAGTCTCGCTGACAATAACTTCGCCAACACTCGGCATTTTCCGGCGAACCACGCCAGTTCGCCGGAAAATGCCGAGTGTTGCGCATCACGCTTTACGTAATTAATTAATTTGCTTGTTTGGCGCCGACTCAAAATTACTTAGGTATACGAGTACATACTTACATTAGTTTAAGAACTTAGTTATTATGTTTAGTTAAAAACTCAAAACAATTACAAAAATATATACTTATGTATACTCGTACTAACAGTAGTTAAAGAACTTCGTTATTAAGGGTACATAAAAAAGTTTGATTAATTTTTGCTTTTCAGTTTTTTCGGCGGTTTAATTTTTATGTTATAAAGTTTTATATACGTTACAGACATTGTAACTAGATTTGATCTCGCATTTATGCTATCAGTGAGTGCATCTTCTGTACTTTTACTATATTTATTCTGAGGGTATAGACATCCTGACTATGTTATACAGGGCGGGTTTTTCAGATTTATTTATTAACACATATTTGTTACGTTTACAGCATGGCCAAAACGCAAAATAATCTAAAATTACAAAAAGATCTTAAACAGTAGCACAGAATAATGAATAGTACAAGTACAAAAATTGCACTCCCTGGGAGTAAAAATGCGAGATTAAACCTAGTTACAACGCTGGTAACGTTCAAAATGCGCTTCACGCCTCGGGTGCGACCTTGAATTTGCGTCACAGTATCAACTAATAGTAACTATGAACCGCGTGTTGCACGCAGTAAAATGCACCATAAGTCCGCACAGCGAGAGTCTAAATAACCCTGTCAACTCGCGGCCTCTCCTATAGGGTTGAATGTTATGAGAAAACTTATTGAAGCCTTTAATTGGTAGAAGAATAAAAGTTAAATAAGTAAGTAAGTTAAATAACGCGACAAAATAGTACTACCCTAGAATGTTAGGTTGTTTGACTTGTAACATTATCTAGTCTAGGAGCCGACTCACTTTTTCGACCAAAAATAATTATGTATTTTATTTTATTTTTATTCATTGTAGGAAAACTTTATTTTGTAATAATTAAAAATAAAAATAATAAAAAAAACCTCTAAATAAAAAACATATAATTCCAGTTTAAAAAAACATTAAAATTAATTTACTTCCGATTTAAAAATATTTTCTATAATCAATACACTGATGGGACTTGATGTATGCGACTTGGGATACTTAATGAACTAGGGAGAGCTTTATAACAGAAAATATACTTTTTAAAGCATCAACTTTATTTAATAATTTTACAATTATTAACAATTTTAAGGCTCTTTATTTGGTAGGAATGTAGTGTAACTGACATGGATTTTCGGGGCGGCGCGAGGGGAGGGGTAAAACCCCCTTCTTGAAGGAAAAATTGCGGAACACTCCACTTTAGGAGATAGGAATATTTTAAAGTTTAGAGGTTAAGTACTAAAAAATGTATGAATAATTAGTTTAAGGCTGGAGAGGGGGAGAGTTCTCTTCTGTATCTTCATTTAAAGAAACCTCTGTTGTCCTGTTCCGAACAATTTCGTGTCCGTTTGTCACCAACGATTTCGAAATCGAAAAATATGCGAAAAGTTGTCTTTGACGGTCATATCTTTTGATCGCATTGACTTACATGTTTCATTTTTTCACAACTGAAAGATATCGTAGACCCGACTATTTGATATAATTGTCAACTTGATACCTCTACGCTTTCCTGAGCAAATGGATATTGACAGACTGACAGACAGACAGACAACAAAGTTATTATATTGTAATACGAGACTTGTCGCGCTAAAAAATAATGTTATTTACCTCGACGTTTCGATCAAGTTGCATTGACCATGGTCACAAGAAGACTGAAGTTGTGGGTATCAGCATTGTTATGATTGAGAGTAGTTTGAAACTACCCTCATTTGATTTTGATCGGAGTTGCCATTGCGACACACAATACTGACGACATCGGCATTACAATATAATTATGTGAGTAAATCGCGAAAGTTTAAAAGACAACAATGTGATCCTATGAACAGACGGACATGACGAAACTATAAAGGTTCCTTATTAAGACTACGGAACCCTAAAAAATAATTTTCAATTTCAAATCGGTTAAGATCTGACAGAGTTCTGAGGTAACAAACATTTAAAAAACCGTCGAATTGAGAACCTCCTCCGTTTTTGTGAAGTCGATTAAAAACTAAAACACCGACTTCCATGCCCCGCGTGTCAATTTCAATAGCAAGTTTGAGACGTTTATCGTCATATTTCTGGAGATACTGATCAGATCTCAATGATCTGAGATCTATGAGTACTTTAATTACATCAACTCTCGGATTATAAAAATCTGACTATCGTATGACACGACAAAATCATTAAGAAAGAAAAAAAAGGAAAATTGACGTTAACGTTAGTAGGTGTCTACCCTATTTATTTATCTTAGAACTAATCTATATACTGTTAAAAAATAATAAAATAAAACCCCACGTAAACATTGGTAACCGTACTTATTTATCTGAGTACAAATCTTGCATCAGCTCTCGGACTATACAACTCGATTGTCTCTTTCTTTCGTTTAGCCATACTGAATAATATTTTTGATAGTTACTCTTTACAGTTACTACATATATGTTAATATCGTAAGCAAGGAATATAATATTGAAGTAGGTAGGTAGGTGACACTTAACAGACTGAACATACCTAGCACCACCCTAGCGGGTGCGCGGAGGTACTTGTAGTTTCATAGCTACAGCGCGGAGTGCGACAGGCCCGACAGTAGGTAACATTATGAAATAACTAAAAAAATGCGATGGAACTTTATGGGTAGGTAGAGGTGCCTGCTAATAGAAGAGGTTCTATCTAATCGTCAAACGAACGTCACACAAAAAAAACGTTTAATTCCCCTGATTAATGTAGCGTCGCCAACCGTACTAATACGTGCACCCCCAAAGCATGTTTTAGTACTTCAGACAATTTTTATGCAATAAATTGTGGAGTAATGAAACAATAATATAATAAAAAACGCAATCTAATCGCAGTAATTAAAAATCATATTCCGAATGGAACTAATCGTCCGTCTATCATTAACAAACCATAGACACAATGTTCCTCGTGAATCACAGTACTACTGTAAACGGTCTAGTGGTGAAAACCGCACGACAATCAAATCCGTGGAGTAGTGTAAGGTAGTGTAGTGTAGTGTAAGGTAGTGAATACGTTTCAGCTGAGCTCTAGTTCGCGCGCGCGCGTGGTGCCGTCGTCGCGGCTGGGGCGCATGGTGTCGTTCGGGTCGCTGGCGGCCGGGCTGGGCGTGGGCACGGTGGCGCAGTACGCGCGCAACACGCTGCACGCCGTCACCGGCGGGGAGCCGCACGCTGACGTGCACGCCTTCATGTCGCCCGCCAACGCCGAGCGCATCGTCGACACGCTCTGCAAGGTCAGAGGTATGCACGGTCTGTCGTCTACCTGTACCTGTACCTGTACCTGTACCTGCACCTACACCGTACATTACACATCTTAAATATAATACATTCCATCAAAAGAGGTCAAGTTCATGAAGTTACATAGAATATTTCACTTCCTCGTGAATCACCCTCTGTCTATATCGGTAAAAACATTATGAAAATCCGTTCGATAGTTTATGAGTGTACCGTGAACGTGAACAGACAGACGCGTCTTTGTTTTTATAATATATACCTAGTGATGGTTCGTCATCGTTGCTGCCATAGTGATACACACGTGATACACACGTGATACACACGTGATACACACGTGATACACACCACTCCACCGACGTCATCGCTACGACGTCGGTGTCACACACTATGAGCAATTTTCGAGTGTATCTATTACGGTTCACGAGTACGAGCAAAAAACGCCAAAAACTCGTTTCTCGGACGGGGACCCCATTATATACATTTTTTTTGTTTGTTTTAGTATTCGTTATTATAGCGGTCACACTCATATATCACGTGAAAATATCGAACGTCAAGCGTCTTACCGTTTAGAAGATATAGATATATCGAACGGACGTCGATGTCTCAGTAATAGGGTTCCGTCGGTACCGTTCGTGTACGGAATCCTAAAACGGTAGATACATACATCGGCTCGAGTCACACTTTTAAAAAGATCCTACCACCTCACCCTGCCGTGAGTATCGTCGACCTTATGAACAAAAGACAAGTAAGTAAGTTGGAGTGGGGTGACCCCACCCCGTGTGACGGTTGCAGGCGCGGCGCTGAAGCTGGGCCAGCTGGTGAGCCTGCAGGACGAGGCGGTGATCTCCCCCGAGCTGGCGCGCATCTTCGAGCGCGTGCGGCGCTCCGCGGACTTCATGCCGGCGTGGCAGGTGGAGCGCGTCATGGCCGCGCAGCTGGGCGCCGGCTGGCGCGCGCGCCTCGCCTCCTTCCACGACCGCCCCTTCGCCGCCGCATCCATCGGTCGGTCCCGTCTCTCTCCGTTACACGTACCGCAGTGACCTGTGTCGCCCCCGCACGCCGCCCGCTCGTATCTATATCGGACGCGAATAGCCCCTCGAACCGAACCGTCCTCAAAGTCGACGATAGGTTATTTAATTATATTAAACGACAATTTTGTCAAGAATTATAAACGGTCGAATCGCCGGTTTTACATTTGCCTGCCAAAAATTATTTACATCGATGACCCTGTCGCTCCAAGAACGTTCCCGGGTAATTTGAAATTTGTTTTTTCACCGAGACGTGCACTCGACCTTTATTTATGTAGGGAGCCGCACAAGTGCGGAGCCGGTCAACTGGCCGAGTGCAAGTCGGAGTCGCACTCGTAGGGCGTAGTACCACAATCATATTTTATAACTTCGAGCAGAAATAACACTATCATTTTTCGCCAGAAAAACATAACTTTGTTTTTCATAGTGTTTTTATGAATGACAAAGTTACATTTGCGGTTTTGAAAATGTGCTATGTCTCAAAAACTGCTGGCTATATTTCGTTCAAAACTATTTTCGTTGAAACTTTTTATTGAGATAACAGCATATATATATATATTTTATTTTATAGAATTAAGAGGGAGGGGGAAAACACAATTTTTCTTTCAAACGATAGACTTTGTAAAAAATAGTTTAAGGAACCTCAATGACGTTTTCAAAGAGCTATCTATGGACACCGCGTACGTTCGATAATTATTATTGTTTAGTGTCAGTTCCACGTATGGAGTATTGTATTCCAGCCCCCTTAATCTTTTAATCTTTTATTTTTGTATAAAAATCGTAAAGCGCTTCACAGAATACATCTACTTACCAAGTTTCAACTGCGTAGTCTTAATAGTTTCGGAATAAAATGCTGTGACATATGGACGGACAGACAGACATGACGAACCTATAAAGGTTCCGTTTTTGCCATTCGGCTAAGAAACCCTAATAAATGATGTGGTGAGCGGTGAGCGGTGAGCGGTGAGGTAGTAGTGAGACTGAGACGTGCGTGTTGTGTGCAGGGCAGGTGCACCTGGCGACGTTGTTGGACGGACGCGAGGTGGCCGTCAAGGTGCAGTACCCGGGCGTGGCGCGCGGCATACACAGCGACATCGACAACCTGGTCGGCGTCATGAAGGTAACACACACGGCGACATCGACAACCTGGTCGGCGTCATGAAGGTAACACACACGGCGACATCGACAACCTGGTCGGCGTCATGAAGTTAACACACACGGCGACATCGACAACCTGGTCGGCGTCATGAAGTTAACACACACGGCGACATCGACAACCTGGTCGGCGTCATGAAGGTAACACACACGGCGACATCGACAACCTGGTCGGCGTCATGAAGGTAACACACACGGCGACATCGACAACCTGGTCGGCGTCATGAAGGTAACACACACGGCGACATCGACAACCTGGTCGGCGTCATGAAGGTAACACACACGGCGACATCGACAACCTGGTCGGCGTCATGAAGGTAACACACACGGCGACATCGACAACCTGGTCGGCGTCATGAAGGTAACACACACGGCGACATCGACAACCTGGTCGGCGTCATGAAGGTAACACACACGGCGACATCGACAACCTGGTCGGCGTCATGAAGGTAACACACACGGCGACATCGACAACCTGGTCGGCGTCATGAAGGTAACACACACGGCGACATCGACAACCTGGTCGGCGTCATGAAGGTAACACACACGGCGACATCGACAACCTGGTCGGCGTCATGAAGGTAACACACACGGCGACATCGACAACCTGGTCGGCGTCATGAAGGTAACACACACGGCGACATCGACAACCTGGTCGGCGTCATGAAGGTAACACACACGGCGACATCGACAACCTGGTCGGCGTCATGAAGGTAACACACACGGCGACATCGACAACCTGGTCGGCGTCATGAAGGTAACACACACGGCGACATCGACAACCTGGTCGGCGTCATGAAGGTAACACACACGGCGACATCGACAACCTGGTCGGCGTCATGAAGGTAACACACACGGCGACATCGACAACCTGGTCGGCGTCATGAAGGTAACACACACGGCGACATCGACAACCTGGTCGGCGTCATGAAGGTAACACACACGGCGACATCGACAACCTGGTCGGCGTCATGAAGGTAACACACACGGCGACATCGACAACCTGGTCGGCGTCATGAAGTTAACACACACGGCGACATCCACAACCTAACGTGGACGATTCTACCCGATTGGGTATCTTAACTTAGTGACCTTGGCTGGCTACTCTTTGGTAGGAAGTCAGTCGGTACATCAATATAATGCTTTTGCCACCCGTGGAAAATATGATACAAGGTGGAGTTTAGAGATGGCACCGTGTGGGTAGGTATCTCGTCCGCTGAGTTACAGGGAAACGATCGGAGGAGACCCTACAATTATATTTGAGTACGTTGTGCACGCACACATTCGCAGTGAGCGACACAATTGTCCATTTACTAAGAAACTTTTTCAGGCGCACTGGGGTAACATTTGACGGTCCGAAATACAAGAAATATATAAGTGACGTTTACAAATAATTGAATGAACTCGGAAGAATCACTTGTGACGCGTAGCTCTCTGCGCATCCTCTTATTTGTATGTTCTTCGATCCGCTCACTTAACGATCCCCATGGACCGAAACACTGTTTCGGATCAACCGATATTAGGATTCTAGAAATGTCAGAAATAGCAAAAAACTTTTCCCACGTATTCAGTACCCGTATATATAGTTGTATACGTATATATTGTAGTCGCACGCGGCCATCTCCTCGGTGTGTGAGTGAGAGGCACGGAGAGACAGAGACAGAGAGTGTTGTGTGGCAGGTGTGGAACATGTTCCCGCGCGGCATGTTCATCGACAACGTGGTGGAGGTGGCCAAGAAGGAGCTCTCGTGGGAGGTGGACTACGAGCGCGAGGCGGAGTGCACGCGCACCTTCAAGCGGCTGCTGGCGCCCTACCCGGAGTACCTCGTGCCCGAGGTCATCGGTCAGTGCCCTCCGCTCTCTTCTCATCTCATCTCATCCTATCTCATCTCATCCCTGATCCGTCTGAAACATCGTCGTATGAGGGCCGAGACACTACTAAACAGTATACTCGAGGAGCTTTCAGTCCAGTGTTTCGCTTCGCGTGCGTGTTGGACGTATGGACCTGTTTTTATTTAGTTTGACTATGGCTCCGCACGATCGGTCAGTCAATTGCCGCTGTTATTTACTAATACAGGGGGATGAAAAGTAGAGTGTACCCTTCGACCGCAACCTCGTTCTATCTCGGCCGACGCATTTCACGGCCGACGGAATTGTCTTTATCGCGTGTTGTTTTTATTTCGATCGTTGCGCAACTATAGTTTAAAAACTAAAACAATCGACTTCCCCGCCCCGCGAGTCAGTTTCAGTAGCAAGTTTGAGACGTTTATCGTCATATCTCTGGAGATACCAATCAGATCTCGATGAAATTACAATGGAATCACCTCGAAAATGTACCCTACCGATTAAAAAAAGAATCATTCGAATCGGTCTATTTAGACTATTCTAAATAATAGTAGTCGCAGAACTGCACCCCGCCCGTAGCCGCCGCGCGCGCGCAGATAGTAGTAGTTCAGTAAGTACACTGCTTGACAAAAAAAACTAGCTGATCCTAAAAAAAAATCAGCACACAACCGCCGCCGTCTTACAGTTGCGTCACTGGTACAAAATAAATTGAAATCATAAAGTTGACTTAACCACAGAATAAATAATAGTACAATTAACTTAACTCATTGAAGTTGCTGCTTGCTCGCATATAAAGCTATTTCGCCGGTAATACGTGTTAACTGAAGGAATATGGATAGGTGGGCTATACCTTAAACGTGAAAAACTGAACGCTAAGTAGCGGGAACATTCAGTTGTATTTTACTAGTAAGTTCCGGGCTGTTAATACATTTTTACTTTACTTTATGGGAAGTTATCTTGAGCGGGAAAGTGATATCAGCTATTTTACGTCGAGATGATTAAGGAAGAAAACGAATTCATATACAAAGTTGCATGTAGTCGTTAGATCTGTATGCACGCCTAAACGGAAACACAAATATTAAATTAACTTCTTTTGAATATTTTCAAAACGGTCAATATGCTCATTGCAACAGGGATTACAGGATTACATATTATGAACAGTACAGACCAGTATCTTAAATGTTTTGCTTTTTTAAATAGTTTAAAACTTTGCCCAATAAAATCTAAAGCTCGTGTAGCTTTGCACACTATAGCTTCAATATGCTCATGAAACAAAAGTTTAGAATCATGGTGCACTCCGAGGTCTCTAATTATTTTTACTTTTTGAAGATTTTGACCTTTGAGAACATATTGAGACAACACAGATGTCTTCTTACGCGATATTACAGAACACAAGTCTAATTAGCAAATTAGCATGCAGATCGTTTGCATCTTGAGTAGAATTAATAGATTTAAACATTTTCATATCATCTGCAAAATCTAAGATATAAGAATGGATGCAGCATTTGGAGATGTCATTGATAAAAATAAGAAATAGAAGGGGCCCCAGAAGTGATACTTGGGGCACACCGCTAGGTATCTTCATCCAGCCAGAAATATAGTTTGTAATGACTACAGCTGTCCGGTTATCAATATAAGATAATAACCACCTTAGTAAATCTCCACGTATGCCGGTGTTAGTTTAATAAAATACTAGGAAGAGCGATAGATTTGGTTGTATTGATTGAAAATATTGAACTTATATGATCTGGACAAGCCCCCTTAAAAGGGTCAAGATTAGTCGAGAGTTTTGTTACTTCAGCTACATCAATTTCAGTATGATTTACATCAGAAATCTGTTCCATATCGCATGCATGCGAAGTGCTATCGACGTTATTTAGGGTGAGAAAAGTGGAATAAAAATAAAAAAAGATTACAAATATCCTGACCAGAATTTGCCGTAAAATCATCCAACCCCGCTCCGCTAATCCCTTTGTTTTCCACAAAAGTTGTGGTGAGCGAGGCCAGGAAACTAAGATAATAATGGTGTATGTATGTATCAGTCAGCCTATATATTGTTACGTGCGGGGTGGTATAAAAATGCCAATCCGATGAGATCAACGTTTTATTTCCACTGAACACTAGGTTACACAATGTTACACAGTAGTTGTCCAAATCGTCTTGCACAATTATCAAAAGTCCGTTAATACACACTGAGGTCGTTGGTAATCACAATCACTGATTTCACTGTTCACAGTTCACAACACTAGTTCACTGATAACACTTAACGATCACTTGGTCGCTATCCGAGCTTAGATAGTTACACTGTCTCTTCCGAAGAATGACTGACTCAACGCCGCGCGTTCGACGTCTTATATAAGACGAGAGTATTTATCTAGATCATTCCAGTATTGACTCGAAAACAATAGACAAAAGACGTCACAAACAATACGCGGCTTTCCTTTGAAGATCTGATGTAACAACTTTACCATACATGCTAATTTTATCTCTAATGACAATGTTCAATCTTAACTACAAAACTAGGTACATTGACTAGGGTCGGAATTCCAGGAAGGCTACTTTTACGACGGTCGGGTCGGGTGTTTATAGCCCCTAATTATTCTATTGTTTCCCACGCTATCGAGAAGCTTGGCGAAACATCGCGACTCGACGACGCGATGTAACAATATAATATAAGGTCGCGTGTGTCGTGTCGCAGAGGAGTTCAGCGCGCGCGAGGTGCTGACCACGGAGCTGGTGGAGGGCACGCCGCTGGACCGGCTGTTCTCTGCGGAGAGCGAGGTGCGGCACGAGGTGGCGCGCGCCGTCATGTCGCTGTGTCTGCGCGAGATGTTTGTGCTGCGGTGCATGCAGACTGACCCCAACTGGGCCAACTTCTTCTACAACACGGACACGCACCAGGTATACCGCACATTACATTACATTACACGTAGGTGTACATACACTGCACTCGATGCACACTTTTATATCTTTAGGGTTCCGTGCCTCCAAAGGAAAAAAGTAACCCTCACAGGGTCACTTTGTTGTACGATGGTCTGTATGTCTGTTTAAGTTATACGGTCATATCTTTACGCGTTCTTGAGACCCTTTCTCAAGAACGCGGAAAGATATGACCGTTTACCGTATCAATTTGTCATTACTTTCCATATTCCGTTCCTTATTAGCGACACTATCGAATACCTAGTGTAATAATACAGTGTTATTATTTCAAAATCAACGGGTTCGATTCACAGCTAGGAATACTGAGTTGAGCCGACCCGAGACTCTTGAGTAATTTTTGTTATTCCTCTTATTTTCGGATTCGGTCATGCACGCCCACTCGAAAAATTCACGCTGCAAATATTTTTTGTTTATATTTCCGTCGAAGCCGGCGTCAATTCGATTGTTTTTTAGGGTTCCGAACCCAAAGGGTACCAACGGAACCCTATTACTGAGACTCCGCTGTCTGTCTGTCTGTCTGTCTGTCCGTCTGTCACCAGGCTGTATCTCATGAACCGTGATAGACAGTTCAAATTTTCACAGATGATGTATTTCTGTTGCCGCTATAACAAAAAATACTAAAAACAGAATAAAGTTAAAAATTAAAGGCGGTCCCCATACAAGAAACGTGTTTTACGGCATTTTACTATAACGCCATCTATGAACGTTTGACTGTATTAATTATATTAATTACCTATGTGTTAACTTTCACGCGGCTCCTGTTTTAATTAACGGTCTGAATTGACACGGTAATATAATAATATCTGGATGACCGAGCCTAGCTCGCTATATTTTTTTAAATGTAAATGGTGTTTTGTGTAATTTTTTGGCTCCCAATAATAGTTTTCTGACAAACGAACACACTTGAAAAAATTAATCATTTCGTCTGGACTCGAACCGGGGTCCTTCTGATCGCCATCCGATTGATCTCCCACTGAACTATCATAACAATGTAACAATGGCGAAATTTACCTTAATATTCTAATTATATTGTAGGAGGAGGAGAAAACAACATTTTCTGAAAATGAAAACCTAGCTAGATCGATTTATCAATTTATTACAAGAAACGCGATTTATTTTAGCATTTTTTGCTGGATTTTATAAAGTATTGTAGTGTGGTACAGAATCGGAACCCTAAGAGTGCAAGTCCGACTCGCACTTGGCCAGTTTATTTACTTGTCAAGTTTTATTTGTTTATTTAGTGTACAGTATTGAATAATATATCTTCAATTTTAGTAGTTATATAAAAAGCTTCATTTAGCTAGAATCAGTGGAAAGTTAGTCGTACGAACACTCGGTCTTCCAGATATTTAATAATATTAATTACCTTTGCGTTCTGAAATTCGGAACCGTCCGTGTGCGGGACAAAAGTGTGACTCGCATGTGGCCAGTTTTTTTATTTTAGTTAGGTACGTTAACTCGGCCACGAGAAGGTCGTCATCAGTGAGAGGTCGAGTGTATGTGTGTTCGTGCACAGTTGGTGTTGCTGGACTTCGGTGCGACGCGGACGTACTCGCGCGAGTTCATGGACGGATACATCGAGATCATCCGCGCGGCCGCCGACGACGACCGCGCCGAGGTGCTGCGCCGCTCCAAGGAGATGAACTTCCTCACCGGGTACGAGTCCAAGGTAACCTCGCCTCACCTCGCCTCCTATACTTAGATCGCGGCGACGCGTCTCCTCGCCGCTTCGGGGAGTCCGCTCCTTCGGATGATAAATATCATCGTTTCGATTCAGTCGAATACGGTCGCATTGTAAACGATCGATTTAATCGTACGAAGTCGGAGAGTCTGTGCAAAAATAGAACCGTCGGGGCGTCGCGATGAATTAACGTCCGAAGGTAAGGAAGGAAGGTACACACCTAGCTATGAGCGCGCGATAACGATAAGAGTGAGGTACCTACCGAGTATAGATTATTTTTACACGGCTAGTGACACGGCTACACATGCTTCCCTTCCCCGCTACACCACCCGCTACCCGCTGACATGTTGGGTACCTCGTCCCCGCCACCGTCTGACACCCCGCGGGCCGGTCGTGCACGAGATTGCCGGGCTGTAGTAACGACAGCAGTGTTGTCGATGAACCGATAACAATAAAATGAAACGACCGACGCGACCTCAATTTCTTGGACGGTTCTCTTTTTGCCCAGACTGTAACTAATGAAACGATCGAGCGGTGCGAGAGAGGTGTGTATGTGTGTATGTGTGTATGTGCAGGTGATGGAGCAGACGCACGTGGACACTATAATGATAATGGGCGAGGTGTTCCGCGCGCGCGGCGCGTTCTCGTTCGGGTCGCAGCAGACGACGCGGCGGCTGCAGGCGCTGGTGCCGGTGATCCTGGCGCAGCGGCTGTGTCCGCCGCCCGAGGAGATCTACTCGCTGCACCGCAAGCTGTCCGGCGTGTTCCTGCTCTGCGCCAAGCTGGACGTCGCCATCGACTGCCGCGCCATGTTCGAGGACATCTACCGCCAGTACCGCCGCGACGCCCGCGACGCCCGCGACACCCGGGACCTCTGATACCGTCCCCGTCTACCTCTCTTCACCTACGTTACAACTAGAGATGCGACCGTCTCTTCGATTCATTACATTTTTATGTATTTTTAATATTATGAATAAAATGAGTACCGATACACTGGAGATTTATAACGAAACACGACCCTCGGGTGACGTGCGACGTAGTTAAACGTGGCGGTCGGTTAACTGCGGCGTCGACCCGTGCCGCGTGTCTCCCGGCCCACAGCGCACACTAACACTACTAATACCAAATATAATGTGTTGTTGTTATATATTATTAACTGGCCTTTCATTTATCTCCGAGCGAGTACGTACGTACGTAGTATTATTATGTTCTCTATGCTCCGAGTGCCATCCACGTCAAGTAAGTGTCACGTCGTCGACGACGGTGACGGCTACCACCTGCTACGGCTACGACGAACACATCGATACCTTTTAAAACAACTCGAAGCTTGTATTTTATAAACAAGTATTTCAGTATTGATGATGTCATTCTGTTTTTAACCGACTTCAAAAAAAGGAGGAGGTTTCTCAATTCGACCGTATATTTTTTTTTTTTTTTTTTTTTTTTATGTTTGTTCGCGGATAACTTTGTCGTTTATTAACCGATATCGATTATTCTTTTTTTGTTCGAAAGGAGATATCCCAAGTGTGGTACCATGGTAATTTTATCGAGGTATGATAAGTATCTCCAGAGATATTGAGATAAACATCTCAAAATTGGTACTGAAAATGAATATTTTTTTTATGTTTGTTCGCGGATAACTTCGTCGTTTATGAACCGATTTCGATTATTCTTTTTTGTTCGAAAGGAGATATCCCAAGTGTGGTACCATGGTAATTTTATCGAGGTATGATAAGTATCTCCAGAGATATTGAGATAAACATCTCAAAATTGGTACTGAAAATGAATAGCGCGGCATTGAAGTCGGTTGTTTTTTAGTTTTTAAACGATATTATATATGAAACACATTATACACGTGAGAGTAGCAAACTGTGTTATAAGTAGGTACTACAACCAGCGACATACTAGAACATACAACTAAATAAACACTTGTTGTTTTGTTACTGGCTAGGCGTCACTGGAGGGGGCTGTCAACATTTTTTAATAGTAGATTAGTAGCCAAGGGCTGTAAAGCATCAGTTGCACCCTCTAACTATAGGCGCCCTCGCTGCGCTCGTGCGCCTAAATATCTCGGGCTGCAATTGATGCTTACACCCGAGCTAACTACTCTGCTTTACATCTCGATTGTGAGGTAAGTAGAAAAAAACCGTCATTACAAGAATAAAACATTTTATTAGTTAAAATGTATAGTGAAATTATTGTTAATTACTGCCTCAGCTTCAATTTTCATTGAATCGGGAGTGCAGCTTATTTCTTCATCACTTGCAGAACTCATGTTTTTTTTCCTAATTAGCACGTAATTATAAAAAAAACCCAAAAACAAACAATATTTAAAGTAAAAGTTTTCGATTCCCGCCTTTTTTCATCTTTTTTTGTTAATTATTTTTTTCAAGAATGAAATTGAGCTTCGCCGTTCGATATTTAAAATTGATGACTATTGTACTCATACCTAGGATGATGGATTATAATCCATCATCCTAGACTCATACGAAGACAAAGCTGAATAGCGAAGCGACCTCTTTTGTCATTGGGCTGAATGCATGATGTCTATTGCCAGTATGATGGTTAGATGTACGCGAACTTTTTGAAAGAGTGAAGAGTTTTTTTTTTAATTACTTACCGCCCTAGGGCTTTCTAGCTACATTATTACCCTAGAGCGCTAATTGGTTACCTACAAGCCCCATTTGGGGGTAATAAGGACCTACTTACCGAATATGAGAGATGTAAAATAATTTTAAGAACCTCCATGTCATTTGCAAAGATCTATCTATCTCTACAGACACTCCGCACGTATAGGTTTGATGAAAACATTATTTACAAGCTTTTATTTAACTTGCAATGTATGTATGTATGTCACTATGTATGTCGGGTGGAATCTTAGAAGCTAAATTAGACCCACTTCCCGATGTTCGATTGGACTCAAATTTGGTGTACTTATGTATCTATGATGGAGACGGAAGGTGGCCACGGCATCTCTGTGATAAAACAACATAACTCCACCGAGTTTGGGCTCGATTGATTTGTCTTGTAGAGAACTTTACGCCTAGATGATATCCAGGGTCTGATGATGAAGCTGGAAGGTGGCCACGGCATCTCTGTGATAAATCAACGTAACTCTACCGAGTTTGGGCTCGATTAATTCGTCTTGAAGAGAACTTTACACCTAGATAATATCCAGGGTCTGATGATGAAGCTGGAGGGTGGCCACGGCATCTCTGTGATAAATCAACGTAACTCTACCGAGTTTGGGCTCGATCAATTCGTCTTGAAGAGAACTTTACACCTAGATAATATCCAGGGTCTGATGATGAAGCTGGAGGGTGGCCACGGCATATCTGTGATAAATCAACGTAACTCTACCGAGTTTGGGCTCGATTAATTCGTCTTGAAGAGAACTTTACACCTAGATAATATCCAGGGTCTGATGATGAAGCTGGAAGGTGGCCACGGCATCTCTGTGATAAATCAACGTAACTCTACCGAGTTTGGGCTCGATCAATTCGTCTTGAAGAAAACTTTGCACCTAGATAATATCCAGGGTCTGATGATGAAGCTGGAAGGTGGCCACGGCATCTCTGTGATAAATCAACGTAACTCTACCGAGTTTGGGCTCGATTAATTCGTCTTGAAGAGAACTTTACTCCTAGATAATATCCAGGGTCTGATGATGAAGCTGGAGGGTGGCCACGGCATATCTGTGATAAATCAACGTAACTCTACCGAGTTTGGGCTCGATTAATTCGTCTTGAAGAGAACTTTACACCTAGATAATATCCAGGGTCTGATGATGAAGCTGGAAGGTGGCCACGGCATCTCTGTGATAAATCAACGTAACTCTACCGAGTTTAAGCTCGATCAATTCGTCTTGAAGAAAACTTTACACCTAGATAATATCCAGGGTCTGATGATGAAGCTGGAAGGTGGCCACGGCATCTCTGTGATAAATCAACGTAACTCTACCGAGTTTGGGCTCGATTAATTCGTCTTGAAGAGAACTTTACTCCTAGATAATATCCAGGGTCTGATGATGAAGCTGGAGGGTGGCCACGGCATATCTGTGATAAATCAACGTAACTCTACCGAGTTTGGGCTCGATTAATTCGTCTTGAAGAGAACTTTACACCTAGATAATATCCAGGGTCTGATGATGAAGCTGGAAGGTGGCCACGGCATCTCTGTGATAAATCAACGTAACTCTACCGAGTTTAAGCTCGATCAATTCGTCTTGAAGAAAACTTTACACCTAGATAATATCCAGGGTCTGATGATGAAGCTGGAAGGTGGCCACGGCATCTCTGTGATAAATCAACGTAACTCTACCGAGTTTGGGCTCGATTAATTCGTCTTGAAGAGAGCTTTACACCTAGATGATATTTAGCGACTGGTGATGAAGCTGGAAGGTGGCCACGGCATCTCTGTGATAAAATAACGTAACCCCAGGGAATTTGGGCTCAAATGATTCGTCTTGAACTCGTCTCTCACTTTCAACCGTTTATTTTCAGAATCAGTTCCATTGTATTAGTAAAAACCGTCTTATATCTAATGTTAGTATCCATCTCATATCAATTACAATAAAAACTTTACACTTAAATGATAGCCAGGATCTGATGATGAAGCTGTAAGGTGGCCATGGAATTTCTGTTATAAAGCAACATAGCCCCACCGAGTCGATTGATTTTCCTTGAAGAGCACTTTACCCATAATCACATCAAATATTCGTGGAATATATTAAAACATCATGCCTTCTCTTAAATACTTAGGTAGTAGGTAGGTAGTCGGTATCTATACCTACCTACTAAAAAGTTAAAAATAAATTATAGTAAAAAATATTTTTTAAAACAAGCTTTTATCTGGGAGGGACAATGAACTAAAATGTTAAAAATAAATTCTAGTAAGTATTTGGCGTGTAGGTACTTACCTATATTTTTAAAAGCTTGAGGCACTGAAGTATAGTAATTACCTAGCCTGAAAAACGGGTAGTGCTTCAAGCTTTTAAGAATATAGGTAAGTACCTACACGCCAAATACTTACTAGAATTTATTTTTAACATTTTAGTTCAGTGTCCCAGATAAAAGCTTGTTTTTAAAAATATTTTTTACTATAATTTATTTTTAACTTTTTAGTAGGTAGGTATAGATACCGACTACCTACCTACTAACTAGGTATTTAAGAGAAGGCATGATGTTTTAAATTTCATTCGATAATTCATTTTAGTTTGTTTCATGTATGGGGAGCCCCCCTTAATCTTTTTTTTTTGTGTAAAAATCGTAAAGCATTTCACAGAATACGTGTATCTACTATGTTTCAACTGTCTAGTCCTTATAGTTCCGGAATAAAGTGGCTATGATATACGGACGGATAGACAAACATGGTGAATTTATAAGTGTTCTGTTATTGGCCATTGGGCTACGGAACCCTAAAAACAGAATAAAATAAATATGTAATGGGGCTTTTTATGCCGCTTTTATAGATAATGGTACGGAACCCTTCGTGCGCGAGTCGGACTCGCACATGGCCGTTTTTTTTTCTAGTAGATGGTGCTATGAAATCAACTTTCATAGGTCTGATCAATTCTAAATTCGGTAACCCTTTCTTCAACGATATTGTGAGAACATAGAAGCATTGAGATCTGCAGAATACTCCACTCCTCACCAACTTACAGCTAAGATGTCGTGTTTGGACTCAGTGGAATGTTTTTAATGAAAAGATTATATGTATTATTATATGTATTATTGTATTATTATCAGTCAGGGTGGTCTTAAATTTTGAATTCAGTATTATATACCATAGATCATTATTTTTTTATGCAATAGATCATACTATATTAACATCAAATTGATTAATTATTATTAATTAGCCAAGCAAATAAGAATATTAACGTAGTAACTTTTGCCTAATCTGTGGTTTCACTGCACATATATTATTAATTTGCGATGCGCATAATTTAAAACCTGCGATATCTTCTAAAGTTGTTATTTGAATTGTATACTTGTATACTGTTGAGGACACTTTTAATCTATAATATGTGGCCAAGGTAATTATTTGGATAAGGATCCATACTAATAGTAGAAAATAGCCTTACAGCGTTTGTCCACAGCAACGGCACCGGGATGTCACCGGCAAAAATATTTTTTCGGGCCAATTTGAAAATGACGTGCCGGCGATCGTTTGTCCACCGCCACCGATTCCGGTGGTTCTGTTTCTTCTAGCTGTCATGCGTGGCAGATGCGTTTCCATAGAAATAAAACAAACTACCTCAGATAAAAAAACAATAACCAATCAAACGGTGCCGGGCGCCGGCATTGTGTGGACAAGATCAAACGTGTTTTGTATTGCCAGCCAATGCTGGCACATCGGCCTGTCAAAATCTCGGGCCGATTTCTAGCGATCGCGCTCGAAATATTGGCGGCCGGGATGACGTCGCCCGGTACCGGTCATGCTGTGGACAAGCTGCCATACTATACATATGTACCGTTACTAAGGAGCCGTCATCTTGTTTCCGTTGACGCCCCGGTGCTGTTGTTGTGGACAAAAGCTCTTAGAAGTTATGTAATGTTTTTTATTAAAAAAGACCGACTATAAAGTCACTACGATTTGATGTCGAATGTCTCGACCTAGGTTTCGTGCATGTCCGATGCACTTCCTCGGGAGTTTACGCTGCGGATCGCGACGAGCACTGCGGGCCGCCGCTCGCCGCGCGCGGCTCGTAGGGGGAGGGGGGCTCGGCGAGCGGCGCGGCTCGATGATAGCGGTAGAATGAGCTGGTCCGAAGCTAGACTAGTACTTGATACAATGACGTATAATAAATGTGATATAATTGGATTTAATATCAAAGAGAAACACAATAAAAAGCTTACATACCTTAAACAACAACAAAAACACAGAGTCGATAGTTGTGACTACCCTGAAAATATGGATAACGGCGAAGAGGTTACGCAATCGAAGAAAAATGATGGGGTTAACAATTTGTCATCACATCAATTAGATGAAAACGTTTATAAGGTGTTGTCTCGAGGTCTAAATTATGCACCAAGACCCAAACGGATCCCAGTGGGAAAAAAATCATTTCAAGTATCGAGGACACCATCGTACGTAATAAAATTCCTCATGATGACGTGGAATATTTGAGGCAAGATATATCATCATTATTGCGAAAGGCCAAACCTCCCTAGAACAATATTACGAAAGGTGAATTATCGGCATTAAACGATCTACGTAATAATGATGATATCTTAGTGCTGCCCGCAGACAAAGGAAATGCCACGGTGATTGTCTACACGGAGACGTACTACGATGAGAAAATCGAACAAATAGTTAGTGACAGCAACACATACCAGAAGGTTTAACTACAACCCTACCTCCAGGATTACCAGAAAAGTTAACAATCAAACGAAGATAGAGATTTACTATCGCGCCTACGTCCCCACAATCCGACACCACCCAAGATTTACGGCTTACCCAAAATCCACAAGCCCTACAGTTTCTCAAATTGATTCGCCGACGTACAATATATCAAGACATTTAGCTACGTCTTTACAGGAGCACACCGGCAAGACGAGTAGTTATGTCAAAGACTCGAGTCATTTTGTACAACTCTTGGAAGATGTTCGTGTCCAACCGTAGAAGTAATGGTAAGCTTTGATGTTACTTCCCTGTTCACAAATGTACCCGTAGACGAAACTTTGAACATAATGAGTACCTACTTTATACAAGACACCGGCTTACCTACGGAGTACATCAAGTGGACAGAGCTTTGCCTAAAAAGTGGATACTTCATGTGGAGGGGAGAATTCTACTTACAAGTTGATGGAGTGGCTATGGGATCTCCCATTGCACCCGTAGTGGCCAATATATTCATGGAGTGGTATGAGAATATAGCACTGACGACATCGTTAAATAAACCAAGATACTGGTGGCGTTATGTTGATGACATTTTCGTGGTTGTGGCCAAAGAAGAATTACCTGACTTCGTGACTCACCTGAACAGCCTGCACGATAATATTAAAATCACGGTGGAAGTGGAGAAAGACGGAGTTCTACCGTTTTTAGATGTGCGCGTGATTCGCAGGTCGGACGGTAGTCTAGCGCTCACTGTATATCGAAAGCCGACAAACACAGATCGATATTTACGTGCGGACTCCCATCATCATCCTGCACAGTTGTTCTCAGTACCTAGGTCATTAATTAACCGAGCTCTGAAACTATGTGGCCCTCAATATATTAGCTCAGAGCTTGAGCACGTGAGGGGTGTTCTAGAGGACAACGGTTACAACTGGAGACAGTGTGCGCGCTTGGTTAGCGACGGTGAACGTAACCGAGCGCCGTGGGTGGAACGTTCTCCAACGTACTTGCCGTTCGTAAGAGGAGTAACGGACAAAATCGGATATCTCTAACGACGGCAATATAACATCAAGACATTTTTCCGTCCACTAGGCCAGATCAGATGGATGTTACGTTCACCTAAAGACAGGGATCACTTGAACGTACCAGGCGTATACAGAATACCTTGCGACTGTGGCAAGAGCTACGTGGGAGAGACTCGACGCAATATCGCGGCTAGATTGACTGAGCACATCAGGAGCATTAAGAAGGTTGGCATTAGCGGAACATGCACAACTCTCGGATACCAACCATTACATCCGGTTCGACAAGGCCTCCGTACTAGGAAGAGGAAAGTTCTTCATACCTCGTAAAGTACGTGAGGCCATCGAGATCACCCGTAATCCGAATTTTAACAGAGACCGAGGTTGGTGCTGACCTACGACATGGATACCAATTCTTAATGCTTCTTCGAAGAAGAAAGTGCTCACCAGTCTAGAACGTGACACAGTCAGCTGGATATGTAACAATACTGTCGGTGGTAGTGACGATGAAGACCTGTTTAGCTTCAGACCAGCTCATTCTCCCGCTATCATCGAGCCACGCCGCTCGCCGAGCCCCCCTCCCCGTACGCGACGCGCGCGGCGAGCGGTGGCCCGCAGTGCTCGTCGCGATCTCGCAGTGTGATTTCCCGAGGAAGTGTATCGGACATGCACGAAACCTAGGTCGAGACATTCGACATCAAATCGTAGTGAGTATATTAGTTGGTATTTGATAACCATGATTCAAACTCACTATAACTATAAATCTAAAATTACTGTTAGTTAACCTTAAGAAATAGACTTATACTTCCGCGGACTTTTTTGTAAGTCTTATTAAGTTGTACAACTCTTCCATAGATAGAACTATTCTTCCATCTATTTTCGATTAAGCAGCGTACGTAAAAAACGTGTTTTAATCGACCGTTGTATTGTCGACTTAGGTTGCAAAATAGGTCTCCACGAATATACCTATGATTTAAACCAGATAATATATAGCCTATTTTCATTCTGAAAGTCCATTCTATATATAAAAATATTTTTTAAAAAGCGGTCCTATAACTTTTGAGACAAGTCGAATACAAAAATATGTTCGCGAATCTATATAATATAATATAATATAATCTTTATTTACCAAAACACCTTATTTACTAGTTTGTTTTACATGACGTTTTTATGTGAAAATTAATCAGAATGTAGGTATGTTTAACAAAATATGAGCTCTTACGCTTAAACTAGCCGCAGCTGTGCGATAAGCGCTAGTTACGTTCGTGGTTGGTCTAAAGACCAACATACAACTTGTTTTATGTACTATAGAGATATACAATTTTTAAGGTATTTAGTTAAAGTAATGATATTATTGTATGGACGTGTGTGTGTGTGTGTGTGTGTCTGTCTGTGTGTGTGTGTGTGTGTGTGTGTGTGCGCGTGGGTGTGTGTGTGTGCTTTCAGCGTAAAGTAAGTTCATGTTTGCAGATGATAACAAAGTAATAAATTGTTTTTTTTATTATATATTTGCAGCTTTTATCTATTGTGGTTCATATAATAGATTTTCAGTTTCTTCATAGTTTAACGTTTCCAAGAATTTCGTAACGATGTTTTTACATTTAAATGTATTAAGGTGATTAAGAGGTAGCTCCCTACTACTTTTGTTGTATAAGTGTGGGCCCATGTACGCTGAGTGCTTTTGTGCAAAGGCCGTTCGGTGTGCGTTAACTACCAACACGCGATCCTTTCTTCTTCGATCTTATAAACATGGCTGTCGAATGCACTTTTGATATAATATTACTCTTTATAATATTAGTATAAATGGCTAGCGTTTGACCACTATCTCACCTGTTGGTAAGTGATGATGCGGTCGAAGATGGCAAGCACGGTAGGCCTAGAATGAGAACTGGCTCTCAGGGATAGATGACGGAACACATATGTTTAGCGACATATTTTCTAACTTGAGGGTGGTAGCTGGCCAGGCGGACACTGAATAGTGTCCTACCACGTGCGGGGGGGGGGGGGGGGGGGTTGTTTGTTTCTTAACAATGTTTTTCCTTCACCGGAGGGCCACTGTGAAAATAGCACATACATTTTTAAACAGAAAAATCCGTTGGTGCACGGCCGGTATCGAACTCAGTACCTCTGGCATCAAAGCCGACCGTTCTCCCGATTACGCCACCGGGCCCTCAAAATATGTCATGCCCTCATGTGTCATACGGAAGGAAACGGATAAACCGATTTCGATTTTTTTTATTGATAGATGTCTTCATAGTGTTTTTATAGTTTTAATTCATGAAAATCCGTTCAGATGTTTTAAAAATTATGAGCTTTTTAAGGTTCCGTACTTAAATGGTAAAAAACCAGCCCCTATTACTGAGACTCCGCTGTCCGTTCGTCTGTCCGTCTGTCACCAGGCTGTATCTCATGAACCGTGATAGTTAGATAGTTGAAATTTTTACAGATGATGTATTTCTGTTGCCGCTATAACAACAAATACTAAAAAACAGAATAAAATAAGTATTTAAGGGGGCTCCCATACAACAAACGTGATTTTTTTGCTCATTTTTTAAAGATAATGGTACGTCGTAACCCTTCGTTTGTACTATTATTTATTCTGTGCCTTTGTGCGCGAGTCCGACTCGCACTTGGCCGGTTTTTGTTTTTCTAGTTGATAGCGCTATGAAATCTACTTTCATAGATCTGATCATTTCGAAATTCGGTATCCTCTTCTTCAACGATATTGTAAGAACATGGAAGCATTAAACTGCTGCTGTGGGACATCTCCTGAAATCTGCAGAATACTCCACTTCTCACCAACTTACAGCTAAGATGTCGTGTTTGGGCTCAGTGGAATATTTTTAATGAAAAGATTATACATAGGTAAGTCGGGGTGGTTTTAAAATTTCAATTTCAGTTTTATATACAATAGATCATTATTTTTTTATACAAAAGATCACACTAGAGGGGAAGTGGGAGTGAGGGGAGGGGGAGGGAAGGGGGGATTAGCATGGCGTGGTAGGGTGCAGTGTAGCTGGGATACGTATGTGTCTTATTAGTTAATGCTACCCAAAGACACTATTCCACGGGGACGAAGTCGCGGGCACAGCTAGTCTATAATATGTAATGCAAAATAAAAACCAAGTTAGTAATAGTATTATAGTTGATTTCGATTGAAGTTAGTTGATGTAGGTACAGTTAACAGTCACCACAGTGGACCCGTAAGGACTCGGGTTGGTAACAGGCGGTAGCACAGCTCTGCCTGCTCCGAAATATTGGAGCCTAGCTTTATGAAAAAGAGAACTGTGTGTTCTAAAACATAAATGTTTTAAAGTGATAAAGTTCAAGATCATAAAGTTCATCACTTCGCTTCACTTATAATAGTATAAAACAAACTCGCTTCCCGCTGTCTCCCTATGTAGTTTGCTTAGATCTTTAAAACTACGCAACGGATTTTGATGTCGCTGATTCAAGGCCTAGCGTGTTCACAATCGTCGACCGCATCATCGCTCACCACTAGTCGAGATACAGGTCAAACGCTATAGACTATAATTTGAATTCGTTCGCTTTCCGAATAATTGGAATAGGTACCTAGTTAATCAAAAAAACAACGTTAATTAATATAAGATAACAGGACAAGCACAACGATCGCCTGATGATAAACAATGACTTCTACCTGTTGCAGAAAACTACAGCGGCATGCAACATTCTTGATAGTTAGAATTTTGCATGTCACTGCACTGCGCCTGTTACCTTTGAGGCAAAAAGATGTTAAGTCTCACATGGCCTCTAATTTCACTCGACACTGCTATTTCAACCGAAAAACATTCCTTTATCACGGTCGAATTAATTGACAAAGTGGTAGTATCGTCCTAGGCGGACTGGCAGAAGTCCTACCAGTACACAATAATGCCAATCACTAAACTATGGTAACATTATCACTATAATTGTCATTTTATGTTTGCCAACTAACGCTTCGAATGTGTTTTAGGCCGTGGTTCTAAGTTCTACGAATCGAGCTAGGTAATCATGGAGATATACAATGGACATAGGCATCGAGCAAGGAAATACATCAATGGTCATAGGTGACTTGCCACCAAATATCAGCTTGCCACCATCAAGGAGGAAATCTGCCGCCATAATCTTACTGTGTTCCGGCATCATACAGCCCTTGAGAGTTTGAGAGTATTCTAGGTCTAGCGTGTTTACCATCTTCGACCGCATCATCGCATACCACCAGGTGAGATAGTGGTCAAACGCTAGCCTATAAGATATATACCTATCTATAAACAAATGTTATCCTTTTTGACTTTTTACTACGGCATGCAAAAACATTGGTTGCCTCACAGATACCATATATACAAATATCTGTAAGTTGCCTGTTACCCTGGCGTGGTACCATTAAGCACACTCTTTTTTTGTTTGAACAGATAGAGCAATAGTACAATTCTATTGTATATATAGATGTTCAGTGACACAAGGCACGTATTGTTCAGTACGAAACACTTTTCTGTTGTACGAGCGATTATCTAAACAATAAACAGTACCTAATCAGTAACTATGTACTCACTTACTGGAACACTCGGTCGCTCGCTCGAGTCTCGCTCAGCCCAGGAGGACCGCCGGGGATGATTTCACATCAACATTGACATCTTTATTTCCTTGCACATATTTCAGTGGTCAAATATTAGCTTAGTAAATAAAACGCCAGTATTATTTTAGAAAGTTTTAAATGCAGTTTGAAAATGCAAGGTGAGAACAATAAAGCAATAATTACATTAACCTGTGACCTACTGCGGCCTCGCAACTATATATGTACATGTTTAACAGTACCGTATGCAACACATACCTACGACATAAAACTCGTTACAGTGGCGATGTGCCTGCCATTGGTTTTATTAGAGGCAGAGGAACGGGAGAGATCGTGATCGTAGACACCGGTTCTCTCTTCTCTCCCGACCCGATGTTGGAACCGCGCTCGTCTGAGAGCGGAACATCTCGCGGTCGGTGAGACGAGCCGCCGAAACAGTACCGAGAATGTTTGTCCCATCTATGTACAGACCGACCAACTGTACCACATCATTTAGATATATAAGTAGGTTACAGTATAATGAGAGTAAAACAAAATGACCCTACTGCCAATAATTAAGGTATACGATTTTTACGCTATTGCTATATTTTATTTTATTTTTACTTATCTGGAAAACAAACAGCTTTTAATGTAGGTTTAGATTTAGGTTAGGTTATAAAATAAAGGAACTCTGTAATACTAAGTTCTAATTGATGGTACATGGCAAATGAGATGTTTATAAAAGAAGGTGGCTAATATCATCACGGTACATGTAAATACATTCATACCGATGATGGCTACTTATAAATTAATCGATAAAGAATTTAGTTGACTCGCGAAATGTCTGCCAATAGGCACTAGGCAGGCATATTGAGGACTTTATGATAACATCAGTCTTAGATAGTTCTTAAGAATTGGTTTGATTATAAAAAACAAAGATATTGCATACGGCACGGTACATTCGGTCGAAGTATATTGTATAAATACCAACGTAGACATAATAAACGTATTAGGTATAATAATCTAGGGGCTTCGCTAGATATACATTCTATATTCTTAGGTAGTCGCTGGGATTATGCAACATTTTGAAAATATTTTTTTTTTGTCACAACTTATAAATGCATTTGTAAAATGTGGGACTTATCGTCCAAAATGATCAAGGATCGTAAAGACATGACAAGGACACGTAGTCACGTGTAGTCAGTAGTGTATGTAGGTAAAGCGCTCACGTTTCGAGCAGGTATCCATCGAAACTACAAAAAATCTCTATTAGGTACGGTATAATCCCAATAGATTAAATCGATCTACCATCTGTCAGTTCCTAAAGGGAAAGCAACACTCACGATTAATAGAAACAGTAGGTACGTAACTGTACGAGTGTGCAATCGTCTCGTGAACGTCAGTTGTCGTGCACGCTCGGTGCGGCTCATCCTCGCCGTCGCCTTGAGTACAGAGTGCTACGATCCTCTCGGGAGCGGGACTCTCCCCGCTCCCGCCTCCGGTACCGACGGACGAGTACGTACGCCTACAACGACACCACTACTGCGAATATACCTGATACCTTCATATGTTTCACATGTGTTCCGATGCATCAGCTCAACCGGCTTGTTCGAGCCGCTCCGCGACGGTCATCGGAACTGGTTGCGGTGGTGCCGCTTTAGGTTACGTCTCACGAATAATAATTTTAAATAGTCGCAGCTAATGGATAAACACTTAAATAACGACACGATAAAATACGCAACGTTGATTCCTATAACTAACAATAATTTCATCTACTATTGTTTATATTAACATTATGTATTTGAATACGCTGACATCGATACTCGTATGAGCGAGTCCGAGTACGTCGCCACGGACACGAACTAATGTTCTGCGAATGTACCTACTTATACAACATCGAATCGGATCGGAACTATCCACGTTGTGTCGTATTTACAGAAAAGCATTAATATTATTACTTGTACATAATTCCGAGCTTCATGGCGCACCTAACTATATGTTTTTATAAGATATCGGTAGGTAACCGGAAGTGTAACTTATCTATGTAGGGTAGGTACTTACGGCCGTATTTATGAACATTTAGACGAATTCATAGCGGTGGATTGGACACAAATAATTTATGATTAAATGAATTGGCTCGAAATGCGTTCACGAGCACTTAAATTGAAAACTTCATAATCTCGTTCGTGAATACGGGGGTAAGAACGCTACGGTCAGTTGTCATAGGACAAAACAGAAAGTTAACATCGAAGTAGGTATCCGTCAGTGTAGCAGTATTAAGTAGGATAGGTACCTAATACGGATATTGGGTTTGCGCGTAACTGTAACATTGCTGAGGTAATGATGATAACCAGACGGATATCGTCATTCTTAAATTCTTATTTCGGTTAGGTCGAGTGTCTACTCGAGCGAAGAGTCTCGAAGAATGACCAGTAAGTATATTATATAGATATTCTCTCGGATGGTGACACGCCCGGTCCTTTAGAAGGCATCGACGGAGCCGGAGCCGACATCGAGAGGCCCTTCACAATGTTCACTTACTGTGGTATGTGGAAGGAGAGATATAGGAAACAATAAAAAGATGGTAAATTATAGGTATCATGACTATTGGTTTGAGCTGATCGATGTTGGAATGCCGGTTTATGGGATTAGGCGATTCTCACATTGCACCGCATCACGCAGCGTAGAGCGGGATTGCGTGGTCTTACGTTATTTGCAAGTATCTGTGTTTGTATAGAAAACACGCGTAGTGCAACACACTGAAAACGCATTCACGTACAGTGTTGCTAGATCACGCGCCTACATGCGGAGAAACACGCACCCACGCGCGTGTTTCCGAGAAATCAATACAAAAAATCTGCATGCGGACGCAGATCTTCACTCGCGCACCCGCACTCGTAGCTCCGCCGCCACGCACCCCGCCCGCAGCGTGGAGCAAGGCAGTGTGTATATAGCCTTAATAGTACGTAATAAAATGTAAGCTAATAAAACGTTAATCCTCTTTTGGCTGTAACTTAAGTTAAACCTATGAATAATGTATTATATTATTCTAAGAGCGGTCGGATTATGTAAATATATAATTAAAATAAATAAAATTAATGAGAAAGGAAACGAGTATGGAGTGAGAGTGTCAGTGGTGCAGAATGGAGAAGCTAGTAACACCCTGTATATCATTCTAATCCTAGTTTCTCGGCTGAATGTGGCCGCAGTCGCCGGAACATTCTCCGACATCTCGCTCATTTGTTGGCCGATAAACCGACGATCGAACGTTTACAACGGTAATACCTTTGACATTTGTCATTTTAATTATTGTCGAGAATTCCCGTATATTTAAAACTCGTTCCGAACGAGTGTAGAGTGTGGGAGCGGTGGGGAATGAGCAGGTCGAGAGTTGTGTCGCCTCGCCCCGCGCCCCGCGCCCCGCGCCCGGTGAACGCGTGCGACAAGGCGTCGGCGGTCGGAAGTGTCGGGACACGGTCAACGGTCGGTATCGGCCAACGAGAGCGATCTCGAACCTAGCGTCCGCACCCTCCACTCGGCCGCGGGGGCAGACTCCTTTACTATAATATCTATGTACAATACGACGTACGTAGATTCGAGACCGTTTCTGTACACCGCACCGCGCGTCTACGCTCGCACTCGTAGCGCCCGCATTCCGAGTTATTTTATAGCACGTCGCGGGGTCGGATACTAGCGCGATCCGCTCCCGTCCGGCCGGAACGAAACGCGGATCGCGATCGGACGATCGGGTCGTTCGTGCGTGCGAGCGGACATCGATCTCCGTCCGGGGTCGCGCCGGCGGACGAGAGCGAACGGAGAGACGGCGCAGGAGGGTCCGCGTCGAGGTCCCCGCTCTAGGCGTTGGACTCCTTCAGGTCGGTGAGGCGCGCCAGCTGCGCCGGCTCCAGCTCGTCGGGGATAGAGGCGCGGCCGGCACGCGGCGCGGCGGGCGGCGACTGCGGCGCGCTGGGCGGGCCTGACCCCTCCGACGCCGTGGAGCTGCAGGCGGGTGGCGCCGCGTGCGCTGGCACCGCCGTCTGCTCCGACAGCGAGGACTCCTCGTCCTCGGGCTCCGGCTCTTCGGACTCCTCCTCGGGTGGCGGAAAGCCTCGCTCCGGCTCCTCCACCAGCGGCGTAGCGGCCGTGATCACGATCTGCGCCACGCCCAGCCCGCCGTCGTCCGCCGCTTCAGCGTCGCCGGCCGGCGCCGCCACGGCCGGCTGCGTCGTCTGCTCCTGCGGAACGCAACGTCGGACGGTCAGTTCACGTCGGACCGATCGCACGACCGCTCGCCGGTCGGCCGCCGGTTATACGTCCGGCCCACCCGGCTGAACGGTTCGCACGTTTCGAAGTCATCTTGCCGATGTAGAACGAGTCGGTCAGTAACACAAGCGGCATGCTAGCTAGCTAATGCGAGCTTTCTACGCGAGAAAAGATAAATGATTCGCTAAAATAACTTCAACGTTCTCGGCGGAGGCCGTCTAGAACGGCACGCAAAGCAGATAAATAAACAAAATAGCTTTGATGTGTGAGCGTCCATGCCCTCGGAAAGCGCGTCCGCGTAAGAGAGGCGTCGTCGAGCTGTGGACCACATGTGGACGGTGCGGTGCGACAAACAAGCGAGCGAGAGAGCGTGAGAAAGCGCTCCATAATGCGGTTACGGATGACTTATGACGGCGTACCTCGTCGGAGTCGATGTTCCGCTCGCCGGACACTTCGTCGACTGATGCATGGAAAAAACGTGACAACAGATTAACGCGGGCCGACTCCGCGAACCGACTCTATTCTCAGTCATACATTATAAACATTCAATATAAATATGTGAAAGTTCAACGACACATTCGACTGATACCATTCCATTCGTTCGATGATGCGCGGAGCCGACGCGAGCGTGCCGGGACGGTCCCGCACTGCGCACCGAGAGCGCCACCGCGACGCGCCCTCTTACGGCTTGTCCGCCTCTACGGGCCCCCGACCACAACCACAAAACGCCGCCACCGACCTATTTTCTGTAGTTTTCATACATTTTATATGGACTTGCCGCTCACTGAGTGGTCGCCACTCGCTTTTACTCACTTTAGCCGCTTCTAGCTTCAGGTGGCGGCGTTTGTGGTTGTCGCATGTGGCCCGTGTGCGGCCAGGCTAATTTAATGCGAAATGAGACCGCGCACTCGCTCGTATAGTCGTTCACGGTTCGCGTCACATACTCCGGTGCATCACTGACAAATATCGGTTCCGAGTGGAAGAAAGCGGAGGTAAAGTCTCACTGACCGACGATGGTGACGGGCGGCGGGTAGACGACGGGCGGCGCGGACGAGCAGGCGACGGCGAACTGCGTGCCGTACTGCTCGTGCCGGTTCCTGCCCAGCTCCAGATTGAACCCGTAGTCCGGCTCCTCCTCCAGGTCGGCGGGCGGCGGTGGCGGCGGCTGCGTAGGCGCCGCGTGCTCGCCGCCCGCGCTCTTCGTGTTGTTGTTCTCCGTGATCGCTGCAAAACGACACAACATAACACACAGTATGTAGTACTGTTACCACGTGGACTGACCCGCACACACCGACTCCGCTTTATACGATCGACATACGATACGATTAAAAATTGTTCATTTATAGTAAACCAATAGTTTCAAATATTTTACAGGTTTTATTTGTTTATATGTGAATCATTGTGTTCTATCCAGGTTATTGAATCAATAAGAGCTCTGTTAACGGTTTCCTGAGTTGTTTGTCTATTTTCACTTTTGATAACCAATGTGGTGTCATCGGTGAAGAGTATGCATTCATGAGGAGTAGCTAGAGGAAGGTCGTTGATGTACAACAGGAATAATAATGGACCAAGTGTACTCCCTGGGGTACGCCGCAGTTGTTTACAAGGGGTTCTGATTGAATAGTTTGCTCCGAAAAGTTTCTATTTGGACCTTTGGTTATATTAGTTAGTTCGAAGCATTGCATCTTATTCAGCATATAACTAGACAACCAGTCTTTGACTTTACCTCTTATTCCATAAATATTTAGTTTTTACAGAAGCTTATCATGATTTACGAAGTCAAAAGCCTTTGACATATCAAAGAATAGGGATACTATTGGAGAGCCACTGTTTATACTTTCTGTAATTAGCTTCAGTAGTTTAAAACACAAAACAAGCTATTGTGGTGGAACTACCTGTGCAAAAACCGAACTGTTCCTTTTTCAGAATTTTATATCTTTCCAGAAAATTTGATTTCACTAACATTCCCTTCTGAAATATCTTATAAAGTATTGTATTATTGTGATGGGGCGATAGTTTCTTGGATCTGGCTTATCCCCCTTCTTAAGTACAGGTTTCACCACTGATATTTTAAGTTGTGTAGGAATGGCACCTTCTATAAATGACTGATTTACTATGTGAGCGAGTAAATTAAAACTAATTAGTGATTAAACTATTAAAACCAACTATAGGCTCACACGCATATGAAAACAGATTATGAATTAGAAATTATTGAGCGTAAACGTTACATTACGTCTGTGGTAATGTTACGTTACATAACAATATAAATTACATCCATACATACAATCACGCCTTTTTCCCGTTGGGGTAGGCAGAGACTACTTCTTTCCACATGCTACGAACCAATAAAATTAACAATATAAATTGTTAATTGTTAAACACAATCCAAAATTTCATCGTACCGATGGGACTCGAACCCGCACCCCCCGGATTACACGTCCAGGTGCTCTGCCAAATAAGCCACGGTTCGATACATCGATACGACGAAATTAGTGGATTGCATTTGTTAACCCAATTATGCATTGGTGGCGCCATCTATGACTACTTATTACGTAAGTTAATCATTCGGAAGAAATCATTACAGTTTTCAAATCCAACGAGAGATGTTGCACTGCGTAAATCAAATATTATGTTTCTTTGAAGTGTCTCACACTTTATACTTTTGTAAATTGTTAAGATTGTCAAAGAAACATAATATTTGATTTACGCAGTGCAACATCTCTCGTCGGATTTGAAAACTGTAATGATTTCTTCTGAATGATTAACTTACGTAATAAGTAGTCATAGATGGCGCCACCAATGCATAACTGGGTTAACAAATGCAATCCACTAATTTCGTCGTATCGATGTATCGAACCGTGGCTTAATTGGCAGAGCACCTGGACGTGTAATCCGGGGGGTGCGGGTTCGAGTCAAAGAAACATAACAATATAAATTATTCTTCTCACGTACGGCATACCTGTAAGATGTGGAATGACCTCCCATTATTCCCACTATTCAAAATAGCTCCAATAATTAATATTGACGGTTTACTCACTGCGTACCATGGGCTAGCAGCTTCAGTTTTGCGATATGGAATCATTTTCTGGGGAAACTCTACAGAAAAACTTGCAGTATTTAAAGCTCAAAAACGCTGCATAAGAGCTATGTTTGGTCTACAAACACCAGTTGCAAACCCTATTTTAGTAAATACCACATTCTGACACTTCCGTCCCTTTATATATTTGAGATAGCCATTTTTGTGCGAAGCAATCCTCTATTGTTCCGACGGATGTCAGATGTAGTAAAACGAAATAGGCGATGTCATAATAGACTATGTATTAATAAAGCCAAAACTGCTTTAATGCACAAAAGTCTGCTATGTGTGGCTCCAAAAATTTTCAATAAAATACCTAATTGTATTAAAGAACAAAGCATGACATTATTTAAAAAGAAATTGAAAATACTATTGACAACTAAGTGCTACTATAATATTGACGAATTCTTGAATGATAATTTTGATGAAATAATTTAACTGACATTACCTTAATATTTATTTATTCAAAAAGACATTTTACTATTTTATTGACATAACTTTTTTTTTTTTAATTTTATATATTTCTAATATATATCTCAAGTTCTTTTAATTATATAATGTTATTCTATTAAAACATATGACATTTAATAGATAAATAATTACCACAATACTTTTTACTGCTAGCATAAGTCTGTAAAAATAGTTTTTATTTATATATATATTTATGTATTTTGCGGCAACGCCAGCTCTCAAATTAATGTAGCCTACCAAGCAAAACATTGCACACCACAGCGGTAGAATGTAAGAACATCTCAAATACTACTTCATCCTTTGTACTACATTTTCAGCAATAAAATTATTTCATTTCATTTCATTTCATTTCATTTCATTTCATTTCATTTCATTTCATTTCATTTCATTTCATTTCATTTCATTTCATTTCATTTCATTTCATTTCATTTCATTTCATTTCATTTCATTTCATTTCATTTCATTTCATTTCATTTCATTTCATTTCATTTCATTTCATTTCATTTCATTTCATTTCATTTCATTTCATTTCATTTCATTTCATTTCATTTCATTTCATTTCATTTCATTTCATTTCATCTGAAACCTTTAATCTGAGTAGCTTTAAACGAAGAGTAATGAGAGTGCTCTTTAATAAGGGTATAGGCAACACACCGGCAATACCTCTGGTCTTGCAGATGTCAATAGGCGGCGGTGACCACTTACCATCAGCTGGGCCACTTGCCTGTTTGCCGCTACATATTATAAAAAATAAATAAATAAATATAGAAACAATAAAAAATACTAATTGATCTTGAAAAAAATTCAGTACAAAAAAAAATACGAAGTAATGAAAGATTCAACCGCAGTACATATTATAGAAAAGTAAAGTAGTAGGTAAGTAGAAAAGTAGTACAAAACTAATCGAAATAATAAAGATGACGTTGCTGCTTGCCCGCCATATGAAATTATTTTGCAGGTAGCCTGTAATAAGTATTAACTGAAGGAATATAGATAGGCAGTTATACTTAACAGGGACATTAACTTTATTTTGCTAATAAGTTCCGGGCCGTTAATACGAATGGAAGTTATCATGAGCAGGAAAATATATATAAAGGTATATATAAAGGCATATGATAAAGGAAAATAATTAAATCGCCTACAAAGTTGTATGTAGTTGTACATCTGTATTGCTGATATTTTCAATACGATCAATATTATTACTAATATACCTACTTATTGTAACGGGGATTCCATATTCGTGATCCATACTCTAAAATGCTTTGCACAAATGAACAGTACAGAATCTTAAATGTTTTGGCTTTCTTTAATTGCTTCGAACTTCGTATAATAAATGATGTCCCCAAATTCATAAATAAATAATGTGAAATGATTGTAACGCACCGCCAACCGAACATAACGTTTTATTGCGATCGGAATTAAACTAAAAGTGAAGTCGTGAATGAAATCGTATTTACGCGGAACTATTAAACATGATCCAGGTGTAGTTGCATGTCGATAGGCCATATCCCTGTGCAAAATTTCAGCTAAATCGGTCCAATCGTTTGACCGTGAAGAAGTAGTCCCAAACAAACAAATATACAAACTGACTTTCGCGTTAACAATATTGGTGTAGATGTTGATTTCATACATAGACGTAACATTTTGATGAGCATTGTTTCTAATGTGTAACAACTTTTAATATAATAATAATATTGGTGTAGATGTTGATTTCATACATAGACGTAACATTTTGATGAGCATTGTTTCTAATGTGTAACAACTTTTAATATAATAATAATATTGGTGTAGATGTTGATTTCATACATAGACGTAACATTTTGATGAGCATTGTTTCTAATGTGTAACAACTTTTAATATAATAGTAATATTGGTGTAGATGTTGATTTCATACATAGACGTAACATTTTGATGAGCATTGTTTCTAATGTGTAACAACTTTTAATATAATAATAATATTGGTGTAGATGTTGATTTCATACATAGACGTAACATTTTGATGAGCATTGTTTCTAATGTGTAACAACTTTTAATATAATAATAATATTGGTGTAGATGTTGATTTCATACATAGACGTAACATTTTGATGAGCATTGTTTCTAATGTGTAACAACTTTTAATATAATAGTAATATTGGTGTAGATGTTGATTTCATACATAGACGTAACATTTTGATGAGCATTGTTTCTAATGTGTAACAACTTTTAATATAATAATAATATTGGTGTAGATGTTGATTTCATACATAGACGTAACATTTTGATGAGCATTGTTTCTAATGTGTAACAACTTTTAATATAATAATAATATTGGTGTAGATGTTGATTTCATACATAGACGTAACATTTTGATGAGCATTGTTTCTAATGTGTAATTTTAATATAATAATAATATTGGTGTAGATGTTGATTTCATACATAGACGTAACATTTTGATGAGCATTGTTTCTAATGTGTAACAACTTTTAATATAATAATAATATTGGTGTAGATGTTGATTTCATACATAGACGTAACATTTTGATGAGCATTGTTTCTAATGTGTAACAACTTTTAATATAATAATAATATTGGTGTAGATGTTGATTTCATACATAGACGTAACATTTTGATGAGCATTGTTTCTAATGTGTAATTTTAATATAATAATAATATTGGTGTAGATGTTGATTTCATACATAGACGTAACATTTTGATGAGCATTGTTTCTAATGTGTAACAACTTTTAATATAATAATAATATTGGTGTAGATGTTGATTTCATACATAGACGTAACATTTTGATGAGCATTGTTTCTAATGTGTAATTTTAATATAATAATAATATTGGTGTAGATGTTGATTTCATACATAGACGTAACATTTTGATGAGCATTGTTTCTAATGTGTAACAACTTTTAATATAATAGTAATATTGGTGTAGATGTTGATTTCATACATAGACGTAACATTTTGATGAGCATTGTTTCTAATGTGTAAAACCTTTTAAATATTATACCTAATAATATTTGTGATATATCCTACTTCCTACTAATATGATTAAGGCGAAAGTTTGTGCGTATGTTTGTTATTGCTTCGCGGTAAAACTATTCAACGTATGTAGATAGCCTACTAGACCCTGTAATTACATATAGGATGCTTTTTATCCAGATATTCCCACGTAATCAATGTCTACGCGGGTAAAACCGCGGTCCACAGCAAGTAACCTACATTATCTCGAAATGTGACGTAACTTAAGTTTCGTTAAACGTTAAAGTTGAAACTGGTTTGGGGCACATCGGTTGGATGGATGGTTTCAATACTTTCAATATTTTCAATAACGGACGTCAGTAAAAACTTTTTTGAAAATTTATGTTATACCGGCTGTAATTCACGTACCTTTAGTTTAATTTTCTCGAGCTAGGTTTCGAGCGAGTCCGTCGCTCTTCCTCGGGAGTGAGGTCACTCCCGAACTGCTAGGCTATTCTGTAAGCTATCTCGACAGCGGAATCCGCGGTGAGATTCGAATTTCGTACTTTGAAATTCAATCGTATCACGTTCGCAATACGGTTGAATTTCGTTATACGAAATTCAAATCTCACCGCGGATTCCGTTGTCGAGATAGCTTACAGAATAGCCTAGCTGATCATCGCGATCTCACCGCGTGACCTCACTCCCGAGGAAGAGCGACGGACTCGCTCGAAATATAGCTCAAGAAAATTCAACAAAAGGTACGTGAATTACAGCCGGTATATAAGCATTAATAATGTTACAAATTCACGATAATTTTAAAACAAAAACAATTTTTGAGTTTTATATGTACAGATTATCAAAAGAGCACCGTAATTTTAGCTATACGCTCACAGAGCTAGGGTGACCTGAAAATGCCAAGGGTGCCATGTGGCCAAGTGTTTGCATGTACAGAATTAAAAAAACGATATTAAAACATCATCGACATGCTGCTGGGATGTCGAAGTATAACGTTGATAACAGCAGTAATCGACGTACGAGTGCCAATACAAGCTTCGTGTAGGTCTCCTCTCACTCTCCATAATGTGAGTAACCTGATAGAGTACCTACTCGTGGTACAGTCCCGGGAGTTGCAGTCCTGACATCCGGCTCGGTATGTAGTGGTACCTACAGTCCTTCGTACGCGGAGCTTAGCCCGGGTCCCTACCGCGGCGAGTGTCGGCGGACAGGTTACATTGGAAAATCGCAGCTTGTGATAAGTATATATGTATGCTCACATTGTTCGTGGTAGTGGGCGGGCGGCGAGGCGGGCGGCGAGGCGGGCGGCGAGGCGAACACCGGCGGCGCGGAGGTCGGCGGCGTCCACTCCTCCGCGTCCTCGGCGCTCAGCGGCTCGCCGCTCTGAGACATCACACCACCTTCACCTTCACCTTGTACCCTTCACCTTCATCTCTTACATTGTGTCTCGATATCTTCGTCGGAGGCGGTTACTATGACTCTCACCTGCCGCCTTTTTATTTAGCCAGGGTTTGTTGATATGTTATTCAGTTAGCAGTTTTTAGGGTTCCGTAGTCCTGACAAGGAACCCTTATAATTTCGTCATGTCCGTCTGTCTGTCTGTCTGTCCGAAGTTTTTCTAAGATACTGTTAATACTATAAAGCTGTAATTTTGTAGGGGTGTGTATATCAATTACGCCCACAAAGTGGTAAAATAAAATTTAGGAAAATATTTTTTTTAGGGTAGCTCCCCTCGAACATGTGAAGTGGGGATAAATATTTTTCGTCGTCCAGCTCTATTAATGACTCAGGGGTTACTTTTTTCGATTTAATGCTTCCATCAATGAAATATTAAACATTAAAGTGCAAATTTTCCCCCTCCCCCCCCCCCTCTAAAAGCTAAACTGCCAGCTTGAAAAATCTGGAAAAATTCACGATGATAGTGCATTTCATGAACTTCAAATGAAAATTATAGCGGTTAAGATAAATTTATTAATTTAGCAGTAATAGTCGTTGAACTTGAGTGTTGGATAATTTTAAAAATAATTATGTTAAATATTATACTACTACGAAACCCTACACTGCGCGTGGCCTAACATGCACTCGGCCGGTTTTATTTTTATATCTGTTAGGTTAGCGTTCGACCAATATCTCGCCCGGTGGTGAGCGATGACGCGGTCGAAGACGATGAACACGCTAGATCGACAACTGATTCTCGAGGATCGTCCTGCCGGAATATAAGGAATCGATAAGTTCGATGGGATGTAAGGGAGCACAAATACGACCTCGGTGCTCCCAGCCAACCTCACCTGCCCGTGGTGCATCCTGCTGACCAACAGACGGGGCTCTGGCGACCGGCAAATGGCGGTATAACCATTCATATCTATGGCGTAGCTAAATTCTACAGGCCGGTGACGGGCAGCAGCGTCACCGGTGCGAGAAGCTACGTCCTGCGATCGCCAACACGCCTGCCCAGCGTGGCGATTAGGGCATATCCCTCCCAAGGGATGCAAAAAAGTATGGAAAAATTATGGAAGGACACCTAAAGCCAAGGCCCCCAGTTCCCGGCCGCCCTGCTATTCCTGACCACGGCGGCGGTCACGGTAACGGCAGGGCAGGGGGTGCTAAGAATCCCCGGGCTACGGTAGGCCGCCAGAAAAAACTGACCCTCGCAACCTATAATGGACGCACGATTCGGCTGGACGATCATCTGGCGCAGCTGGAGGAGGAGCTGAAACACATAAGATGGCACATACTGGGGCTATGTGAAGTCCGAAGACAGGGAGAGGACACCATAACCTTAGAATCGGGCCATCTTATGTACTACAGAGAAGGAGATCAGCCATCCCAAGGCGGCGTCGGGTTTCTGGTCAACAAGGTTCTCAGTGACAACGTTGTAGAAATCTCCAGTGTGTCGACCAGGGTAGCGTACCTCATAATTAAGTTAACCAAGAGGTACAGCCTCAAGGTTATCCAGGTCTACGCACCGACCTCGACACACTTGGATGATGAGGTGGAGAGCATGTATGAAGATATCTCCAGAGCTTTACACACCACCTCCAAGGCTCACTACAACGTTGTCATGGGAGACTTTAACGCCAAAGTGGGAGTACAAACTTGCGGCGAATCGTCTATAGGACCACACGGATTTGGGAGTAGGAATCACAGGGGACAAATGCTCGTCAATTTCCTCGAGAGGGAGGGGCTTTTCTTGATGAACTCGTTCTTCAAGAAACAGCCCCAAAGGAAATGGACGTGGCAAAGCCCCGACTTTGTGACTAAAAACGAGATTGATTTCATCATTACGGACAAACGGCGCATATTCAGAGACGTCTCAGTGATCACTAGGTTTAATACTGGAAGTGATCACCGACTGGTACGAGGCACTCTGGATATCGACTTTAAAGCCGAGAGATTCCGATTGATGAAGTCTACGCTCCGTCCGAACCTACTCCAAACCGTTGTTGGGTCCGAAACATTCCAATTAAAATTGGAAAATCGATTCGCTGCCTTGGAAACCACAGATGACGTAGACCAGAAACTCGAGGAAGTGGTGGAAATCCTCAGGGATGAAGGGACGAAGTTTTGCGAGAGCAAGCGTACGGGCAAAAAGTCCAAACTCTCGGCAGAAACACTTCGGCTAATGGAAGAGAGACGAACAGACCCTTTGTCAGCTTTGTCAACTAACCTGGTGCGCAACAAATCCATAAAGAAGCTGGTACGACGCGACCTCCGATCCTCTAACACGCTCTTGATTAAAGAATCAATTGAGCAGAATCGGGGGTCGAAAGTGTTCGTCCAGCCTCTGGGTAGAAGCCACCTCACAAAGCTGACAACGTCAACGGGGAACGTCGTCGCATCCAAGCCGGAGATTCTGTCGGAAGTCGAAGACTTCTACGGCAAGCTCTACGCATCGCATGCTTCAAGGCCCGAACCCGATACTGAGGATTCTAGAGCCACCTTAACCCGCCACTTCACAGAAGATCTGCCCGAAATTAGCCGAGACGAAATCGTGATGGCCCTTAAACAACTCAAAAATGGAAAAGCCCCAGGAGAAGACGGAATCACAACGGAGCTTTTAAAAGCCGGAGGAGCTCCAGCAGTTCAACATCTTCAGCAGCTATTTAATTCCGTTCTTTTTTTACTGGGAGAACTCCACAGGCATGGAACAGAAGCATGGTGGTTTTGTTTTTCAAAAAAGGAGACAAAACCCTATTGAAAAACTATCGCCCAATTTCGCTTCTGAGCCATGTCTACAAGCTGTTTTCAAGGGTCATCACGAACCGTCTTGCGCGAAGACTCGACGAGTTTCAACCTCCGGAACAAGCCGGGTTTCGAAGCGGTTACGGCACCATAGACCACATCCACACGGTGCGGCAGATTGTACAGAAGACCGAAGAGTACAATCGGCCCCTGTGCTTAGCATTTGTGGACTATGAGAAGGCCTTTGACTCAATCGAAACCTGGTCTGTTCTCGAGTCCTTGCAGCGTTGCCAAGTCGACTGGCGATATATCGAAGTGATGAGATGTCTATATAATGCCGCAACGATGACTGTACAAGTACAGAACCAGCGAACTAAACATGTCCACCTGCGTCGAGGAGTGAGACAGGGGGACGTCATATCCCCGAAACTGTTCACTAACGCCTTGGAGGATATGTTTAAGACGCTGGACTGGAAAGATCGTGGCATTAACATCAACGGCAGGTACATCTCTCACTTACGATTCGCAGATGACATCGTCATTATGGCAGAGACGCTGCAGGACCTACAAAGGATGTTGAATGGCCTAGCTGATTCTTTTCGTAGCATCGGTCTCCGGATGAATTTGGACAAAACCAAAGTCATGTACAACGAGCACGTTGTTCCGGAACCGATTGCCGTAGATGGAATCCCACTCGAAGTTGTCACTAAGTATGTTTACCTAGGGCAAACGCTCCAACTAGGCAAACATAACTTCGAGAAGGAAATCCAGAGAAGAATTCAGCTGGGCTGGGCAGCATTCGGAAAACTCCGTCGAGTCTTCTCATCGCCGATACCACAGTGTCTAAAGACAAAAGTCTTTAACCAGTGCGTCCTACCTGTGATGACATATGGAGCCGAGACGTGGACACTCACAGTCCGACTGGTCCACCAGTTTAAAGTCGCTCAGCGAGCTATGGAGAGAGCTATGCTCGGTATTTCTCTGCGGGATCGAATCCGGAACGAAGTAATTCGCCAGAGAACTAAAGTTATCGACATAGCTCAACGGATTAGCAAGCTGAAGTGGCAGTGGGCTGGTCATATCTGCCGCAGGACTGATAACCGTTGGGGCAGACATGTCCTAGAGTGGAGACCGCGAATCGGCAAACGTAGCGTAGGACGTCCTGTGACCAGGTGGAGCGACGACATACGCAAAGCGGTGGGCAGTGACTGGAAGAGAAGAGCCGAAGATCGGGCTCAGTGGCGCATCTTGGGAGAGGCCTATGTCCAGCAGTGGACTGATACAGGCTGATGATGATGATGATGATGATAAGTTCGAGAAAATTGTTTAACGGGACCTATTTCGCATGCCATACGATTTGTTTGTTGCATTCGATATTACAACGGTTCATATATCACGATCTCGATCAGTTAACCTGTCGTAAAGCAACATGAGGTAACACCTCCGGTCGATACCTCCCAGGGAGCGTGCGTGTGCGTGTGTGCAAGCGTTACCTCGTCGCACTCCTCCACGATGAGCGAGGGGAAGTTGCCGATGACACCGTTCACCTCGCCGCGCCACCACCCGTCGTCGAAGTCGTGCGCGTTGCGCGACACGATGCGGATTATCTGCAAACGTACGAACCTTCACTGCGAGCCTGCGAGGGACGGACTCTCGGATACTGCCGACCGATCACCGGCATACCGATTGCGAGTCATCGCTTTCTCACATTTTAGAAAGTTTTCGCTCGTCTTCCTGTTGGTAAAGTCTCAATATCGACATTGACTATTACCGGTATGCCTTTCGAAAGTCGACGTTTAAGACGTTCCGAAACGTTAACAGATATGACACGCGGTACACGGACGGGTACCTGTCCCTCCTCGAGGTTGAGCTCGTCGGCAGCCTCGGCGTCGTACTCGTACATGGCGAAACAGTAACCGAGCGTGGCCATCTGCAGGGTGGGCGCGGGCGGCGTCGTGGCGGCGGGCGGCGGCTGGTCCCCCGGCTCCTCGGGGCGGGCGGCGGGAGCCGAGATGACGGAGATGCGGTCCGGCGACTGCACCACGTCAGCGTCCTCGCCCTCCACCGTGTAGTCCACCGAGGAGAAGGAGATCTGCGACACCAGCCCGGGCGCGCTCGCCACCTGCGACACACCTCTACCTCACCCACTCGTCCATCACGCGCGACACACACGGCGTGCACACGGACCCTACTCCCTGCTTACAGTTATACATCGTTTCGTCCGAGACCATACACTACACACCTCCGAGTATATTACTTTTATTGTGAAGGAGTATATCGTACTCAAAAAACAATTTTGTCGAACGAAAACGAGAAACTTAAGATATTGAATTGCAGAGCTGGAGTTGGTAAGACTCGACTGAATGAAAAGGACGAATCGATGTTTGAGAAGGACGGAAACGGTCAGTAAATCAACAATTAGATACATTTCCGGATCTACCTCGTTGTTAACAATCATAAATCATCGGCTGATAATATCATGGGTGTATTTGTGCTTTCTGAAAGGTTATTTGTTCAGAGTCGATTTCTGTAATGAAACCGTGAGGTAGGCACCTCTTCCGTGGTAGCTACCTAGCTACAATTAAACGTTTTGAAGAGACTGTCCATTAGTTTTAATTAAATGTTGAGCTGCATTCTCGTAAACAATGTATAGCCAGTAATTTACGGCAATTTACACAAAAACTTGTACGAGGAGGAGAAAGAGAGAGATAGTAAACTTCAGTCTTGCGTTGGAGCTGACACACACCTTTTTTTCACGTCAATCAATCCAGTTTTAGATAAGGAGCAAAACAGTCTTTTGAAATAACTGAAGTTAGAGTTCTAGAAAAGTCAAAAATCGCAAAAAATCTTTTTCAAAATGTGTGTAGGTCTAATTACATGTAACGACTAGCATCTGATCATGATCTCATAATTAAAGAAAAAAACAAAGTTTGAATGTAACATTTTATTAGGAAAATATTAATTAAAGAACATTGGCAGGTGTTGTAAATGTGTGGAAGTAAGAGCGCATATAATATTTGTTTCTGAAGAAAAATATGTAATTTGTTTCCTGTAGGTCAGAAGCTAGTAATATATTAAAATGCAGATTATGTTTAGGTATACCAAGTTGAAAAGGCAAACAGTTGCGCGAGCTAAGCAGCGTGACATTTTTCATGACCCTGACAGTTTTATGGCCTAATAATCAAGTCACTTTAGATGAATCTTAGGTCGAACTCGATATCTTCTGTTGTTAAATCATTAACCATTATGGTTAAGTATACAAAAATGTGCTTTTTAAATGTATGACTCAGTCTGATGCATAAAGCTGTTAAAACAAAAGTTCCTGAAATATTTCCTAAAAAGTAGATAAGGAGAATGGTGGCGGGAGCGTAGCGAGCGGTTTTATTAAAAAAAATTACGACTTTTTATTACTCTGACAGTTTTATGACCTAATTAGTCTCTATAGATTACCCTAAGGTCATACTCAATATCCTCTGTTGTTAAAGTCATAAATCACTATGGTAAGGTAGACAAAGTTGTACTAATTAAATGTTTGACTCGCAAATTTTTTTTATTACTTTTTATGACCCTGACAGTTGTATGAATTCATAACCATTATAAGTTATTAGAAAGGACTCCAAGGTTGAAATCGATATCCTATCGTAAAAGTCATTAATCATTATGGTTAGGGTATACCAAGTTGTGCTGTTTAAGTATTTGCTAAAATAAAAGTGCCCTTAGTCCTACTATGCTCTACTGACTATCTTTGTACAACATTTCAGCTTAATCGGCCTAGTCGTTGATCTGATAAGACGTCACACATTTTACAAAATTCAATAAAAAAAATCTGGACATCCAGACTTGTATGCGAGAAAAAAGTATTCAATGTCCTTGTATGTTCTATTGACTATCTTTTTACATAATTTCAGCTGAATCGGTTAAGCCGTTTATCAAATGTGACGTTTACACACATTTACAAAATTCAATAAAAAAACATCTAGATCCAGACTTTTCTGCCAGAAAAAAAAAATCCTATGTCCTTGTATCTTCTATTGACTATCTTTGCACAAAGTATCAGCTGAACCCGTTTAGCTGATAAGACGTCACACATTTTCAAAGTTCAATATAAAATTTGGCCAGACCAAATTGTAAAAAAATGTATACCATGTTTTTTCTGATTTATTGACTATCTTTGTACTAAATTTTAGCTAAATTGGTGAAGCCGATTGGGATAAAGTGGCCGCACGCTTATAAAATGCAATGAAAAAATCTCGACACCCAATTTCGACTGCTAAAAAAAATGTCCCATGTCCTTCTGCGCCCTATGGAATATCTTTATACAAAATGTCAGCTAAATCGGCCAAGCTGTTTATAGCCGATAAGAGGCCACACGCTTACAAAATGCAATAAAAAAAATCTCGACACCCAAACTCGACTGACAAAAAAAAAGTATCCTGTGTCGCTTATCTGCGAAGAGATCTAATATTTACAAAATTAAATTTAAAAAATCTCGTTACCCATACTCGACAGCCAGAAAAAAAGTATCCTATTTTGCCCTATAAACTGTCTTTACTGTCTAAAATTTTGTAAATTTCAGCCAATTCGGTCAAGCTGTTAAAATAAACAAATTGACTTTCGCATTTATAACATTGGTGTTCATCTCTAAGACCAGCGGATTAGGCTGCACGTTGATATATCAGTCTTCAGTCTTCAATCTTATCGTGACCACGGTCAATGCAACTTGATCGAAAAGTCGAGGTAAATAAAAAAATAAAATAAAATGTTTTTAGCGCGATAAGTCCCGTATTACAATATAATTATTAGATATATCAGTCAGTTAATTAGATAAATTCGTAAGGGATAATTTTGGAAAAACTGTGAAACACATGTTTCATAATTTTAATTGAAAAGTATGTGTACATATTTTCAAGTCCATCGCCCCAGAAACTAAAATGTTTTACAGAAAATTAAACTTATCATTTCATGCAAATAGGGGTGGAATTTTGAAAAAACCCTTTCTTAGTGGATAGCTTTACTTCACAAAAAACACACCCTCTATATGTTATGTCTTTAATACAGCGGATTATGTTGCACGTTGATATATCAGTCAGCTAATCAGCCAGACTAACACGTGAGGGATGATTTTGAAAAACTGTGACACACGTATCTCATAATTTTAATTGAAGAGTATGTGTACAAAGTTTCAAGTCCATTGACCCAGAGCATGTATGAAGGCGCTCATGAAAGTGGAAGAAACGAAAGAGGTATGTCAGGATCGTAGTATGTGGAAAGAAGTAGTCTCTGCCTACCCCAACGGGAAAAAGGCGTGATTGTATGTATGTATGTATAAGATGTTTCACAAAAAATCAACTTTTCATTTCATCCACTCAGGGGTAAGAACCTTATCTTAATTTTATGTGTCTAAAACCAGTGGATTAGGCTTTACGTTGATATATCAGTCAGTCAGTCAGTCAGACAAATGCGTAAGGGATGATTTGGAAAAACTTTGATACAGTGACTAACATGTGTCTCATAATTTTAATTAAAGAGTGTAATGTGCCAATTTTCTAGATAATCTAGCGACCGAACCCAGAAAATAAAAAAAATCACAGAAAATGTAACCTTACATCATACTCTCTTAGGGGTAGAATTGCGAAAATCTATGTCTTAGTGGATAATTGCACTTCACAAAGAAAACACATTCCAAATATCATGTCTCTAGGACCAGTGCTGCAGTGGTTTAGGCAGTGCGTTGATATATCAGGCACTCATACAGTCAGTCAGAAAAACGCGTGGGGGATGATTTTTGAAAAACTGTGATACCCGTCACTCACTATTTTAATTAAAAAGTATGTGTACCCATTTTCGAGACAATTGACCCAGAGAATAAAAAGTTTCATAGAAAATTCAACTCTCTATTTCACCCACTTAGGGATAGAATATCAAAAAACTATTTCTTAGTGGATACGTGCACTTCACAAAGAACACACCCTCCAAATATCATGCCTCTAAGACCAGTAGTTTAGGTACTGCGTTGATATATCAGGCAGTCATTCAGTCAGTCAGAAAAACGCGTGGGGGATGATTTTTGAAAAACTGTGACACCCGTTACTCACTATTTTAATTAAAGAGTATGTGTACTAATTTTCGAGACAATTGACCCAGAGAATGAAATGTTTCATAGAAAGCTCAACCCTCAATTTTACCCACTTAGGGGTAGAATTTTGAAAAACTATTTCTTGGTAGATATTTGCTCTTCACAAAGAACACACCCTCCAAATATTATGTCAGAAAATCGCGTGGGGATTATTTTTGAAAAACCGTAACACCCGTTACTCACTATTTTAATTAAAGAGTATGTGTACTAATTTTCGAGACAATTGACCCAGAGAATGAAATGTTTCATAGAAAGTTCAACCCTCGATTTCACCCACTTAGGAGTAAAATTTCCAAAAATCCTTTTTTAGTGGATGCCTACATTTCATAAAGAACACCCTTTCGAAATTTCATGTGTCTAGGACCAGCGGTTTGGACTGTGCATTGATATCTCAGTCAGTCAGTCAGTCAGTCAGTCAGTCAGTCAGTCAGTCAGTCAGTCAGTGGGGATGGAATGAGGACTCAAATGTTTTTGTTTATATTGGAATGCTGACTGTTGATTTTTCAAATTCAGTGAATGCAACTCATAATTTTATCAAAAGTAATTAATGGAGAGTTTCTTTAGAACGTTTTAATCTAGCCGAAGCGGAAGAGGTATTTACCAAAAAATAAATGCATTGCGTTAGTGTCAGTGATAGAATACTTATTTGTAGCTTATTCACGCTCTTCACTAAATTGTAGAGCGTAAAAATCTTGTGCATTTATCACCTACCGTTCATCGTTGTTGAGATATCGAAGGAGACAATATTCAGGTATTGAAATTTAGTTTTCTGGTTTATTTATTTGAATTGTACTTCAATAATTAACATTCCATCAACAACCCTTACACTGTTTGTCCACCGACGACGTCACCGGGTGGTCAACGGGAACGAGATGACGGCGCCGTATATGACCACTTGTCCACTGCATGTCCGTCACGGAGCGCCGTCATCCTGGCCGCCGATATTTCGAGTAGATCGGCGCGACCGCTAGAACTCGGCCCGAGATTGTGACGGACCGATGTGCCGTGCCGGCAGTGTCTGGCAATTATTTTGTATAGATTATTCGCTCACCTGGTCGCGGTCCACGTCGAGGTAGTTGTGCGGCACGTACCCCTCCTCGCCGCGGTAGTTGCGCGCGCGCAGCCACCCGTCGCCGTCACCCTCGCCCACCACCTCGAGCTGCTCGCTCTCGATGATCGACAGCTCGTCCGGGTTCTGAGCCTGCCGCACACACACGTACCATCACACACATACTACTTCTATAATAATGTTCTCTTTTCACCGAACTTTGCGTGCGTTTGTGTCGTGTATCGTTCAAAAGTCAAGTCAAAGCATTTATTCAGTACTAGAAGTGCCCCGCGGCTTCGCCTGCGTAAAAGACTTCTTTTATTTACTTAAAACCTTTTTTTTTTCATTTTAGGTCTAGCGTTCTTGCCATCTTCGACCACATCATCACTTACCAACAGGTGAGGTAGTGGTCAAACGCTAGCCTATAAGATATATTAGGTGAGTAAATAGCTGACTCAAGAATATAGCTACTTAGGCTGAGTTGCATCATCTTACTTTAACCGTAACTATATAAAAAATATATAAAAACACCGGTTATAGTTATCCTACTAGTTATAGTTACTAGAGATAGTGGTCAAACGCTTGCCTATAAATCATTAAAAAAAAAACTTATAACCGGTGTTTTTGTATGGAGTTTGACTGATTTTTGACGTTTGTTATAGTTAAATTAAGATGGTGCAACTCAGCGGAGTTTTCACGTCAAATGGTAATGTTATCTATCAGTATTGTGACTCGGCCCTGTGACCCACAGCCGCACCTCAGTTTTACAATCATACCGCGCGGTACGTAAACACGCTATAGGGCTGCCGCCTAAGTAGGTACTCGGTGGAAAAAGCAAAATACTCACCAATAAAAAAAAAACAAATTACATACTAGTGGGTATATAACAATTATTTTAAAGTACTTACTACCTTTCGGAGTTTCCAGGTACCTAATTTAAAAAAGAGTATCTCTGGGCGCGTTATTGAAAACTTCATCCAAAAACGGCACAGTACCTATAGTCTATAATTGTTATTTGGCATCTTCTTGTAATTATTCCAATATTTACAAATCGCACGCTTACTGCTCATAAAACCATCACACCGTTCGTTTGTCACTGCGGCGCATTCGCAACTGTTGTGTACCAAGAATAACACCGAACTCAAGGCGCGTAGGTATGACTCGCGTTCCGAATGTTTGTGTGAAGATACAATACTGATTACTGTTACACATTACCATGTTTGTATCCAAATATATCGTATATAACAGAGACAAAAATGCGTCCTGTGACATACACAAAAGGCTTAGGTGGTAGGTGGTACGAGTACAGCACACAGTAAAGTCAGTATAGGTAGGTACATACAGTGTAGGAGTAGAGCGCGGTGCACTTGTACAGCGGCGCGGCGGGCTCTTGGTGCGGCTGGGGCGCGTCGGACGCGTCGAGCGCGTCGAGCGGCTCGGCGCCGGCCATCTCGGACTCCGGCTCGCCCCAGCTCACCTGCGTGGGGTCGTCCCATCCCGCCGTCAGCTGCTCGATGCGCCGGCGCTCCTCCTCCAGAGAAGCTGCAACGGAACTCCATATACTCGCATATACGTAACATTTGTTCTTCAACAAAAACGGAAAAATTCTACACGTCAAACCCCCGAAACATTCCTAATGTTGTACGAGAATTACTTACGAGGTATTATCCTGGGACCGTTACTGTTTCTTATTTAATATGTATTAATGACTTACCAAGAGTAACGGAACATGCTATGACTCTTTTTGCGGATGATAGTACTACATTATTTAAAATGATTATAATTCATCTAAATAATACAATTAATTCAACTCTGACATCTACAATAAACTGGCTTCACATTAATAATTTGAAAATTAACCTGGACAAAACGAATATTATAAATTTTAGACAACGACCAATACGGTAGCTTAATGTTGACCTTAATTATCATGGAAAATTATTAACGAAGTTGAATCAACAAAATTCTTAGGTTTGGAAATTGACAATAAAATGACATGGAAACAACACATAAGTAACATCAGTAACAAACAAAATTACGCAATTTTCATATGCATTGTATAAACTGAAAAAATCTCAAATCTGTCTACTTTACTCACAACATGTCATGGCTATGTAGCATCGATCCTAAGGTATGGTGTTATATTTTGGGATTATTCAACTGATAAACTAAATATTTCAGAGCGCATAAGAGATGCATTCAAGCCATGTGTAATCTCAAACAAATAGAGTCCTGTAAAGATTATTTTATTAAATTTAAAATATTAACTTTCCCATGTGTGTACATAAGCGAAGTGGCACTTATTGTCAAAAAAAATCCTGAGTGATTCATAAAATTTGATGCTGGTAGTCGACGAGAACATACAATTAGAAATCATGCCTATAAAACCCCACTAAAAAAAGTGTATTCTGTTTGGCGCCATTGATCTATAACGCTATTCCGGACTCAATTCGAGACATAATTAATGTTTATGTTTTTAAAATAAAACTAAATTAATTTCTCATCATCAAGGCGTAGTAGTTTTTAAAGATAACAATGTGATTCCATTTTTTAAATTTTCGACGTATTGATTTAATTATTATGTAATGCTTCAATTAATATGAGTTATCGTGAAAATGATTTATATTATTATAGTGCTTAACACTTTAACGCTTGTATACTGATAAAGTAGCACATAGTGACACTCAGATTGTAATTTTAACACTAACAACTCTGTAACCTAGGGACACACAAGCTGAATAAATTCATTCATTCATTCACTCTAGTTAAACACTTTAATTTTGACGCAGAAAATGATGTAGGCAACCGCTCAGCGATTTTTTCATTCGTTACGTATAATTATTATATAGGTATGTATATGTGTGTGTAATTGTGTAATGTTGTCCCAATAAATCGGTAGTTTATGCAACGCTGGAACTCGCATTCAATATCGCACGACTAGAATTGCCGTAGCTATTGCAGAATATACATTTGACAATAGCGACGTCAGAATCAGAGTCGCAGCCTACACGTAGACGTCGGACTACATCAGTTTGAGCGTGGAGGCGGCGTGCGGCGTGCGGCGTGCGGCGTGGGGCGTGCCGCTTGCGTTGTGTCCGGTGTCCGGCGAGAGAGAGAGACTGACCGTCGACGTCGTCCTCGTCGACGTCGTCGTCGGGCTGCGAGCCGGAGGTGGTGCGCTGGTGTCCGCCCGCCGGCCCCGGGCCCGCGCCCGCCGCGCCGCCCGACGGGCCCGCCTCGCCCTCCGTGTTGTCGCTGTCGTAGAACGAGTCCGAGCTCGGCTGGTCCTGCACATGAACAAAACACTGGCTTCCTTTTACGCACACATAATCTATGACATTTTTATAAGGGTTTTAGAATACGAACGAGAAGGAAAGAAAGATAAGAAATTTCGAATCCATGTAGAAGAAATAAAAGTACATTTCCAATTCCGAACGCATCGTCATGCAATATCAGGTGAGCTAACAAAATCCAATTTCTATTTCCGTTAACGCTAACGCGAATTTAAAATGTATGGGAATCACAACTTTGTTGCGGAAAATAAATGTCATTCGATACATTTTGAACTTGCTAGCGTTAGCGTGAATGGAAACAGAAATTGGATTTTGTCTAGGGGGGCCAGATAATGGTCACGAGTTTGTCTCTCAAGTATAAAAATAAGAAAACCACCTAATCGTTGCTACCGTTGAAATTTCTAAAGCACTATTAGTCTGAGAGCACTGTATATAAGTTTTTAATACAGTTGCTCAAAAAGTGGCGTATTGAGGGACGTATAGCGTTCGGGATGTGGGCTATTACACACTCGTGCTTTTTTTTTACCTATCCCGAACTCGTGCGTTCTCTTTCCCAACTGTCAAAATAATGTCTATTAAAAAGAAAAACCAACCATGAAGTTTTTACTTACAAAATTCAAAGAAGTTTTTATGATTCATGCAAATACGTATATTTCTAAAAAGAAGCTACTAATTTGTTTCAATATCAGATTTAATGATTTGATGGAATGAGTTAGGTTAGGTTTCATTTCATTTCATCTCATTAAATTTCATTTTCATTTCGTATCAATAAAAAATTCTATTGAAGACTTGGCTGTATGGGCATAGTTCCCTTTGCCTACCAAAATGGGTGAAGAAAAAAAAACTCTGCTTATATTCTAATTTCTACGGTTGGCGCCATTTTTCAGAAATTTTCTTTGCGAGTTTAGTTGTTTGTTGCACAAAATGAGTAATTTCGACCCTAGTTTTTTTGAATTAACACCACCGGTAGGGTTGCCAGATGTACGGATTTCGACCGGACAGTTCGGTTTTCTTTAGGCATGTCCAGTCAAGAAAATCTTGGTAGACCGGACAAAAGAACACTAAATATATAAAAAAGTAGTACGATGTAAAATTTGTTACTTAATAAATAAAACTTAAAAATTTGTCCGGTTTTTTTTTTCAACACATTTGGCAACCCTAACCACCGGAACTCAGTATAATTGCACAAAATGCTTCGGAGAACATTTTACCGGAAAAGTCAAAAAGTCGCTACATATCTGCATACAACGAATTTATTGCGTGGAGAGAAGAGAAAAAAACAAATACTTTTTCAGAAAGTTAGTTGAGTTTATTGTGTTTTTATTATTTTATTAAATTGCTTAATTTTTTCGCAACTGTATTAAAAATAGTCGTTCAGTACACGTGCGGAACCGTCATTGCAACTTGTTCCGACTGTCAACCCTCGCCTTCGGCTGCGCCTCGGCTCGGGTAGACATTTGTCGGAACTCTTTGCAATGACAGCCTTTCCGCACTTGTAATGAAATATACTATACTCCGATATTTAGAAAATCCATTCATTTAACTTTCTTATTCTTATTTTTTAACTTTCTTATTCTTATTTTTACCCACGACTTGTACTATTCATTATTCTGTGCCACGACGGAATGGAGACTGGATATGCGCTTGGGGTGAGAGGATGTTTGTTTGTTTGTGTGTGCAAATCCATGTTGCCATTTTTCTCCAAAACTACTATTTCGTTTCGTTTTTGGTGCAGTTTTCAGTTATGGGTTTGAGTGTAATTGGTGCATGTTTTTAGATAGATGTTACGGTGACAACTCGCCAGGGGGCGCTGCAGTAATCATCTGTTGGTGTAAATCGATGTTGCAATTTTTCTCCAAAACTAGTTCGATTTTGTCTTTAAACGGTTCGTAATTAGTTATCAGTAGTGGTTCTTAAATAGATGTTATGACGTTAATTTTCTAAAGGACATTGTCGTGTGTGTTTATTCAACATTTTAATGTTGTTACTTGTGAACGTAAAAGTTGTTAAACAAGCTGACAGCCCGCCTGATGTCGGCTCGGTCATCGTCCCCGATAAAAATTAGTAACACAGTGGCGCTGGTGATGCATTACTGACTTTTAAGGAATTTATTGATACTCATTTTAAAAGGCTCCAATCTGTAGCTCAAGGGGAAAGTCGTGGCGGGCAATCATGCAGGTCATACAGGTGCGAGGTAAGAAGCCTCGGTTAAAATTGGACGTAAGAGATTTCCAAGTTTGTAAGATATATGCATTTGACGGTGCCAAGCAGTTTTATAAAAGCATGGCACTGTTGGAATCAAACCAAAAAACTGTTTAGAACATTTCTATTATAAAGACGGTAGAAGATGCACAGCGCTCCGATGTTTCTTCAGAGGCTGAGTGGCTCCAAGCTGTCGCAGAGCTCGGGATCATCGAAGGTTCTAGTCGCTCGCTGCAGGGAGTCAAGTCAGACCTCAGGATCGTCGACAGTTCTAGAGGCTCGCTGTAGGGAGTCAAGTCAGAGCTCGGGATCGTCGACAGTTCTAGAGGCTCGCTGTAGAGAGTCAAGTCAGAGCTCGGGATCATTGACAGTTCTAGTGGCTCGCTGCAGGGAGTCAAGTCAGAGCTTGGGATCATCGACAGTTCTAGAGGCTCGCTGTAGGGAGTCTAGTCAGAGCTCGGAATCATCTACAGTTCTAGAGGTTCGCTGTAAGGAGTCTAGTCAGAGCTCGGAATCATCTACAGTTCTAGAAGTTCGCTGTAAGGAGTCTAGTCAGAGCTCGGGATCATCGACAGTTCTAGAGGCTCGCTGTAGGGAGTCAAGTTAGAGCTCGGGATCATCGACAGTTCTAGAGGCTCGCTGTAAGGAGTCTAGTCAGAGCTCGGGATCATCGACAGTTTTAGTGGCTCTCTGTAGGGAGTCAAGTCAGGGCACAGAATAATGAATAGTACAAGTAGTCAGGGCTCGAGATCATTGACAGTTTTAGTGGCTCACTGTAGGGAGTCAAGTCAGGGCTCGAGATCATTGACAGTTTTAGTGGCTCACTGTAGGGAGTCAAGTCAGGGCTCGAGATCATTGACAGTTTTAGTCGCTTACTGTAGGGAGTCAAGTCAGAGCTCGGGATCATCGTAGGCAGTCAAGTCTGAGCTCGGGATCATCTACAGTTCTAGAGGCTCACTGTAGGGAGTCAAGTCAGAGCTCGGGATGATCGACAGACTTAGTGGCTCACTGTAGGGAGTCAAGTCAGAGCTCGGGATCATCGTAGGCAGTCAAGTCTGAGCTCGGGATCATCTACAGTTCTAGAGGCTCACTGTAGGGAGTAAGTCAGGGCTCGGGATCATCGACAGTTTTAGTGGCTCACTGTAGGGAGTCAAGTCAGGGCTCAAGATCATTGACTGTTTTAGTGGCTCACTGTAGGGAGTCAAGTCAGGGCTCGAGATCATTGACAGTTTTAGAGGCTCACTGTAGGGAGTCAAGTCAGGGCTCGAAATCATTTACAGTTTTAGTGGCTCACTGTAGAAAGTCAAGTCAGGGCTCGGGATCATCGACAGTTTTAGTGGCTCACTGTAGGGAGTCAAGTTAGGGCTCAAGATCATTGACAGTTTTAGTGGCTCACTGTAGGGAGTAAGTCAGGTCTCGGGATCATCGACAGTTTTAGTGGCTCACTGTAGGGAGTCAAGTCAGGGCTCAAGATCATTGACTGTTTTAGTGGCTCACTGTAGGGAGTCAAGTCAGGGCTCGAGATCATTGACAGTTTTAGAGGCTCACTGTAGGGAGTCAAGTCAGGGCTCGAAATCATTTACAGTTTTAGTGGCTCACTGTAGAAAGTCAAGTCAGGGCTCGGGATCATCGACAGTTTTAGTGGCTCACTGTAGGGAGTCAAGTTAGGGCTCAAGATTATTGACAGTTTTAGTGGCTCACTGTAGGGAGTCAAGTCAGACCTCGGGATCATCATAGGGAGTCAAGTCAGAGCTCGGGATCATCGACAGATTTAGTGGCTCGCTGTAGGGAGTCAAGTCAAAGCTCGGGATCATCATAGGGAGTCAAGTCAGAGCTCGGGATCATCGACAGATTTAGTGGCTCGCTGTAGGGAGTCAAGTCAAAGCTCGGGATGATCGACAGATTTAGTGGCTCACTGTAGGGAGTCAAGTCAGGGCTCGGGATGATCGACAGTTTTAATGGCTCACTGTAGGGAGTCAAGTCAGGGCTCGAGATCATCGACAGTTTTAGTGGCTTGTTCATGTAAGATTACATTTGTGTCGGTAATACAAGATTAAGAAAATAATAAAAATTTAGTAACAGAAATATATTATTTATTTATGTTACGTTACCTATGTAACATTTTTATAATGATAAGAATATCTCATGAAATGTATAAATAAAAAAGTATAATTTTAAAATGTATCAGTGTAAGATCACACAGAGCAGTAATGTGCTTGTCTGTGTGATCAGATCGGTCTAGTAGATGGAGTCGGCCTGCAGTGTTTATCTGTTAGTCAATTGTATGTTCATTGATTATGATATGTGACAGTATGATACATTACACTGTATCTCTTTGTTCAAGTAGATGTAATTACGACTAAGGTATTTATGTCGTATATTTAGGTAATTATGTTTTTAGACGTTTTTTAATTATGTAGTTTGTTGGATCCTCTCCAATCTAAAGTTGTCAGAATGAGATTTTTCGCTTTTCGCAATAATGACGCCCATTGTGACACATTATTCAGTAGGTATATGTTGTCATGTTTTTAAGCTTATTGTCGTGGTGCTACAATAATAAAACAATAAAGAGCGTCTACTTTTACCTGTCCAGTCTCAGACCGATTGCCTTAAATGGAGTCACTTTACAAGCTTGTTCCGACTTCCGTTACCTTGGATCCCTCATACAGAAAGATTGCGATACAACCGTGATGTCTATAGGCGCGGATGAAAGGGCGACAGGTTACAGGAACAACTGGCAATCCGAGAATGCCCCTAAACTTAAGGGACACGTCTACAAAACGGTCATTAGACCTGTCGTAGAGTCGTGTGTGTAGAGTCATAAGAACGGATTAATTTCAAAATTGCAAGTGGACACCTCTTGAAAAAGAAGAAGACCGAAGAAAGTGTGTATGGACTGTATGGTGGAATATTTGGATGTAAAATGAGTGGATACAGATTTAACTACAGACAGACCCAAATAGAAGAAATAATCCCGATGAGTTTCCATCGTGACATTAGCGCAGCACAGACGCACCCGTCTATGAATCAGGTATCGGTAAATGCACGGTGTGTTTCATTTTTGACAGTTTTGACAACAACGATGAAAGCAGATCAATTTCAAACCACGATGGAATCACCAGCACGAGCAACCTTCATCGTCAACGAGTACTTTATGAGCTCATCTTCTAAACAAATCAGGAGGTTCTCAATTTGATTGTTCTTTATGATGAAATGAGGATCACGTGGATCCTAAACGCACACTGAGTCAAAATTAGCTGCTGGTGTGGGTATAGATACCTACTCACTACCGATTGATTATTCCATTTAAAGGTGTATTTAATAGGTGAGAACCTAATATGTTGAATAGTAAGTATATAATACAAACGGCAGCTCCGGAAGCGTCGGTCCTGACGCTGAGCAGGCTGCTGGTCCTGGGCAGCGTGTCCTGCACGGCCAGCAGGTCGATCTCCTTGAGCCACTCGTCGACGGGCGCGCCGCTCACTCGGAGACACTCGAGCCGCGCCTCGTACTTCGTCTTGGAGGTCTCCGAGCGGCGTAGCGCCGCGCGCAGTTCCTCCACGCGCACCTCGAGCTCGGGACCGTTCGGCTCGTTCGGGTCCACCTGTGCAATGTGCCGCGTGCCACCACACACATTCATATACCTACATGTACACATATACAGGTTGTGGCGTAATCAGTAGTCAAGCCGTTACCTGTGAGTGGAGAGCTTCACCACTGATCACAAAATAAAAATGTATGTTCAGTAAAAGAAGGTTTCAAGTTTTTGACCATTTTCAAAATTTCATAATAATTACACCCTTGGTGACACTCTTCGAATGCATGTCCAGAAATGAAAGTATTTTCTCAGTCAGTTTGAGAAATACTCTTGGATAAATGTGCTATCAAATGTAAACTGTATTTTTATACCGTTACCTTAATTCTTGAATTAATTAAAATTTTAACTCAACATTTATTGAGACGTAAAAGAAAATCAAAAGTTTCAGCGACTGTGGTGTATAAAAAATTATGGAAACATGTGCGACCATGCTACAATAAATTTGCATATATCATTGAGATTCCAAAACGATATAAGACATGGTATTTTCAGCTATCAGTCCAACAAAAATGCCTGTTAAAGAGAACAAGGGCTATTTTATTCCAAATAAGGAAATTCAACTTTAATTATTAAATTAACAAATAAAATGATTTATGATAAATATATTGTAATATTAAAACAACAAAAAATGAAAATTTTGAAAATCGTAAAAAATTTGAAACACTTAATACTTTTTTACAAAGCACACATTTTGTTTTTGTGATCAGTGTTGAAGCCTCTCTCTACCCACAGGTTACGGCTTGACTACTGTTTACGTGACATTCTGTATACACTCGTATGCTGCCATCGATGGAATGAGCGCAACCTTATTACATATACAAATATTATTACATTTGCTTTCAAATGCTAATAAAGCTCATCGAGTTACATGGTAGGTTATTTTGTGACTATCGATTTAGCGTACCACATATAAAAAGATTTTCTTAACAGCGGCTTTCGGTACGGATGCTTTTCGAAAGGGCGTACTTGAAAATGTTCACTTAACCACTTGAAAATATTTTCGCAAAATCGTGCGTTTCGCAACGACGGCATCCCGATCGACCACGAACTATGACATGTCACATATGTATGTACAAGCTGAAATACATAATTTGAATTAAATTATAAATTACTTGATGAATATAAATGACAATGAGCAGGCAGCACTTGTAGCCCTATCGCAGTAAGTACTCAGTAAAGTAATGCATAATGCTGTGATATACAATGACTTAATTATAAGTCTTAGACTTATATTATAACTTAGGGAGACTTTACTGTATTTTAACAATTGCCAATTTTCAACTTGTAGTCAAAGTACTTTAGGAGTAATAAGCTTTACTCGTATATTTGTCTGCTTTAGTTTTCTAAAGTTGTAATGTCGGTGAATATGTTTACCGCACCAAAGAAGGAAATCGCATTGACTAGTTTTATTGACGTAAGTTAGTAGTGTTTCTGTGTAGGATCCGCACCGTCGACATCAGTTTGTATTGTTCGCAATACTTTCGATCGTAGTGTAAGTAATGTATACTGTGGGTTGTGGACAGGTGGAGGTAGGGAAGGGCGGTGGTCCCGGGCAGTGTTACCTTCTGGCCGGCGTCGCGCATGGCCTGGTACACGTATATCTTGCGCGTGGCGTCGCGCACGAGCGCCGTCTCGCGCACGACGCGCGTGGCCCAGCGGCGCGCCTCCTGCGCCAGTGTCGTCGCCACCGACTCGTGCTCCATGGTCACTAACTCCACGGGGTCGTCGTCGCACGGCTCGAACTCGTACTGAGGACACACATACTCGTTCCTCCACTCTATATCGCCTCTCCGCGGCCTCACTATGCTTCAACTAGCTGTGCCCCGCGGTTTTACCCGCGTAGACATCGTTCCCCTGATAATATCGTTGAAAAGTACCCTATGTATTGTTTCCAGTTTTCCAGCCAGCAGTTCCTAACTTCTTAGACCTTGTCACCATTATGATCCGTCAATGAAACTGATTTACCCCATCCCCCCCCCCCGCCTTTAAATTGTCTGAAGCTTGTGGGCAGGCGCACAGAATAAAGAATAATAATAATTGGCGCGTAGGCGGTGTAGGACAGTGCAACTGTCGGCGTACTTAGCACATTTCGGGCGTATAATATACCGAGCGTAAAACTTATGAAACTTATCTCGAGTTACAGCAGAATCGCGCGACCGTCGCCAAATAATATTATTGATTGAAGCCAGGGATACACTAGGAGACAAATGTCTTGTGACACGTGTGACCCACTACATCGAGTGAAGTGGCGCGACGTTGCCGGTCTTCTCTCAACATGTCTGTACCCTTAGTACGAGTTTTTATCGTAAACGCTTTTGACAGATCTCACATAGTTTTAGACTTATTCTGGCTCTCTGATTGGTCTAAATTTAGTGAAGTGTAGTAACCACTAGGGGCGCTGTACTGTTTACTTTCATACAAAATTTGTTCGATTTACGATATCGAGTTAGGTATGAAAACTCGTACTTAGGGTACTGGCAACATTGTGCGACACGTGTAGCCAACTAAAGCCGCGCTTTCACTAGGGGACATGTCGCGGGAACATATCGCCCGACATTCACGTAGATGCATGTCTCTGCAAAAGTTGTGTGGCTATGTCCCGCGACATATATCTTGTTCATACTAGCCAGTCGTGATCAGTATGTCGCCCGAGGAGGTAGTTTTGTTCAGTGCATCAGGAACACAAAGCGACACACGTTGTCACTAGTCAAAGATTGTCCGGCGACTGTCGAGGGACACGAAGGTCGCGCGTGTCGACGCTCGCAGAGCATCGACTAGCAACATCGCGCGGGATACGTGAATTTCGTGTCGAGCGACAGAGTCGCCGAACAAATTTCCCCTAGTGAATACGCGGCTTAAGCCATAAGTCGCGCGATATCGCCAGATATGTCAGGCAGGCGAAGTTTCGTCCTGGCGTCGCTACGGACATAAGTTGCGCGATGTTGCCAGATATGTCAGGCGAAATCGGCCCGCTTCGCTTGACATTTCGTCGACACATGTCGTAGGACATTTGTCCCCTAGTGTATCCCTGGCTTGAATATTTAAAGTTTGTCATCAATAATATACGCTACAATATAATTCACGAGTGAACAGGTATCTTCTAGCAAGGCGTGCTACATCGTGGATCGCATCGTCACTTAACATCTGAGATTTGCAGAGGGTTTATTTTTAATGGCCAATCTATGCTGGAATGTGATCAAAAGCGCAAAAAAGTATTTTGTTAGTCGGTACGGTAAGAATTAGAAGTAGGTACTTATCCATATAAGTACTAGTAGTAATGGTCGGAGAGGAGAGGAGAGGAGAGGAGAGGAGAGGGCACGAGGTGGCCGGTGTACCTGTATGTGCTGTTTGAGCACCGGGTAGTAGAGGTAGAGACACTGCAGGTTGTAGTCGCGCGTGAGCTGCTGCGCCTGGTCGCGGATCTTGCCGAAGGAGTGCTGCGTGGCGGAGCAGGTGAGCAGCTCCGTGCGGCCCATCAGCGTGAGGAACTCCGACACCTTCTCGTACACCGCAGACTCCATGTGCTGCATGCACGACTGCAGCTCCACCAGGAAGTACCGGTTCTGAGGACGAACACACCACTCTTATCTAACATTGACCGGTCACCACCACCTCGCTCACCACCTCGCCGCGTTTTCATCGACTTACCGGTTGACCCCGATGATGCTTATCTTCACTCTTTCGAGATCGCTTTCATCTAATAACTATACAAGCTGTGGTTTTGTATTCTCGCCATATTGTATATCTTGTATTTTTACTATATAGGTACCTTTATCGGGTATATCGTAAAAACAGAGTCGAATAAAAATTCTGATTGTAGAAATCATATGATACGGTAACCACCTCCATTATAGAGCAAAACAAAAGTATGAAAATCATAGATATTCTAAATTATGAAAAAACAACTAAAAGCGTGTCAAAACACTCGGTACTTACCTAATGTGTGTACATTAGGTAAGTAACACTACTTACCTAATGTACATGTATACTTACCTAATATTACAAGCGGCAATAGCCCACTGACTAAGGCATCGGCTTGACGATCGAGAGGTCGTGAGTTCGATTCCCACCCATAATATTGCACTATTGTCGTGAACCCATTATATATATATATTCCCATGCATATTTAGCTTAGTTGGAGGGATTAACAAGCATATTAATAATGTGCAACCCACATTGCTATTAAGCTTTATTTAAATAAACTGGCCAAGTGCAAGTCGGACTCGCACTCGTAGGGTTCCGTACCACACTACAAGTATTTACTTTTTACACGTATTTTATAAGATCAAGCAAAAAATACCACTATCCATTTTCGCCAGAAAAAAAATAAATTAATAAACATTTTATTTCTTATAACGCCATCTAACGTCTAACAAAGGTGTTAGGGATCGACATTTTAAAATAACGCCTTCTATGGGACGTGTATCTAATTAAGCCTATATAAATGGCGTGAAATGCCGAAAAAAATACGTTTCTTGTATTGGGACCGTCTATTATTTTTAACTTTATTCTGTTTTTAGTATTTGTTGTTATAGCGGCAACAGAAATACATCATCTGTGAAAATTTTGACTGTCCATCTATCACGGTATATGAGATACAGCCTAGTGACAGACGGACAGACAGACAAACAGACAGATAGACAGACAGATAGACAGACGGACAGCGGAGTCTTAGTAATAGGGTCCCGTTTTACCCTTTGGGTACGGAACCCTAAAAAAAGGCCAAGTGCGAGTTGGACTGCACCGACTTACTAACATGTCAAACTAGGTTAATGTACAAGCTAATGTTGGCGATTCGATCCGTTTATAACTGTGTTCATGCACCAACCACAAGAAATAAGTTTGTATAAGTATATTTGTTTTATTTCACAACATATTTACTGTTTTCAGATGTATTCCTATATACTTATATATATAGGCTGCAACACCTTGCTGCCCATGCATGCATGATGTGAAATCGCAAATAATGCGAAAATATGCGACTTATACGGTCATATATTTTGATCGCGTTGACTTAAAAGTTTCATTTTTGTGCAGTCAGAAGATACTATAAATCTGAGTATTTAATATAAGTAAGTTTTAACATGATATCTCTACGCGTTCCTGAGAAAAAGCGTCTTGACAGACGGACAGACAGACAGACGGACATACGGGCAAAAAAGTGATCCTATAAGTGTTCCTTTTTTCCTTTTGAGGTCCGGAACCCTAAAAAGAAATGTGACCGAATATGCCTATAATGCATTGTTTAAGGCCTTTTGCACATGATAAGATATTTTCTTGTGTCTTGTGTCTGATGATACTATGAAATTCAGTCAGTCCCCTTCATTTTATATGAAACCATACACATTACAAGATATTTTTTCTTATGTCTGACAAGACACGTCGATTTGTCGGCTCGATGTCGTGCCTACGCAAGACGTCTTGTCTAGACACGACAATAGTGTGACGGTATTATGTGGCACGTGGGGAAATACTTTCTCTATATTGCGTATTTTGACGAAATAATGACGAGTTCAAATGTCCTAGAAGCTCGTCAAAAGTGGTCTTGGACATACGGAAGTAATTAAAAAACTTTCGTTCGTCTTTAAGTATGGTATCAACTTCGTAAATGCCCCATCACTGATTCTTGTCATATTTAATGGATGTATCCAATGACGCCTACAAATACGGCGTTTTCTTCTATGGAACAAGTATGCAAAAAATAATATGCGATGTCGTCTGTCCATTTTGTACACGTGTATCCTACATGCATTGTGGCTACACTGGCTACAGACTGGGGAACACGTCTTGCATATATTATGTGTACGCTACGTAAACAAGAAAATGACTTATAATGTGCAAGGAGCCTTAGTGGTCTAAAGTCATCTACGCATTATTGCCTTTCTAATGAGACCGGATTGGGGCACATCGGCTGGACGGTTTCGAAGTCTATAACGGACATAGAAGGAATGTTTGTGTTTTATGTGATGTGTTATGTATTTATGAAAATCTTGGAAGCTAGACTCTCCTAGTGCTTATAGTTACAGGTTACAGTGGTCCAAAAAAAAGGGATTACATTAAAAATTAACACACTTTTGCTATAATTGAAATTATTTTCCGAGCGCGTAAGAAAACCACTATCAATAGGGAATTGAATTTTTGACACCACTTTCAATTAAAACATTATTATGTTACACTACTTATTAAATTTATTAAAGTAATAGTAAATAAAGGTTAAATTATACAATATATATGTATATATCGACTTATTATGTTGTATTTCTATATTAGTTCAAGAAATAATCGCTTTATGTTTGGAATTTAAAGAAAAGAAATTCGCAATATGTGGTTTGACATCGCTAACCACCGACCCTGAAATATATAAATAACAGGTACATAACAGTAGTCAACTTGCTCAGTGTTCTCATTTACGGATACTTATGCAACACTTGGATGCGACAAGTGCAGCTAGAAAGAAGGGCGATGTGGTGTAACAGGATGTGTGAATTAACCTTCCGACGGTTACCTGGTGAGCGTTCGCGGCGGCGATGCTCAGGAGGTAGTCGTTCCTGGCGCCGGTGGATTTCTCCTCCAGCTGGTCCCGGCGGGAGGACACCTTAGCGCTGTTCTTCTGCAGCGAAGTTATCGACTGGAAGAAGGAGCCTTTTTTCTTCTTCAACCTGAGCAGATACACGGTTGCTATAAATCGATCATCCGTCGAGTGTGAACAGCCTGACGGCTGTGGCGTCGATGGGAAGTCAGTCAGATCAGTGTACTGTGCAGCAATGGCCATTACGATACTACGCCGTGTTTGTTATTTTTTTCATAGAACTGGGTAGCACTCGACTACAGTCTCATCTGATGATGAAGTGATGATGCCATCGATGATGGAGCGCGCTTACCCAAAAATACCTATTACAGAAAGAAACACAGACTCAGGCAGGCATTCTATTCCCTGGCGGTACGCATGATGAACGATGATGCAAATCGCTTCGTTCGGGTAGATCATGGTATATCCACCAAAAAACGGCGGCGCCTTTTAGTGTCTCTGGATGTCCGATAATAAAATGGGGAAGGTGAAATCAAATTATGCAGTTCAATAGCACACTCTCCAAAATTTAACCGACAGAAAACCGATAAACAAACGACTTTGCAGCGATGCGCGAGACTCTGGAGTCTCTTGCTTACTAGTAGATCGTCACCAATTAGCTTCTTGGCTCTCCTCTCAATAACTTCTAGTGTCTCCAGCTGGTATTTGGCAGAACCATCCCAAAGGTGAGAACGGTACTCCATGCACGATCATACTTGTACTTGGTAAATATAAATATCGATTATCAATTCACTAAAACCATTCCAATGAACCCAAACACGACATACCTGCTGTAAGTTGGTAAGAATTTGGATATAATCCTGTAGATTCCAAAAGATGTTCCAGCATCAGGTCAAAGTTCTTGCAATGTAACTTTAGTAACAGGTTATCAAGTAAGCAGACCTTTAGTAGTGTAGTGGCTCGCGTGCCACCATCAGGTTTGAGAGGCCAGTTGGCGTAAAGGATAGATGGCTTCACTTCTAAGCGTAAGGTTGCCGGTTCTAATCCTAGAACGGGTGTTCGATGTTCCGCCTACAAATTTCATCCAAATCGATTCACTCGTTTAAGAAAGAGCTACCTACGGTGTCACAGACAGAAACGCACATAGATAGTGGTCAAACTTATATCACACCACTGTTTGAGTCAGGGGTTAATGATGGGTTGATATGAACATAGACAAAGCGATTCATGGTGTATAAGTAATTTGTGTAAATTGGTTGAAAATATAACGATGATTGTTGAAAATGTAAATTCATATACCTACATTACCTACGAGACGCATCAAATTGTTGCAATAATAATTAAGATAATAATAATTAAGAAAACAACCGACTTCAATGCCCCGCGAGTCAATTTCAGTAGCAAGTTTGAGACATTTATCGCCATATCTCTGGAGATACTTATCAGATCTCAATGAAATTACAATGGGACTACTTTGGAAACGTACCCTGCCGATTACAAAAAGAATCATTTGAATCGGGTCACAATTGACGGAGTAATCGCGTAACATACATACACAAAAAAACATACAGACGAATTAAGAACCTCCTTCTTTTCGAAAGTCGGTTGAAAAAAGGTATATGACATGCATTTTATTATTATTATTCATTTATTTCAGAATATTAATTCCATATAGTACATTATACATACACAGTTACAATTATTAAAAAAAAAACATAAAAATAAAATAAAACTATAAACTAGGTTAGTACACACAAAAATCAGATCGATGATGCATCACTGTGTCACTAGCTGTATCAGTGGTTGAAGCTGTTTCAGCCATAATCCATGATACATGATCCCAGATCCTCAGCAACACTAACCAAAAGGGAGTTGGAACCCCCACGTACGCGGCTCATCAGCGATGCAGTTCTCTTTCGTATGATTCCATAAAAATCATCAACTCGCGCTTCTGCGAACATCCCTGATGCACTACAATATCGCGGCAGCCCCAACAACATCCTGAAACCATTGTTGTACTGAATGCGCAGAGCGATAAAAGATCTTTTTGTATATTTGACCCACAGACCGCACGTGTAGAATTGACAATATGCCCTAAATAGTGTTAATTTAACATCTTTAGAACAACGTGCGAATCTGCGAGCCACCATGTTAGTCCTCACAGCCAACGCTCTGCGCTCCCTCTCAAGATCAAGGTCATCACTCAGGTCATCTGTGACCCAGTGTCCAAGATATTTGAACAGTTTCACCCAGGACAGGGGACTACCACTTAGCTCAACCAGGAGAACCGTATAGGCTTTACTGCCAGATTTAAACTGCATTAGTTCACTTTTCTTGGAATTATATAGAAGTCCATGAGATACAGCATATTTCTCACACACTGCTATTATCTGTCTAAGTGCATTAATTGATGGACTCAGGAGCACCATGTCATCTGCGTAACTGATATTGTTGACAATTTTTCCATTGGTCCATCCATCCGACATTAGTACTGCTGAGTTCACTAATCAAATTGTTGACATACAAATTAAACAATTTAGGAGACTCGTATACCCCCCTGTCTCACACCAAACTTTAATCTGTACTCATCAGAGTAAGAGTCCGCCCATCTTACAATATTTACCTGATTACCATACCATACTTTAAACATATTGATTAAGTCTTTTGGCAAGTTGGTATCTAAAGAAAGCTTTCTCCATAACACGTAATAGGAGACAAGGTCAAATGCTTTTGACAGGTCCAGAAAACAAGCAAACACTGGCGTATTTCTGCTATATATATATATATAGTACTGGACAGTGTGCTTTAGACATAAAATTGCAGATTCAGTTGAAAGGCCTGGCTGAAAACCGACCTGAGCATCATTAATATTCAGGTATTTGGTTAAATGTATGTCAAGCAGACTCTCCAGCACCTTGGCAATCACTGTAGATAGGCCTGTAGTTGGACCTGTCAGAAGCATCACCAGTTTTATTTTTTATTACTGGTACAACAATTGTTTTCATTAATTCCTGTGGCAGATAGGAATGTGCAGAACAAAAGCTAAATAACATTGCCAACACCCTAGGTAAATGTGGCCCTGCATACTTCAGGTGTTCTATGCTGAGCCCGTCATGACCGGGAGATTTACCCCTTTTTATGTTTTTGATGACGTCATCAACATCCTTCGCAAAAAAATTGTTGAGGTACATGACTGTGATCAAGGACTTCAGCACATAACACCTGTGACTGCATACATAGAATGGGATCCACTTGAAAATGCTCTTTAAATAAGTTGGCTATTTCTTGTGAATCACACACTCCATTCATGCTGGCAGGTAGGCTATTTGATGGACTGAGCTTTTTAGTGTGTTTCCGAAAACTGCCAAAATCCTTAGCTGCGGGTAGCTTAGCCAGATGGGTAGCTAAGATATCCATTTTTATCTGCTGTGCATTGTTTTGACACCATTTCTGCTTAACATGTTTGTTCCATCCCACAACATAGTTTCGTTTTTGACATTTTGGTTCACCAAAGCTCGATACAGCTGCCTGCTTAAGTATTTTGATGATATTATTATACAAATTATTGATAACATGTTTATGAGTACTATTATTACACATTTTATCACAACAATTTATAAATTCAGATGGAAAGTCTACATGTTTAAGTAATCCATTACAAGTTGCAGTAAAATCCTGTATTTGATTAATATCCCTCTGACCCCAGGTAACTTTATATATAATAAATAATTCTATTATTTATTGACTTAATTAATTTAGTTTTAATTATATTTAAATTACTTTTTATGACAAGCGGAAACTGATCAGACCAGTACACATTATAATTAACACTTATGTTCATAATTGACTTAAATGCCGACTGCGTTACCACACAATGGTCTAGCCAACGCCTGCTGCCGTGGAATTTTATATTATTATATCTACTCTTGCGAAGAAAACAATCCAACAAACAATAGAATCAAACTTAAGCCGGGGCGTGTCGCTAAGTTTGATTTGTTAGATAAAATAAGATCGTTTAAAAAACTAAAAGATCCGACTTCAAATGCAGCGCTATTAATTTTCAGTACTACTATGTTTGAGGTTTTTATCTCCATATCTCTGGAGGTACTTATCAGATTCAGATCTCAATGAAATTACTATATGGTACTATTCTAAGGATTAAGGAATAAGGATATCTCCTTTCCAATAAATAATAATCATCATCATCAAAATCGGTTCATAAACGACGAACGAAGTTATCCGCGAACAAAACAAACAATTAAAATATGTACGGTCGAGTTAGGAAAACCTACTTTGTTAAAGTCTGTTAACAAGCACGTAAACGCTTCCGCGTTATGTGCATTCAAAAACAATTCATGACTTATGTCATGGTAGTGCTAAATGGGTGACCACTGGTATAAAGCGCGACGCTCACGAACCCACCACCTTTTGACGAAAATATCGTTAGCGTGATTCAGAGATGTGTTAATCTACACTAGCGCCATCTAGCGAACACCATATAAACTAACGAAACAAAGATTTTCTTAACTAAGTTAAACCGCTCCGGTTTCTTCGCCAATAAACTTAACTTATTGTATATCATAGATCAGTCGGGGTGGTTTTGAATGTTGAATTAGAGTATTATCTAAGTTAAGTCTGTCTATTTTAACGTCCTATTGAGGTGCACCACGCTTACGAGGCACGTATTTAGGCTCTATGTGAGTTTATTTTTCAGAATTGTACCTAAGTAGGTAATTATATTACTAATTATAATATACTACAGTTTTAGTAGTCTATTTTGTGTATTATTATTATAATTTTTTTATTTTTTCTGACATCAATAATTTGTATTGTACGCTACCCCCAATTTTTGTTTGTATTCTTCTTTTCCATGCCAAGTTTGTCTGGAAGAAATTGCTTTATGTATTGTATTGTATTGCCTTATTATTCTACTGTCTTTCATCACATAGTATGTACAATTTGTAATTTATTTGGTGATCAATAAAGAGTTTTTGTATTTTGTATTGTATTGTATATTCTGTTTATATTTTTAAGTTCTCAGAAATACCAATATATCACGGTTCAATATATTCATCATCATAATCAGCCAATTTAAATCCAATGCTTGACACAGGTCTCCTATGGCAGGCCGTGACGCCAGTAAAGTTGTGTTGACAGACGAGTAAAGTTGTGCGTGTCATACCTACAGGTTTTGCCCAGATAATCACCATGCGCGGGGCAATCAGGTTGGGTGATCGTAGGACGTAGCTTCTCGCACCGGTGACGCTGCTGCCTGTCACCAGCCTGTGGTATTTAGCTACGCCATAATTTGAAATGGTTGTAGTGCCATTTGTCGGTAGCCAGAGCCTCGTTCGTTGGTCAGCAGGATGCACCACGGGCAGGTGAGGTTGGCTGGGAGCATTTAGATGGTATGTGTGCTCTCTTACTCTTACATCCCTCGCATCCTTTCAATATATTATCTAGGGACAATATGTTGCCAATATAACAAGAAGGAGATAATCATTTACTGAGAGAAGCACGTTCTGAAGACGAAGATCATGCGATCATGGACGAATTCCAAAGCAAACACCTGGATTACATACTTTATCACTGAACAAGTTTTCCCTTTACAACAATCTGCTCCCACTAAAGAGGCTGACTCAACCCCTGCATCGGAAGTTGACCCAGCACAAACCCAACTAACTATCTAAGTCTAACTTGAAATAAATCTTATGTATTATAAAAAGTAGTTTTTTTTTTTTTTTTTTAGTTTTATTATGGCTCCACACGATTAGTGTATTTAGCCAGTGTCAAGTATTGAATTTCTTTAAGTTTTTATGAATTTAAGTCGTAGAGATGGGTTAAAGTCACATTTCAGGTCAGTTTTCAAGTAAAAGTCTAGTCGAAGTCATACCTTCAGTAAAGATGTGGTGTTTACTGAAGATTTTCAGTGGAATTTTGGTGAGAACGCAAATAGCATGTTTTTCAACATTGTGCTGTTTCCCTAAACTCGCACTCATTCACCGGCACTTAATGGTTAATAATCCACATTTATTACACATTAACTCGCGGAAGAACACAAGTTTTAGGAAAAAATACAATGAGACCACACACACTTTTCCACGTTCCCGCCAAAAAAAAAAAAAAAAACCAAAAAGTAGTTTATATTTGATTTAAAATAATATAGGGCTTGCAGGGTTATTCTCAATCATATAAAAGCAAATTCGGATTCGGAAACTGCCTTTACTTCGACTTGGATCTTTAAAATTCACAATGCTACGATCGGTTACTTTTGACGAAAATATTCTACATATATATTCTAATTGGAAAGGTTTCCGCGACAAAATAGGTCACGGATTTATCAATATTCAAGGGAAAAATTAAGGTTCCGAATCCGAATAGGTTTTCGAATGATTGAGAATCAGGGGGTAGAAAGGAAAGAGTGAGGTAATCTGTAAGATAGAGAGAAGCAGGTAGAGGATCGGATGAAGATGGCATATACACTTACTTCTCCTCGATGTCCTTGGCTTTGTCCCGCACGTCATGTGCGGTGTGCTCCTCATCGAAGTACAGCTTCTTGGTCTTGTCCACGTCGGAGACGGTCAGCTGCAGCTCCTTGTGCGCCTGCGCGAGCGAGTCCGTGCACTGCACACACGAACATTGTTACAACACTTCACATTGTTTCATCATTCGACGACCTGCGATCTTATCTGACACTACCACAGAGTAATGAATAGTACAATAACACTACACACCACGTGGCATGTCGCTGGCTAGCCCGCTGGCCCGAGCTAGCTAACATGCATGTGAAGCCATATATATGATCAATCTAGATACTCTTACGTCTGGTGACAGAAGTCAGGTCGCAACATTTAAAAAAGTTAGCTACCTCCTATTGTATATTTTGTTGCCATCGAGCTTAAAATCTTATTGTAGCAAAATATGAACTGTAGAATATTTCTGGGAATAAAATCGAAAATAAATAAATAAATAATGGTCTTGTGTCTGGAGTTGGTTCACCTCAATAGTGCAGTCGATGGGGATCGAATTCACGACCTCTCGATCGCCAGGCCGACGCCTTTTGGGTTATTGATGCTTACGCTAACATAGTTTGTTTATTCTGTTGAGTGATGTAATTGGTCTGTCGCCGTGTTATTGGAAGGTTTGTCATGTAAAGTGATCATAGATTTTTGTTATAGATAAGCGCTTGGCCACTGTCTCACCTGATGTTAAGTGCTGATGCGGTCGATGATGTAGCACGCTTACCTAGAAAATACCTGATCACTCGTGATCTGAAGTCTCCCGGGTTGTAGTTAACGGGAAACACAAACACCGGCAAAGAATTCAATTCCTTGGCTGTACATATGATGAATGAAGAAACAAAACATTTAGTTAGGGTGGATGGAATGTTGACCATAAAAGCGATGGCGCAGATCGGTGCGTCTGGTTGTCCCATAAAAGTAAGGGAATGGAGGTACTAGTTCGTGCAATTGGACAGCAAACTCTCGGAAATTTATTCGAAAAAGAACCGATAAACTAGCGACTTTGCGGCGATGCTCTACGCTCTGGAGTCACAAAAAGTTGTTTCCGAAAAAGAAACAATTTTACTTTCATGCAATCAAATGAAAGGAACAAAATTGGACAGATTAACAGGACGTAAAACGTGAGACTGCTTTTATGCCGGCACCACAGGCAGGCATTGCAGGTGATGTTAGTCAAATAAAAAGATTTTTTATTATCGAAATATTTGACATGCCACTGCCTACTTCCCGTAGCAAAATAGTTGCACATGTGCAGTACGTTATTGTAAGATGGATTGTGATCCACCCACCGTCCTAGTTATTGTACCTATCTTGGATTAGTACTTGTCAATATTCAATGCTAACATATTTTTGAAGTTGTAGGTACTTCGTAAATGCGTGCTGTTATTTAAGTTCCGGGAAAACACTTAAAAAAATTGTTTTCAATTTTTCATTGTTTCAATTGGAAATTAACTTAATGAAATAGTAATATAGAAAACATTGATTTTATGATTTGTTGAAAAGATTGGTAAATGACGTTTCGCAACGGAGGATGAGTGAAGACTGATATAAAAAAAGTAATGAATAATGATGTACAATCTAAATTGCTGATACAGCAGAAAGGTATGGGCCTGAAACCTAGGGGTATAACCCCCCCCCCCCCACCCTTCCCCCCTTGCATCAGTTTGTTGCATCGAATATAAAATATTAACATATTTAACAATCATCGTCATATTTCAACCAATTTACACAAAACCTTAACGAATTATGCACCTAAACCTTCCTCATAAACACTCTGGCTATTGATGAAAACCGCATGATAATCCGTTCAGTAGCTATTGAGATTATTGCGAATATACAGACAGACGCAGTGATGGACTTTGTTTTATAATACTTACGTAGTGATATTGGACGGCCCTTTGGCGTAAAGGATAGTTACCCTGATTCTGACCCGACGGTCGTTGGTTCTAATCCTAGCTATATACCTACCAATGAAAGTTTTATGTGCATTCATGAATCATGAGTTTTCGTACAGTGGTAGTGGGATCATTAAATCTACCAAAAAGTAGCTTACCAAGGAGAACATCTGCCGCCGTAACCTTACGGCGTTCCCCGACGCAAAATGTAGGGGTAATATACGTTTAACGTGTGTATCTGTGTGTCTGTCTGTAGCATCTTAGCACCTAACCGGATGAACCGATTGATTCATGAAAATTCGTTTAATCGTTATAAAACTATGAGCTTTTTTCTAGTTAATTGCGCTATGAAATCAACTTTCATAGGTCTGATCAATTCGAAAATCTTCTTCTTCAACGATATTGTAAGAACATGGAAGCATTGACCTGATGCTGGGACATCTCCTGGACTCTACAGAATACTCAAATCCTCATCAACTTACAGCTCAGATTTTAAATGTCGTGCTTAGAGTCATTGGAATGCTTTTAATGAAAATATTATACATAGATCAGTCGGGGTGGTTTAAAATATTATATTATTATATATATAAATGAATATTATTTTATACAATAGATCATATTATTATACTATATTGCTTTCAAATTGATTGTGATCGGTGGGGATCTACAGCATAGCTAAGCTTATAATAATATTTTCTTAGTAACTATGACCTAATCTGTAGTTTCACTGCAAATATTTTATTAATTTTGCGATGCGTGTATGTGAAATTCGTGATATCTTCTAGAGTTTTCATTTCAATTATATACTGTAAAGGACAATTTTCATATATAATATTTGACCAAGCTAATTAACGTAATTATTTGGATAAGGAATAATACTATATACTTGAAAATAACCTTGGAACAAAAATTTTAAGATTAAAATGGTTACTGTGAGTCAACCTTAAGAGATAGACATATGCTGTCGCGGACTTTTTTGTAGTTCTTATTAAGTTGTACAACTTTTCCATAGCAAATATTCTTCCATCTATTTTCAATTGAGCAGCGTTCGTAAGAAACGTGTTTTATCGACCGTTTTTTAGTCGACTTAGGTTGCAAATTAGGTCTCCACGAATGTACCTTTGATTTAAACGGGATAATATATAGCTTATTTTCATTCCGAAAGTCCATTCTATATATTAGTGAAAGAATTTTCAAATCGGTCCAGTAGTTTTTGAGCCAAATCATTACAAACATACAAAAATACAAATGTTCTCTCTTTATAATATTAGTATAGATAAAGCCTGGATGTAGGGAGTAACACTCCCTGATGGCAAATGGAAGGACAGTCGAGTTTAGGTTTGTATGTTCCATTATGATGACTATGATGAGTAGTAATGAGTACTTTCCATTACACATAATGACGAGGCTCATTACGCTTGTTCAAAATGAAGCGGCATGCACAAGTTTGTTTCGTCAGAATGTAAGCGAGTAGAGTAGAGTAGAGTGTAGACTAGAGAGGCGGCAGGTTACCTTCTTAGCGACGTTAAGTTTGTGATGGCGCAGGAACTTGGCCTCGTCTGCTATCTGCTGCTGGAACACCTCGACGGCGGCGAGCCGCGCGCGCGCCAGCTTCTCGTTCTCCTCCAGCACCGTCCGCCACACGTTCCACATGTTCCTGCGACCGACCGCCAAACATGTCACTGCTCACTGCTCACTGCTCACCTCGCCATACCTCACTTACATACATTCACACGCTCACAACACACTTAGGGCCAATGTCACATATTTGACAGATTATTGACGGCTATTATATGAAATTATACTATGTCAAGAACTGGTGAAACTTGGCCGGGATATCAGGGACCGGTGGAATAAGCTGCTAGTGCAACTTGCACATAATAATTGGACAGATGAATCTGTTATATTATTTTCTGATACGGCAAACAGATACCGGTGAAACATTTCTGTATATCGCTACCTATTGAAGCAAGAGTGTAAATATTCGCAATGGCCACTGTATCCTTAACCATTTTTAAAATATAATACCATACAAAACGGCCGGCTCCATCGTACATCACTATAACACATGTATTATTTATAACCGACGAAAAACATAAACAGGTTTTCAAGTTGACGCGTATATTCTTAGTGCACTTTGTACACTACACGTTGAATGCGATGCAACAACCCCCGCATGTTGGTAGGACACTATCTAGTGTCCGCCTGGCCAGCTACCACCCTCAAGTTGAAAATGTCGCTAAAACATATAATGTGTTCCGGCAGCTATCCTTGAGTGCCAGCTCCCATTCTAGGCCTAGCATGCTTACCATCTTCGCCCGCATCATCACTTACCAACAGGTGAGATAGTGGTCAAACGTAAGCCTATAAGATATTTGAAAAAAAGTTTGTATTTACTCAGTGATATTAAATATAAGATTATTTTAATATACGACCATGTAATGAAAAAACATTATAAGCACAAGCAATGAAACCGCACAGGCATTAAGTAAAGTCAATTCGCGTAGCCATTCCACACCGTGAACGAGAGGGGCAGTGCGTCGCACCGGCCGAGCCGAGTGCAGCTCGAGCCGAGTCGACGTGACCACAGATTATGTAATAGTTACTGAGTAGGTAATTGATAGTACGCTCGCTCGCTAGCCTCGCCACTTAAACTCTATCAGGCTATCCACTTTGCCACTACTTGCCATTTACAATAACTATCGATAAATATCCTTGAAATTAGTCATATTAACCACTTCAACAGATCTGATTAAACAAATCGGGTTGTCTGAGGTTAAGGCAGTTGGCATAAAGCCGAAGGCTGAAATGAGAACAATGCCGATGTGTGTAGAGTGCGGCGTCCGCTGTCCCTACAGACTACACTAGTCATGATCACTTCGTAATGCCGTTGATCCGCTATTATCTTCTTCTTTCTTATTCTTCTTATCTTTATATATTAAAATCAATTGCTGTTCGTTAGTCTCGCTCAAACACAGGAACGGCTGGGCCGATTAAAAAATGTAAGAAATTTTTGTCGTAGTCCAGGGAAGGTTCAAATGGTGAGAAAATTTGGAAAAATTGCGAGGAAGATAGTAAATACAACAATTTCCTTTTTCCCATATAAACTGTTCTACCTACTTTCCTGTCAAACATTTGACACTCGTCCCTTCGGTACGGTAGGTTAGACTCTGTACCACTCTCGAATTGAAATTTGATGCACGTGTTAAATTAAAGGTTTTGAATCGACAACATAATATCCCCATTACTCGGATTATCGCGTAGATATTACAATTTTAATATTTTGAATTTTGATGGTTGTCTTAGGTTGTCTATTGCTGGTTCGTTCAGATATTTTTGTCATTGTATTGACATATTTTGATAGTTGTCATTATAGCGCTTCCATACATGGGTATTCGCTAAACCCGATAAAAACAAAATAAAATTAAATAATAAAGGGGGTTCCCACACAAGAAACGAGTTTTTGAGGCTTTCTATGCTCGATCTTACAAACCTTAACGGATAAAGACTTGAAATTTACTCATGGTGTGTATTGCAATGGCTGCAAGATCAAATAATAAAAACTAAATTAAATTAAATATTAAAGGGGGTCCCCATACAAGAAACGTAAATCGGAACCCTGCGGGTGCGGGTCCGACTCGCACTTGAATAGCTTATTTATATTTGCGGTACGAAGTTCGCCGGGTCAGCTAGTACTACATATGAATGAGCCTTTAGCTATATATTTTTTAAATTCTTAGTTCGTCTGTATGTGTTTTTTTAAGTATATTCACCAATTTCTCTGTCGTTGTGGACCGATTTTCAACATTATTTTCAAGTGAAAACATCTTTAGGCGTTTTGAGCAATTTTTGGGTGAATAAAATCATGGAACTCGCGTCATCGTTACCGAACGCTTTCCATTAGCTATATGTATACTTACCGTGTATATATGTACACTCGACGTTACTATTCACAAAATACTTAGTTTTCACTACTATCGGCAATTCCCAAAGACTGCCCCGCGTTATTTTTTTTTACTCAAAGGGTAGGTTACTAGGGTAACTCCTGAGCTGTTTGAATCATTATTCGAGTGCTCACAATGAATGATATGTAAGTATCTACTACATGTAGAGGTACGTTTGTGTGGGTGGCTGAGGTCGCGCGCGGGTCCAGTCACCTATCTGCATCCTCCCGAAATGAGAAGCTCAGCCAAGCACACGGGTTGCAGCTACGAGCCAATCAATATATTTTCTACTTTCCAGGTGACATACTGCACTCGCAAACTCACTGTTAACTATTGTACCTACAGATCGTGTTGTACAGATCAGTGACAGTGTCAATCGCTCAAAGCGCATCATACAATCTGATTCTATTTTGCTTTCACTTGTTATGTAGCGCAAGTGGTGCGAAGAGAATGCGCACGAAAGCAAAAACTAATAAGGTAGTAAAGGTAAGTAGTACCAAATGTATGTACAAAGCAAACGTTCTTGGAAGAGTTAGTGATGAATATAGACAGTATACGTACTTGTAAAATGTACCCATACAAGTGGTAAGTGTGTTGATAGGTGACCGCCAACGTACAAACATGTGTCGCTTGACAATAGAGACGACGCGCTACTCAAATAATGAGTGAAAGCATCGTTTCTAGAAGTTTTTTTATATTACACGCCATCGGCCATTAATCCAAGTATACGCACCGACTTCGGAACACTCGGATGATGCAGTGGAAGAAATGTACGAGGACATTTCTAAGGCCTCGTACACCACCCAAGAGGCTCACTTCAACGTTGTCATGGGGGATCTCAAAGCTAAAGTGGGAGTAGCACAAAAGCGAAACAAGCAGCGAATCGGTAGTAGGATTACACCTATATGGAAGCAGATATCATAGGGGGCAAATGCTCGTTAGTTTTGTGAATTACAATGGGCTTTTTCTGATGAATAATTTTTTTCAGAAAGATCCCTGATGGAAGTGCACTTGGCAAAGCGCCGACGCTATGACCAAAACCGAGATTGACTTCATTATGCCGGACAAGAAGCTCTTATATTAAGAGATGTCTCGAGAAGAAGCCTATATTAAGAGATTCTGATAAGAAGATTATATACGAATATAACCAGCCCCTGTGCCTCGCTTATGGACTATGAGAAAGCATTTGACTCCATCGAACCCTGGTCCGTTCTGGAGTCTCTGCAATGGTGCCAAGTAGATTGGCGATACGTCCATGTGTTGAGAGATCTGTATAACGCCGCAACTATGAAAATCCTAGCACAAAATCAGTAGACAGAACATATTCATGTACATCGATTTTTTTTTTCAAAATCTATCGTGTGGGGTTTCGAATTAAAGGTCTTAAAATGGAGATTCAAAATATATTTATAACAAATAATTTATGATCGTAAAAAACGAAAAAAAAAAACGATTTTACATGCCGCGTTAGTCACTTTCAGTAACAAGTTTGCGGTGCTTATCTCTGAAGTTACTTATCAGATCTCAATAATATTACAATGAGACTAAACGAAAATCATATTAACTCAAACAAAAAAAGAATTTTCCAAATCGGTTAAGAATTGATGGAGTTCTGAGGTAACAAACAACCTCTTCCTTTTGGTATAGTCGTTTAATAGTACAACTGTAAAGTAAGTAAGCTTAAAAAGCAATACCCTATCTATTTCACGCATTTCGGTTTTTTGTTCTTTTTTTTTTCATAATTGTAATAACGGTCATAGTTATATGGTCAAAAACCTAAAGATTTGTATATGTCTGATGACCCAAACAAAACTGGAGGAATCGTAAAATATTTGACAATTGGGTTAGGATCTCGAGTTATGTTGCGGAGAAATTTGAACGTTAACCATGGTCTTGTCAATGGAGCAATGGGAATCATAAGAACAATTGAGTGGCCAGCTCTTCGGAGGGACCAGTTGAAACCCGGAGAACTGCCACAGGCTATTTATGTTGACATTGACGACAAGGGTATCAAAAACAACGTCTCTGGAGTAGGAGTCCGAATCGAACCATCATGTACAGAATTCGACGCACTTCGTGGACAGGGTAAAATAGAGCGGAAAATGTTACCGTTGATATTATGTTGGGGTGTAACTGTCCATAAATTACAAGGTACTTACTACCTTGGACAAAGCTGTGGTCGACTTAAGTTCACGCATTTTTGCGAAAGGTCAAGCCTATGTAGCATTGAGCCGGGTTAGATCTTTAGATGGACTAGTAATAAGTAGTTTAGATCCCCGGAAACTACTCAATAATCCACATGACATCAACTCTCTAAATGAAATGAGAAGATTACGGAATTTGCCGTCCTTTACTTAACTAAAAAGTGTAAAATAAAACATTAAATTAAAAAATCAAAAAACCCGACAGCGCAAAAAGTGAAGTGTTAAAAAACGATCTGAAAAGAAAAAACAAGTAAGTCTAGTAGTTTAGACTTCTGTTTAGGGATATCAAAAAACTATACCATTTAAATTCTTTCTCGGTCGATACACTCATAAAATAAATTATACATTGTTATATGGAATATAGAGACTTTAACAGTCGGGACACATTGTGTCCCGACTGATGGCTTAACGAATGGGGATTAATGCAGTCGGGTTTTTTGATTTTTTAATTTTATGTTTTATTTATATCTTATAGGTTAGTGTTTGGTCACTACCTCGCCTAGATGTAAGCGATGATATTGTCTAAGATGGTGACACACACACACACACACACACACAGAGAGAGAGAGAGAGAGAGAGAGAGAGAGAGAGAAACAAGGCCTAGAATACTATGATTCTCATATCATGATCATGACTGATACCGTTCAGGATCTGCAATACATGCTGAGTACCCTACATGATTCTTCTGCACGCATTGGTCTCTGAATGAACTTGGGTAACCTCAAGATTATGGTCAACGATACTCCGAAACCGATTGCTTTAATCGGAGTAGCTCTCGAAGTTGTTAAGAATATATCTACTTTGGGTAAATCTTGCAATTGGGTAGAAACAATGGAAGAATACAACTAGGATATGCAGTCCAGCATTTCGAAAACTTCGTCGAGTTTTTTCATCGCCGATTCTACAAAGGCCGAAGACAAAAGTCTACTACCTGTGCCGTAATGATATACGGAGCGGAGACGTGAACATTTACGGTGCGACTGATCTATCAATTCAAAATCGCTCGGCGAGCTGTCGGTGGTCTATGCTCGGAGTGTCTCTGAAGGATCTTTAAAATCAATCAATAGATCATCAAGCACGTGATTTTGTAATGAAGCTGGGAGAGCGTGGGAGACATCTATTAGGCGTCTAGACAGACGGGTAACCAACCACATATAGTATAGGCGTATTTCCCCACCTACACCGCGCCGTACAACGCACTTAGTAGTTTAGGCATGCGAGCGCGACAGACAGAGTCACTTTCGCATTTTTAATATTAATATATTAAGTAAGTATGATCTATTTAATGTTATTTTATTTCAAGTGTGCAAGTGCAGAGTTTTAATCCGCCCCTACACTGAATACATTCTTTAACTTTGAGACAAATATGACAAGTCTTGGATCTGTTACAATGATGTGTGCTCGTAGAGATCTCGTAGCTTGTAGTAGGATTTCGTAGCACCTGTAGCACACTGTGAAGTTCTTTGTTACGCACGTTACGCACGTATACTCGTAGCCTGTAGGTACATTTCAATGTTTTTTTTCATAATTAATGAAAGTATTTTCAAAGCAATAGTTATAGTACCGAATGCTTCCAAGATATGTATTGTGTACTGCGACATTACACTTACGACGAGGTATCTCGTTGGTGGATTGTAAACATGTTTTGTCAATATCGTTCAAATATGTATATATGCGTTGACTTAAGCACCTCTTTCTTTTGCAAAGTTGATCAAAATTAACAATTTTAGTGTTTTTCAGTGAAAACTAGTTCAATACTGGGTTCCGTATCTATTCGCATAACATTTTAAGCTCTTAGATTTATAGTTATAGTGAGTTTGAATCATGATTATAAAATACCGACTATTATACTCACTAAGATTTGATGTCGAATGTCTCGACCTAGGTTTCGTGCATGTCCGATGCACTTCCTCGGGAGTTTACGCTGCGAGATCGCGACGATTTACGGCTTACCCAAAATCCACAAGCCCAATTGGCCACTACGCCCCATAGTTTCTCAAATTGATTCGCCGACGTATAAGATATCAAGACATTTAGCTACGTCTTTACAGGAGCACACCGGCAAGACGAGTAGTTATGTCAAAGACTCGAGTCATTTTGTACAACTCTTGGAAGATGTTCGTGTCCAACCGTAGAAGTAATGGTAAGCTTTGATGTTACTTCCCTGTTCACAAATGTACCCGTAGACGATACTTTGAACATAATGAGTACCTACTTTATACAAGACACCGGCTTACCTACGGAGTACATCAAGTGGACAGAGCTTTGCCTAAAAAGTGGATACTTCATGTGGAGGGGAGAATTCTACTTACAAGTTGATGGAGTGGCTATGGGATCTCCCATTGCACCCGTAGTGGCCAATATATTCATGGAGTGGTATGAGAATATAGCACTGACGACATCGTTAAATAAACCAAGATACAAGATACTGGTGGCGTTATGTTGACGACATTTTCGCGGTTGTGACCAAGGAAGGATTACCTGACCTCGTGACTCACCTGAAAAGTCTGCACGATAATATTAAAATCACGGTGGAAGTGGAGAAAGACGGAGTTCTACCGTTTTTAGATGTGCGCGTGATTCGCAGGTCGGACGGTAGTCTAGCGCATACTGTATATCGAAAGCCGACAAACACAGATCGATATTTACGTGCGGACTCCCATCATCATCCCGCACAGTTGTCCTCAGTACCTAAGTCATTAATTAACCGAGCTCTGAAACTTTGTGGCCCTCAATATGTTAGCTCAGAGCTCGAGCACGTGAGGGGTGTTCTAGAGGACAACGGTTACAACTGGAGACAGTGTGCGCGCTTGGTTAGCGATGGTGAACGTAACCGAGCGCCAGGGGTGGAACGTTCTCCAACGTACTTGCCGTTCGTAAGAGGAGTAACGGATAAAATCGGATATCTCTTACGACGGCAATATAACATTAAGACATTTTTCCGTCCACCAGGCCAGATCAGATGGATGTTACGTTCACCGAAAGACAGGGATCACTTGAACGTACCAGGCGTATACAGAATACCTTGCGACTGTGGCAAGAGCTACGTGGGAGATACTCGACGCAATATCACGGCTAGATTGACTGAGCACATCAGGAGCATTAAGAAGGTTGGCATTAGCGGAACATGCACAACTCTCGGATACCAACCACTACATCCGGTTCGACAAGGCCTCCGTACTAGCAAGAGAAAAGTTCTTCATACCTCGTAAAGTACGTGAGGCCATCGAGATCACCCGTTATCTGAATTTTAACAGAGACCGTGGTTGGTGCTTACCTACGACATGGATACCAATTCTTAATGCTTCCTCGAAGAAGAAAGTGCTCACCAGTCTAGAACGTGACACAGTCAGCTGGATATGTAACAATACTGTCGGCGATAGTGACGATGAAGACCTGTCTAGCATCGGACCAGCTCATTCTCCCGCTATCATGGAGCCGCGCCGCTCGCCGAGCCCCCCTCCCCCGACGAGCCGCGCGCGGCGAGCGGCGGCCCGCAGTGCTCGTCACGATCTCGCAGTGTAAACTCCCGAGGATGTGCATCAGACATGCACGAAACCTAGGTCGAGACATTCGACATCAAATCTTAGTGAGTATAATAGTCGGTATTTTATAATCATTTTAAGCTCTATTTTTGAAGTCATACATTTCAAATCCTAATATTGCTTGTTTAGTAACTAACTACTATAATTATATAATCTGTATTCATAATATTATTTACCCCTACTATCACTTGTCCTAATGTTAGTAGTAATAACATTTGAAACTCATAATGTATCATGCCCTAACTACCATATTATTAATACTGGAGCCCACTCGTCCTAACAGTAGGACGAGTGGGCTCTAGTATTAATAATATTTGCAAATCATAAGCTCACGTGCTCTATCTATCAACCACCATAAAATTTCAGCTCATAATTATATAATGCCCATCAATTCTACACCATACCACAACACTTTACTTTTTGGCGCTTCGCCGGCCGCAACCGCGGCACGCTCGCTTTGCTCGCTCGACTCGCGCGATGTGTGGTCACTGCTGTAATGTAACCTAACCTAGTTTATGGGGCCATACGTAACACGGGTACATATTTGAAAATCTAAAACTAAAATACCTAGTACCTACGGATAATATATCGATGTTCAATTGTCACAAGTAACCTAAGGGCGCTTGTAAACGTCCGTTTTTTTCACCGGATAACGGACCGTCAATAAACGGCTATCCTTGTATACATATTTTTTTTACCGGATGGATGGACTACCGTCTATTATATAATTATATTATATTATATTATAGAAAACAGGCAATACGTCCGGCAGCGTCAACACGCACCGATACACTGGCGTGGATGACCGCCCTTTCTTACACCGGACCGGTGTCCGTCGCGCCGAGGCGAAGCGGTGGTGCATCCGGCGTAAATTGTTCGCCGGACCGATGTCCGGTGCATGTACACACATTCATTATAATTCATACACCACCGCGAATCCGGCAAAAAACACGGTCCGTTATCCGGTGAAAAAAACGGACATCTACAAGCGCTCTTACACTCCTCCTCGCTTTGCTCGTCGTCGGACCTTTATAACTTTGCCCTAGAATGTGGTGTGTAATATAAATCTTTATTAACAAAGCTATATTTTCTTAGATTTTTTTCATTGTTTTATGTTTGTCGATTAAGATAAGTTCGACACACATCGAATTCTATGGCAAGCTGCCCTAGTATAAAAAAAATATTGTTCTAAAAAAACGCCTTCTCTAAAAAAGGTTTATATTATGTGTAATATAAACCTTTTTTAGAGAAGCAATTTTTTGATGAGTCAAATCTAAGGGCAAAGTCATATGATGATGTCACTTGTGATCAAAATGCACGAGCCGGTCGAGCGAAACTAGCGTGCCACATTAGCGGCCGGCGAGTGCCTGAACCAAATCAGCCCGTGTTACCTTACATTAATTATATAATATTATATAATAAATAAAAACATAATAATAAACCTTTTTAACGATACGAACGAATACGAACTTAGTTAGATAATCGTAGGTATTTTATTTAACTTTCGATATTCTAATATGTACCTACATAAGACTGTTGTACATAATTACTTACACTACTTGTTCTTGTAACATTTTTTGTTGTTCATGATAATTCTTTGAATTAATTTGTATATGAACACAAAAATAAAATTATGTAAACATACTTTATGACTAATAACCGTTATGCTCTATACCTATATGCTAAGCAAATAGTATGACAAGAAACTATAGGAATTAAAACCATTATTCTTATTAATAATATGACAAGCCAAAAATATGGCGAATAATTATTATGACTATGACAAAATATGCGCGTCCAATGATAGGACTAAAACGTATTATGACGAATGATGTATGCCGAAAAACTGTAGGACAAAAAACGTTATGCGAATGAATAGGACACCGTAGTAGTGATATGAAAGGGGGCCAAAAAACCCAGGGTACTTACTAGTAATAATAGATGTATATTAGCTGCCGGCAGCGCCGGTAGTAGGCAAGTATTTAGGCGCTTACCATTTCTCGTCGACGCCGTCCACCTTGATGTCCGGGATGTTGGGGATCTTCTTATTGAGGTAGGCCGACGAGATCTTCAGCAGCGCCTGCAATCATCACGTCACGTATATCTTCTTGATAAATGTTCTCTAGCATGTCGTGCGAGGACAGAGTTGACGTGGTGCGCGACTGTTGTTATGTTGCTCTTTGAGCTGTCTGTGAAGGTTTCCTTAAGATCGCGATCGCATGGACATTGGGATTACTCTGCAAACACACTTTCTCTATAACTAGTATACTAACCCATTATTAATTAGTCATTCATATAATTAAGATAGTTTAAAAATTAAAACCACCTTACAGGAGAGGCCTACGTCCAGCAGTGGACGGACACCGGCTGATGATCATGATGATGATGATAAACTAAAACAACTGAGTTCCAGGCCGCGCTACTCAGTTGCAGTAGTAAGTTTGAGACGTTTATCGTCATATCTCTGAAGATACATATCAGATCTCGATAAAATTGCAATGGGATCACCTTGGAAATGTACCCTACCAATAAAAAAAATCATTCGAATCGTTCATTATTGAACAGTTGTCGGAGTAATTGCGTAAATACAACATGGTAAATATTATAAATATATATTGATAACAGTATTATATTGAGAGTTTTAATTGATTTTGTCAATGATCATAAATGTATACAAAAGTCAAAGACGGAGCATTTATTCCGAATATAGGCAATACGAAATATAATAACGAATCATCAGTCTGTAAATAATTGATGAAGAACTCGTCACAGAATACGAAACATTCTTATTCGTATGATTACTTATTATGTACATTATTGAATAACTCATTATAAAATCGATAAATAGTGGAAATAATGAAACGCTTTCTTCTTCTTCTTCTTATGGAATGTAACGCTTTGGATTTAAAACGTAAAATTGACATTGACAATATTATTTCCATCAATTTGATTTCTATTAAGTAATGTATTATGAATATAAAGAAGTGGAATAAAAATGTATATGAATTACAGAACAAAATATACCGATTGTCGCATATTTCAGTTTTCAGACACATTATTTCGAGATAAAAATATGAGAAAAGGGCATGATGTACATACTGACTGCAGTATCGAGTTTTACATGGAGTAAAACGTAATTTAACGGAACTGATCCTCGTCAGCTATCTCAGTACCTACTGCTACTACAGGCCTCTCTCAAATTATACCATGCATCCTGCTACTCTATCTTTTTTACAAATTTGTCATTTGTCTTTTTCACAATCTTATCTATCTAACAAACAAATGGGTAAAATAGGGTTGCCGGAGATATTGAGTATCTCTAGCTTTTGGTAAATCCATAATATATTAGCGACCATCATATATACATCACTGTAAGGTCAATGACAGAGTCTATAATACCGAGATAAGACTACGAAATCGCCAAAAATCAGATACAGAAGTAGTAACATTGGTGTGGGCAGATCGTCCGTTTCTGAGCCTGATGGTGATGAGCGAGCCGGCTGACTGCGACATTTATCTGTGACTCACGCTGCATCACTTCTCGGTAACGAGCACGTTCAATGGCGCCATCACTTAAATGACGTGCAAACATCGGTCCGCAGAGCGGCGAATCACAGATATCAAGGGTAAAAGCAAACGTAGGTAAGCAACAAATAATAAAATATATATTACATATATGATGACAATGATATTATGAGGGCCCAGTGGTGAAGTGGGAGAATGGTCGGCTTTAACGCCAGTGATACCGAGTTCAATCTCCGCGGTGAACCAATGTATTTTTCTATCGAAAAATGTATGTGCGCTTTTCACAGTGGCCCTGCGGTGAAGAAAAATGTCGCTAAGAAACCCCCAACCCCGTATGGTGGTAAAACATTGTCTAGTGTCCGCCTGGCCAGCTACCACCCTCAAGTTAGAAAATCTGTCGCCAAACACCTAATGTGTACCGGCAGCTATCATTGAGAGCTAGTTTCCATTCAAGGCCTAGTGTACTACCATCCTCGACCGCATCATCACTTACCAACAAGTGTAATAGTGTAATAGTGGTCAAACTCTAACCTAATAGGATATTTAAAAAAAATCTTTTATATATCGCTGCATGTTGTATTCGTGCCTATAATGTAGAATAGAATAGAATAGAATAACTCTTTATTGAACACCATTCAGAAAACATTAAAAAACTTAAGTAAACTTTCACAAATAAGTTTTACAAAAGGCGGTCTTATCGCTGAGAGCGATCTCTTCCAGACAACCTTTGGGTAATGAGGATTTGTTTAATGAACATGGCGGGGTAAATATGGTGTTAAATACCTTAACTAAAATAAATAAGCAAATACATAAACACTACACTGCAGATACATATAATACATAAATAATATGATTGATAATTGATATACAAGGAGAGAGAACAAAAAATCAGTAGGTAGGTAGTAGGTAGCAATTTAATCTTACGAGAGATAGTGAGCTTTGACTCGTTCTTTGAATGTAGTAATGGTCTGGCAACGTCTTACTTCAACTGGTAGCGCATTCCAGAGCCTTACAGCTTGTACTGCGAACGATGTAATTCGTCGAACTTATACATATATAACCACGAACGAGGTGTGACGTGAACATTTTGGCGACATCCAGACTGAAGTGTCGAGCACTCGGCCAGGTTCGCACTCAGATCAATTTTTGCACCAAACATACAACACTCTCGTACAGTAATGTCTAATGCCGCTACTCTTAAAAAGCCACATAAAACTCACACACATATTGGTCACATAAAAATAAAAATAATTAATTTTAAATAAAGAGATAAGTATTACATACATTTTCATTCACAAACAAATTAATAATTCATTCACATAATTTCATTTCATTTCATAAATACAGGGTGATTCAGTACCGATGGATCAAACGAAGCAGGGTGGTAGAAGACCTCACTGCGCATCTATTGAACCCCCATATATGTTCTACCATTTTGGATAGTTTATGAGATATGACATTTTGTTTTTTGCTCAACCCTTTACGTTGCTTACGGTGATAATTTTTTTAGTAATCGTAGGTAAATAATAGACCTAACAAATGGTGTTATTATTATTTTACTCGATTAGTAAATACTTTCATGATAATAGAAAAAGTTACAAAAATCTCATTGACCAATGCTACTGTATAAAGTTTGCAAGGCCAATTCAAATTTGCCCATTCTTTAATAGATGTTTAGATACAATAAGAAGGTATAAGTTGCATCGCAACAAGTTGCGTTGCATGCAGCAGGAAAAAAATAGATTTGATTTGAAAATAGACTAAATAATAATATAACTAAATAGACTAAATACTATGAATTAACTTTTGACGTCTCTTTTACATGTATTTGTGTTTTTTAAATATGTAAATTTCGCTGATTTTTGTTACCTACGGGAAGGTCATTGTTGCCTGCCTGCGTCCGTAAGCTTAGCTTAGTCCTTAAAATACCTTCACGTGATCCCTGGGTGGTGCTAAATAGGTGACCATAAGTGGTAGGGTTCGACCATGGCTCGAACCACTCACCGGTAAAAGACATGTTGCTAATTTGTTCGCCAAGTTCCGGCATGATCCGGCTAAGTACTAACTCGCTTCACCATCTTGATTACCGATACAATACATATATTAACTATGTATTTAACATAACAACATAATAAAATGCCTTTTTTTCTCTTAAGTCCTATCTAACGTAACTGTTTAATTTATGAACTAAAATAATATCAATGAGATTTTTGTAACTTTTTCTATTATTATGAAAGTATTTACTATTCGAGTAAAGTAATAATAATACTATTTGTTAAGTCTATTATTTATCTACCATTGCAAAAAAAAAATTATCGCCTAAGCGTAAAGAGTTGAGGAGAAAAAAATGTTTAGTGAACCACAGACCACAGCGGCGGAAGTCAAAAACATTTAAAAAAATGTCATCCAGACTTCCAGACTAATATTAAAAAGAGAAAACATATTTAAACGAGTTCAACTTTTGAGATATTTAATCACGAAGCAAGTGCATTAGCTTCGCGGAAAATATCGTTTGCGCGATGCAGGATCTCATACATATAGGCAATATTTAAAGGAGAGCTCAAAATCTACGCTAGCACCATCTCTGGGTTTTATTTGAAAGTAAAAAAATTAACTATGTCTGTCCCGCTTTCACGCCAAAACTACTGAACCGATTTAAATAAAATTTGGTACACAGATAGTCTAGAGCCTGAGAACGGACATAGGCTACTTTTTAATGCCAAAAGATGGTTGTAAGGGGTTGAAAGGGGGGATGAAAATTTGTATGGAAGTATCTTCATTTTTAAAGCTAGAAGCTTAAAAACTTATTATGTAGGCTGTTGATTAAATATGACATTCAAAGTTTGTGAGGGGGGGAGGGGGAGTGGAGAGGGAGGGTATGGGGAGTGGATGCGTGGATAGGGGGATTCGAGGAGGAGGGTAGAGGGAGGGGAGGGAGAGTGGAGGGGGAGTGGTGGGGGAGGGGAGGCGAGCTGAAATGGAGGGGGAGGGGATGGGGAGGGAGAGTGGAGGGGGAGGGTAGGGGATTGGTGGGGGAGGGTAGGGGTAGTGGTGGTGGAGGGGAGGTAATCTGTAATGGAGGGGGAGGGGATGGAGAGGTGGAGGGGATGTGGAAGTGAGGGGGAGGAGAAGGGGGAGGAGAGGGGGAGTAGATGATGAGGGGAGGGGGAGGATAGGGGGAGTGGAGTGGGAGCGTAAGAGGAGTGGAGGGGGAGGGTAAGGGGAGGGGAGGGGAGTGGTGGGGAGGAGAGGTGGCGGGGATGTGGAAGTGAGGGTAAGGGGGGGAGGGGGAGGGTAGGGTATGCAAGGTGAAAGGGAGTAGAGGTGAAGGGTAAGGGAAGGGGAGGTGGAAGTGAGGGGAAGGGGAGGGGAGGATAAGTGAGTGGAAAGAGAAGGCAAATCCCTATTTGCGTGGCGTGGTGCGGTGCGGTGTAGTAGGGATACGTATGTGTCTTATTAGTTAATGCTACCCAAAGACACTATTCTACGCGGACGAAGTCGCGGGTACAGCTAGTATCTCACAAACTATCCAAAATGTTAGAACATACATGGGGGTTCAATAGATGCGCAGTTAGGTTCTCTACTCCCCTGCTTCGTTTGATCCATCGGTGCTGAATCATTCTGTATATCTAATGGAATCCCTTTGTTTCGCATAATTTTTACGCCTATCTTACTTAGGCATAACGCGTTACGCATAATTTTAATGTAATGTCTGTAATTTAAATTACGATACAATGTATATCACAGTTTTTCCAAAATCATCCCTTAAGCGTTTGTCTGACTAATATATTAACGCACTGCCTAAACTGCTGGTTCTAGAGACATGAAATTTGGAGGGTGTATTCTTTGTAAAGTGTAACTAAGAAACGGTTTTTCGAAATTCCACCCCTAAGACGGTGACATGAGAGGTTGAAACTTTGTATTTTCTGGGTCGATCGATCGTCTTTGAAAAATTACAAGGAAAAATAATCTTGTAATATCTCCATAATCGTAAAAGCTCCGCTCCATATCTGTGCGTTGTGCCTACGAGTATATCTCTATATTGTACTCAATTGTGTGTACTAAGTAAATACTTGCGAAGTAATGTCCCTGAATGAACGTAAGTAAATTGTTTATTTAGGATGTATGTGGTTGCATCTATCACACCGCACCGCAACGATGCGACGCAGCGAGACCGGACACCGGCGATACCGAAATGAAGAAAATAATCGACGGAACGCCAGACGGCAGCTCGAGCGTCTCGATCTCGACCGATAACATCGGCTCAATCACAGTTAACAACATTTTAAGATTTCAATTAATGGATACAGCCGTGGTGTCGAACGAGACTCATTTTAATAGAAGTTCTATTAAATTAGAAAATTCTCCAGTGCTGGATCAAGCTGGGGAATCTCAAATAGATTCGCTCAAAGTCTAGTTTCATATATTCGCAAGCTCCATTTTTAATTTATTGGAAAAACAACCTCCGCGTTTGTGAAGCGTACTGAGGGTTTCTTGGCATCGCTTGCATCATCGGTAAGAAGTAACGACGAGACTGGTACATCGAGGGGGATCCTCGGACTATTGAAAAGAAGATACATTCCGACAGACTACGCTATAATACAATAGCTATAGCACAATAATATCGCTCACCATACATGTTATTTAGAACACGTCCACACTTAGCTATACTGTAGATATATGAGCCGGCTTGTAATTTGCTTGTCATGCTGTACTTTATAGCGGAATAGAATAGCGTAGTCTGAAATGCGCTTTAGATGGACAGAGAGTGCGCACTGACCTCCGAGTAGGACTTCTCGATGGCGGAGCGCTTGATGGTGTAGGTGCGTAGATCCTCGAGCAGTTCGCACTCATGCTGGTTCTTGGCGTGAAGCTTCGCGATCTGTTCCGTATGCAGGTTCTTCAGGAACTTCGCGTAGTTGCTCTGAAACAATCACACACATGGATGCGTTGTTCGACATCTTCAAAGATTTTGAGTATAGTGGGAACTGGTATTGAAATCCACGCGGCTGCTCACAGTGTTACCGCCTAAATGATTACAGGTAAATATATACAAGATGTCGGGGTTCATGTGCTCAAAACGAAAACCATCAATGGAGGAGTACTCACCCGAGATCCCTACACCCACACATATTCAAAGACACGTAATTAACCAAAATACACATTTATAGGTTAGATACAAGTTTAAGGGAAATAAATATGTTAAATGAGATCACAATCACGTTTTTATAATCACACAAAAACTTGTTGATTGTAAAATTTTGAGACTTAATAAGTATAAAACTGAGTGCTGATTTCTTTCAACACAGTTGAGTACTCACCCTTATTAGGGTCTACTTTGAATAATTCATATGCAGTACTGCTTCATTTTGTGCAGAGTTCTGTGATGTGTGCTTTCCAGTTAAGCTGCCTGTCGATAATCAGTCATAAAAATGTTGGTCGTTTCAACTTCGCAAATGTTTGCTGTGTTGTAGCTAACATTAATAGTATTTTATGTGCTCTTTGGTTAAAATGCATTAATGCGTTTTGTTAAATTAATGTTTAGGTTGTTGTTATCTAGCCATTGAACGATTGAGGCTAACGTGTCATTAATGTCACTGAGGTATAGTTCCATACATTTGATCACTATCGTACTATCATCAGCGAAAAGGGATATTGGGTGTATGTTACTTTTTGGCAAGTCATTTATTTATAATAATAATATAAGCGGTCCTAGGACGCTTTCTTGTGGTACACCATAACATACAGATCGCGGTTTCGAACGATATGTAAGATTGACCTTGTTTATTTTATCTCTACGACTCTTGAGATACCATTCATTTGTTTCCTTTGTGATAAATAAGATTTTAATAGTTCTTGAATATTTCCTCTTATTCCAAGCTTCTACTTCGCTTGTTAATATATGGTGATCTAGGTAATCAAATGCCTGCGTCATATCACAGTATATAGCAGATATAGGTATTTTTTGATCAACACTACATAGTGCATTTTTGTAGAAGTCGTAAATTGCTAAGTTGATGCTTTTATTTTGTATGAAGCCTTTTTGCTCAGGACACAGTATTTTATTGTATTCTAACTAAGTATATAATTTATTGTATATACGAGTATATTTTTCGATTTTTTTTTTAATGTTGGCATTAATGCAATAGGTCTATAGTTTTCAATCATTTACTTGTTTTCCTTTTTAAACAGTGGCTTTACTATTGAGGTTTTTAGGCTCTCTGGGAAAACACCTTCACTAATAATACATTTATTAAATAACTTAAACGTCCACCTATAAGCTCGTTAACTGATTTGATAATTCTAGTTGAAATGTCATCATATCCTACGCTATTTGTATTTTTTAGTTTGGTAATTTTTTTTTTAATGTCAATACCCCAAAGTTACCCATACTTTGAGCCATAAATATAGATTTTGTCGGACTTATTATATTTGACTTAATATTAGTTCCACAATTTGAAATTGGTTTTATTTTATCTATAAAATAGTCACTAAATATATTTGCTATGTAATTTGGATCAGTGTCAAAGTCATGACGGGTAGGACGCGGTGATTAAAGACTCTTGTCTTTAAGCACTGTGGTATATGCGACGAGAAGACTCGACGGCGTTTCCCAAATGCTGCTGCTGAAGGCAGCTGCAGCCCAGCTAATTTTTCTCTGGATTTCCTTCTCGAAGTTATGTTTGCCTAGATGGAGCGTCTGCCCTAGGTAAACATACTGCGTAACAACTCAGGAACATACGTAAATACAAACATACGTAGTATAGTAGATACATACATAGGCAGCTAAAATCTTTATAACCCTTTCTTTTGTAGTTGTCTACACACACTACGTCGAATACGTCTATCGAATTTCATCTCCAGAACACGTTAGTGGTCGTGACATCATCGTCGCCGACACTGTCGAGTAGATTGACTTGACATGAATGCACACATTAATTATGCAGATTTAGCAAAATGCCAGCGCATCGATCAGGAACAAATGCGACTTCGTAACAATAACAATTTGAGATTTAAAAACATCAAGCTTCGTGATTCAACTAAAAGCATTATCTGCGATACCCCTTACGTCCTTATTTACCAGGAAAGTTTCGAGGACAAGTTTTTGAAGCCATCCATGGGCTAAGTCACCCAGGATGCATGCGGGCAACTAGGAGGTCGATAACCCAGATATATATATGGTCAGGTATGAACAAAGTTATTAAATAGATGTAAATCAGACATATCCTATTAGAAGTAAAAAATGCACCATCACACTATATCTATCTACTACTATCATTATCATTTATTTCTTAATAACATTTGTTATAGGTCAATTTTACAGTATAATAAATTTGATTTACATGAAGTAAACATCATTATAGAATTCATAATTGAGTAGAATAGAATTAAATTCATTAAACAACATAAAATATTGTGTTTGTGAAACAATTGTTACATCAGCCTTATTTTTTCATCCAGAAATTCATTTAATGTGTAATATGCTTTTTTTATTAAGATGTCTTTTATTGTATTTTTAAATATTACATAGGATTCTATTTCACGAATAGTTTTGTCAAATTTGTTATATATTTTTGGTCCCTCGTACCACACAGATTGTGAAAATTTTTTCAATTTTGTGGAAGTTAGTATAAGCCTGTCTTTATTACGAGTGTTGAAGTTGTGAATATCACTGCTAGACTGAAAACTCTGTAAGTTTAGTTTAACAAATTTGCAGACTTCGAGGATATACAATGAATGCATTGTTAGTATACCTTGTTCGATGTACAATTGTCGAGCGGGTGTGTCCCATGGAACACGACACATAATTCTAATTGCCCTCTTTTGCAAAACAAAGGCTCTTTGGCGATCTGCGGCTTGGCCCCAGAGATCTATACCGTAGGAGAGGAGTGATTGAAAATATCCAAAATATGCATTTTTGACCGCTGATGCGCTCATCATTTGAGTCAGTCTCGATAGTGCAAAACATGCTCTGCTTAGCTTTTCACACAGATAGTCAATATGCATATCCCATTTCAAACCTGAGTCTATTATAAAACCTAAGTACTTAGCGTGTTTCACTTGGGGTATTTGAATGTTATTACAAGATATAGCTAGATTTTTGGGTTGTCCTCTCAAATTTAAGCTTATTACATTCGTTTTCTCTAAATTCAATATCATTCCGTTTGTCTGAAACCAGTTACAGATATCAGCAATGGAGTGTTGCAACCGTAGTTGCAGCTCTTGTATGTTGTCAGCTGAGACTAAAAATGCACTATCATCCGCGAATGCGACAAGTTCAGCGGAGGTGGTAGACGCAGCAAGGTCGTTTACTAGTATTAAAAACAAGTAGTTACCTAGTACTGATCCTTGCGGTATGGACAGATTTCCTAGATTGCTGAACTTCGATCTTTTAATTCCATTCTCAGTAGACACTTCGACAAGTTGTCGTCTTTGCGATAAAAATGACTTTCAGAAGTCATTACACAACCCACTAACACCATAATGCTTCAGTTTTTCTATGATAAGATCATGATTTACAAGATCAAAAGCACGAGATAGATCACATAATATTAATGCTATTTGTTTACCATCTGCTAGTTTGTCAAGTACAGTTTTTATTAATTTTCGTGTTGCCAGTGTTGTTGATTTACCCTGCTGATATGCATATTGTTGATTTGATAAGAGGTCGTTAGTTTTGAAATAGTGTATCAATTGATTAGCTATGCCTAATTCTATGATTTTTGAGAAGACTGGTATTATAGAAATGGGTCGATAGTTTTTGATTTCACTCTTTTTACCTTTTCCTTTATAAATAGGAATTACTTTGACGTCCTTTAAGCAGTCTGGATATTTACCACTATCTAAACATTTATTGATTAGATAGCACAATACATCAATGAATACAGGAGGCATCTTTTTTATAATGCTTGTTGGAATATCGTTGCAATCTTTTGTGGTTTTATTTTTTATTTTGTGTATTAATTTATACATATCATAGATTGAGAAGTTTTTGAACGAGCTTATCTCCGGTACTCTATTTTTTGTATATAATTTTAAATAATCAATAGCATTGTTTACGTTCGCGTCTATATTATTATTTCGAGCAGTTATAACAAAATAATCATTGAAGGTTTCTGCAAGACTTTTAGATTTGACATCTACGTTATCTAACTGATTTTTTGGTATTTTGTAAGTTTCTCCCTTTATGAGAGTCCATACTGTTTTTATTGTATTTTTAGATTTATGAATTTTAGTGTCAAAATATTTGCGTCTATTGGCTATAATTAATTTAGAATAATGTTCTTCAAATTTAGATATTTGATTTGTTATGTCATTATTGTCAACATATTTATTACTTATCATTTTTAAATCAGTGAGAAGGGCTTTTGCATTGATTACCTCTTCATTAATCCAGTTATTATCTATTTTTTTGTCAGGATATTTACGATATGGAAAGCATTGGTAGAATATGTTACAAAAGGAAGTGATTACATTCTTTAACTGAATATCGGGTTGATCTTTGGATGAAAGTATATTACTCCAATCATAGTTTGATAATGCTATTTCAAAATTCGCAAGCTTTACTGGGGTTATAAGCCTTTTGGTGGTTGTGGTATTAATTTTTAGTGTGGATTTAGGTATCATTTTTAATGTTATCAATTGACCAACATGGTCAGAGAGGTTTGTTGATAATGGTGTTGCAACAATCATTTCACTATCTACATTGGAATAGGCGTGGTCTAAGCAAGTAGCGGAGCCCTTACAGGATCGAGTCACAAAATTAACTAAACAGTTTAGATTACTTGCAAGTAACAGCTCGATGAGTTGTTTTTTACGATGACTATCAGACAGTAGATTTATGTTTAGATCTCCGACAATTAAGACTTTTCCATAAAAGTGTTTCAAATAATCCAAAATTTTACATAGTATATCAAGGAAGTTGTTATAGCACCCTGAGGGGGGTCTGTATATACAAATTACAATTAAATCATGTTGAGTTACGTTTACAGCTGATATTTCAATATGCATCTCTGCTGATAAAGATCTAATGTTTTCTATTTCCATTGCCATAGTATTGTTATGTACGTATATGCACGAGCCACCATGAATATGGACACTTCTGCAGAAGGCAGATGTAAGTTGGAAATTCATTATGTTCAGGATGTTTATATTACTATTTTTCATCCAGTGTTCCGATATACATACTATTTCTATTGGACCTGTTGACTGTAGTACAGCTTCTAATTTGTGTGCTTTTGAACGAAGACTTCCTATATTCTGATGTATTACTCTAAAATCATTGTGTACTACTATTTTTAATAGTTCTGTGAGAACAGTAGACCTCGCGTGCCCTTATAAGTATTGAATTCCGTCCATATACAGGGTGATTCAGCACCGATAGATCAAACGAAGCAGGGTGGTAGAGGACATCACTGCGCATATATTGAACCCCCATGTATATTCTACAATTTTTGATGGTTTATCCTAACTAATATTATAAATGCGAAACTAACTCTGTCTGTCTGTCTGTCTCACTTTCACGCCAATACCACTAAACCGATTTAAATGAAATTTGGTACGCAGATAGTCTAGAGCCTGAGAAAGGACATAGGCTACTTTTTATGTCGAAAAAAGGGTTGTAAGGGGTTGAAATGGGGGATGAAAAGTTATATGGAAATATCGTCATTTTAGGAGATAGAAGCTTGAAAATTATTTTTTAGGCTGTTGATTCGATAATATATATATATATATATATATATTTTATATATTTTATATATATATATTTTATATATATATATATATATATATATATATATATATATATAAAACTATAATAATAATATAGATAAATAAATATGACATTCAAAGTTTGTAAAAGTTTTACCCTCGAGGGTGTAAAATAATAATAGGGGATGAAAGTTTGTATGGAAATATGTAAGGTTTATGTGAATGTCCTACTGAGCCGATTTAAATGCAATTTGGTACACATTTAGTCAAGAGCCTTAGAAAGGACATAGGCTACTTTTTAATGCGAAAAGAGGGTTGTAAGGGGTTGAAAGGGGGGGGGGTGGAAGAGACAGGGACGGGGAGAGGGGGAGGAGGGATTTGCGAGGTGAAATAAGCATGTGTCTTATTTGTAAAATAATTAGCCTAAATAATTAAAAATGCTACCCTAAGACACTTTTCCACGCGGACGAAGTCGCGGGTACAGCTAGTAAGATATATATTTTTAAATATTTTTACCTACCGCCGGTTTGGTCCACAAACATTTTGTTTTTTGCCGAACCCTTTACGCTACGGTGCCAATTTTTGACAACGTAGGCAAATAATAGACCTAACGAATGGTAGTATTATGATTTTCCTCAAAAAGTAAATACTTTTATAATAATTTAAAAAAATCTTACTAAATTCTCATTCACCAATGCTGCTGCATATAGTGTGCGAGGCAGATGTTGTATTTCAAAATTCACATATTATTTTATTTCTTAGCTATTTTAAAAACTTCATTATTTATCTAGCTACCACCTCTATACATTTTATTCACCTAAGTTATGCGGTTCATATTAACAAGGTGCGGTGAAGTCAAAATTAGTTCACATTATTTTTTCAAATTCGCCCATCCTTTCATAGATGTTTAGATACAATAAGTAGCTATAAGTTGCATCGCTATAGAGTAAGTTGCAGCAAGAAAAAAAATAGACTTGATATAAAATGAGACTGAATAGTATTACCATTCAGTGAAATGAAACAGCTACTATTAATTAACTTTTTCCGTCTCTTTCACACATGTATCAGTTTTGAAAATATGTAGATTTCGCTGATTATTGTCACCTATTGGAAGGTCATTGTTGCCTTCCTGCATCCGTAAGCTTAGACCTGAAACTACCCTACACGTGATCCCGGATGGTGCTAACTGGGTTACCATTAGTGCTAGGGTTCAGCCGTGGCTCAAAACACTCATCGGTAAAAAGACATGTCGCTAATTCGTTCGCCAAGTTCCGGCATGATGTTAGGTGCTAGCCAGTATGGAAGACGGGGCGGGATAGTTGCGCTCTATGAATTGGCATAATTGGCATCATGCATATCCTGACAGAAGTCAAAGTGCACTATCACACGATATCACTTCTCGGGAATTTCGTGCCATCACAAAGTACGGTTAAATGTCAAACTTCCAACTGGACAAACACAAAAGACGTCAGCAAAACTGGACACCGAGTTCATCGACCAACCGGCATAAATATCATAAGCGTTTCTTTTTTCCTTAATCGACAAGGTTATTTAATTGCTATTCGGTCATTAGATATTGTGTTGGTATACTTAAAAGCAGCTTGTGACTCATTATTACTCCCCATTTTACCACACTGGCATTTGCCAAGGCCCTAACTGAAAGTCTTTATTATATGACAGTGCTACGCAATGGGACAAATACTTTGTTAAAGTGGCACACTGGTAGCTCTCCTAGATGTCGCGGTCGTAGAACACGGAACACCGTGGCACGTAGTAGCGTAGCTGGTGCAGCAAAGGGAATTTAGAGGGCCCAGTGGCGTAATCGGGAGAACGGTCGGCTTTGATGCCAGAGCTACCGAGTTCAATCCCCGCCGTGCACCAATGGATTTTTCGATCGAAAAATGAATGTGCGCTTTTCACAGTGGCCCTCAAAAACATCGTTAAGAAACCCCCGCAAACAACTCCCGCATGGTGGTAGGACACTATCTAGTGTCCGCCTGGCCAGCAACCACCTTCAAGTTAGAAAAAATAGTTAAAATCTGTCTAAACATCTAATGTGTTCCGGCAGCTATCCTTGAGAGCCAGCTCCCATTCTAGGCCTAGCGTGCTTACCATCTTCAATCGCATCATCACTTACCAACAGGTGAGATTGTGGTCAAACGCTAGCCTATAAGATATTTTAAAAAAAGGAGAAAACCACTGTTTGTATTGTTTATATACACCTTTTACTTTATCAACTATACGAGCTGAGCCCCGCGGCTTCGCCCGCGTGGAAATCGATGTGTGGCAAGTGAAAATATCGGTTACATATTGAATATCAAAAATTAAAATATCTACTGATAAAATATCGATGCCCAAAATATCCAAATTTAAAAAAATCGGCTGTATGAAAATATCGAAATTAAAATATCGAAAATTTATATTATTGAATGATTATAAGATCTACGTCCAAGAACATAAATCTACAAAACTTTTTTACAAAAAATTAAACCGCCGAAAAAACAAGCAAAAAATAAGTAAACTTTATATCAAAGGAAGTTCTTAAAGTACTGTTAACCATTGTATATATTTTTGTTATTGTTTTGAGTTTTTAACCAAACATAATAACTAAGTTCTCAAACTAATGTAACTATGTATACCTAAGTAATTTTGAGTCGATATTCTATGAAAAAGAAATTTTACCTAGGAAATTAGTAGCAGATTTGTGAAAATAAAAAACGCATGTTTCATTATTTGGTTTTGAGTCATCGAATTACAATAAATAATTTAGCATATTTTTTATCGAACCAAGGTATAAAACTTTTCATAGAAACTTTATCAACCTAATTTATCCCCTTTTAGGGGATAATTTTCGAAAATAAGAGTAACCTATTTCTTACTACAGAACATACACTATCGAAGTTTTAATTTTCAATAAAATCGAATAAGTAGTTATGGAGATACACAAAACACACACACACGCTTACTTTCGCCACATGAGTAAAGAAACTAGCATTTATTAATTTAGTAGGCTTCCTACGTATTACTTCCATAGTTAAATTTATTGACATTTTTTAAAAAAAATTAACATTATTACTACCTAACTTTAATCAATTACAAGTAAACCTAATGAAAAAATAAACCTAAACGAAAACAATAAAAACTAAAATGTTGTCTACCAAACCACTACCAGGTTAAGTTCCCGAATTAATATTTCTAGTAATAAACATCTGCATTATGAAGATAAATAAATCGTACGAGTACGTACAGAAAGAATCCGAGCGAGACTAGGTCGCAATAAACTACCGGAATGTTCGCGCTCACTTTATTATGTTTTAATATCTAGAGCAAAAACGCTACGGCGTAGACTCGTAGCGCGTAGACCAACGGGCCGTAGCCTGCGTACACAATATTACCGAAGGAATCATTCTCTGTATACACGGAACACCCTAGCGTTATACACATTTTTTTCTTGACCTGTTTTGTCCCACTGTTGGGCAAAGGTCTCTCCAATGTACCCAAATAAATCAGTTATGTGTACGGCTTAGGATATCGTTACATAATTTTGATATAACGTCAGTTGGAAGCAATTATTTATAAAAAGTTTCTGAGGTTATTTAAGTCGAGTGTTATAGGATAATGGATAATTACACGATTTAACTTTCTTATCTGTTGCATACAATAATATTAAAGCAATAAATGATTTTGCGTCTGAACAACATGTGACACTTGTGATTTGAGTTATTTAGAGCATAGAACGCTTTTTTAATGAGGTTTGTTTTTATAAAAGATGCAACAAGCAGACATCGACCGTGGTTCCGTGATGTTCCAGATTGAAGAGCGACACTCGAATAAGTGCCATATATACGTGCCACAGAATGTGTGACAGTATGTACAAAGCAAATATACTCGGTAGTTCCTCCTGCCGGGGGCCACCGGAGAGGGCGGCGGGGCGCGGTGGGAGGAGGCGGGGGGAGGAGGGGGGGAAGTAGAGTACTCCCTGTACTCTCAACTTCAACTCAATTTGCTCCACGCCGCACCACAAACAAGAATATAAGGTATAAACGTCACACCACTATTATTATTTCTTGACATGTTTGAAACCTCTAAAAATATAAGTATATTAAGGGCCAGTTTCACCGGTTCTAGATAGCCCTATTAGGAACTTATCTGACAGATTATTGACAGCTTTTGTATGGCGTCATCAGTCAGATAACTATCTGAAAATTTGTCAGTAACCGGTGAAACTGGGCCTTAATGATACAGTTCTATATGTATATGTCGCAGCCAAATAGCTTAATTAGCCGTTCAATCAACAGCCTAGCCTCTTTACTAAACAGATCCGTTCAACTAGCGGCCTGAATGTAAATGAAATATATAGAACTAGCGGATCCGGCAAACGTTATCCTGCCCAATCGCAGCGCCACCTGTCTGGTCCATTTGTGAATCTAAGCTATCTATGGACTAACTCAACCAAACACACCAAATTCATCTAAATCTTTTGACCCGTTTAGGAGGAGTTCAGTGACATTCACGCGTACAGTAGAATTATATACATATATAAAGAAGAATATACATATATGTATGCATATGCTTATTTATTATGTTTCATTATTGAACAAGTTTTGGATAAAAAATGTGTGAAGTAGTAAAACATGCATGGGGGATGCACGTAACAGTACGGTTGGCGACGGGGCCAACCCTACATTAATCAGAAGAATTAAACATTTGTTTTAAGTGTGACGTTCTACGTTTAGATGAAACCTGAACTTTTGTTTTATTTTTTAAATAAATGAGTTATATTTTTGTTATATTTAGAATAATTATTATTGATATGATATATTCAATGTTATTTGAAGAGTGTAAGTGCAGATTTTTTATTTGCCCATATACTGAACAAATGCTTTGACTTGACTTGACTATGCATATATATACATATAAATAAACATACGTATACAATATATAGGTATTTTTGGTAACGCGCGGCTCGTGGCTCCCCTTCTCGCTGCGCTCGTCGGCGCACGTCACGCGGTGGTCACTGTGATCTAGTGTGTTGCCTTTGGGTCAGCCTAATGAACAGGCTAGGCAAGTAATGAAATGCCATCGATCCAAGTTATTTCCCTAGCTGTTTGATGAAATGGCTAGGCAAGTAATAAAACGTCATCCATCCAAGTCATTTGCCTAGCTGTTTGATCAAATGGCTGAATATCATTCAGGAATCTAGTTGAACGGCGATGTTTAGTAAAGAGGCTAGGCTATTGATTGAACGGCTAATTAAGCTAGTTGCCTGCGACATGTACATTATGCATAGAACGTTTGCTAATTGAATGCATAGGTACGTGCATTGCGTTTAACAATCAGATAGACTGATTAAATAAGGTTTTAAAAATTTAGGGTAAGGTCAGAACATACGTCTACGATAATTTAACCAACTTTAAAACAACATAACATACAGTAACGATAAAGTACCTAATGATAATAAAGTCCTGTTACGTTATATCATAAAAAAAACTACCTGTTACCTGCCCAAGTAACCACAACCCAAACATTATAGTCGCTGGTCGTTCTTTCGTGTATAGGTGACATGCACAGAAAAACTTTCAGCTTTTATAAAATAACGAAGGTCTGGCCGTCGTGGACTCTTAGGCTATAATTTTATTTCGAATTCTGTAGCTGCAGCAGAAGAGGTACCTGCCCTATACGTCCGTGTAAACGTATATAACACGATAATAGGCGGTAGCGACTATAATACATTTTACACACATACATATGCTCAATCCTGCACTCCATTGGAGTACTATGCTATGAACAAAATTATCGATTAAATTGTAATACCTACACATATATATACATTTAAAAGCGAAGGAAAACAATTAAAGAACCGGACCGTTTCGAGATAGCACCATCATTGTGTAGGATATACAATATCCTGCGTTAAATTAGGAATGGAGTAAGTAGATAATAACAACTGAGATATAATCAGTGTCCGATGTCTGGTCGAGGTCGGTAAGCTCCGGCAGGCTCACGTTACGAGCGCACTCCCACGCCGCACCCCACGGATCGGCGCGAGTACGTGTAAATATTACATCGAACAAATACTTCGAAAAGGTTGTCCGTCTGTCATACTTTACTCGGTTTCTTTGAATTGCTCAACTTTCCCAATAATCGTGGGGATCGGTTCCGAAGAACTTTATTATTTATAAAGTCGCGACATGCGAAACACTTAGTTCTCTAGGTTTCGTATTAGATTCCGTGTGAAGGTATACGAGTATTCGAGTGTCTAGTGATGGTGAATGATTACGATTATGATTAGCGATTACTGTGGGCTACAATGAGGGCCACTGAGCCTTAGGGCTTACAATACCGTAGCCGCTTGTCTCGGCTTAATGCCACATAGAATAGATGGATATAGAAACTGCAGCACGCTCGTATCTATACCACAGAACAGGTACATGTTTAACATTACAATTCGTAATAAAAAAAACAACGGGTTGCACTCCGGGAGTGCCGGCAGAAGTAAAAACTTGAACACGTCAATTTTGAATATTTTGGAATATCACCTCGCGCAAGCGGCCTTCGCTCCGTCTTATGAATTTTCGATCAGGACACGTGACCTGACGTGAGTTTAACATTTTTTACCCATCCCAAGAAAAGTGCACAACGCCGCTAAAGGTCGGACTCATCGAAGCGTCTTGCGTGCGCGATCTAGGCGGTGATCAGATAGCGCAGTATACCTATGCATCTAAGTATTTGTACCGACTGGTTCACACCAAACGTGATCAGAAAACAATTGAAAAGTACTGAGATCGCGCCTGCAGATCTCAGGACGCCGCTGTGAAGCCGTAACTTAGAGAAGTTTTCACTTCAAATAAAACGTTTTAACAAAAAAATTAAACCGCCGAAAAAACTGAAAAGCAAAAAATAATTGAACTTTTTTATTTAACCTTTATAATGAAGTTCTTAAACTACTGTTAGTATACCTAAGTATATATTTTTGTAATTGTTTTGAGTTTTTAACTAAACATAATAACTAAGTTCTTAAACTAATGTAAGTATGTATACCTAAGTAATTTTGAGTCGAACATAAGCATTCCAAAAAATATGTTTATGTTCATGGCTGGAGATTTCACGTTGCATTGTTAATTTGATTTGATTATTTCTTTAATTTAAGAGGTTATTTAGTGATCTTTGCTTATTGATTGTTTGGCGCCGACTCAAAATTACTTAGGTATACATACTTACATTACTTTGAGAACTTAGTTATTATGTTTAGTTAAAAACTCAAATCAATTACAAAAATATATACTTAGGTATACTAACAGTAGTTTAAGAACTTCGTTATTAAGGTTAAATAAAAAAGTTTATAAATTTTTACCCGACCTCAAAAAAAGAAGGAAGTTTCTCAATTCGACCGTACCGTATCGGGAAGATGGAGGGGAGGGCAGTGGCGGGAAAGTGGAGGGGGAAGTGAGGGGAAAGGGGGTTGGGGGAAGAGAGAGGGAGAGGGGAGGGAAGGGGTGAGGGGGAGGGAGAGGGGAGGGGGATTTGCGCGGCGTTGTACGGTGCGGTGTAGGTGGGGTACGCGTGTCTTATTTGTAAAATAATTCGCCTAAATATTTAAAAATGCTACCCTAAGACACTATTCCACGCGGACGAAGTCGCGGGTATGTTAGCTGTACCCGCGACTTCGTCCGCGTATATATATATGTATATATATATATACGCGGACGAAGATATCTTCGTCGTTTATGAACCGATTTTGATGATTCTTATTTTGTTGAAAAGAAGATATTCCAGGGGTGGTACCATAGTAATTTCATCAAGATCTGATTGGCATCTCCAGAGATATGGAGATAAACACTTCAAACTTGATACTAAAAATTAATAGCGCGGCATTTGAAGTCGGTTATTTTAGTTTTTAACGATCTTATTTTGTTGTAGGTTTGTTCGCCAATTGGGCCTTATTCAGTATGACCAATGATATAACGCGTTCCTTAACGCGCCACGTCACCTTATTGAAAAATTATATTCTGTATGCCACACGATAGGTAAATTATACAAAACGCGCGAAATAGGTGAGATATTGGTCAAACGCTTGACTATAATGATTTTTTAATTATTACATTTTTAACTAGAATCTATGCTTTTTCAAATTGAAATGTAAACATTTCCCGATGGGAGCATTACATTGTGAATTGCAAAGATCCTTGTAAAGCGACTGTTCTCGAATCTGTATTCGTTTTCGAATAATATCTATTACATGTACTATTCATTATTCTGTGTTAATAGTGAATAATATCCACGCTTTAGAATATTTATTTGTTTCAATTAGGTCGACACATTTTTTTTTGAAGTGAAAACTTCTTTAGCGGCGTTGTGAACTTTTTGGGATGGGTAAAAAATGTTAAACTCGCGTCAGGACACGTGACCTGATAAAAAATTCGTAAGACGGAGGGAGAGTAGACCAAAAGTGTTCACGTCTGCCGGCACTCCGGGGGCGCAACCCGTTGTTTTTTTTTTTTGAAGACCTAAGATCCACTTTTTTACTAAATTTCTAGTGGTCCAGAGTATTACGTTCCTATTATTGTTATAGGCAGACGTTATCATCATCAGTTACTTTATATTTAGAAAAAAAGTTACGTAATTAGACAGATATGGGTATATTTGTTAGGAGACTAAGATCTATCGATCTATCTATCGGTATGAATTAGTTTTCAACATTTTAAGCTATAAGATTTATAGCTTAAATAATGGTTGATATCTAAAGCGTATCACAATTCAAAAAACATAATATTGTACATGAGTTGTAAGGGAGCACAAGTACCACCTCAGTGCTCCCAGCCAACCTCACCTGCCCGTGGTGCATCCTGCCAACAAACGAAGCTCTGCAGGGCTAGCATGGCCTTATCCCCGGGGGAAAGACAAAATTATTTCCCTGTTTTTCGCCACTGACAGGAGATCAACACAACAATTTAAACGCTTGGTGAAGATTAACCCCGTGTTTTGATTTTGTTTCGTATTCAAAAGTTTAAAAAAGAACTGATTAAAAGTCAGCGGGCGTTTATAATTGTCGAAAAACTTTACTTATAATTTGCCTTCTCCGCCAAACAAAACACGGATAGTTGGAAAGACAAAATAGTCCCGTTGCCATGCTAGCCCTGCTGGCGACCGACAAATGGCAGTATAACCATTTCAAATTATGGCGTAGCCACAGAAATATGAATAATAAAGTATATTTCTGTGGACGTAGCTAAATACTACAGGCCGGTGACGGGCAGCAGCGTCACCGGTGCGAGAAGCTACGTCCTGCGAACAGTAACCCACGTGCCCAGCGTGGCGATTAGGGCAAAACCCCCCAAAACCAAAATATAAAGTCACAAAAAGACTCGGCCCCCAGTTTCCGGCTACACTGCTATTCCTGATCTTTTTTTAACTGCAGGGCAGGGGGTGCTCAGAAACCCCGGGTTACGGTAGGCCGCCAAACCAAAAGGACCCTCGCAACGTACAATGGACGCACGATTCGGTTGGTTGATCATCTGGTGCAGCTAGAGGAGGAGCTGGGACTTATAAGATGGCACATTCTGGGGTTATGTGAAGTACGAAGACACCATTACTCTAGAATCGGGTCATCTTATGTGTAACAGAGAAGGAAACCAGCAATCCCAAGGTGGCGTGGGGTTTCTGGTCAACAAGGCTCCCAGTGACAATGTTGTTGAAATCTCCAGTGTGTCGACCAGGGTTGCGTACCTCATAATTAAGTTAACCGACAGATACAGCCTCAAGGTTATCCAGGTTTACGCACCGACCTCGATACACTTGGATGACGAGGTGCAGAGCATGTATGAAGACATCTCTAGAGCCTTACATAGCACCTCCAAGGATCACTACAACGTTGTCATGGGAGACTTTAACGCCTAAGTGGGAGTACAGACCTGCAGTGAATCGACTATAGGATACACGGATTTGGCTTTTGGAATCACAGGGGGCAAATGCTCGTCAACTTTCTAGAAAATGAGGAGCTGTATTGATGAACTCGTTCTTCAAGAAACAGCCCCAAAGGAAGTGGACGTGGCAAATCCCCGACACTGTGACTAAAAACGAGATTGACTTCATCATTACGGACAAACGGCGCAACGGCGGCGGAAATTATTTTATCCCTATTCAATTATTTTTTTACCGTTGTGGGTTTTTTACATACATCTTTAATTTTGCTTTTTATTTTAAACTTTTTAGAGAGCATAGATAATATGTACATAACGCGACGCCCCGGGCGTTCGCCCGGATGGTGAGATACAATCGTAATACCTATTGAAGAACCCTCACTAATCAACTACAAACCCATTACTGAAAACCGCATCAAAATCGGATTAGTAGTTTTTGGACATAAATGTCTTTAATACGTAATAGTTAATACAAAATATATTACTGCAGCGCCCTCCAGTGAGTGACTACCGTAACATCTAAGAGCCCTCACTAATCAACCATAAGCTACATAAAAACCGGACTAGTAGTTTTGGCTTTGCACAAACAAATGTTTACTGCAGCGCCCCCTGGTAAGTTGTCACCATAACACCTATCTAAGAACATGCACCAATGGAACCCGAACCCATAAATGTAAACTGCATCAAAATCGGACTAGTAGTTTTGGACAAAAATAGCGACATGGATTTGCACAAACAAATGTTTACTGCAGCGCCCCCTGGTGAGTTGTCACCGTAACACTTATCTAAGAACATGCACCAATCAAAATTAAACCTATCACTGAAAACTGCATTAAAATCGAACTTGTAGTTTTGGAGAATAATGGCAACATGGATTTGCACACACAAACATCCTCTCACCCCAAAACGCATATAACGTCTCCGTTCCGTCGTGGGTAAAAATGGCAGAACCATATTATAATTCTCCAGAGAACTAAAGTCATTGACATAGATCAACGGATGAACAAACTCAAGTAGCAGTCTGCCACATGAAATATAACCGTTGGAGTAGACATGCCCTGGAGTGGAGACCACGAATCGGCAAACGTAGCGTAGGACCTCCTGTGACCAGGTGCAGCGTCGTTTTTCAAAATTCCACCCCTATTTTCTGTAAATCTTTTTTTTTTATGTCAAAGTTGACAAACAAGCAAGCGGCCCACCTGATCGAAAGTGGTCACCGCCGCCTATAAACACCTGCAACACAAGTAGTATTGCACGTGCTTTGCCTACCTTTTGCATAGAGGACTCTTTTTACCCCTCTCTTAAATCGCTGCATGTTGTACCGTAGCGGAAAAACCTCTGGTGGGAGATCGTTCCACATTTTGCAAGTCCGCGGAAAAACGACCGCATAAAACGTACCGTATGCGATGTCCACGTGTCAACAATATGTGGATGAGCTCTCTCGCGGTGTCGAGAAGAACGATGATAAAAGCGAGATGGCGAGATGAGGTTAAAGATTTCATCAGAACATTCCCCGTTATAATATCGGTAGAAGAGGCAAAGTGAGCCAATATCTCGGCGTAACGCTAGTGGCTCTAACTTGTCAGTTAGTACAGGACTGTCAACAAGTCTAACGGCTCTTCGCTGTAGGGAGTCAAATGGTTGCAGCTGGTACTTCGGAGCCCCACTCCAGAGATGAGAGCAGTACTCCATATGCGGCCGAATTTGGGCTTTATAGAGTAGAAGCCGTTGGTTTGGCGTGAAGTACCGCTTGGCTTTGTAGAGGACACCAAGCTTTTTAGCAGTTATACTTGCTTTGCATTCCAAATGACTCCGAAACTGGACTTCGCTGGAAATGTCCACACCTAAGATTCCTATACTTCCCGATAAGGTTAGGGGAATGTTCTGAAATTGGGGAACAACTAAAAACGGAGTTTTCTTTGCCGTAAACACGCATGTTTGTGTTTTTGTTTGGTTGAACTGTACAAGATTTCGTGTACCCCAATCTGAAACCTGTATCAGCGATCGTTCCACTTCAGACACAAGTAAGTTTCTGCTTTCCAGGACCTCTGCTAAAGGGACATTTGCACGGCCTGTATATCTTGCATCTCCCGTGCTATCATCCGCATAGCAATGAATATTGTTTATTTGCAATAAATCATTAATATGCAGGATGAACAGCGTAGGAGATAGCACAGAGCCTTGTGGAACTCCAGCATTAATCGACATGGTCTCGGAATAAGCACCATTAACAACAGCTCTTATTTTTCGACCATGCAGAAAATCTTCAATCCATTTGCATAGCCCCTCTGGTACACCGTATGATGGTAGTTTTTCCAGGAGTGCCTTATGCCAAACCCGATCAAATGCTTTGGCTATATCAAGGCTCACAGCAAGGGCCTCCCCTCTACTTTCAATTGCCTCTGCCCAGCGGTGTGTTAGATAAACTAAAAGATCACCAGCTGATCGTCTATGACGAAAGCTATACTGGCGGTCGCTGATCAGCTGTTGATCCTCTAGGTATCTAAGAAGCTGAGTATTAATTAAATTAAACTCGCTCCATCACTTTGAAAAGCAGAGAGGTGATCGCTATTGGCCTATAATTTGACGGATCGGTGCGGTCACCCTTTTTGGGTATTGGGTGGACATTAGCAACTTTCCAGGAAGAGGGTACTGTACCAGTGCTGTAGGAAAGCGAGAACAAGCGTGTTAAAACTGGCGTTAAATCCGGAGCACATACTTTCAGCACGATAGCCGGGATACCATCTGGCCCACTCGACTTATGAACATCAAGAGACCACAATCCTCTGCGTACTGCCTTTTGAGAAATGCGCACTTCCGGCATCGAGCTTGAGCAACAAGGCAACACAGGAGGAATTGCGTCTCCATCGTCAAGAGTTGAGTTTGAGGCGAAAAGAGTACCTAAGAGATCGGCTTTCTCTTTCGCACTATGGGCTAAAGAATTGTCCGGCTTTCGTAGAGATGGCAGTGTAGACTGGCAGAAATTGCCTTCGGCAGCTTTTGCCAGCGACCAAAATGCCCGGTTTCCGGTCGGATGTTGTGCCAACCGGTCCCCAATACGGCCTATATGGTCAAATTTTGCTTTGGCAATCGCTTTCTTTGCGGTCCTTGAGGCAGCGTTAAGTGTTTTTTTATAGTCGGCTGTTTTTGGATCCTTACAGTTTCGCACATTAACCCAAGCTCTGAAGGCAGCTGATTTAAGATTAGATGCCTCAGAATAAGATTTATTAAACCATGGATGACTTTTGCCACCGATGCGTATCTCAGAGTTTGGAATGAAACACTCCATCCCCTGCAACACGACATCAGTGACAGAGTCAGCGCAGGTGCAAAGATTTTCCGACGTGAAACAGAGCTCCGCCCAAGGATATGACGCAAAAAATTCACGAAGGCCATCCCAATCAGCTAACCGATAATACCAGACCCGACGTTTTCCAGGAGGAAAATATGGTTCGGGTCGTAACAATGGCACAGAAATCCGGACCAAGCAGTGATCGGATGAACCAAGTGGTGCATCAATCTCAACCTGGTACCGATCTGGGTGCGTGGTCAGCAAGAGATCCAGCAAAGATGGTACATGATCTTTTTATTCTCTAAGTCGATTGTTCAGAAAACTGGAACACACGCTAAGTAACTGAAATAATGAGACGTGTATCACAGTTATTTTTATCATCCCTTTCGCGTTTGTTTGGCTAATATATCAATGCGCTATCTAAACCGCTGGTTAAAGACACTTGACATTTGGAGATTGTGTTCTTTGTAAAGTGTAGGTATCCACTAAAAAGGGTTTTTCGAAATTCCACCTCGAACACGGTGATATGAGAGGTTGAACTTTCATCTCCAACACATTCGTTTCTTAATGAACTAAAATTAAAAAACAATTTAATCAACTTTTGTTTGACTACCCCAAGTTTATTTAACTACCCCTTCGAAGTCAAAAGTGTGCAGTTTCCCTTCAAAGTCTGCTTTGCCATGCTCATAAATAAATCTTAAGGCCTCTACATTTAACAAGGGTACATTTAGGGAGAACTGCTTCACACGGTCGGTTATACGTGGTCTGGGGCCTTATTCAGTATGACCAATGAGATGACGCGTTCCTTAACGCGCCACGTTACGTTATTGAAAAATTGTATTCTGTATGCCACACGATAGGTAAATTATACAAAACGCGCGCGTTACACTTCCTCATATGTCACGATATTTCGACAGCTCAAAACGCGCTCATAACCTTACCCTACTGCGTTTTAATTGGCATAGAGAATACCATAACGCGGAGATAACGTAACACGGCACGGTAACACTTTAAAGTGGTCATACTGAATAAGGCCCCTGATCCAAATTAGCTCACGGAACAGCATTTGTTTGGGATATTGTCAGTTTTTAATTTGTATATTCAATTTATAGGGAGTGAGAGCGCAATATAATATTTATTTTTGAAGTAAAATATGTAATTTATTTCCTGTAAGCCAAGCCGCGGGCTGATGTTAGCATTGTTATACGGGCTTTATCGCGTTACAAACATTGTTTTATTTACCCGGATGTTTCGATAATATAATTATGTATTTTGGTGTATAACTTACGTAGAAATTCTATATACCTATCTCATTTATATTTATTATTTACATTTTATATTTATATATGTATATATTTATGATACAATTACCTACATATATAAATTTCAAACCTTGTTTATTACCTAAAAGCTTCATTTTAATTTTAATCAAGCGTTCAGCATTGAATATCTACATGTAAGACAATCTGTTGTTTGACAAGTTCAATTTATGGAATTATGTTTAAAAAATAATTTCACCCTAAAAATTACTTTAAAGGCAATTAATATAGGTCTATTATGTTCACACGTTTTACCTGTATTTACGTGGGTAATGTTATATGTTATTATGTTCACACGTTTTACCTGTATTTACGTGAGTAATGTTATATGTTATTATGTTCACACGTTTTACCTGTATTTACGTGGGTAATGTTATATGTTATTATGTTCACACGTTTTACCTGTATTTACGTGGGTAATGGCAGAAGGCATAGCTAGTTACTATGATGGGCACCGTAGAATGTCGCAGTCGAGTCTCGGATCGGTCGGAGACGATACTTCGTGCTACGGATAAACAAACACTGGTGTATCGTGCGGACGTACCATTATTATGTATTATCAATGAATCACTGTTCACCTTATCGAGGTGAACACAACAAACGTGATGCGTAAGGTGTCCGCGACAGATAGACCGTATAAGACGGTGACGGTGACGGTGACGGTGACGGTGACGATGACGGCGACGGGCTGAGGACACACACGACCACCACACACGCGTTACAATATATACGGCCACTCCGCCTCGTTCACGGGACGAAATATTAGGCGTTCGATCGTAGCGGGCGGCCTCCCGTCCCGTTTGACCTCTTATCGATTTAACTGTCTACGAAACTGCAGCATCGTTCTCGCGGGCTTGGCCGATTAAAGAACGTGCCAAAAATTAAGCTGGAACGCTTCGTCACAGCCCGTATCGCTCATTATATAATTTAGGTAATCCAACACAAAAAACGCGTAAGACTCGGAGGGAAGGGAGGCAGCGTGAGGTCCGAGGGAAGGTCGTGGTCCGGGCGCAATGTCGCGTTTCGGCGAAGGAGTGCAAGCTTACCTTCCTCGGCGGGGGTTGCATGGCTGCAGCCGTGGAGGGTGGAGCGCCGCGCGTCCGAGTGCGCCCGATATTCGCGGCCGAGAATGACGCGCCGAGTGCCGCTGTGCGCCCTCGCTCCGTGCGAGCCGCGCGTCGGGCATAGCGCATGCGCCCGCCACCATCAGCACACCGACCCTCTACGTCTCATTACACAACTAAAATATTAATTACAAGTGTTGAGTATTTAATGACCCCACTGGCTGCGGAAATAAAATATTGAATTTATATTTTTCTGAATAACTAAACTACAATATAAGTTTTGTTATGAATCCGAATGATTCAAGAAAAGCCGAAGGTCTAATTTGTGAGTCGCGGCCGCGACGGAAATTCGGCATACGCGCGGGAAAGGGGGAGATGACGGCCGCCGACCCTCCGCCTGACGTGACGTGACCCTCTGCCACGCTGAAACAATGACACACACACACACTAACACACACACATATCCTGCCTGCAGGATCGCGAGAGTATATATATATATATATATATATATATATATATATATATATATATATATATATATATTCTTAATACAGTTCCAATAGATAGATAGATAGATAGAAAATTATTTATTGTCACAAATGAAATGAAATGAAATGAAATGAAATGAAATGAAATGAAATGAAATATCTTTATTGCCAGAATGTAGTACAATTAGTTATTACGTAAAATGAGTGTCTCATACATTCTACCACAACAGTGGTGTGCAACAGAATTGAAATTTTTACTAGTCGCTACACAAATATAAATATTTAATAAATCATAATTGCAGGTATATCTAATTTAATTGAATGAGAATTATAAAATGTCAAATGGTTAAATATAAATTACAAAAATGATACGAAATGTCAATTGAAATTTAACTATTACTTCTAAATTATTTATGTTAAATTTTATAGTTCATATATTCATTTAAGTCATAAAAACAGTGTTCCAATAACCAATTTGTCAATTTTCTTTTAAATATGCCTATAGTCATGTCTTTAAATGAATTGGGCAATTTATTATACACTAGTATGGCATTTGCGTAAGCGTTCCTTTTAAATATATCTGTATTGCAACGGGGCAGATATAGCTTAAATTTGTGCCTAGATGGTCTGTTAGTTATTTCCGAGCGCAGATTAAAATAATGTGGGTATCGTTTGACCATCATACACAATTCCCGCAAGTACATACAGCACAATGGTAATATACTATATTTTCTGAATATGGGCCTACAGCTATCCATAAACCAAGCACCACATATAGCCCGCACACATTTTTTTTGAACACGGAAAGCTCTATCAATCTCGACCGAATTTCCCCACAGTAATAGTCCATACGCTAGGACGGACGAAACGTACCCATGGTATGCACTGAGTGCTGCCTCAGTGGACACCGTCATCCGTAATCTTTTGATTGCAAACGCGAATCTGTTGACCTTGTCGCAAACATACTGTATATGAGCCTTCCAATTACAGTTTTTGTCAATTAATATACCCAGAAATTTTGTCTCACACCTCATAACTTAAAAAATAACATACAAATTATTAATTTTATTAGTGTTACAATGGGCGGCCTTATCGCTGAAAGCGATTTCTTCCAGGCAACCTTTGGATGGAGAGGACTTATAGAAAAGAAGACAATAGACGGAGGTGTTTCTAATATAAGTTAAAAGCAAAAAACTAATATACCTACTAACTTTACTTCCTAAAGATACTAACCTACCCTACTAATTAAAGACTTACTAACTAACATTAATATACAAACCAATATAGGCGAAAATTTACAACATTTGATAAATAAATAGCGATTTCAATTTTATATAATAATATCTGCAGTAGCAAATGTCTAGGATTGTTGACGGAGAAAGTGATCTTTGACCTGCGTCCTGAATGTATTTGGAGACTGCGCTTTTCTAATGTTTACAGTATCAACAGACGGAAGAGTCCTGGTACCTTTGTCACGGGCTTAGAGCCTAGTGTTAAGTGTGCTAAGTTATTAGCATACAATATTTATGACCCTGTTTTACATATTGTAACAGATCACAAAGACGAGCCCCAACGTAGTGGTGTTACTATGCAGGGTAATTGTAGCGTAGTAGACTTAGTTAGTTTAAACTAATGTCTAAGACAATGGGGAGGCCTGACTCAATCAACATTTTTCATCAGAATATACAAGGTCTCTCCAGCAAAGCCTTAGAGTTAGAATTATTTCTCAATTATTATAAAGTTGACATAATGTGTATTACTGAACACTGGTTTGTGAAAGGTACTTTGTTACCAATATTAAAAAATTATACAATTGCCAGCACATTCATTAGACAAAAGGCAATTCGTGGTGGCTCACTAATATATGTAACTGAAAATTGTAACTTTAAAGAGCGTAAAGACATAGTAGCTTTGTCTGTGGAACGATGTGTTGAATTATCTTGTATAGAGCTGGGGCAACATATAGTCATCTGTGTATACAGACCTCCATCGGCTGATTATAAAATGTTTGAAACAATTATGGAAGAAGTAATGAGCAAAGTCTTCAACACCTCTAAATCTTTAATAGTTTGTGGCGATTTCAATGTTGATTTAATTGAGCAGTCTCCGCTCAGCGACAAATTAAAAAATTTATTTCTAAGCTTCAATCTGAAGCATCTTTTTAATCAGCCAACAAGAATCACTAGCTCGTCAGCTACCTGCTTGGACAATGTGTTCTGCAACTGTGAACCCGAAAAAATTGCAATTTTTGATAAACTTGGCTCGGACCATCTGGGACAAAGTGTCACTTTTTCATGTAAATTATCCATCAAAGGCCAAGAACATTTTTACAGGCCCATTACCACCAAACGGGTTGAACAGTTTGTGGATATCATTGACAAGCAATTAATGAACCTAAGATTTTCTGAGGATCCTGATGACCTATGCAGTGCTTTATTTCAAATGTTAGATGCAGAGTTCAATGATATTTTTAAAATTAAAATGGTTAGAAAGGGTGCGAAGGTTCGTTTCGATGACTGGGCAACTCCTGGTATTTATAAAAGTAGAAACAATTTGTATAACTTGTACTCACAAAAAACCATTAATTTACATAATACTAAATTCATAAATCACTTAAAATTGTATTCAAAAACTTTTAAAGTTGTTTGTCAGACAGCAAAATCACTGCATCTAAGTAGGAAAATTAAGCATGCCGATGACAAAATAAAATCAACATGGAAAGTCATTAATACAGAAACTGGAAAAATTAAGCAGAGGGACGGTAAAATTATGTTAAAAGTTAATAATAAATTAATCATAGATAATAATGATGTCGCTAACACATTTGTTGAGTACTTCTCACAAGTACCTATTATTAGTACTTATACTACTCAGCCTTTAAACTCTTCCCCTAAGGATGCTTTTGTTTTACTATCGAAGTGTGTGAATGTATGTGACTCTATGTTTGAGTTCAGACACATAACTTCAATATCAATTATCAAAACTTTTAAAATGCTCAATCAAAAGAAAACCGAGGATCTGTGGGGTATGTCAACCAAAGTACTTAGTTATATTATTAATGCAATTAGCCCTCACTTAGCGTTTATTTTTAACAGATGCGTCGATGAAGGTGTCTTTCCTGATGTAATGAAAAAAAGTAAATTAATTCCCCTATACAAATCAGTGAACAAAAATGACCCTTCAAACTATAGACCAATCTCTATATTACCGGCGCTCAGTAAAGTTTTTGAAAAAGTTATATTAGACCAGCTTTTGGCACATTTTAATATTAATCATCTTTTAAATCACAAACAATATGGTTTCACTAAGGGGCGTTCTACTACTGATGCTGGAGTAGATCTTCTTAAACATATATTTGATGCCTGGGAGAAAGCACAAGATGCTATCGGCGTTTTCTGTGACTTATCTAAAGCGTTTGATTGCGTCTGTCACAAAACGCTAATTTACAAATTAAAACACTACGGCGTTAACGGAAAAGCACTTGATCTGGTCTCATCCTACCTCAGTAATAGAATACAGATGGTTGAGGTCAATGGCGTCAGGTCATCTGGATCCCTCATAAAAATGGGAGTTCCGCAGGGATCGATCTTAGGACCATTTTTATTTCTAGTTTATATTAATGACTTGCCGTCTTTCGTGCAAAACTTATGTGACATTGTTTTGTTCGCGGATGATACATCCTTAATATTCAAAATAGATAGGATTGCGCCTGGATTTGACGATGTTAACAAATCAATCGCACAGGTTTTGAATTGGTTTACAACCAATAACTTATTACTGAACGCCAAAAAAACTAAATGTATTAAATTCTCGCTGCCAAATGTAAGAAAGGGTGTCATTAATAGCAGGATATTAATAAACGATGTACCGATAGAATTTGTTGAATCCGCTACATTCTTGGGCATCACCCTGGATTCAAAACTACAATGGGGTTCTCAAATATCGGCTCTGGCAGGTAGATTGAGCTCCGCTGCATACGCAGTACGTAAAATCAGAAACTTGACTGACGAATCCACTGCTAGATTGGTTTACTTTAGCTACTTCCATAGTATAATGTCCTATGGCATTTTATTGTGGGGGAAAGCCGCCGAAATCCAATCTATATTTGTTTTACAAAAAAGAGCTATTCGATCTATATATACCATGAAGTCGCGAGACTCACTTCGTGAAAAATTTAAGGAGATTAAAATTCTCACAGTGGCATGTCAATATATATATGAAAATATTATGTATGTACGCAAAAATTTGAATGAGTATGATAAGAGGTCCGATGTACATAATTTCAATACAAGACACAAAAATAGATTAATTCTACCTCAATTCAGGTTGTGGAAAGTTAGTGGTTCTTTTCTGGGGAACTGTATACGATTTTATAATAAACTTCCTAAAGATATTGATCAACTGTCTATAAGCAGATTTAAAACCTTTGTAAAATCCAATTTAATGAAGAAATCGTACTATACAATAAATGACTATATGAATGACAAAAATGCTTGGCCTGAATGCCCCAAGCTCCAAGATATAATATAAATTGTATGATAATAGAATTACTTATTGTACATTAAACATTTATTTAATATGAATTAAAAAAAATGAATTAAAATAAGTGACAAGCCCCATAGAGTTTCTTGGTGTTTCTTCTCTGATGGGAGTACTTCCGAAACACTAGTAGATTCAACAGTCAATCAGTTTTCATCTTTTGTTTGCAGATCTAGGGTTGCCTGTTACGACGGTATTATGCGGCTGATAGTCGGACAATCAGTTCCATTCGGAACATGATTTGTACTGCAATTAGTCTGCGTTTTATTTATCTATTATGTTTCATTATTTCACAATTTTTTGGATAAAAATTGTCTGAAGTACTGAAACATGCACTGGGTTGCGGGTGCATGTAATGGTACGGTTGGCAACCCTACACTAATAAGGGGAATTAAACATGTGTTTTAAGTGTGACGTTCGACGTCTAGATGAAAGCTGAATGGCTCAATACCTTTGTTTTTTTTTTTGTAAATTCAAAGCGTTATGTTTCTGTTATATCTATATTTTTTGTTGAATATGATCTATTTAATGTTATTTGACGTGTGTAAGTGCTAATTTTTAATTTGCCCATATACTGAATAAATGCTTTGACTTGACTTTGACTTTGAGTGTAGGAACCAGGTGTTCATTAAACAATTTTGTAATATTTTTGCCCTTTCTAAATAAATATTTCATTTACTAATATTTTTTATATATTATAATATTATACTATATAAGTGTCCCAGAATGTAGTGTCAAGCAGAAGTCCAGAGGTAGAACACTTAAAATTGATTTTTTGAGTATGCGGCCAGTGATTATATTTATACAGTAGATAGTATGCGATAAAAAAACACTTTGTTATATTCAAGTTTTTCTCTAACCTACATCGGAAGCGAAATATGTGAAAAAATTGGACCAACTAAAACATGCATTATTTTTTCTTAGTCTTTGGATTTACGTGCACAATACACTTAAAACCTATTTATTCAAAGATAGTTTGTACCTATTATTCGCGACCGGGCCCAGCGTATGTAAGCGAGTCCCGAGCGCAAAGACTAATCACAATTTAAAAAATTAACAAAAACAAAAAATATGTATCTATGGATATATCATATACGTGTAGTAATGACGTTAGATGAATACAAAAAAGTTGACTTTCTTTCTAGCTTATCAGTAGAACAGGTTTGCGAAATATCTGCCGTAGAACTGACAACAAAAAATGTAACAATAATTTTCATATATCGCTCTAACTTAACAAGCACTTTGTTGTTTTTTCCAATAATGGAAGATCTATTAAATAAATTGATGCAGACCAATATGAATTACATCATCGTAGGCGATCTAAATATTGACCTAATGGATTCATTGAATGGCGATAAAAAGCGGTTAAACGATATCTTATCAACACATGACTTGTGTAACATTGTAGACTTCTCAACGCTAGTGACTAGCACGACAAGTACGTGCATCGACCACGTGTACGTAGGATATGGGATGGCACGGGAGTCGCGCGCTGATCCCATACATTCACACATAAGCGATCACTACGGCGTGCGCGCCGCGGTACCGTGCGACTCGCAGCCTGCTCGTCGTACGCCAGCAAAGCTCAGCAGGACCTACACACATGCTAATAAATGCAATTTTGTCGCAGCTTTAGGCAGTGTAGACTGGGAGGGGATCAAAATTAAGCACACAGGATCGATTGACAGTTATGCTTTGGCTATAGTTACTGTTCTGAGAAATAAATATAATGACTGTTTCCCTAAGAAACGGATATTTAGATCTAAAAACATTGATTCGTGGATTACTAAAGATATTATCAATTTAAGTTACTTGCTTAGGGACATGAAAGCCCTCAAAATAAAATTCCCCTACAACAATGAATTAATCTTAAAAATTAACGTTTTCGAATATAAATATAATAATATATTAAAATCTGCTAAGCCAAAGTACTACACTAATGAAATATTAAAATCTAACAACAAGCTCAGAGCCATGTGGATTACTGTTAACGCAGAAACTGGTAAAATGAAGAAGTCTCGAGAGTACACCGATTTTCTGAAGCGACCTGATGGCTCCGAGTTTCTTAGCAAAATGGACGCGGTCGACGCAGTTAACGTGCATTTTGTAAGCGCAGCGGCGACGTGCGGTGCGCCCGCCGCTGACGTCACTGCGGCGAGCCGTGCCTTGACGGCGGCGCATCCGCCGGTCGACCGAGCGCTGAGACTACAACCGTTCACTGAGCTGGAAGTGCACCGAATCCTGACGGCCGGGGTGGCGCATAAGAAATCGAGTGATATTTATGACATCTCCATATCTCTCCTTCACGTCGCAATTACCCCCTTGACGCGTCCCTTGACTTCCCTATACAATTTGTGCCTGAAGTGCGGTACTTATCCTTCGACGTTAAAAAACGTGAAAGTATCTCCACTGTACAAGGGAAAGGGAAGGCAAGAGGATATTAATAACTACAGGCCAGTCTCGATCATACCGGGCATACCTAAAGTATTCGAGCACGGCCTCAGCTCCCGACTGACAAACTATCTATCAGAATGTGGATCTCTGTCTGAAAGACAGTACGCCTATCGGAGCGGACGGTCTACGACGTGCTTAGCTCGGGAAATAGTAAGGCGTATTCTGGAGGCACGAGAGGGTTCGAAACAGGTAGCAGTGATCTTCTGCGACCTGTCGAAGGCTTTCGACGTAGCCGACCACAGCGTGCTCGCTGTGAAAATGAAGCACTATGGTATAGACGGATCCGCTTTGCAACTACTGACCGATTTCATGACCGGACACAGACTGTGACGGGAGTAGGCGGGAGCGTGAAATCGAAACCACTTAGGACGTCCATTGGTGTCGCTCAGGGCTCATCCCTTTCTAACATCATGTTCTCTCTGCTATTGAACGATTTGCCAGAAAACGTACGGAACGGCCATGTACTGATGTATGCAGACGATGTCGCTGCGATCGTAAGCGCCTCCACAAGAGACAAACTAGAACATAAGCTCAATGACGTAGCTCACGACCTAAACCGATGGTTTAATGTAAACGGACTAATTTTGAATATCAAAAAGACCCACTTTATGGTATTTGATTTGGCCGGCCGACGACATAAAACACTTTGCGTGACAGTGGGCGATATAGCAATAGATCAGGTAGACCAAACTACTTTCTTAGGTTTTCAGCTCGATAGTGGCCTGACTTGGGAGAACCACATCGACAAACTCTGCGAAAAGTTGGGGCGTGCCTGTTTTGCTCTCTGGCGGATATCCGCAGTCCTACCCACCGAAATGGTTCGGTGTTGCTATTTCGCATCAGTGCACTCGCTCATTCAGTACGGCATCGAGCTCTGGGGACGCGCCGCCGACTGGGAGCGGGTCTTCAGGATGCAAAAAAGAGCTGTACGAGCGATGTTGCGAGTGCCCCAAGATACCCCCGCGAAACCGATATTCCAGTCATGGAATATTCTCACCCTCCCATCGATGGTGGTGCTCCAAGCTGCTCTCTATGCCAGAGAACACCTAGAGGAATACCCCAAGTTTGGTGAGAACCACAACCACAGTATGAGGTACCCGCACCGGCTACGCGCGGTTTCGCACCGGCTAGCAAAGATGTCGAAGCAAGTGCATGTGATGGCGCCTACGGTGTACAACCGGCTGCCAGACGATATCGTGACCGCCACATCAATGAACTCCTTCAAGTATAAATTTAAAAAAGTGCTTATCGAGAAGGGGTTGTATACATATAATAATTTTTTTTTTTTTTAAATAATTAATAATTTGTGATTTATATTTGATAATATTCGATTATACTTATATATTTTGTTAACTCATTGTACTGTTGTACAATGCAGCTTTAGACCTGTAACAAGTGTTATGAAAATAAATGACTATGACTATGACTATGACTATGACGTTATAGTTTTCAGCGGTTACGTTGAGATACACACAATGTTCTGTGGAGATACATTAAACATTTTGGAGTCGAATATACACATATATATAAGACCTAATTAGTAAATGTATGTATATAAAACACTTATTTTAATCGAAATGAGTTGTACATTAAAAGTAATTGATTAAAAAATCATCTACTTTTCATTAATTTCTTCAGTTCATGCAGCAAGATTTTGATCTTAAATATCACGGCTCCGATATAACTTAGAACTGTTTTTAGGGTTCCGTACCTTAATACAATAAAAAGATATGGGCAAATATATATTTTGGCGAAAACTTGTTTGTACCAAAATGTACCTTAATTTTCAACTTTTTTGTATTTTTCGGAATTGTCCCTTTATTTGTGCCCGACCTTGCTTATGACCACAATTGACAATTCTAGGTAAACCGGAAGTACCCTATAGGTTTTGGGTCGAAACCTATAGGGTACTTCCCGTTGACCTAGAATCAAGTTATATGAGCGCTGATACAATTTTTACATTTTACGTATTTGGTTGGTACTGAAGCCTCGGTGGGCGAGTTCAACTCGACTTAGCCGGTTTTTATTTTACAATTGTATATCTCAAATGTATAGTATTAAATAGCAATAGTCAGAAAAGTGGCCGCTCAAAAAAAATCAAGTCAATCTCCGAACAAATTTACCCAAACCCCTTTCAAATAAACTAGTTGATAGTAATTTTAGTGTTAAACGTGCTTTAAGTGCTGAAACACTAACTAGTTTATTCGCTAAACAAAATATATAAAACCTAAATTAATGAGCTGATACAAAACTTACACGATTATTCACGCCAAATACTTACTAGAATTTATTTTTAACATTTTAGTTCATTGTCCCAGATAAAAGCTTGTTTTAATAAATATTTTTTCTTATAATTTATTCTTAACTTTTTAGTAGGTAGGTATAGATACCGACTACCTACCTTCTATCTAAGTATTTAAGAGAAGGTGTGATGTTTTAAAATATTCCACGGATATTTTATGTGATTATGGGTAAAGTGCTCTTCAAGGAAAATCAATCGACTCGGTGGGGATATGTTGCTTTATAACAGAAATGCCATGGCCACCTTACAGCTTCATCATCAGATCCTGGATATCGTTTAAGTGTAAAGTGCTCCTCAAGACGAATAATTTGAGCCCAAATTCGCTGGGGTTACGTTATTTTATCACAGATATGCCGTTGCCACCTTCCAGCTTCATCACCAGTCGCTGAATATCATCTAGGTGTAAAGTTCTCTTCAAGACGAATAATCGAATCGAATCGAGCCCAAACTCGGTAGGGTTTTGTTGTTTTATCACAGAGATTCCGTGCTACTGAGATCCTACCTACCAGCTTCATCATCAGACCCTGGATATTATCTAGGTGTAAAGTTCACTTTAAGACGAATCAATCAAGCCCAAACTCGGTAGGGTTATGTTGTTTTATCACAGAGATGCCGTGGCCACCTTCCAGTTTCATCATCAGACCCTGGATATGTGAAGTTATCTTTGAGACAAATCAATCGAGCCCAAACTCGGTGGGGTTATGTTGTTTTATCACAGAGATACTGTGGCCACCTTCCGTCTCCATCATCAGACCAGCTCCATGGTACCATATTATTGTATTGTCACCGAAGTTACATAAGTACACCAAATTTGAGTCCAATCGGAAATCGGGAGGGGGGTCTAATTTAGCTTCCAAGATTCCACCCGAACTTACATAGTGACATACATACATACATTGCAAGTTTAAATAAAAGCTTGTAAAAAAATAAGTTTATGTGTCGGGTTTAGCATGAAAATGTTCTTGGTGAAAATCTTAATAGCTCTGGACACTAATTTTCGAATGACATTTATTGAAATGTACAATTGTTTACTTATATTATTTATTTACTTCTTTTATTACCTATTAACAGATTTATAAGACGAGTGTAAATGGGCGAGCCGGTAGAGGCCGACCTAGGCGAACGTATCACGACCAGATCGGAGACGACGGAGGAAGGTCAAGTCAAAAGTACCTATAACCGGCGAGCATGTATGAAGGCGGTCATGAAAGTAAAAGAAGCGAATGAGGTATGTCAGGATCGTAGCATGTGGAAATAAGTAGTCTCTGCCTACCCCAACAGGAAAAATACGTGATTTTATGTATGTATTAAAATTATTATTAATATATTAAAATTTGAATACATTTTATTTGTGAATTAGCGGCCACCGTTATTGTCATTGCACTTATGAGTAGAAGTGTTTCATGCTAGATCCGACGCAGACATGATATATTTTGTTACTATTGATTAAAAAAATACCAACTATTATACTCACTACGATTTGATGTCGACTGTCTCAACCTAGGTTTCGTGCATGTCCGATGCACTTCCTCGGGAGTTCACGCTGCGAGATCGCGACGAGCACATTTGTTACTATTGTGGAAATTATGTAAGTTTTTTGTGTGAGACGATTATTTTTTTATTTTTTTTACTTTATGTATCAATTAAACTTAATGGTGTTATTTCAGTACTACTGAAATTAATTTGTGTATTTTTGTTTAGTTTTATTTTCTTCACTTACTTCTTTAAAAAGTGATAATTCTGAATGGAGTAAGTTTTGAATCACATTTTAGGTATAATGCTTTAAAGATAGGTTCATCAAATTTATACCATAGATTATTATTACTTAAACTTTTGAAACTGGTTCGGAAAAAAACATTATGTCACTTCTTTGTTTAACTTCACAAAATCACTTGATCTTTTGTCACTTTATGGAATTCAATTTCTTTTTTTTGCCAAACCGGTTATTGCCGTGTATTTTTTAATGAGTTATTATAAACTCGTTATCCGGCTACATTCTAAAAAATGTCAGCCAATTATGTCAATTATTAAGGTCAGTATGACCAAATAGTATATATCTCTATAGTCATAATTTAATAAAGTAGAAATTGTTAAAAAGGCCACAACTCCTAAACTACGAAAAATCGCGGAACATATATGGGGTGATATGGATACCTCTTGAGGTGTTCTACCTCTGGGCTTCCACTTGACACTACTTTCTGGGTCAGCCTGTATGTGTGTCGCAGGCAGATAGCTTAATTAGCCGTTCAATTAACTGCCTAGCCTCTCAACTGAACAGCGCCGTTCAACTAGTTTCCTGAAAGATACGCATCCGTAGCGTTTGTTACAACATTACATATATATTTTTTTATATCTTATAGGCTTGCGTTTACCACTATCTCACCTGTTGGTAAGTGATGATATAATGTCTTAATCTGACTGACACTAAGGCAACACACTAGGAACAGTGACCACCGCGTGACGAGCGTAGCGAGGAGGGGAGCCGCGGCAGCAGCCGCGCATCACCAGAAATATTTGTATATGCATATACATATATGTATAAATATGCATATGCATAATATATACATATGCATATATTCATATACATATATTTCTAGTGACGCGCGGCCGCTGCCACGGCTCCCCTCCTTGCATATACATATATGCATATATTCATATACATATATTTCTGGTGACGCGCGGCCGCGACTCCCCTTTTCGCTGCGCTCGTCGGCGCACGTCACGCGGTGGTCACTGTTCCTAGTGTGGTACCTTAGTGTCTGACTAATGAACAGGCTAGGTAAGTAATGAAACGTCATCGATACAAGTCATTTGCCTAGCTGTTTGATAAAATGGCTGATATAATTTGAAATCTAAACAGCTAATTATGCTATCTGCCTGCGATTCGTGTGTATGTCGTATGTATAATATAAATATGTATAATATAAATGTAATGTTGCATACTATATTATATATGTATAATATATATAGTATGCAAGGTTAGGACACTATATTTCAACTAGGTGTAGTAGTTAGACAGGAAATAAGTTGATTATAATGATATTATATCATTTAGACTAGCTATTACGCGCGGCTTCGCCCGCGTTCGCGTCGCGAAAATTTGTATGACTGTTATGACGCTGGCAGCTTTATGACTTAATACGTCACTATCGAACACATAAAAGTTAAAGCACAAAGTAGCATAACCTTAATTAATAAGTCATAAAACTGTCAGTCATAAAAATTTTCGCGCTCGCTTACCTCACAAAAAATTGTATGACTTTTTATGACTCTGACAGTTGTATGGCCTAATAAGTAATTATAGATAAACCTAAGGTCAAGTTCTATATCTTCCATTATTCCATGATTTTTTTGTTCTTCTATGTCCTATTGGATGCGGATTGGTGGGGATGTAAGGGAGCACAAATACCACCTCAGTGGTCCCAGCCAACCTCACCTGCCCGTGGTGAATCCTGCTAACCAACCAACGAGGCTCTGGTGACCGACAAATGGCGGTATAACCATTTCGAAAATATATTTAAATGCTATACTACAGACCGGTGACAGGCAAGCTACGTCCTGCGGCCATACCCCTTCCAAGGGATGTGTATCGTCATCGTAGTTTTCAACTCAGATCGGTTCTGTTTATATCTATTCCATTTCTTAGCGTTTGCATCTTCATCTAATTTGTTCGTTAGGTAATGGAAATAATGACAGGTGCAATGAAATATTTGCACAAGCAGGCTTCCTGGGGTTAGCTTAGAGACCTCACGAAACCACTGAAGAAGCTCTTCAGCATCGAACATGAATCGATTGATATCACATCGGTTTTACGCCGCCATCCCTAGCTGAGGCGCGAGTCGACGCTTGCGCATACCTACGGCAAAAATCAGTACCAACGAGAGTCGCGTGGTGGGAACCGAACAAGCCCGAGCGCCGTTTCCAAAATCTTAGAAACTAGAATAATCCGCGGATACATACCTAAAAACACGTAACCTAGCTCAGTGTGTGAGTACCGTTCCAACCTTCAGGACCTTGGGGATAGGTAAGTCTGCTTGTCTGTTTTTTAATTTCTTTTATTGGACGAACAAGTTGGATGCTCCCCACTCGCTTTGAAATCGTAGTAGATTTCATCCCTTATGTTAGAAAGGAACTAACCCTTCCCCTAACAGGATGAAACAAAGATGGATGGCCTCCCAGTTCCCGTCTGCCCTGCTATTCCTGACCACGGCGGCGGTCACGGTAACGGTAGGGCAGGGGCTGCTAAGAATCCCCGGGCTACGGTAGGCCGCCAAAACAAACTGACCTTCGCAACGTACAATGGATGCACGATTCGGCTGGATGATCATCTGGCGCAGCTGGAGGAGGAGTTGAAACACATAAGATGGCACATCCTGGGGTTATGTGAAGTCCGAAGACATGGAGAGGACACCATAACCTTAGAATCGGGCCATGTTATATACTACAGAGAAGGAGATCAGCCATCCCTAGACGGCGTCGGGTTTCTGGTCAACAAGGTTCTCAGTGACAATGTTGTAGATGTTAAACTATTATTATTTAAGGAGCTATGTAAATTTAACACCGAGGTTCAGCCATGACTGCTTTTTTTTATATTTTATAGACTAGCGTTTGACCACTATCTCACCTGTTGGTAAGTGATTATGCGTTCACCTGCTTTATTCTATAGGTACTCTCATTCATGCTTTTTAGGGTTCCGTACCTCAAAGGTAAAAAAGGAACTGTTACAGCGGGGTTCAGAAATAGCTTTTTAAAAAAACTAAAATGACTTTTTGAAGACAGTATATTGTATATGCAAATCGGAAATAGAAACAAAAACCAAGTGCCCACAACGAAGTCTAAAATCGGTCTAAAGAAGTTAATAATAAAATGGAATGTGCATAATTGCAAACCTAAACTAGAATTACGTCAATGCATAAGTACTGCAAGCAAAGCAGTTTACCCTATGCACCGTGTCTGTAGGTAGGATATTGTAACAACCCCCCCGTTAAGATTGATCATCTCGGATGAAGGGATGATCAATTGAAAAAGTTAAATTAATTTAGACTTCATTGCGTTACAAATTTATGAACAAAAACAAAACTTATTAACTGGAACAAAAGATTACAACAAAGAAGTAAACTAACGACATACACAATATTAATAACTTTTCAGTTACATAGATTTATGTAAGGTTATGTATTAACTTTATAATATTAACAGAATAACTATAATTCTGTTTAGCATGATCTAGAATAAATGTTATATAAAATGATATACAACCAACTTTAAGCTATTTATAGAAATAGAATAGAATCAATAACTTCAAATTAACTTAAGACTAAAATAGGAGTATAGAGGAAAATTTACTATTTACGAAATTATATTACGTCTTAAATCTGGCAAGGACTTGACCGATACTCTAGTATCGTCTTCATGCTCCTCTGAGGAGTCACACGTAAAATCAACAGATTGTATAGTATTATTGATTCTATTTTTATGCGCAGAACTCGAATAATTTTTATTATAAATTGTAATACAACAGCCTGACCTTTTTCGGCACACCAAGCTTCTGCACTTATAAATTACAATTAAAAAGAATAAAAAGGAAATAGTATATGTAAGAGATAGGTACTGAGTGGAATATCTCTCAAGATGAGAAGGCTCCGAGATCTTGTTTAGTTGTTGTTCGAAGCTATTTAATTGCGTGCTAGCTTTTAACAATGATTCCATATTATTAAACTCATTTAATTTTATGAGAGGAATTTGCGTTAAAGTGTTGTTAAACTTATGTATATGATCACAACACTCGTTTACTGAAGAAATTGAATTGGTAATATTCGAAGAATATGCATCACTAGGAGTAAAAGTTAAAGTCTTAATACGCTTTACACAATTTAGGTAGATGTAAAATACCTGAACCAAATAGAATTTCGTCGGCACTGTTTGTGTCCTTATTGCACACGAGGTGGCACTTGCCCGGGTCGGACTGCTCGAATATCCATCTGTTGTTGGTAATCTTCTGGAATAAGTCGATAGAGCCTCTAAGAATTCGGGTCTGGCAGGATTTCAGCAGCTTGTCTACTACTTCTACTTCTACTACTACTACTGTCAGTAAAATCGTTTCACACGTAGGATTCGCGATGGTGGATTAAACGTTCTCCAAAGGACACACGTAACACTTGTTTTTTATCGTTCTGCACTCACTGACACTCGCGACCTGTGAGTAGAATAGTCTATCCCTAGTTATTGCCATGTATTGTTTATTCGGTGCAACTAAAACATATGTGTCTGGTGTAGAAATATCGAAAGGCACAGGGAATGGAATATTATGATACAAAGTATATACCTGAGAAAGAACAAGCGGCACCTTTAAAACAACGATTAGCTTATCATCCTGGTAATATGATACGATGTCGCAAATGGTTATTAACTCGTTAATGTTATGCAACGATAGAGAGATAGGTAGTTCCGAGTGTTTAGGTATACGATTCATATGTAACTCGAGCTCCTTATACAGTTGAATGGGACTAACTACTGTCGGGTGCAGAACATTCATTTTACTAAATAATATTGCATCGTTAATATCATTAAAGTCAAAAGATAGTCATAATAATACTTTCTACGGAACTTAACAATAGCGATAACTGAGACTTAACTTCTAACTTATCGGTAGTCTTAACTAACTTATCAAACGCGTTTTCTATAGCTACTAGATTCTTATTTAACTTAATTTCATTTTCTTTTACCTTAGACATATTATTATTAAAATTAGTTATAGTAGACTTAATAACGTGGATATTATCTTTCATGAGAATAGTCAATTCTTTTTCATCTGACTGTACTTTATTTATAGCATCGGTAAATGTAGCGGCGTCATTGGAATCTAAGGTTCCGAAGAATGTTTTTTAATAAAGAGCCACCGGCATCTTAAATAGCCGCTTTTAGAACGTTTAGTTTCTCTTACTTGAACTAGATAAGATATAGAAGAAAACTGTTTAATATTATTATTGTGTTGAGCTTTTAAAGAGTTTATAGAATTTATACAATCAGTTTTTAGTTTGTTAGATTGATTAGAATCGAAATATTTAGTTACACGTTCGAATAAAAACTCGACGCTTTCTAAGTGAGGCTGGATATGACTTACATCTACATAAGTAATAACGTTCCAGTAATCATTAGTAAACTTAAGATCTAGTAAATGGTCAAAATAAAGACCGGGACTGCCTGTTATTTTGGTGATGAACTGGCTCCCAGACACCGTTGCCAGGTACCTGGAATGAATTGAAAGACGCATGTTTTATCCTAGAAGGCAGGTTTTATTTCGTCATAGTGATGACGTAAATGTTTTTTGCCTATTTGTAACGTAACCGTGTGGTTACCATTGACCTTGATGATTTTATAAGGTCCTTTCCACACCGGCGATAACGCTTTGTTTTGTTTATGGTGACATCGTACATATACCATATCATTTACACTGTAGGTTATAGGACGCGAATGTGAGTCATAATATCGTTTAGAACGTTCTTTAGAATTTTGAATGTTTTGTAATGCTTTTTGCCTACTATAATATAATATAATTATTTTCGAGAGTATCTATGGACTTGGGGATGTAGGGCTTGTGGCCCAGTAGAAGTTCGAACGCAAAGCCCGTCGTAGAGTGAATGTTAGAGTTATATGCTAACATGGTGGTATTGAGATAGAGATCCCAAGTATGGGCGTTGTCTTCAATATAAGACCGTAGGTATTCTTTCAGCGTGGAATGACTGCGTTCTAATGCGCCACAGGTTTGAGGATGATACGGGGCAGCATAAATGTGTTTTATGCCGAATAACTTCTCTAATTGTTTGAACACTTCTGAGCAAAAGTTTGTACCTTGGTCGGTTACAATGATTTTTGGAATACCTAAATGTGAAATGAAATGGACCAAGCGTTGGGCTGTTTCTTGAGCTGAGCATGACTGCATGGGGTAGGCTTGAGAATATTTTGTGAGATCGTCTTGAAGTGTTAGAATGAATTTGTAATTGTCGATTCTTGTTTCCGGAAGAGGCCCTACGATATCTAAGAAAAGTTTTTCGTTAGGACGTGTAGCGGTCGAAGTAACTATCATCGGAGCTCTGTTTGTGCAACGAAGTGGTTTATTGACTTGACAGGATTTACAATTTTTTACATAATTCTCAATGTCTTGGCGCATGTTTTTCCACCAATACATGACCTTGAGCCTGTCGTACATACGGGATATACCCGGATGACCCGCAGAGGCTGAGTCGTGGTTGTCTCGTAGGATGTGGGAGACTTTGGTTGGAGTTGGATACAGAATATTATTGTGATAGATATGTATTTTGATACCGGTGTCATGGAATAAGAACGCCAGAATGTTATAGTTTAGTGAAAGACAGTTTGTTGAAAGGGTCACTAAAATCAGAGATGGCGAACTCCTTCTCTTCCATGTACCAAGTCGATATCATATCACGATAATCTCTCGGTATGTTAAATATATCTTTGTAGGATATGTCGTCGTAGTGGTGGACTCGTAAGTATAAATGGGTGAATACATGTTTGTCATTAGAAGTACTTTGATAAGTAAAGAGTTCTCGTTCTAACACACGTATGTCTGGTAAGGTTTCGTTGAAAACTGATGATTCAATAATATCAGAGCAGTAAGGAATTGAGTCGTCTAGGTCGATTGCAGACGGATACGCGATCATTTTGCATTTAGCTTTTAACAATGAGTCGTTGTGTTCTTCTATTATTGTGTTGTAAGAAGTTGGATGTTGTTGCATAATTTGTGTTTCTGATGTAGAAGGTGACGGGTCTGAGTCGACGGCGAGAACAGGGTTTCGAGATAGAGAGTCAGCGTTACAATTTATTTTTCCCTTTTTATGTACGATTTCGTAATCGAACTCTTCTAGCTTGAGGCGCCAGCGGACTAGTTTTGAACTAGGGTCGTTTATGTTGAAAAGCCACTGTAACGGTTTGTGATCTGTAACGATTTTGAACCTACGACCGTACAAGTATGGTCGGAACACTTTAGTGCCGAAGATTATTGCAAGACACTCTTTTTCTGTAGTGGAGTAATTACCTTCGGCTTTGTTAAGTGTCTGGGGTCGCGTATGCGATGGGAAGGTCTTTATTTATTTCACCTTGAGATAAAATGGCAGACACGGCGTAATTTGAGGCATCGGTGGTTAAGACGAATGGTTTCGAGAAGTCAGGGTATTGTAGAATAGGAGCGGTGGTTATCTTATCCTTCAAAGTGTTGAATGCGTTTTGTTGGTCAGATAGCCATGAGAATTTTACATCCTTTTTTAAAAGACTGGTTAGTGGTTTGGTTATGTGGGAGAAGTTTTCTATAAAACGTCTATAATAACCTACTAACCCTAAGAATGACTTAATGTCTTTAGGTTTTTGGCACTGGAAACCTTTGAACGCATTCAACCTTTTTAGGGTCAGGTTTCACACCTTTGTCGGTGATTATGTGGCCTAGGTATTGAACTTCTTTATGAAGGAATTCGCTTTTATTGGGTTGTAGTTTTAAATTGTGTTCCCTGAGTTTATCAAAGACTAATCTGAGGTTAGCCATATGAATTGGCAGTGAACTACCCAGAACGACTATATCGTCCATGTAGGTGAAGCAGTGAAGACCCTGGAGACCAGAAAGAACTACGTTCATAAGTCTTTGGAAGGTGGATGGAGCATTTCGAAGCCCAAATGGCATTCGATTGAACTGGTAGTGTCCCGGTTGACCAGAAACACTTGGGACATTGAATGCTGTCTTTTCAGCATCAGACTTCTTCATATTAACTTGATGAAACGACGAGGCAAGGTCAAGGGTCGAAAAATACTTGCTATGGCCGAGTTGATCTAGTATATCAGAAATATTCGGAATTGGGTAGGCGTCACCAATAGTAACTTCATTAAGTTTTCTATAATCAGATCAGACTTATGATACCCTGGTCTAGCATATTCTTGACTTGTTTACGAACTTCCTCTTTGTGGCATTCCGGAAAACGATAGCTTTTAGCATGTATGGGTGTTTCGGACGTAGTACGAATTTCGTGTTGAGTTGTCTGAGTAGCGGTTAGGATATCACCTTCAAGGTAGAAAATGTCATTAAACTCGGAACACAATTTGCGCAAATTAAATTCTTCTTCTTGAGTTAGGTGATCGCACGTCAGTGCGGTTTGAATTCGAATCTAACGATCTATGTCGGAAAGGTTGGTATTAAAACATGATTCAGTAGTTGAAATAGGAGATGGAGAGGTTGACTGACTAGATGCGTTTGGTTCGAGGACGTAGGAGACAGGTTCTAGTGTCAGTCTGACTGGATTTAGGACAATCTCGTTTTCGGAGGTGTTTAAAACAGAAACGGTGATCTTATTATTGTTTTTCACTCGAGTCAAACACTTCGAAAATATAAGCTTCGGGTAACCATGTAATTTTGTTGACAAAATTAAACCCTTTTTTATTTCGGGGTTGGTTACGGAGCACTCAAGAAGCATTTCGCTGCGTGCGGGGATAACGTATTGTAACGTAGCGTTACAAACGCTCGTACTTATAGGTTAGCGTAAAACAAAATAAATACTTAATAATAATTAATAAATGAACTGCAGGACAGTACGATTTTTTTATATAGTAATGGATGACGCTGTCTTATCGTTCGGGCGCGGTGGAGAAACCGGCCGCCGCCGCCTGCGGCCTGCATAGACGGCCCCCGCCATTCCTCAATCGCTGTGGAGGCGAGTGCACGTCACTTTGCGCCGCGATCGCAGAGTCTCATTGAATGCGATCTTAAATTTATTAAAACTCAATCTTACTTAATTAAGTTTATAAGTGTTTCTCCGTGTTCCCGTACTGGGAACACCCTCTGGGCTTATAATTTGAACCTGAAGATACTGAGATACTGAGAGCCAGAGCCACCTCAACTGTTGATATCGGAAGGACGAAGCACCTGGAACACCTAGAGGACTGCAAGACCGAGGAGAGTGTGGTACCCTGGAACCTAACAGTGCGCGACCTATGACCTAGGCAATATTACCTACGACCTAATAAATACTATATACTAATTCTCAATTTGCCGTGTTATTATTTACTCTGTAAATATAATTGCGACAATGGCGCCCATATACGTGGTCTAAAGGTCATAGTTCGTTTGTGCTGTTCAGGCTTACTACAAACTTAGCTTAGTACCTTGGTGTTGGATTTGCTCGGTGTGCTGTAGTTGTAAAGACGATTGTGTTCCTCAACTGATGTGCCTTTTGATGGATGATAACTATTAATGTAAATTAATACACTCTTTTAAGTTTTTTTTTATTGTTATTAAAATATATATACATATATATATATATATACATTATTGGTTTGTTATTAGAATTATTCAACGTACTAGAAATATGTTACCCTGTTTTTTTTGTTCGATTATTTTTGCGTCTTTTCAACCTTAGGCACATTAGTTGAAGCAATTTTTTTTTTGATCAACCTTGTTAGTACCCACTTATTCATCTATCTTTATGTTTTTTCTTCTGGTTTGCTTGTTTTGCATATACACTATCGTTCTGTAACAAAAGCTGATTCTTTGTAACAGAACGGATTAGGTCTGGCTATATTATTCTGCCGTAGATTTTTATTACATTTTTGCTATTATTTGCACAACACACCTATTGACGTTGATAGTAAATATAATTATTGAGTGAATTATTTAAAATGGCTCATCCCATAAAATATTTACTTTTGCAAAAGTCTGAATTAAGCTACGAGGTAGCTATACGTGGTGAATCTCCCCTGGATAGCGTCGAGGGATTGCGAAGGCAGGTTACTAAATTGACTCAGCTGTATCCTGCTGATGAGATAATCGATTCTGTCTTTGATTTCTCTGAGGATATTAATGGTTGCAACATAACTTTAGAAAAAATTAAAACTAACATTGAAGTTCTTACTGCAAATTATAGTGAGTCGCTGTTTAATAGAATAAAATCATGGTTAAATCATTTATATTTTAGGATTCAAAGAATTGAAAAACCGGAAATCTCTGAAGACCTTGTGCTACTTGCAAAGGTTCAAAAGAATCATGACAGTTATTCTGCCATTATGTTAGGATTTTCTAGATCTCATATTAGCGAACCTAAAACCTCAATTTCTACAAATGATGAGGATGCTGTTAATAAGCCACTATCTGGCTTAAATATATCGGTAAGCTGTGACCGCGGCGTAACCAGCGAGCTGTCTAAGCTAAAATTTGATGGAAAGTCCTGCGTACGTGCTTTTATCCAGAAGGTAGAAGAATTTCGTATTTCAAAAGGCGTTCCTGAGAATAAGATGCTCCTTTCAGCTGTAGATATTTTTACTGGTGACGCCTTGCACTGGTATCGTAGTCTCAAAAGCCAGCTCAACGACTGGCCGGCTTTGATCGCACATCTTAAGGATGACTTTGACATCCCAGATTACGATTATCGAATGTCATCTGAAATCCGAGACCGAACTCAAGGGAACGATGAAAGTATAACGGTCTATTTATCTATAATGGAGGGTATGTTCTCTCGGCTTAGTAAGTCTATGTCTGATGAAGATAAACTCGAGATAATACTACATAATATACGTCCTTGTTATTCTACAATCATTGCTACCAGCCCTCATATTAAATCTATTGCAGAATTACGATCAGTCTGCAAAAATTATGAATGTATAAAAGTTCGTGCTGACAATTACAGAGAGCCTCCAGCATTTAACTCTAAATTATTAGCCCCTGAATTTTGCTATCAGTCAGAGAAGCGCAGGGATTCTGGAGGTAAACATTTCTTTGATCTCACAAATCCAAAGAAAACCTTTCAAAATGATGTCACGGAAATCAAAACCTCGGTAATTTCCACACCTTACTGTTTTCGGTGTCGAGTCAAAACGCACTCTATGAATGAATGCACGGCTGAACGAACTGTTTTCTGTTTTGGCTGTGGCGAAAAAGGAGTCCGCAAACCTGACTGTTCGAAATGTTCAAAATCTAAATCTTCAGATATAGTAGTTTCAAAAAACTGAACACTGAAAATTGCAGAAAGACATCAGACGATCGTTTCGATAGCTCGGATTGGAATGATTGGCTGTTATTTCTCAAAAAATTTTTCTCAAGCTGCTCTTCTGTTTCTGCAATTTTCAACTCAAAACCGAGAGACGATCCTCGTCCTTACGTAAAAATTGACATTCATAATGATTTACATGTTTACGGGTTACTAGATTCTGGATCTGCAGTAACTATCTTGGGCAACAACTTGCATACTCGTTTGCTTCAGTGTGATTTAACACTGTGCACTGATGATAAAATTACTGTTACTGCTGCAGGTGGCCAAAAAATAACATCTATCGGTTACATGCTTCTGCCGGTAACATTTGAAGATACATTTTCCATCATAAAAGCGCACGCTATTCCGGAGATCGAAACCACATTAATATTAGGTATCGACTTCTGGAAAATATTCAATATTTGCCCACAATATCAGACCAATATTGAAAATTTATTTTTATCTGATCCTGGATTATCTGAAATTACGAGCTCTCCTGATATACACTTGCATGCCTACGAGAATCTTGATGATTCTCAAAAACTGAGAGCCAATGTTATTGTAGAGAAATATCGACACATATCATTCGCAGAAAAAGGCCTTGGCAGAACCCATTTAATACGACATCGAATAAATACAGGTGACGCTGAACCAATTCGGCAACGATATTACCGAATGTCTCCTGATAAACAAAAGATCATCACCGAACAAGTAGATGAAATGCTGCGCTTAGATGTCATTGAGCCATGTGAAAGTCCGTGGTCTTCTCCTGTGTTAGTTGTCGGTAAGAAAGATGGTAACCCACGAGTTTGCTTAGATAGCAGGAAACTTAACTCAATAACGAAGAAAGATGCTTATAGCTTGCCCTACGTGTCTGAAATCTTAGACAACCTAAAGGATGCTAGATATCTATCGAGTATAGATCTATCTAAAGCATTTTGGCAGATATTGATTGATGAACAAGACCGTGAAAAAACAGCATTTTATGTACCTGGACGTGGAACTTTCATGTTTAAAGTAACCGCTTTTGGTCTCACAAATGCTCCAGCTACTCAGCAAAGGCTGGTAGATCTTCTATTCGGACCTGAGTTCGAGTGTAAAGTATTTGCCTACCTAGATGACATAATAATAATAAGTAAGACTTACGATGAACACGTGTCTCTTCTCGAACGCGTTTTCGAAAAACTTCGTCTGGCAAACCTCACAATAAACCTAACAAAAAGTCAATTTTTCAGAAGTAAACTGCGCTATCTTGGTTATGTTGTTGATGCTCAGGGCCTGCGAACTGACCCAGAGAAGGTGAAGGTAATTCTGAATTACCCTACTCCTACGAACAGGAAGGAAGTTAAGCGCTTTCTTGGTACAGCATCCTGGTATCGACGTTTTATACCGCAGTTTAGCACAGTCGCAGGACCCTTAAATAAGCTCACCTCCACTAAAAAAAACTCTCCACCCTTTCAGTGGACGCTGGAAGCTGAAAATGCTTTTCTAGAACTAAAGTCTCGTTTGGTACAAGCGCCGGTATTAGCTTGCCCCAACTTTGATTACCCATTTGAAGTCCATACGGATGCCAGCAGCTTCGGGGTTGGTGGAATGTTGGCTCAAACTATTGCTGGTGTCGAACATCCAATCGCTTACATGAGCCGTTCTCTTACCAATCCAGAGCAAAACTATAGCACGACGGAGCGGGAAGCACTTGCTGTGCTAACTGCACTTGAACAATGGCGTTGCTATCTCGAAAACGGCAAAACGTTTAAGGTGTTTACTGACCACTCGGCCCTCAAGTGGTTTATGTCTCTTTCAAATCCCACTGGTCGGCTTGCGAGATGGGGTGTCCGCCTTTCTTCATTTAATTTCGAGATAGAACATCGTCGAGGTAAAGATATGGGTATTCCGGACGCTTTGTCAAGATGCGTACATGTAGACGCTCTCGTTAACGTAAATAACCCTATTGTTACTGCTCCTGTTACTCAAGATACCTGGTACACTAATATATTCACGGGCTGTCAAGAAAATCCTTCTAGTTATCCTAATTATAAAATAGAAAACGGTTTAATGTACAGGTACATGAAAAACAAGAATATTCTCACTTCGGAGTTTGCGTGGAAGGAGGTAATCCCAGACGAACGACGAGACGAAATACTTACGCAATGTCACTCGGAGCCTATTGCTGGTCATTTTGGCGTGTTTAAATCTTATAAACGGTTGGCACTTCAATATTATTGGCCTGGAATGTACTCCGATGTTGTCAAATTTGTGTCTCGCTGCGAAATCTGCCTTGCGTACAAGTTACCAACTCATGGCACACTTGGCAAGATGGGAAGGCCAAAGGAAGTGACTCGTCCGTTTCAGGTTTTGTCGATTGATCTGGTCGGACCGCTGCCGAACTCTAGAAAGCAAAACCAGTATATATTCGTCATAACTTGTTGTTTCTCGAAGTACTGCTTATTATTTCCTTTACGTCGAGCCACTGCTGATCTAATTTCCAAGCATTTGGAAAATGATGTTTTCCTCGTACATGGTGTTCCTCAAACCTTGATTTTAGACAATGGCTGCCAATTCATAAGTCGAGAGCTGGATAAACTTCTCAAGAAATATAAGGTTCCTAATGTGCACTTTACTCCCAAATATACACCGCAAATAAATACGGTGGAAAGATATAATAAAACAATTGTTACAGCCGTTTCCACCTTTGTTAGAGACGATCACAGAACCTGGGATGTAAACTTACCCCAAATTCAATTTGCTGTTAACAATTCTGTAAACGAAACAACTGGCTACACGCCGTCATTTTTAGTGCATGGCAGGGAGCTAGTCACATGTGGTTCGCATTACTTAGAAAATGACGACCCTAATGATCTTATTTTTCAACCACGGGATACCTATGCAGAGAATTTGGGCCACCTGGCCGACATTTTTGGCAAAGTACAAGCCGCTCTATGGCACGCGCATTTAAAAAATACTCAGCGTTACGACTTGCGACGGAAAGACTTTGAGTTTAATATAGGTGACGTCGTTTGGAAGCGTTGTTATTTCCAAAGTGACAAAGATGCTCACTTTAGTAAAAAATTGGCACCAAAATATCAAAAATGCCGAGTTAAAGGGAAGCGTTCTCCCTTAGTCTATATCTTAGAAGACATGAATGGACGTGATCTGGGTATTTGGCATATCAAAGATCTCAAGATCGTTGGCAGCCATTCAAAGGATTGATTTTTTTTTCTCTTGTTTTTTTTTTCTTAAGTTTTCGGATTTTGATAATTATATCCAAGCAAAATCCTTCTCTAAAGGAGAGGGGTACTGTAACGTAGCGTTACAAACGCTCGTACTTATAGGTTAGCGTAAAACAAAATAAATACTTAATAATAATTAATAAATGAACTGCAGGACAGTACGATTTTTTTATATAGTAATGGATGACGCTGTCTTATCGTTCGGGCGCGGTGGAGAAACCGGCCGCCGCCGCCTGCGGCCTGCATAGACGGCCCCCGCCATTCCTCAATCGCTGTGGAGGCGAGTGCACGTCACTTTGCGCCGCGATCGCAGAGTCTCATTGAATGCGATCTTAAATTTATTAAAACTCAATCTTACTTAATTAAGTTTATAAGTGTTTCTCCGTGTTCCCGTACTGGGAACACCCTCTGGGCTTATAATTTGAACCTGAAGATACTGAGATACTGAGAGCCAGAGCCACCTCAACTGTTGATATCGGAAGGACGAAGCACCTGGAACACCTAGAGGACTGCAAGACCGAGGAGAGTGTGGTACCCTGGAACCTAACAGTGCGCGACCTATGACCTAGGCAATATTACCTACGACCTAATAAATACTATATACTAATTCTCAATTTGCCGTGTTATTATTTACTCTGTAAATATAATTGCGACAGTATGTTAGATCTTGGAATTTTAAGTCAAACCGCACAGGTTGTTCACCTGAAATTATTAGTTTTGCTTCAGGATATGAGACTGACTCGTTATGCGCGGAAAAGAAGTTAGTACCTATTATACCATCATAATCGAGGTTGACATTAGACACTACGTGGAAATGGAATGGTATCGAAACATCACTCGCCTTGGAAGACCGAATCGTTAGTAAAAATCTGCCTCTAGTTTCGGCACATGAACCGACGTCATTAATTCCTTTGAATTTAAGGATACTTGGCTCGAGAGTCGGTGTTTTTGACAAGCTAGTGTCCTTAATTAAACAAATAGATCTACCAGTGTCTCCCAGGAGTTTTAGCGTGTTTTCTGAGTGAGACGTATATACTTCGACATATGGTAATGACGTTTTTTTATGTTGTGATATGTCGTATACCATAGGACACTCTTCGGGCTCATTCCAATATTCGTCAATTAAATCGCGATGGGATGTAGTATTAGTTAAATGACTCGATGGAGGTTGAGATTTAGAAACAAATTCATTATTATTTTTAGACATAGAATGTGGCTCAGTGACAGAAATTGTAATATTCTTGTTTTCAGTGAATTTTTTGTCTGAAATAGGATTTTGCAACAATTTTGAATCTCTTAGATCAAAGGGCTTTTTAGCCGGAACAGAGGATGGAGGTATTTTAGATTCAGTAGAAATAGTATTTTTATGAGAAATAGTATTATACGATTTAGTAGAAACAGAGGAACTAGTAGGTTGAGATACAGTGGATTTAGTAGGTTTAGATGCAGAGGATTTTTCAGATTTAAGAACAGCGGCATAAGTTCGGTTTGAGACAGTGCAATCAGTAGTTTTAGGTTTTGAAATAGTAGAATTAGAAGTAATATTTTGTACAGTAGAGTTAGTACTTTTGGAAAGACGAGATTTGATTTCGAGACGTTTGTATTTTTTAAATCTGTATTAATAACAGCATTATAAACTTTTGATTTAGTAGACATAGAATCAGTGGAAATAGTAGATTTTGAAACAGTGGAAATAGTATTTTTGGAAACAATGGATTTAGTATTTTTGGTACCTATGGGTTGGGACTTGCGTCGGTACCGTTCCGCAGGCCCAACACTTAGTTTAAACAATTGCCTGATTCTAGTTCTTGAATTTGAGGAGGCGACGATATTTCGGAAGCCGTGTCAACGAAATTTTGCTGATATCTTCTCGGACGATTAGGCTGATTATTGTTATTAAACGATCTTGAATTATTAAACTGACGTTTTCGGCATTGCGAAATATCGTGACCTATATTTTTGCAGTATCTGCAGACAATTGGCGTCGCATTATTTTAAAAATCATTAGATTTAAAAAGTGTTTGATTGTTCTGCACGCGCGGTTGATATTGAAAACGTTGCATATCACGTTTAGGTTTATTGAAACATTCGGCTTCTGAATGCCCCGGCTTATTGCAGTTTTTACAAAATTTAGATTTTATTTGCGTGCTTTTGTTTAAGTTTGAAATTTTCTCTTCTTCCATAGCAATATTTATGGCGGCATTCAGATTCCGAGGGTTTCGACATCGTACAATGTTACCAAAATGAGGGTGTAATCCCAGAGTAAAAGTGTGAAGAGCTAGGTCATCAGTCATAGCAATTCGATCTGCAAGTTCTTTCTTTAGGGAGTCAGAGTTATATACTTCAGACTGTAAACTTGTCAAACATGTTTCCACTTTCAAGGCAGATTGAGCAACAGACACGTTACTTTGTTGTTTACATGACTGAAGGTCCAAAAGGAGATGATTGTAATGCTTCCTTTCACCAAAATGTTGCTTCAGGAAGTCCTTCAAGTAATCGGAATTTTCAAATATCTTATTGGAGCATGCGATTTTTTTTTTACCTCTTAATTTAGATATGATAAACTTCAGAAGGAGGTCTTTTTGGGACTCTGACGCAAGATCTAATGCGTTTTTGCAGTTTGTTAAGAACCCAGGGAGTGTTTCTCTCTCTCCGGTATATTCACTTATAAAATTACAGAGAACTTGTATTGGAAACTGTTGTGACACCAATAAGGGCTGAGTGGACTCAGATTTATCCCCTTTCAACATTTTTACAGATTTGATATATAATAGATGACAAAAAGACACACACAAAGAATAGTTATAGAATTAACGCGTGGCAATAACAGTGAAAAGAATAAAGGACTCACAGTAATATCGAGCACGGGACGAGCATACTGGGCAGGACGATAGCAGGCTAGCAGAAGATCTTCGTAGAGGACTCGGTGTAGTTGACGGGAGGCCTTCTCGGTAGGCCTCGGCATTTCAGCACAGGATACAGCGCAGAGGGACCAGAGTATCCCTCTCGGTCGATGACGGAGTAGGATCTTGCGTAGAACGAAATCTCACGGCAAGTTGGTTGCAGCAAGACACAGTGATATGGCAGCGAGCGGGCGGCACGGCGAATATGTTGGTGTATCGTAGTAGTGATGATAAATTTGGCACGAGCGTTGAGACTAGTGGGTAATAGTTTTAAGATGTGGGCACTGACTAACAAATAAAGGAGATCTCAGGATCATGTATTTGACATGAACAACCCCTGAGATCCCACTTCTGACACCACTGTTACAGCGGGGTTCAGAAATAGCTTTTTAAAAAAAACTAAAATGACTTTTTGAAGATAGTATATTGTATACGAAAATTGGAAATAGAAACAAAACCAAGTGCCTACAACGAAGTCTAAAATTGGTCTAAAGAAGTTAATAATAAAATGGAATGTGCATACTCGTAATTGCAAACCAAAACTAGAATGACGTCAATGCATAAGTACTGCAAGCAAAGCAGTTTACCCTATGCACCGTGTCTGTAGGTAGGATATTGTAACAGAACCCTTATAAGATCACTTTCTTGTCCGTCTGTCTGTCTGTCTGTCTGTCTGTCCGTCTGTCTGTCCGTCTGGCTGTCCGTCTGTCCGTGTGTCACCACTGATTTTCTCAGGAACAGGTTGACCTAGCAAATTGACATTTATATTATTATAAATTTATACCTGATACTGAAATCTATAATCCCTATCGGGTGTATAAAAATCAAGGTCTTGAGTCAACACAATAAAAAGATATGGGATATTTAGATTTTCGCGAAAACTTCTTAGTACCAAAATGTACTTTCAACTTTTTTTATTTTTCGGAATTTTTCCTTTACTTGTGCTGTAAGACCTTGCTTTTGACCAAAATTGACAATTCTAGGTCAACCGGAAGTACCCTATAGGTTTTGGGTCGAAAACCTATAGGGTACTTCCCGTTGACCTAGAATCATGAAATTTGGCAAGAAGCAAGGTCTTACAGCACAAATTAAGGGAAACATCCAAAATAAAAAGGTTAAAATTAAAGGGTGCCCCCATACATACATAGACCTCTGAGTTATATGAGCGCTGATACAATTTAGAGGTCTAGCTTAATTGGTACATACCAATGTTGGTACGGAAGCCTCGGTGGGCGAGTTCAACTCGACTTGGCCGGTTTTTAGTATAAATATTAATGATAATAGTTCTACATCTACCTACAGTAGAAATCTCTAGTGTGTCGACCAGGGAGACGTACCTCATAATTAAGTTAACCGAGAGGTACAGCCTCAAGGTTATCCAGGTTTACGCACTGACCTCGGCAAACTTGGATGATGAGGTTGAGAACATGTATGAACATATCTCCAGAGGTTTACACACCACCTCCAAGGATCACTACAACGTTGTCGTGGGAGACTTTAACGCCAAAGTGGGAGTACAGACCTGCAGTGATTCGACTCTCTCAAATCCGTGTGGTCCTATACCACACGGATTTGAGAGAAGGAATCACAGGGGAAAAATGCTCGTCAATTTCCTCGAGAAAGATGGGCTATTTTGATGAACTTTTTCTTCAAGAAACAGCCCCAAAGGAAGTTGACGTGGCAAAGCCCCGATACTGTGACTAAAAACAAGATTGACTTCATTATTACAGACAAACGGCGCATATTCAGAGACATCTTAATGATCACTAGGTTTAATACTGGAAGTGATCACCGACTAGTACGAGGTTCTCTGGATTTTGACTTCAGAGCCGAGAGATTCCGATTGATGAAGTCCACGCGCCGATTGAACCTACTCTAAACCTTTGCTGGGTCCGAAACATTCCAATTAAAATTGGGAAATTGATTCGTTGCCTTGGAAACCACAGATGACGTAGACCAGAAACTCGAAGAAGTGGTGGAAATCCTCAGGGATGAAGGTACGAAGTTTTGCGAGAGCAAGCGTACGGGCAAAAAGTGCACACTTTCGACGGAAACACTTCGGCTAATGGAAGAGACGAACAGACTCTTAGTCAGCTTTATCAACTAACCAGGTGTGCAACAAAAACATAAAGAAGCTGGTACGACGCAACCTCCGATCTTTTAACACACTCTTGATTCAAATAAATCAAGTGAAATCAAGGGTCAAAGATGTTCACCCAGCCTCTGGGTAGAAGCCATCTCACAAAGCTGACAACATCAACTGGACTAGGCGCATCAAGGAAGTTGAAGACTTCTACGGCAAGCTTTACGCATGGCATGCTTCAAGACCCGTACCCGATACTGAGGATTCTAGAGCCACCTTAACCCGCCACTTCACAGAAGATCTGCCCAAAATTAGCCGAGACGAGATCGTGATGGCCCTTAAACAGCTCAAAAATGAAAAAAGCCCCAGGAGAAGCCACATTCACAATAGATTTTTTAAAAGCCGGGGAAGCTCCAGCTGTTCAACAGCTTCAAAGGCTCTTTAATTCCGTTCTTTTCACTGGGAGTACTCTACGGGCGTGGACCAAAAGCATGGTGGTTCTGTTTTTTTTTCAAAAAGGAGATAAAACCCTCTTGAAAAACTAGCGCCCGATTTCGCTTCTGAGCCATGTCTATAACCTGTTTTCAATGGTCATCATGAACCGTCTTGCGCGAAAACTCGACGAGTTCCAACCACCGGAAAAGGCCGGGTTTTGAAGCGGTAACGGCACCATAGACCACATCCAAACGGTGCGGCAGATTAAACAGAAGACTGAAGAGTACAATCAGCCCCATGTGCTTAGCATTTGTGGACTATGAAAAGGCCTTCGACTCAATCGAAACCTGGTCCGTTCTAGAGTACTTGTAGCGTTGCCAAGTCGACTGGCGATAATATATCGAAGTGATGAGATGTCTGTATATTGCCACAACGATGACTGTACAAGTACAGAACCAGCGATCTAAACATGTCCACCTGCGTCGAGGAGTGAGACAGGAGGACGTCATATCCGAAACTGTTCACTAACGCCTTGGAGGATAGATTTAAGACAATGGACTGGAAAGATTGTGGCAATAAAATGTGGCAAGTGCATCTCTCACTTACGATTCTCAGATGACATCGTCATTATGGCAGAGACGTTGCAGGACCTACAAAGGATGTTGAATGTCCTAGCTGATTCTTCTCGTCACATCGGTCTCCGGTTGAATTTGGATAAAACCTACGAATTAAAAACATGGAAGGATTTCTTCAAGGAAGTTAGCGCGAATATTGACCCAATGTAACGAACAAAATCGCGCGTCGTCGGAACTACTCGGAAGTACTCAGAACTCAGTCATTGATTAAGCTAGCAATGTGTTCCAGTTAAAAATCGATCTTATTTTTTGGTGAATTGGGTTTAATTTGCCGTGTAATGTATGGATATTTTATGGACGTAACTGCCTCTGTCACTCGCCACTTGGGACGGTTCATTCATAAGGTACAATGCAAATAATTAGTTGGTATATTAATGGTGTTTTTCATGAAAAAAAACATTGGACAATAAATTTAATTTAAATTGTTCTTAGCTCATCATCGTAATCCTAAACCTTGTGTTCTTCCACGAGTTTATGTGTAATAAATGTGGATTATTTGGCATTAAGTGCCGGTGGATGTGTGCGAGTGTAGGGAAACAGCACAATGTTGAAATAAATGCTATTTTCGGTTCGATTCGGTTAAAATTCCACTGAAAATCTTCAGTAAAGTCCACATTTTTACTGAGGGTACGACTTGGACTAGACATTGACTTCAACTTTCAAGTCAAGTTGAATGTGACTTTTACATCTTTATGACTTGAATTTTCAAAAATTTCATGAATTTTAATACTCGACACTGGCTAAATACACTAATTGTGTGAAGTAAAACTAAAAAAGCGATCATGTCAAAATTACAAAATTGAATAAAAAAATTTGGTAGAAAATATAATTCGGTTGGCATTATATGGCATAGCACCATCCCCATAGAAATCAAAAGATGATTCACTTTTAATAAAATAATTTTTAAAAAAACTTACAGATGTACTTACACGTAAAAACGTATTCCAGTATTCTTGTTATGTAGATGTGATCTGTTAATGTTCCATTTCACGACGCAGGAACGCATTTTTCAGTATTTAAAATTCTAATTATTGACAGCTGCCGCCATTGCCGGCTACGGACGCACTAAGCTCGTACAAGGCACAATTAGTAAGCACCGCCTACCACCTACCAAGGCACAAACTGTGTTGGGTCATTTTGTATCGCTAGGAATTTTTCCATGCTTTTTTTATTCGTAGGATAAAACCTATGTCATGTACAACGAGCACGTTGTTTCGGAACCGATTGCCGTAGATGGCATCCCATTCGAAGTTGTTACGCAGTATGTTTACCTAGGGTAGACGCTCCAACTAGGCAAACAAGGCAATTCAGCTAGGCTGGGCAGCATTCGGAAAACTCCGTCGAGTCTTCTCGTCACCTATACCGCATTGTCTAAAGACAAAGGTCTTTATCCAGTGCGTCCTACTTGTGATGACATACGGAGCCGAGACGTGGACACTCACAGTTAGACTGGTCCACCAATTAAAAGTCGCTCAGCGCGCTATGGAGAGAGCTATGCTCGGTATTTCTCTGCGGGATCGAATCCGGTACGAAGAAATTCGCCAGAGAACTAAAGTTATCGACATAGCTCAACGGATTAGTAAACTGAAGTGGCACTGGGCTGGTCATATCTGCCGCAGGACTTGGATTTATTTAGCTTGGATTTATATATGGATATATATAATATATTGTACGCCCGAAAAGGGCAAACTGTTGATACTACCACGAAACAAATTTACCATCTACTTTTGTACACAGATTTCAACAATAAATGTACTTATTTTGATTTTCATTTTGATTTTTACTGATAAGTGATAACCGTTGGGGTAGACTTGTCCTAGAGTGGAGACCGTGAATCGGCAAACGTAGCGTTGGACGTCCTGTGACCAGGTGGAGCGACGACATACGCAAATTGGCGGGCAGTGACTGGAAAATAAGAGCCGAAGATCGGGCTCAGTGTGACATCTTAGGAGAGGGCTGTGTCCAGCAGTGGACTGACACTGGCTGATGATGATGATGTCCTATGTCTTTGTACAAAATGTTATGTGTCAACAGCCAAGTCGGTCAAGCCGTTTTACCATGACTAAGTCCGAAACAAACAAACAAACAAATAAACAAACTGACTTTCGCATTTATAACATTGGTGTTCATCTCTAAGACCAGCGGATTAGGCTGCACGTTGATATCAACGGTTAATTCAGTAATCAATCAGTTAATTAGACAAATGAGTAAGGGATTTGGCGATTTTGGAAAAACTGTAAAACACATGTCTCATAATTTTAATTCAAGAGTATGCGTACAAATTTTCAAGTCCATCGCCCCAGAGAATAAAATGTTTCACAGAAAATTAAACTTATCATTTCACCCACATAGGGGAGGAATTTCGAAAAACCCTTTCTTAGTGCATAGCTTTACTTCACAAAAAACACACCCTCTATATGTTATGTCTTTAATACAGCGGATTATGTTGCACGTTGATATATCAGTCAGCTAATCAGCCAGACTAACACGTAAGGGATGATTTTGAAAAACTGTGACACACGTGTCTCATAATTTTTAATCAAGAGTATGTATACCAATTTTCAAGTTGATTCAGATTATAAGATATTTCACAAAAAAAACTTTTCATTTCATCCACTCAGGGGTGGAAATTTCAAAAAACCGTTTCTTAGTGGATAGCTGCAATTTACAAAGAACCCACACTCTTAATTTTATGTATCTCAAACCAGCGGATTAGGCTGTACGTTGATATATCAGTCAGTCTGTCAGTTAGAAAAATGCGTAAGAGATGATTTGGAAAAACTGTGATACAGTGACTGACATATGTCTCATAATTTTAATTAAAGAGTATATGTACCAATTTTCGAGATAATCTAGCGACCGGACCCAGAAAATAAAATAAAAACACAGATAATGTAACCTTACATCATACTCTCTTAGGGGTAGAATTTCGAAAATCGATGACTTAGTGGATACTTGCACATCACAAAGAACACACGATCCAAATATCATGTCTCTAGGACCAGTGGTTTAGGCAGAGCGTTGATTTATCAGGTAGTAGTAGTAGTAGGCTGTAGGTAGTAGGCTGGCACCGACTTCAAATAGATAAGTGGGTAGCGCTTATAATAATTATATTAAGTAATTTATTTTTCGCTTTTGAGTGCCTGTTTGTTGTAATGAAGTCGGTTTTATTTTTTTGAAAAAGATGTTATTTCACCCTTTTTAGTGCAAAACAAGTTTTAATTAAATTACATGCATCTATAAAATGTCGTGTCTGGGCCGTTATACACTGACGGATATATACTTTGTGAAAATTTCAAGTATGTATCTATTACGGTTAAGAAGGTACATATGTAAAGTGCGCACATATAGACACACGGACGGACGGGCGGACGGACGAACGGACAACAAAGTCTCAGAAAGTGTTCATTTGGTACCCTTTGGGTTTGGAACCCTAAAATGCCGCGCTAGTGAAAATATTAACTAGTCATAATGATGTCATTAAGGTATCAAAAGACAATGTCCAAAACGGCCCTGTGCAATAAAAGCATCTGACACACGATAATTAATTGTCTATTTCATTACAATAATTCCATATACTTTTATAACACGGACTAGTTGTATTCCAAAATTAAACTAAAAAAGTATTATTTGCGATTATTAACATTAATTGCCGCCATATGGCCCACACAGTCTGAATCACTCTACTACGTTATAAGAGTGGGCACTTCCTTACATTGTTAATACCCGAATTATGAAAGCACTGTGTAGCCAACCTAACAATGAAAAGTATTATTTACGTAGTAACTATTATATAATCTGTGGTATTATGCTTATATGTTTTTTTTTGCAGTGTTGGTTGGTACAAAGTACGTTCATAATTCTGAGGTATTTATGTATGCAGTGTCGTGGGCGGGACTGAGATGGCCGCCATCTTCACCAAACGTCATGTCATGTCAAAAAATATTAGGTATGCTCAAAAACTTTGCACATTAACAAGACTTTACCTGGTAGAACATTCCTGTGAAGACAAAATAATTCTCCCCACCTTTGTTTCTCAAAAAATTAAAACCAACCCCGACTGATTTGTATATGTAATCCGAGTTTATAATAAAAGCATATGTATAACTTTGTACATTAGACCATTCCAAGGAGATGTCTCAGAATCAGCTTACCATATTTTTGCAATATCATTGAAGTAACAAGATACTGCGACTGCGCCATTTTGATTTTTTGACGTCCGCGTTCAAAGGACTACGAACTAACGAAAGTTGCTATCGTAGTTTTTTTAACCAAAAAAGAGCTGATAATATTTAAACGGCTGAACAGATTTTCATGAAATAAAGTTAAGAACACTCTCGACGAAGACATCTATCAAACAAAACAAACTAAATCAAAATCGGTTCATCCGTTTGGGCACTACGATGCCACGATGACAGACACACGTCAAACTTATAACACTCCTTCGTTTTGCGTCGAGGGTTAAAAACCAAAATCAACGTGAAGAAAGATGTAAAAACATTATTCAAGGTCATATTTTTTAGTCTTCAAAAGTATATGCAATAGCAACCTTCATTGTGTATAATCTTCTTTGGACTCTTCTAAAACCAGTACATTCTCCTATGTTTGAGATATTTATCTCCATATCTCTGAAGATACTAATCAGATCTCGATAAAATTAAAATGGGACCACATCGGAAACGTACCCTACCTATTAAAAAAGAATCATTTGAATCTGTTCATAATTGACGGAGTAATCGCGTAACATCACACACAAAAAAAAACGTACAGACGAATTGAGAACCTTCTCCTTTTTTGTGAAGTCGGTTAAAAATCGTGTGGGAGATATTTTTTGAAAAAACGTGACACCCGGAACTCACTATTTTATTTAAAGAGTATGTGTACAAATTTCCGAGACAATCGACCCAGAGAATAAAAAGTTTCATAGAAAGTTTAACCCTCGATTTCACCCACTTAGGGGCGGAATTTCGAAATATCCTTTCTTAGTGGATGTCTACACTTCATAAAGAACACACCCTCCAAATTTCATGTGTCTAGGACCAGTGGTTTGGGCTGTGCGTTGAAATCTCAGTCAGTCAGTTAGTCAGTCAGTCAGGACTTTGGCTTTTATATATATAGATAGATAGAAGATATGACGTATTATTTTATCTTAATATGAAGTTAGTAAATTACATTCTGAGTTTGGCATTGCGTAGATGATTAGTTGATAACACATGATAATGATATTGTTACGTGCGGGGGGGTATAAAAATGCCAATCCGATGAGATGAACGTTTATTTCCACTGAACACTAGGTTACACAATGTTCCACAGTAGTTGTCCAAATCGTCTTGCACAATTATCAAAAGTCCGTTAACACACACTGAGGTCGTTGTTAATTCACAATCACTGATTTCACTGTTCACAACTGTAGTTCACTGATAACACTGTACAACCATTTGGTCACTATCCGCGCTTTGATGTTTTACACTGTCGCTTCCAAAGAATGACTGACACAAGCCGCGGTTTCAACGTCTTATATTGGACGAGAATATTTCTACAGAATATTCCAGGATTGACTCGAAAACAAAAGACAAAAGACGTTCAAAACAGAGCAATAAAAATCACGAAGAATATGCGGCTTCCCTATGAAAATCTGATGTAAACAACTTTACCGTACATGCTAATTTGATCTCTAACGACTTAAGAATAAGGTTCAATCTTAAATACAAAACTAGGTACATTGACTAGGGTCGGAATTCCAGGAAGGTTACTTTTATGACGGTCGGGTGTTTATGGCGGGTAAGTCGGGTGTAATTAGGCTATTTTATTCCCACGGTTATTTGTTCTCTAGAACGTTCTGGCGTTTTTTAGTTAAGATTGAACCTTATTTTTAAGTCGTTAAAGATAAAATAAGCATGTATGGTAAAGTTGTTTACATCAGATGTTCAAAGGAAAGCCGCGTATTGTTTGTGATTTTTATTGCTTTGTTTTGAACGTCTTTTGTCTTTTGTTTTCGAGTCGATACTGGTATGTTCTGTAGAAATATTCTCGTCCTATATAAGACGTTGAAACCGCGGCTTGAGACAGTCATTCTTTGGAAGCGACAGTGAAAACATCTAAGCGCGGATAGCGACCAAGTAGCAAAGTGTTATCAGTGAACTAGTGTTCTGTGAACAGTGAAGTGCGAATTGTGAATTACTGATGACCTCAGTGTGTGTAACGGACATTTGATCATTGTGTAAGATGATTTGGACAACTACTGTGGAACATAGTGCTAACCTAGTGAAAAAGTGGAAATAAACGTTTATCTCTTCGGATTGGCATTTTAATACCCCGCACGTAACAATATGATGATGATGAAAATAATTTTATTTACAATGTATTGCTTCGTCTCGTGCGTCATTCTCCTAGCGGATATCTGTCAGAGCGGTTATTATATACGAGGTTCAATCTTGGTCCGCCAAGTATGTGTACGTTACACTATTTATGTATATTCAATTATTATAATAATATACGGTCGTGATCGATATAAAATAACATTGATTATTTATGAAGTGTCTCAAAAGTTGTTTTCCTATTTATTTAAAAATTATATTTAATAATTGTATTTAATATTTTTATATAATTATTTCATCACAGTTTCTACGAATGTATAATATTGGCATATTGGAACATTTTTGGACTTATTTTTGTGTTGATATGACAAAGAAGTTTAACTTCTATATATTGTTATATGGGAAGCTTTGTGGGTTGGTCTAGTCCAGTGGTCCCCAACTAGTGGTTGTCCACGGACCACCTGTGTTCCGCAAGGACTAACACAGGGTCCGCGAAAGAGTTTAAACTAACGAAACAATAATATGACACGAGCCGTTTAACGACTATCTATCTCGCCTGATGCTTGGCCCAAAAATCTTATTGATACAAACATTTTTTTTCTCAGCCTGTTCTGACTAACTGCAGTGCAAAGGCCTCCTTTAAAAAAAAAAACAAATTATGCAGCAAAAATTAGATTCATACGGTTTTTTTTTACTTTGTGGTCCCTGCTACTAATAATAAACTTAAACTGGTCCCTGGTCCTAAGAATGGTGGAAGCCACTGGTCTAGTCAGTGGTCCAGTACTTGGGCTCACTGTCGTGCAGTGTGCCACTTCCAGACAAGCAAGACTCCACCTAAAACCGCATGAGCACGTGAACACCAGCTCACATGGTAGTATTTTCGCGATATAATGATACTCGGTGTGACGTCACTGACCAGTACTCGCTGCTTGCTCTCCATGTCCACACCCACAGTCCACAGTGGACTCACGGCGAGACCAGCGACTCGTCGACCGATGCCATATTCACAGAATACACAGTATAGTTAGTAGTAAATGAATCCAGTGAAGGTCTGTGACACGAGCACAGCGGCTGACCGGCGTGCCGCGCCCGCTCGCACTCTACGTTACCGTAAATGCTCGCATAACGCATTATCTATAGATTATGTTTAGGATTAGTAAGAAATCAAGTATGTACAATGTATAATTTGTTATCAATGAGCTATTGTTTAGATGTGATAAGGGCGAAGGCACATTCGATTTGATCGTTTTATCCTTATCGTACGTTACCTGATACCAAACGCATCGTCAAACAAATAAACGTAAAAACAATCTTTACATATGTGTCTTTTCTATGTTTACCAAGCTACTCTAGCAAGCTTTACTTTGAAAGAATACATACTTGATGTACCTTCCCTCCGTTAGTTGGCGCTTGTAACATATTTTAAGGTGTAGGTGCTTGTACAAAATGTTTGTTCGGTAAGACATGTTGACAACATTTTTGTACATTATTTAATACAATCCAAATTTTGGACATCCAGTCCAGCGGGACTTAAATCCGCGCCTTCTGGGTAAAACGGTCTTATTGCTCATCTGCATCTTATTGATTTTCAAACATTCGAAAACGTAGCTTAAATTTTAATTTTTAATATTGATAAATCTGTGAGCTAGGTATTTTGTCGCGGAAACCTTTCCAATTAGATTTACTGATTTTTTAAATTGTAAATCTAATTCAATCAAAAAATCAAAGTAACCCATCGGAGCATTGCGAATTGCAAATGTCCAAGTCGAAGTAAAGGCAGTTTTCGAATCTGCTTTCGAATGATTGAGAATATTCAGTATTCAGTATTATTTATTGCACACAAGTACATCAATAATAACTTAGCTTAGTGCTAATCTACTTAATTACTAATGACATGTACCCTGCACTGTTCAGGGTGTAGCAACATCATATTTAGTATATATACAAAATATACCTAACATTATAACAATCACGTTATGTGCTTAATCTAATAGGAACTATTTTATAAATCTACACTTAATCTTAACTAAATCTATGGCAGTTTATATATTGTTATTAAGGCGAGAAACAGTTATTTTATATTTTATCTTCAAGGTATTCACTAATTGTATAAAAACATGTAACTATAAGAAACTGACGGAATTTATTTTTAAACACAACTTCTTTTGTTTTTTGTCTTATATTATAAGGAATTTTATTGTAGATTTTTATGGACATGTATTGAGGACCTCTTCTAAATATTTCTAACTTGGGTTCGGGTAATAGTAAGGTATGCGGTTTACGGGGATTTTTATTTTGTTCGAATAAGTAGGGGTATTCTTTTACAAACATTGCTGCTTCCAGGATATATAGGCACGGTAGGGTCAATATCTGTTGTTGTATGAAGTGCGGCCTACAGCTACTGCGTTGGGGGATGTTTACCATTATTCGAATACATTTTTTTTGCATTATAAATAGTTGGTCTGCCTGAATAACTCTGTACATGGAAGAATTCGGACATGAAAGAGGGCAGTATGAGGAGATGCAGTACAACTGACTTTAATCCTAACCACATAGCGCTATAAGTAATACTTTGCCGCCCTCAGACTAGGTGGAGCGATGATCTTCGCAAGGTGGCTGGCAGTACTTGGGTGAGTGCCGAGGATGGTGGTCAGTGGCGTACACTTAGAAAGGTCCATGTCAAGCAGTGGACTAGCATACGCTGATGTTTGATTTTCTTATAAAATATATTTGAGCACTCTCGTTTTCGTATTCCAATCCTTTTTGACATATTGGCAGGCGTCTTTCGCTCGCTCAAGGATACGCGTTTTTAATATGCGTGTGGTAAAATAAACGCACACTAAGCGCTTTGCCTGTGCGCGCTCGACTTGAGAGAACTGAACTTCTTGAACTCTTTCTGAACTTGAAACTTTCGTATATATTGTTGTAACAGCCTTGTTTATAGGCTACTGGACGTACAGCGTTTGTGCATATGGCGCGACTGTGGTAAATAACTTGACTGCTATGTTCAGATTGCTGATTTTGATGTGCGTCATACAGACCTTGGACTTATCACCAATCAACTTCGCACTCTTGCAGATACTCCAGAGCAGACCAGGTTTCAAGTTTCAACAAGCTAAAAGCTTTCTCATATCATAGTCTACGTCTAATAACGCAAGGCATAGGGGCTTGTATTGTATTGTATTCATTTATTCATCTTTAGGTGCAATTATACACACTTAGACATGTCCAAAGTGTAACAAAGTGTACAATTGAAGTACTTAATAATTATAATAAGTTACATACTAAAAGTAAATAAACCGTTTCATACGAAATTAGTCTCCCATCAATAAAAATAAAAATATTTCCAAAAGTCATCACAAACAAAGCAAGTCAATTATTAAATACAATCATCTTTATTAAATGTTAAGTCATTTATAGCATAAAGTTCCATTTCAGTCAGTAGTTTCTTTAGTTTAATTTTAAATTGTAGCGATGAACCCTTGTCATTTCTGCAATTTTTTTTATTAAATAAGTTATAAAAACGAACACTTGCAAATAAAACTTTTAGAGTTTTTTTTAAGTCTACTACATGGAAAAGAAATTTTGTGTCTGTTTCTTGTATTGTAATTATGCCAGCTTCCGACTAGTGGAGTGTTTTTTATATTAATAGCGGCGTGCATAATATTATGGAAAACATATTCCGAGTAAAATGTCATTATTCCACATTTCTTAAAATTACCTCTACAAGAAGCAAGAGTCGACATTGCAAGAATTGCACGAACAGCTCTTTTTTGCAAAATAATTATTTTATTTACTGTTGCCGCTGAGCCCCACACTTTGATCCCGTAACTCATGATGCTATGAAAATATGCGAAGTACACTTGCCTGGCAGCCGCAGTCCCACATAGTGCTCTAATCTTGTTAATTGCATACACTGCCGAAGAAAGCTTGGGAGCTAGGATTTTTATATGGACATCCCACTTTAATTTACTATCCACGTATATTCCAAGAAACTTGATATTGTCAACTAAGTCTACTGTTTTATCATTGTATTTAATAATCAAATTGTCGTTACATTTTTTGGTACTTAGTGAGAATAAGACTGCCTTCGTCTTTTCAACATTAAATATGAGTTTATTAGCACTGAACCAATCGCTTAAAATAGCGACTGATTCGTTAACCAAGATACTGAGCTGACTCATACTTTTGTGTGAGAAGACGACGGAAGTGTCATCTGCATACATTATAACGGTTCCTCTGTCTTTGAGGCAAGATGGCATATTATTGACATAAATATTAAATAAAAAAGGACCCAGTATCGATCCTTGAGGAACACCACACTTAAGAGCTAACTTGTTACAGTATACACCATTCACCAGCGTTGTATGATATCTATCGCTTAGGTAAGATTTCACCAAACTAAGAGCACTCTCCGTCAGACCGTTGTGTTTTAGTTTGCTTAGGAGAATTTCGTGATCAACGCAGTCGAATGCCTTGGATAAATCACAGAAAAGTCCTAGCGTTTTCTGTGATTTATCCAGTGACTCAATAACGGTTTGTGTCACCATACGGCATCAATCGTGCCTCTTTTTTGTCTGAACCCAAACTGACAAGAGTTTAACAGACCATGACTTTCGAAATATGATACCATTTGTTGGAGTATTATTTTTTCGAATATTTTACTTATAACGGGCAATAACGGCTTCTTTTATACTATACTTATAGGTAAGTTCTTGAGTACTATCTGACCTGATTACAAGTATACTTGTCATGTTACAGCATGGCCAAAACGCATAACAAGCTTACATTACAATAAGATCTTAAACAGTAGACACATAAATTAACTATAAAAATTAATGGATGCGTTTAAAAATGCCTGAAATCGTTGGACCATACAAAAATTGAATGAATTGAAAAAATGTTGAATGGTCTAAGCTGAAATCTCAAACAAAATATGTCAATGTCTGGTTCCTGAGCGAACAATGAGTGCGTTGAGCAGACTCAGAGCTTGGAAAGTGGGGGCAGATTGAGCCGCTCGCGTGCGTACTGACGGCGCCGGCGCAGCCGCCTCAACTGATCCGGTACGAAGAGTGTGCAGCGAGACAGAGCCGTGGGATTATCCATTTTCCCGTTTAGCAACAGGAAATAGTGAAGCAGTATCGCACACTTTCGCCTAAGTTCTAATGTATGTGTGTATGCCTACTGCCTAATGCCTTAAAAATCTATCTTTTATTACAACCTATTCTCTTCAGATCAGTTAATTCTGTAAAAAAGAGATTACCAGAGTGTTTTTCAGAAGAAATAATTTGAATATTGAAATCCTTTCTATTTCGTTAATTATGTTTTTAGACCTGAACCTCTTGTCGTAGCCGCATGAAATTTGGCAAACAGACAGATTTTTAAAATCGTATTTAACTTTTATTACCCTGTGTTTTTTTGGAGTAAAGCCTGCCTAAATTAAAAGTTCAAATATTATCTAGAATAGATAAAAAATGTGACATGTTTTTTCGGAAAACAAGCCTAAATAAAAAATGGTAGTTTACCCTGAAAGACCTATTCATTGTGCGTAGCGAAAGTAAAATTTAAATAAATTGCAACATTTCAGTGACTAAGTTGAAAACAAGTTAAACGCAATTTTCTCGATAACCACAGATTTTCGCGGAACATACAAGAGGGTTCTTTGGGTAGCTCTTGGAGTCCTCCGTCGACGGTTTTCGTTTGGACCATATGAAACTCGACATCCTGTACATTATTATACTGCGGTTCGGCACCCCCGTGTGTGAGACAAGTCTGACTCGCACTTGGCCAGTTTTATTTATATTTGGCAGGTAACTGATTAATGTTTCCATTATGAAATGGTAATGATATCGAGGATGCCAGTTTTCCGAATGTCCCCACCGTCGACGCCACAGGTCAACGAACACTGGACAGTCAGTTCTTAGCACCTCTGCTACAAATCCAAACTATAACTTACTGAGTTTTGATGTGAGTTTTGCATTACAGGTATTACAATATTATATTGCATTCCAAATTATTACAATATACGCAGAAACTCATTACTACGTTTAATAATAATACTTGGCTGTGTTCGAATCGTGAATAATAATGTTAGATTTTTAGCCGAGGTACTAAAAAAGGCCGACTGGCATGATTTAAAATATGCGGTGTCTCCGTATTGTGTATGATCAATTCATTGGTCGCAGGAGTCACAGTCCAGCTGTTTATGTAGTTCATCTTTAGTTACCTATCATAGTAGATATTTGTATGATTATTTCAGCGTTACATCTGACCATTCTTCAAAACTACGGATCATTTATTTTCTGTCTCTTTAATAAAGTGTATACGAATGGTCTAAACATTAAGAGGACTTAAAAAGAAAGTAAAGTAGTAAAGTGGCGGATAAGACACACCAGCACTACCTCACCTGATTCAAAACGGTAACATGGTTCACTGACGTACGTATAGTACAGCTGCAGCGCGCCAACCGAAATATTAACTATATCATTATAACAAGTCCTAACACGTGTAGTGTGGATCTAGCGAGGGCCCGATCTAAATCAAACTATACTACATTTTCATTCACTTTATTGAATGTTTACACATTACAGATCGGACAAACAACCATTTACTTTGATTGAACAACGGCAACCGATTCAATAGAGAAGTAACGTAAAGTAACATACGAATATGGATACTAATAGACGTCCATTTATTTACATGTAGCGGTGTACGGACAGGCCCGGGGCCCCGCGAGCTCCTTTCTGCCGGCCGCGGGGCCCCGGCCTTCTCGCGTTAAGGTAATAAAGAAAAACAACCAAAAACACAGATTAATTTGATCTAAAAAATGTATTAATGAACGAGGCGACTATGTGCACATTGAAAACACTTTTTAATTTACAGGATCGCTTAAAGTATATTTACAGGGGTCGCCCCGGACGCTGCCGGCGCCGCCTACATTACATTACATATACTCTGTACATAAGTAGTTTGTACAAATCATGCTTAACATTAGTAGGTAAAGTAATCCTCTAATTTTAAAACAATGGAAATATTGTTGATCATAATATTCTTAGTACTCATACGGATAACGGTATAAGAAGTTAATATCTTAACGCTAACACTTAAACTGATTATATCGGCTACAGCATAAATAATATATGTATCGATTTCACTTAACGTCTAATGACTGGTAGGAGACGGTCAGCCATCACATGGAGGGTACGTTAGTCTAGTCAGTGCTCACCTCTCTGCGACAACACAATCTGAACACAAGTACGCCTCCGACACATATACCTTCGATATACAATACGAAACGATGCGCTCATAGCATACACCGAACTATATACTATATGTACAAAACCGACGCGACTATTTACTCGTTACATGCGCGCTATCTTTCAAACGTTACATACATAGCTTTAGAAAAATTATACATATATCAACAGAACAAAACGTAGTTACATATTCACAATGATTATTTTAATTCCCTGCAATCGGAATCTCGAATACAAAATTATACTAACTCCTACGGTTCGATATACATATATAAATAAACAAATCACAGTAACAAGGTAATGATCGACACAGAAACATATTCAAATGTGATGCATAGTTTACGACTCCAAGTTTGTGCGAGACGAGCTATCATACATGTACTCGTATGTACGCCGACGCTCGCGTACGACGTTGCTATGTGACACCTCGGCTGACGTTACTTTATATTCTATATGTTGCAAGCTCTGCAGACGACATTAGACGCTACGTTATGGACTATACTCGTATTTACAACGTCGACGATCGATCCGAACTACAATGTTTCAATATTCTCGTGTAAACAATTTCAAAAGTATAACCTACGATTAGATTACATTAAACTACACAAGTTCAAAACGGTGGCACGATTTTATAAAACATGCACACGAAGGACAGCATCTCGAGCGTCATCGGCAGCAGCCAGCGTGCTGCGTGCTCCGTGCTTCATGCTACGACACACGCTACATTCTTACATTAATTCTTATCAATTAGATAATCTAATAAAACGATTCAAAATGTTCATTACGTAACGATTAAGCTCTATACGGGGTTTTAAACTAGTGTGTTCGAGCAGAGAGCAGAGAGCAGAGAGCACGGAGCACGAAGCACGAGGCGTGCACCGGTACCGTCTCATTCTATTTGGAATCCTTCACAGATATAAACTTAAAAAACAGATTTTTCAGAACCCCTTTCCGACAATTTAACTAATATGTATTATATCGTGCGTCAAATGTTATTTGTGTCTGCTATCTTTAGTTGATCATTATACAATTATATACATTCCATGGTTGTCAAACGCGCACAATGTATAATAACCAGTATGAGAGTCTGAGGTCAAATTATCGATATTTTTCACCGCGTGGATTTCAGTACCTACTGGTCGTTTATGTTTCAAGAGATTATTTCATTATATTACACTTTGTGAGACGTCAATTTGTGTCCGCTCACCGCTGTCTCATAATAATGTAGAAGTTTGTTTGTTCGCGCGACCATTTCAATATCATATGGATGTGCAGATGTGAGTCCTACGACATGCTAATGTTATTTATAAATGGGTGTCGCCCGGCTCATTGTACTAGTTACTGACGCTCCTTCCACTACTTACTTATTTATTATACTTTACACAACTATCGATAAAACTCCTTTACTATTAAATATACACTTTAAACTGAACATATTTATTTATTTACACGAGTCACAATAATTTTACTACATAATTAAATTAATTGTTACAATATATTATTTTATGGTAACATTTTAGTTCGATATACACTCAGTGACATTGTTGTACCATTTCAATTTTATAATTTTAGAACATCGGTGTACGACAAGCGATTTATTCACAAGGTAAAAAACGCGACATTAAAATGACCTAAAATATTATTAAATGCTCATCAGCGAATGTAAATTCGTAAAATTAAAGGGAATATGTAACGTTTTGTGCGGTGTGAACGTAGCGTTAAGAGAATTACATGTAATATAATGTTCCCATGTAAACGTAGCGCTAGCTTTAAGCCGCTTGTGAATGTCATGTTCCGCAGTAAAATAAATAGCTAACAATAGGTGATACGGCACCGGACCGCACGCGACCGTAGCACGACACTGCAGACAGACAGACATACTGTGGCCGCCGTCTGACCGAGAATAGTCTTCATGTAGATACCGACTCCTATTATTATTATATATAACAAAAATTACATATAGCTTTTTTTAAGATTTCCGTACCCAAGAGATACCAGCGGAATCCTTTTACTGAATCTTTGCTGTCCGTCCGTCCGTCTGTCTGTTTGTCACAGGGTTGTAAGTATCTCAATAACCAAAACAGGCAGACACTTGCAAATCAGAAAAAATATGTATTACTATGACCGCAAAAAAAAAAAAAATAAACATATGATTTGGGCATATGAGTCCAAAATTGGCCGATTAAAGTATTTAAGTTGATTGATTATTCATTTATATAGTTAAATTGTAATGTTAGGGAGCAATGCTTTATTGAATCTGTTTTACACAGGATTGTTGATCCATGTCACACTTACTGTGTATCATAATCTATGAACTGATTATGTATATAATAAACTATATAAACACATTTTAAAAAAGATAAAAATATAAAAAAGGAGGAAAAACAAGAGATTACACATTTAAAATAATGCCCAATTTAGCAGCGAGATCACCAATTTTTAATCGGTTTGATTTACAAGTTAAAACAATTGTCAGTTAAACAGGAAACACTACTCTCATATATTTTATGTCCATATAATATATCAATGTTTAAAAAAAATAGTCATCTTCGTTAATTAAAGTGATTTCATTATGTCTAAATATAATTGTATATTGATTTTTGTGTATTCAAAAACATTGTTTATATCAGTCCCGATAACAGCTTACACAATGTTGTAAATATAAACAGTACACAAGTTTATTGTATTTAAATTGTATCACTTTAATCATATTTGTCATTTTTAATTAATATAGCCATTTTACATTTTTTTTATCATTTTGTATTAATGCTGATATTATGTAACTATCTTGTAAATGGCAAACTAATTTTTATTTAACACATATTTAGTATTTATTCTTGAGATAGGATCTGTACCTTCGCGCCGAATTAATATCCATCCTCCATCCTGTTACGGGTTCATCTCAACGATCCATCTTTATAAAGGTGCGTTCTGATTTGAGGCTTTCAAAATAGTGTGTTAATTAATAGTCGCAACTATGAAAGTTAACATGTGATCTCATTTACACTTAATTAAATTCATTTTACTTATGAAAATAAGGTATAAAAATAATGTCATAGTTAAAATGAAGCAGACGTTACTTAACACACTGCCTAGGTGTACAAATGATGGTTTGTAAAATGGACATTTAACATATATATACAGATAACAAAACAGTGAAGCAACGATGGACTTCATACAACCTAGCCAGGTGAGACGCCTAACATCGGGACGAAATGTCACTAGTGTACAGTCGGAGTGAGTTTTTATTGATGTATAGGAGTCGCTCGCTCGATACGATATATGTGTACAATGAAACGTTCCTCCGAGCCGAGCCGCACCTGACGCTACCAGCCGGCTCCGGTGCCGTGCGCGCCCGACCGACCTGAGTATTGACAAATATTGCACGATATAGCAGGTTCACCACGACGTTCCAAATAATGATACTTATACAATACAAACGTTTCGTATCGTCGTTTCTATAAATAAACATACGAAGCCCGTTCGCGACCCTGATCATATGAAAGCACCCAGAGACGGCAGGCTGCTACTAAACGTACATTAAAATAACTTAAAATATAACATCGGAACGTAACAGATTCTACTTATAGCCGAGTCCGAGGTCCGCCAGCGGACGCCGGACGCTGGCCGGGCGGCCGCTCCGAGCACGCGTGTGCCGCGCCCGGCGCGACCCGCCGCCGGTGCCGCACACGGTGCTCCACATTCAACAGATACGTCATTAACGAAGAGCGAACTACCATTATTAATGTCATATGAAAAATAAATAACAATATGTTCTCATTCACCGACTGGAGACGCACGAGAATCATATTCAGCGAATCTATATATAATATAGACACGGCGCTCACCGACGAGCTTTACATTAGACTTAAATACTACTCATATTATAAATGCAAACAGTGTCCAGTCGTCCACACGAAACTAATGAGATTCATACGAGGCACGAACTAAACGGCGACTTCGACGAACATGTCGTACAATCATACTTATATAATAATACGCTACCACTGTAACATTAACGCACGACCGTCCACTTCCTAGAGCAACTTTGAGTTAGTCATTGAGCTTCCGTTCTATACGAATAAATAATATGAAGAGGCGAGGTGCGCGCGCGGGGAGTTCACCTGTATCACCTGACGTGCGCGGAGGGCGGGGGCGGGGGCGCGTCCGACATGACGTACGAGGAGCCCTGCGTGCGCGCGAACTTTAACCGGATGGGCGTGAGCTTGGCGGCGCGCACCTGCGGCGGCGCGACCGGCTCGTCGGCGGCGAGCGGGTCGCGCGCGGCCGGGTCGTAGGGCGCGCGCGCGAACCGCGCCGCGTCCACGGCCGGCTCGGGCGCCGCCTCGGCCGCGCCGGCCGCGCCGCGCGCCGCGCCCTCCGCACCCTCCTCGCACCCCGCGCGCGCGATTTTCAGGATGATCTTCTCGGGCGCGCCCTCGCTGTTGATGACGCGCAGCTCGTCCGCGCGCCGCCGCCGCTTGCGTCGCTTGCGCTCGCTGCGCCCGGACCGCTTCTCGGTCTTCTCGTTCTCCTCGAAGTCGGCCATCACCTTCTTGCGGAACCTCATGCTGTCCCGCTTGAGATCCATCATGGTGGGCGCGCCGTATACGGGCCGCTTCTTGGGCGGGCGCAGGTCGGGCGGTTCGTCGAGCGCGCCGATCTTGATCTTGAGCTTGGGCGCGGGCGGCTCGTGCGCGGCCCGCGGCGGCTTGGCGGAGGCTCGCGCGCGCCGCCGGTGCGCCTCCGCGTCCGCCTCGTCGTTCATCGTCACCTTCAGGTGGCGCAGCTCGCGCGACATGGCCGCGCCCGCCTTGCGCCGCTTCTTGGGCTCGAGCGCGGCCGGCTCGGCGATCTTGTAGTCCTCGCGCGTCGGGATGCTGGTCATCGAGGCGACCGCCTTCGGGATGGTGATGACGGCGCGCGGCAGGGGCGCGGGCGCGGGCGGCGGCGGCGCCAGAGCCGGCTCGTCCATGTTCTTCTCCTGCGTCCAGTACTGGCGCAGCAGCTCCTTCTTGCGCATGCGCCGCAGGTTGGTGGCCGGCGCCGCCACCGGCGGCTCCGACGCCGGCGCCGGCGGGGGCGGCGCCGCCGGCGTCGAGCTCGCGCAGTAGTTGGCGTCCAGGAAGGGGCCCTTGATCTTCACCTTGAGCTGGTTGCGCGAGTCGGAGAGCGACACCTTGGGCAGCGGCGGGGGCGGGGGCGAAGGCGGCGGCGGGGCGGGCGGCGCCGGCGCTGGCAGCGGCGGCTCCTCCTCGGCGGCGGCCACGAGCCTCGAGTACGCGGCCGGGGGCTCGCCCGCCGCGTACGTGCGCATGTCCACTGGCCCGGGCAGCAGCGGCGGTACAGCCGCGCAGCCGCCGTCCGCGGCCGGCGACGCGCCGCGCACGTCCACGGACTTGCGCCGCTCGCGCAGCGCCTTCAGGTCGACGCCGTCGTCGGCGAGCTCCTCCTCGAAGTCGTACACGGTGCCGACCAGCTTGTCGCGGATGGAGTCCCCCGCGTACTCGCCGCCCGGGTACGGGGGCGCGGCGCGCGCGCGGCTCTTGGAGCGCCCGCGCCCGCGCTGCCCGCGGTTGCCCTTGTTGGAGGCGCGCTTGGAGGGGCGCTGGGCTTCGCCGCGCTTCGGGGAGAGGCCGGGGCTGCGCGGGGGCGACTCCGCGGGGAACTTGAACGGCGGCCGAGTCGTCGGCTTCGGCGGAGAGTCGGCGGGGGGCGGCTCCTCGACGTCCTCCTCGGCGTAGGGCGCGAGGTGGGCAGGGGCGGGCGGGGGCGGGTACTCGTCCACGGGGTCGTCGCGCGGCGGGGAGTCGAGCGGCTTGGGCGTCGGCGGCGCGATCATGGCGGTGGTGAGCGCGATGTTCTGCGACGAGGAGGTGAACGCGGCGCACAGCTGGCGGAAGCTGCGCTCCGGCGGCAGCAGCGCGGCGGACGAGTAGGGCGGCGGCGGCGCGTACAGCGGGCCCGGGGACGGCAGCGGCAGCTGCGAGCACGCGCCGCCGCCGAACAGAGAGGACACGGTGGCCAGGAAGGGGGACGCGTCCGGCGGGTACGTGGCGTACTGGTTGAGCGGCATGGAGGGCTCCACGGGGCACGAGTACGCGGGCACGGGCGGGTACGAGTCGATGTCGGGCATGGCGGCCTCGTGCGCCGCGCACCGCAGCTCGAGCGCGCCCGGCGGGGAGCGCTCCGAGCCCGAGCTGGAGGCGGACGAGCGCCGCGTCGCGATCTCGCTCTCGCGCCACGCGCCCTCGCCGCCCTCGCCGCCCGGGTACGGGGAGGCGGCGGCGGCGCACTCGGCCCGCGGCGCGCGCTCCTCCTCCTCGTAGACGGGCTCGGCGGCCGCGGGCTGCGAGTCGTCGCTGCGCTTGGAGAGCGAGGCCAGGTCGGGCTGCTCGCGGTACTTCTTGTCGGCGTCGAGGTCCGGGGGCGGCGGCCACTCGCGGTCGGCGGGCTCGTCGGCGGCGGGCGGCCGCTCCTCGGCGGTGCCCTCCTCCGCGTGGTTCTCGGCGGGCTTCTTGCCGCTGAGCTGCATGCGCAGCCGGTCCACCAGGTCGAGCGTCTCCTGCGCGCCGCGCTCCTTCGAGTCCTCCTTGAAGATGAACTCGGGGTACGAGGAGAAGGGCTTCATGATCTCGTCGCGATTGAAGCCGTCGTCGACGGCCATCATGTCGAACGCGTACAGCTCATTGTCTCGCTGCTGCGGCGAGCCGGGCGGGCGGTCGTGACACGCGCTCGACGGGATCTTGGCGCTCTTGGAGATCTCCACGGCGTGCGCGTGCGCGGCGTCGCGGCGCGTGGCCGCCTCCAGCGTGCAGCGCCGGCGCGCGTCCCGCGACGCCGCGTCCCGCGACGCCGCGTCCCGCGACCCCGCGTCCTCGTCAAGCGCCAGGCTGCGCGCGTCCAGCGGCGTGCGCGGAGATTTGATCATCGTGTTCTCGTTCAGGTTAGCCTGGATCTTGGCTATCATGGTGACGCTCGAGCGCTCGGCGCACGCGTCGCCCGTGTCGAGCGGCTCGTCCTCTGTGGTGTACTTGCGGCCGCCGCCGGGCCGCTCGATGGGCGTGAGCGCGCGCGTGGGGCTGCCGGCCGCGGGGGGCCACTTCTCCGCCTCTTCATACTCCTCCTCGATGCGCGCGGGCGTCTTCTCGTCGGGCACTTCGGCCTGCGGCGGGCCGGCGGCCGGCGGCGCGGCGGCGTCGCGAGGCGAGCCGCGGCTGCATCGCCGCCGCTCGACCGGCTTCAAAACCTCATCCGCAGTCGGGACCACCTGGTCTTTGGTATCTTTCTGCGGTGACTCCTTGACGCTCGTCCTGCCGCTCGAGGCGCTTTTTCTTCTGCGGTCCGCGGGCTTCTTCGGGGCGGGTCCGTTCTCGGTAGCGGGGTCGACCGGCGAGTCGCGGCGGCGGCGGCCGTCCTCTGCGGGGCTCGGCGGGCGGGAGCGGCGCTTCTCGGCCGGCTCCGGCGTGACGGAGCGTTCGAGCGGCGGCTTCACGCTCTCCTCGTTCGTTTTCTCGTCCGGAGCGGGGCGGCGGGTGTCTTCGTAGTGTCTTGCGGGACGAGATCGTCCGTCGGGCGGTTCTCGAGCCCCCGCATCAGGCTCGCGAGGCACACCTCCCGCAGCAGAGCCTCGGGTGCGAGTACGCGCAGGCGGCCGCGCGCCGGCGCCGGCGGGTTCTGAGCCTTTAGCAGGCGGCGAGGGCTCCCTGCGCGAGGACTCCCGTTCGGAAGTTTTGAGCTTCTTGTCCGGGGCCTTGCGCGGGGAAGCGTCGCCTGAAGCTTCGCTCTTACGCTTCCTGCGGCGGCGGGGGCGGCGGGGGGAGGGGCTGCTGGAACCGGAGCCGTCGGAGCGAGACGAGTCGGAGTCGCTCGACGCGCTAGTCGACGAGAGCGGCCTTGACACCTTGTCGAGAAAGGGCAAGTCCACGGTGGGGCGCGCATTCGGCGGCGAGAACACGGCGGCGACGTCGACGACGGGGGCGGGGGCGGCCACGGCCGGGGCGGCGACCGCGGGGGCGGCGACCGCGGGGGCGGCGGCCGGCTTTATCTCGCGCGCCTTGGCGGCCGGCTTAGGGCCAGGCTTGTCCGGCGTCTCCTCTTCGGAACTGCTGGAGGACGAATAGGTGCCACTGGTAGAGTCGCTGGACGAGCTGGAGCTCACCTCGGCCTCCGGCTTGATCTTCAGCTCCTTCGGTTTCACCTTCGGCTCCTCCTCGGGTCGGTCGTCTTTCTTCTTGGCGGCAGCGGCGGGTGCGGGTGCGGGAGCGGGTGCGGGAGCGGGTGCGGGAGCGGGGGCAGGGGCGACGACGGGCTCGGCGTCGGGCGCGGCCGGCTTGCTGCCGATGTTCTTGATGTGCGCGGCGGCCTTCTTGGCGGCCTGCCGCTGCGGCACGTACGCTATCGTCTCCTTTTCGGCCTCCTTGGAAGTCCGTCGGCTCACCTTCGCCGGGGGGCTTTTTATCTCTTTGCCCTTGCCTTTGCCCTTGGACTTGGGCTTGACGTCTTCCGGGGGCTTCTCGACGGCATTGTCTTCCTTCTTGCCGGTGGAGGTGGACCGCATGTTCTCTGAGGCTTTCTTGGCCGCCTGCCTCTGCGGCACTATCAGATCGGTAGGATTGTCCTTGGGTTTCGCGAACTTGTTCTCCTTATTTTTGACTTCGTCATCTGTGTCGGGCGCCTTGGGCGGCGGAGGCGGCGGAGGCGGCGGCGGCGGCGGCGACGGGGGCGGCCGCTGCGACTTCTTCTCCCTGTTGGAGGGCTTCCTACCGCGGCGGCGCGGCGGCGGCTTGTCGTCGGGCGGCGCGACCTTCTTGTCGCCGGCGCTGGGCACGAACTCTTTCATGGCAGCCTTGGTGCGCGGCAGCGACTGCTGCGCGTCGGTCGCGGCGGGCGAGCCCTCTCTCTGCGACTTGAGGCGGCGCGCGGCCCGCTCGGCCGGCTCGTGGCCCTCCTCGCTGGAGTCCGAGTAGATGTCCACCGGGAACTTGGTGCTCCTGGTGTTGCGGATGGGCACGAGGTCGTCGCTGTCGGTGCCGGACTGGCCCGTCTTGCCGGCGGCCATCTCGCGCTCCATGCGGCGCAGCGTGTCGCCGGCGGACTCGGCGCGCGCCTCCTCCTCGGTGCTGCTCTCCACTAGCGCCTTGGACTGCGGCACCTTTTTCTTCTTCTTGTCGTTCTTACGCGGCGACCGCTTCGGCTTCGCCTTGGGCGACACCTTCTTTTTGGGCGAGGAGGCGGCCGGCTTGCGGTCGGCGTCGGCGTCGTCGTCGGTCGAGGAGGCGAGGCGGGCGCGCGCGCGCGGCGAGCGCTCGGCGTCGCTCTCCTCGCTGGAGAGGCCGCTGTAGGCGCGCCGCGACCCGTTCACGTAGTGCTTGCGGTACGGGTCGCCGGGCTTGGGGCGACGCAGGCCGTTGCGCTCGCGCGGGTCGCGCGGCGCGATCCTCGACAGCAGCTCCTCGAAGTCAGTCTCGTGGTCGGGCGCGTCCGGGTGCGAGTACAGACGGTCGTAGATGGAAGGCCCGTGGTTGGCCTCGTAGATGGCGGAGAGCTCGGTGCCGGGGATGTCCGCGCCCGCGGACAGCACGGCCATCTGCTTGTGGAAGGTCTGCTCGCGCATGCGGAAGAAGGACCGCGACAGCTTCTCGCGGCGGCTGACCATGTAGCAGAGGTTGCGCACGCGCTCCAGGTCCTGGCGCAGCTGCACGAACATCTTCATCTTGTCGAGATCGGCGCGCTCGCGCCGGTGCGACACCAGCTCGCCGTCGTCGCACTTGGGCGGCAGCAGCGGCCGGTGGTGGCCGGAGCGCCGCTTCAGCTTCCAGTAATTGTATATGTAGTTGATGGCGTCCTGGTCCACGTCCAGAAGATGCGCGCTGATGTCCTTCACGCTCACGTGCCGGTCGAACTCCTTCTCGATCTCGTGCAGGCGGGCCGCGCGCGCCTGCGTCTTCTCCTCGGACGTCATGTCCTTGCGCCGCTTGCGCTTGGCCTCCTCCTCCTCGGAGCCGGATCCGGCCTTGTCGCGTTTCGAGTTGACGCTGTGCTTCTGGCAGTAGGAGCGCAGCTTGACGCCGTCGTCCGCGTTCTCGTCCTCGATGATGGCGCGCATCTCGAGGCCGTGCTTGAAGGCGCACGTCACGTGGTACGCCGTCTTGCAGCTCTTCACGGAGCACTGGATGCAGGCGCCCTTGCGCTCGCGGCACAGCACGCACACGAGCGACCAGCGCGAGGCGGGGATCGACGAGATCTTGGTGATGGGCTCCATCTTCTCGGCGCACCCGATGGACACCTCGGGGATCCAGAGCACGCAGCTCACGTGCGCCCACTTGTGTCCGGAAGGCGTGCACTTCATGGCGCCGCCCTGATTGGGGCAGAGCACGCAGGTGGGGCGCACGCCGTCGCCGCACGGCCGGCACAGCCACTGCCCTGCAACACGGACGAGGTACGGTCAGAGAGCGCAGCTCGGAGGCGAGCACGAGGCGGCGAAAGGACGACACTCACCGTCGGGTATGACAGTGATGCCGTAGCAGGCCTGATGCACGCAGATGTTGCACGAGTCACAGAACACCATCTCGTTGCCGTCCTCGGAGTCAGGCGAGCGACACACGTCGCAGATCACGTTCTCGTCGTACTCGATGCCCAGGCCCTCTTCTGACTTCACGATGGCCTGGATCTTATCCCACGTCCGGACCTGTAACACGCCACGTACCATCTTGTTATTCATCCGATATGACACATCGCTCGCCAGCGACCCAGATATATCTTAGTGACATCTTACAAATTGTGTTATATCCCTCTGAGGTTTGAAAGAGACTGTCCATTTAAAATTTTAAGTTGCATTCTAAGGATATGAAAAAATTTACATGCACCTAAAAAGTTGGCAATTTAGACAAACACTTTTTTGATGCCATTCGATCCGCTGCCGCTGCCGCTGCCATTCTTGTAGGATCAAAAAAGCCAGAAATAGCAAAAAAAGTCGAGCTATGACATCCAAACTTCAGATACTGCACCTTCTTATTCAACATCAGATGATCTCACAGGGTGTTTTGATCTGTATATAAAACAGGATCATTGTCATCGAAAATAATTTGCATAAATTGCTAATTTTCCATTTCCTACAAAATATTTAGGAAAACTATTATTTTGCAGTTTCCAAAGTTCAGTTAGCCCAATAGTGTTGTAATCCACATACAAAAGTAGATCCAATGGCATCAAAACAAGTTTTTGGTAAATTGGCAATTTTTCTTGCAAACTATATATTTTTCAATAGTGTGAATGCCGCTCATATGGTTAAATGAATAAATAATGTACTGCCTTCTCAGAAAGTTTTACTGTAGCTGCAACGGAAAAGGTATCTTATATATAATATATGCATAGTGCCCGATTTTATTTACGTATAATATACTAGAAGTGCCCCGCGTTAAAAACTTCTTTTGTTTACTTGAAACTTTTCTTTTGTAAAAACAATTCTATCGGTTCACCGTTTTCATGTTATCGCGTGATTAAGCCAACTGGAAAAATCCATTGGTGCACGGTAAGGTTTGAACTCGGTACCACGGCATCAAAGCCGACCGTTCTCCCGATTACGCCACCGGGCCCGGGCTCCTTGGTGGTAAGCTCCTTTTTGGTAGATTTAATGATCCCACTACCACTGTACGAAAACTCATGATTCATGAATGCACATAAAACTTTCATTGGTAGGTATATAGCTAGGATTAGAACCAACGACCGTCGGGTCAGAATCAGGGTAACTATCCTTTACGCTAAAGGGCCGTCGAATATCACTACGTAAGTATTATAAAACAAAGTCCATCACTGCGTCTGTCTGTCTGTTCGCAATAATCTCAATAGCTACTGAACGGATTATCATGTTGTTTTCACCAATAGCCAGAGTGTTTATGAGGAAGGTTTAGGTGCATAATTCGTTAAGGTTTTGTGTAAATTGGATGAAATATGACGATTATTGTTAAATATGTTCATATTTTATATTCGATGCAACAAACTGATGCAATTTTTATAGGCATATATGTTCTACCCGTGCGAAGCCGGGGCGGGCTGGTAGTATTTTATTAATTTTGCGATGTGTGTATGTGAAATTCGTGATATTTTCAAGAGTTTTCATTTGAATTATATACTGTAAAGGGCAATTTTAATCTATAATATGTGGCCAAGCTAATTAACGTAATTATTTGGATAAGGATTAATACTATATACTTGAAAATAGCCTTGGAAGTTATGTAATATTTTTAAAAAAAAATTAAGATGAAAATGGTTACTGTGAGTCAACCTTAAGAGATAGACATATGCTGTCTGGGACTTTTTTGGAGGTCTTATTAAGTTGTACAACTCTTGCATAGAAATTATTCTTCTATCTATTTTCAATTAAGCAGCGTTCGTAAGAAAAGTGTTTTTTCGACCGTTTTTTTGCCGACTTAGGTTGCAAATTAGCTCTCCACGAATGTACCTTTGATTTAAACGGGATAATATATAGCCTATTTTCATTCCGAAAGTCCATTCTATGTATTAGTGAAAGAATTTTTTAAATCGGTTCAGTAGTTTTTGAGCCAAATCATTACAAACATACAAAAATACAAATGTTCTCTCTTTATAATATTAGTATAGATAATTTTTTGTGAATATTTGGCTGAATTAGTTGATTTAATATTTTTTTGGTTTTTCTGGTGATTTTTCTTGCGTATAATGGATCTTTATAAATCTACTCTGCAGTAAATGCAAACAAATTCATTTTTGATTCCAAGGTGGAAAATACGTTTTAATCTAGGCAGGTTTGAAATTTTAGCTATAACTTAAAAATATAAATAAGACAGTATACATAGCGTGACCAGACGTTTTGAACGGGACCGTCCCTTTTTTAGGTAATCTGTCCCGGTGTAGGGTGTGCACGTTTAAGTGATAGTCATGTAGTACGGACGAACGTAAGATTCGATGCGATAAGATTTCTCGCTAATCCCTTTTTTTGCTAGAGGCAGATAGGCACGACACTAGGCAATAATAAATGTGTTCATTAGCCAATAGCTACGCGCATTTCTCCTTTTTTTTAGTAATGTCCCGTTTTGAGTGAAAAAATAAATGGTCACGTTAAGTATACAGATCTGTGGTGATTTAAAAACGTAGAAATATATTTCAAGAAAAAATGCTCGTTAATGTATAATCCAAGAAATTTATTTGTAAATCATTAAATGTGTTTATAATAAAGGGTATAATTTTGTATTCTATTAAAGGTAAACAGAGTTCAAAACAAAGAAAATAGGAGTTCATCGGATCGGATCAGAACTAGATCTATCGTAAGATTATTTACTCTCTTATTTTAAAAGTAAGATGGGGGAGAGCACAAATTTTACCACTTTAGATTGTCTATCTTTTAAACGATCTTGACATTGAAAAAAAAAGTTTTAGGAACCTCTAGACCTTATCATCTATAGACACCCTGCGCGTGTAGGTTTCATGAATTATTTTTCCATGTATTCAACTCAGTGTTACTCAAATTCAGTGTTTAGACCTTTAGCGAATTCGGCCAATAAAAAATAAGCAGGTGCTTAATAATAAAGAAGCGACCACATCATCGCTCACCACCAGACAAAATAGTGGTGAAGAAGAAGTAGTGCGCCAGCATATCAGATATGATGAATGGTAGTAGATGCTGACCTCTAGTTCCTCGATGACTTTCTCGAACTGGTCCTCGGAGACGGGCGTCGCACCGGCGCGCGCGCGCTCCGCGTTCAGCAGCCGCAGCCAGCAGGTGTCGGTGGCGTCCAGGTCGTAGGAGCAGCCGGCCTCCGCGCACGCCGGCGTCGAGCTCAGCTGGTGCGCGCTGCTAGAGTAATGCGCGTCGCGCGACAGGTGCACGTACTTGTCCTTGGGCCTGCCGGACATTCGCAACTCACATCACACATCTCCTGCCGTCCTCACCGCTCTACTCTTAACACTTTTATATCGTTCGTAATCCTAAACGTGATAACTACAGCGAAATAGTGATGTGAACGCTGGTTGCGGACCGAATATGGGTCCGACCATAAAAACGAACACATGTCGCCTGTAGTACGGCTCCTTGTCCTAACAAAAAAATTTTTTACGGTCCCGTCCGGAAGAAAGCATGAAACTTTGCATGCATGTAGCTTTGATATATGTGATTCAATGACGATATGCAAACAAGTCGAGAAATGACTGCTTCCCCCCACTCCCCTCCTTTTAAGTCCCTCATTCTGGTTTTCTTGATTTTGTACAAAAACGGTAAGACTGAGGAATTTACTTTCTTAGTACCAAATCATGTTCGCTTAATCTAATACTATAAGAATCTTTGTCCTGACATACTGACTGACTGACAGAAAAAGCACAGCCTAAACCGCTGGTCGTAGAGACTTGAAATTTGGAAGGTATATTTGTCTTGGTACGTAAGGGTGTACTAAGAAAGGATTTTCCAAAATTCACCCTTTTAGGGGATGAAATTGGGGTTTAAAGTTTGTATGGAAAAACAAGATTAGATAGTCTTTTCTATTCGAAACTTCACACAAAAGCTTCAGTAAAAAAATAAGTAAATACATGTTTCAGGCTTTTTCAAAATTCCGCCCCTAAAATGGTGAAATGGGGTAACAAAGTCTGAAAACCAATATTGATTCGGGTTGCGCTGAAATTTGCCATGCAGATAGTTATTACGACGTTAGTTCCCTCTGAAAAATTATTTTCTAAAGTTCACCCCTTAAGGGGATGAAATGGGGGTTCAAAGTTTGTAAGGAGAAACAATATAAGATAATATTTTCTATTCGAAACTTCACATACGTGCTTCAGAAAAAAAGTAAGTGAAAACGTGTGGCAGGCTTTTTTGAAATGTCACCCCTAAGAGGGTGAAATAGGAAAACAAAGTCTGAAAATGAATATTGTTTCAGATTGCGCTGAAATTTGGCATGCAGATAGTTGTTTTGACGTAGGTATCCGTTAAGAAAGGAGTTTTCAAAATTCACTCTTTAAGGGGATGAAGCGGGGGTGCAAAGTTCTTATAGTCTTTTTATTCGAAACTTCACACAAGTAGTTACTTCAGTAAATAAATAATTAAATACTATTTCAGGCTATTTGAAAATGCCACTCTGAAGAGGGTGAAGTGGGGTAAAAAAGTCTAAAAATCAATATTGTTTCGGATTGCGCTGTAATTTAGAATGCAGATAGTTATTATGACGTAGGTATCCGATAAGAAAGGATTTTCCGAATTCACCTCTTAAGGAGACGGAACGGGGATTCAAAGTTTGTATGGCAAAACAACAAATGAGATAGTATGTTTTATTCGAAACTTTACTTAAGTACTTCTGAAAATAAATAAGTAAATACGTGTTGCAGGATTTTTCGAAATGGGGTAGGTAACAAAGTCTGAAAATCAATATGGTTTTTCGGGTTTTATAAATATGAATAATTTTTTTTTTTAAATATCTTATATGCTAGCGTTTGACTAGTATCTCACCTGTTGGTAAGTGATGATGCGGTCGAAGATGGTAAGCACGCTAGGCCTAGAATGGGAACTGGCTTTCAAGGATAGCTGCCGGAACACATTAGATGTTTGGCGACAGATTTTCTAACTTGAGGGTGGTAACTGGCCAGGCGGACACTAGATAGTGTCCTACCACCGTGCAGATTATTTCCCTTAGTCACGTGATAACTTGAAAACGGATGAATCGATTTGGCTAATTCTTTTTTGATGTCTTTCATTATACAAAAGAAACGTTATAAGTAAATCAACGCCGCGGGGCACTTCTAGTTACCTATAAAACGATACAAAATTTATAGTTGTAGGATTTATAGTTTTTTAAATACAGCCAACGTATTATAAAATTATGAAAACAGGTACAGTTTTTTCTTTCTTGCTCCATTTGAAGGAAAATAACAAGATTTGTGATGAAATGGTCTAAATACGTTAAATACCTTATTTATTTAGCTGCAATATGACACCAAATTCATTATAGTAGATGGATTGATTCCCGAGATACAGCTCACCGCGCTTGACTCCACGAAACAATATATCTCTTTTAAAAAAAGAGATATGGTTTTACAAACACTAGCCCTACGCCCTGCGACTTCATCCGCGTGTAATTCGAATTTCCAACCGGGATAAAAATAAGCATTTTTGTTAAACCAGATCATTATCTATCCGAGTGCAAAATTTCATTTAAATCTCTAAAACTTAATTTTAATCTCCTGGTTTTCTTAATTTAATACAAAAATTGTTAATTGATACAAAAACGGTGAAAGCTACTAAAAACTGTCAAAGATCAATATGTTTTTCACGTAATTCTCCCCACAACATGGTCTGTGGATGTAGTCATGTGGTACGTTGATATCACTTATACTTTACTAAATATGCACATGTATATGCAATGGTTTTTTTTATTTACTTTACTTCTATGTCCTGGAATTTTGTAATTAATATTTTACCAATTTCCTGATATCTGATTGGGCTGAAATTTGGCATATTTATGAAATTCGGTGACAATGCAATATTATGGTACATCGAGTTTATCTCATGAAGCCTAGATTGAGCTAGAGGGAGTTCTAGTCCCTACCTACAGGTATACCTACAGGTAGGGACTACAAAGCGCTACGACAGACGAGTTTAGGCTAATTTTTTTTTTACCTGTAAACATGTATATAAATATTCTGCAGATTCCAGAAGTTCCAGCACTGAGTCAACGCTACCATGTTCTTTCAATATTGATAAAGTAAGAAACACACGAATTTCGAATAGATCAGCCGTAGGGTATATATATAAGTTGGTGTAATAGCGTCATTAACTAGAAAAAAGCTCATGGTCTAAAAACGGCTTAACGGATTTTCATTAATTAAAGCTAATTACACTCTCAATTAAGAAAACTATCAAATAAAATAAATTAAATCAAATCAGGTCATCCGTTTAGGCGCTACGACATACAGACAGACACATATATACAGAGATACACACGTCAAACTTACAACACCCCTTCTTTTTGCGTAGGGGATTAAAAATACCTACATTCACCTACGGTGTTCCGGCAGCACACGGCCCTTCAGAGTCAGAGTATTCTAGGCCACCAGAAAATTTAATGCATTCTGGATATCATTATGAACAGGCAAAGCTTGACGTATTATTACTATTGACCAACTCGTGAAGACACTCGGTTCAGACAGATGCAGTACCATGTTATGCATTTACAAGCTGTGATACTGTATCAGGATTTTGTGGTAACGGGAAGAAGTCCTTTTGTAAAACATGGAAGCCCTTTCCTTAAGTCAGCATAGTATTCTAATTATTGTCAAATCTGATCATTTGGATGTTTTGGCAAGATATTTCATCCTGATTTACGATACGACAAAACTAGCGATGTAAAAGACATTAACCAAGCTTAATTTATCTTCAGGGCAAAGGCCATGGATAGACTGCCACCAACATTTGGTACTTTTCAACAGTAGGTATATAAAACGAACATAATCATTAGCAGCATTCATCGGGGGTCTAGAATTTGGTACCAAACCATAATGGAGTACGACCAAAGAAACCCGAACATTCGTTAAGGAGTTGACGAAATGTTCCTGCCGCAGTTTATTTTAAGGTCAATGCCTATGTAGAAAGTCAGGGCACGTTTAGCCGTTGGTCCCGGTCCAGGTCATACACACACTAATATCATAAATGCGAAAGTTTTGTTTATGTGAATTTGTAAGTCTGTTTGTTACTCAATAACGAGAAAATGGCTATACAGATTTAAATAAAATTTTGCACTCGGGTAGATTATGATCTGGATTAACACAAATGTTTATTTTTATCCCGGTTGGAAATTCGAATTACACGCAGATGAAGTCGCTGCCGTAGGACTAGTGTTAGTAAAAACGTAAAAAAGAGTTATATTGTTTCGTGGAGTCAAACGCGGTGAGCTGTATCTCGGGAACCAATCCATCTACCATAATGAATTTGGTGTCATATTGCAGCTAAATAAATAGGTATTTAACCTATTTAGACCATTTTATCACAAATCTTGTCATTTTCCTTCAAATGGAGCAAGAAAGAAAAAACTGTACCGGTTTTCATAATTTTATAATACGAGTATGTTGATGGCTGTATTTAAAAAACTTCAAATCCTTCAACTATACAGTGGTGGTCATATAATTAAGAACGCTTATTTAAAGGGAAGATTTTGTTAAAATAAGAAGTATATCTAATTGCATGTATTTTTAACCGACTTCAAAAAAAGGACGTTTCTCAATTCGACCGTATATATTTTTTAAACATTTTTTTTATGTTTGTTCGGGGATAACTTCGTCGTTTATAAACCGATTTTGACTATTCTTTTTTTGTTCGAAAGGAGATATCCCAAGTGTGGGTGGTACCATGGTAATTTTATGGAGGTCTGATAAGTATCTCCAGAGATATTGAGATAAACATCTCAAAATTGGTACTGAAAATGAACATTGCAGTCGGTTTTTTTTTAGTTTTTAAACGATATTATTTTGTTTTTCTCTTGGTATCGCAAAACTTGCCCATAATAGCGGTACATTCATTGATACACATGATTGGCTAAAAATAAATAGGTGAACTTTATAGATTCGATCTAAACCTATTATTACTACTTACTGGCTGGTCACATAATTAAGAACGCTGGATAGTTTATGTTTTTATAAAAATTTAAATACTTAACACTCTATAGCTCTGTGGTCGTAGGTAACTTCGTTTAATTGTGGCACCATGTAGTGCTGTAAAAGTTTTAAAAGTTATTGGTTCATTAGAAAACAATGAGTAAAAATAAAAGTTGCAATAAATCTTCCAGGGAATTAATAATTAATATTCAAGAGAAGAATTGGTCGTTTAAAAAGATAGCCGACTATCTTCAATGCTTAAAAACAATGGTTTTTCACGCCGTATATCATTTTGCCACATATCAAGCTACTTCAAAAGTTCCGCGTGTACCTCAAAAGAGAAAATCATTTCGTAGAGAATTTCGAAAAACGAACGATATTTCGATCGAAATATCGTTTGTTTGGCAAAACAAAAACCTTTTTAACCGACTTCAAAAAAAGGAGGAGGTTTCTCAATTCGACCGTATATATATATATTTTTTTATGTTTGTTCGCGGATAACTTCGTCGTTTATGAACCGATTTTGATTCTTTTTTTTAATTGTTAAACACAATCCAAAATTTCATCGTACCGACGGGACTTGAACCCGCAACCTCCGGAATAACATGTTCCGGTGCTTTGCCAATTAAGCCACGGTGCGAAGTATCGTTACGTCGAAAAATATTATTTTTTTGTTCGAAAGGAGATATCCCAAGTGTGGTACCATGGTAATTTTATCGAGGTCTGATAAGTATCTCCAGAGATATTGAGATAAACATCTCAAAATTGGTACTGAAAATGAATAGCGCGGCATTGAAGTCGGTTCTTTTTTAGTTTTTAAACGATATTATAAAGGGTCTAATGAGCTGAGAAAAGAATATTTTAGCGAAAATAACCCTTCAGCAATCTCGGCACGCACTATTCGAAGGCGTTTGGTAGAAGGACAGTTGAACGGAAGGATAGCAAGGAAGGTGCCCGTGTTGAAACGGTGCCATAGGCAAGCTCGGCTTGCATTTGCTAGATGGTATGAGAACTGGACAGTTAGACAGTGGAACAATGATCTTTATTCTGACGAGACAAAAATAAACCGGGTATGTTCTGATGTAAAACGATATGTACGACGCCCTCCCAATAAAGCATTCGACCCTAAGTACACAAAAGTGACATTAAAGCATGGTGGGGGAAATGTGAACATTTGGGGATGCTTTTCTGGACATGGTGTTGGACCTGTTAAGCTGACAGAAGGAAACATGGATCAATTCCAATACAAAATATACTAGAAGAAAAATGTTACCTTATGCTGAAGACGTGCTTCCGGTTATTTGGACATTCCAGCACGACAATGATCCAAAGCATACTGCACGCACCGTTAAGAAATTTCTTACATCGCAAACAGTTTCTGTCTTAGATTGGCTAGCTAACATCCCGGATCTAAATGCAACAGAGCATCATTGGTGTGAAGTCAAGAAAAATGTGTCAAATCGACAGTGGGCCAATTTAGGAGAACTGTACAACGTTTTCTTAGAAGAATGGAACTCTATCTCTCTTGCGAAATGTCATAAATTGATAGAGTCAATGCCACGCCGGTGTAAAGCAGTCATTAAAAGCCGTGGACATGCTACTAACTATTAATTTTAGTGTAAAATGTATTGAATAGTTTTTTTTTCTTTACGCACTTCACATTCATGTGATTTATTTAATCTTAGTTTCATATAAAACAAATCTCGAGCAGTTTAATAAATCGTTCTTAATTATTTGTCCAGCTTCATTAATATTTGAATTAGTTACTATAGAGAATAAATAAAATTTGTACAAAATAAGTTCGAGATTTTATGCTATATTTCTAATTCCGTTTGCTCTATTCATGTGGCTATTTCATAACATAACCAGTTACTCCTAAGAAGGAACACATAACTACACATGACATGATTTAGATAAAAAAATCTGGAATTTTAAATCGTTCTTAATTATATGACCACAACTGTAGATTTAGTATCGTTTTGTAGGTAATTAATCGAACATCATTTGGTACTAAGAAAGTAAACTCCTGTCTTACCGTTTTTGTACAAAATGAAGAAAACCAGAATGAGGGAGATAAAAGGGGGGAAGTGGGGGGAAGCAGTCATTTCTCGACTTGTTTCCATATCGTCATTGAATCACATAGATGAAAGTTACACATGCAAGCAATGTTTCATGCTTTCTTCCGGATGGGACCGCATTTCAAGTAGTTCGCAGGACCCGTACTACCTAGTTCCGGCAACAATTTACTTTTAATATAATATTCCTCATAAGAGGCTGATCTATTGTTCGATCTCTTTGCTCGTAGCGATGTTTTCACGTTAAATTCAATTTACAAAATAATAAAACATGATTAATTAGGCTTCTCCAGCTAATAAAAAAAACCGGCCAAGTCGAGTTGGACTCGCCCACCTAGGCTTCCGTACCAACGTTGGTTAACACCAATTAAGCTAGACCTCTAAATTGTATGAGCGCTCATATAACTCAGAGGCCATCTTAATTGGGTATTCTATGTATAATGGGACACATAAGGGGACACCCCTTAATTTTCAACTATTTTTATGTTTTGGAATGTTTCTTTTATTTGTGCTTTAACCTTGATTCTTGCCAAATTTCGTGATTCTAGGTCAACGGGAAGTACCCTATAGATTTACGACCCAAAACCTATAGGGTACTTCCGGTTGACCTAGTATTGTCAATTTTAGTTTAAAGCAAGGTCTTATAGCACAAGTAAAGGAAAAGTTCTGAAAAATAAAAAATGTTGAAAATTAAGGTAAATTTTGGTACGCACAAGTTTTCGTGAAAATCTAAATTTGGCCATATCTTTTTGTCGTGTTTACTCAGGACCTTGATTTTTATACACCTAATAGGGACTATAGACCTCAGTATCTGACACACAGACAGACGGACAGACGGACCGACGGACAAGAAAGTGATCTTATAAGGGTTCCTTTTTTAATTTTTGAGGAACGGAACCCTAAAAAAGGCATGCAATATCAAAACACAAATGAAATTGTATGTGAAACTTACCTATAACCACATGCAGACGCGCGTCACGCGTTACCTACACTACTTTTGCTTACCGACACGATCGCATTATTATTTATATTTCTAAATTAAAGTTTTTGGCTACCTGCGTGCATATTTATGTACTTTATATACTAAACTAAGTTAAGCAACATCAAATGTATTAAGTATCTCTGTAAGTGAACAATGTTCTTAGAGAAATAAATAATCTTTAATCCGAAATTATATTTTCTTTTATTACCTGGGTTTTGCAGCAGAATTATAAAACTAATTTATAAAAAAATATCGAAGCGATTCCACGTAAATAAAAATATATTTGTAAAACAGATAAATGTAGACGCACCGCGGAGAGCACCAGGCGGCGTCCTCTCGCGCCTATACAAAGTGTGTTAGTGGAAAGCAAGAGTAAAAAAAGTAAAGCGGAGGGTACTCACAGTTTGAAAGCGGGGCGGTCGGGCGGCTGCGGGTTGTCGACGATGGTGACCTTGGGCGCCGGCAGCGAGTCCGGGTTGACGGGCACCTGCACGCCGCGCTCCCAGTCCTGCTTCCACGGGTCCGTGATCACCCAGTACTCGCTCGAAGTCAGCGGCTCGTTGTCCGGCAGCTTCATCGCGCTGATAAGGTCTTTTCTGTGGAACGTCGGTGGTGGTGTGAGGCGGACTCGTTGCATAGACCACGCCTCCGACCATCGATTGCGTCTAGACTCGAGGTGCTCCGCGTACGTTGCTATTAAAGCGGGTCGGTTTTAAACAGTGATTATGTACTTTTAAGATCATTGAGCAACTCTTTTTAACTGATTATAGTTATGGTATTTCAACTGGTATTTCATTACAATTACAAAAGTAAAAACCTTTGTGTTTCTTTTTCGTTATTTTATCAGAAACTATAAATACAAACGATTTTTAAAATTTGAAAATCTGTTGGAAAGTCTGGTAAACTGTATAACGATCAGTACCCTTAGTACGAGTTTTCATCTTGAACGCTTTTGATAGATCTCACATAGATTTCGACTTATTCTGGCTCCCTGATTGGTCTAAATTTAGTGAACTGTAACCACTAGTGTAACCATTAGAGGCGCTGTACTGTTTTTCATACATTATTTGAAGTCGGTTAAAAAACAAGTGAATTTATTATTACAAACTTATTATTTGTGGTTAGTGCCATACATTTTCTATGGATCGAACTAGTAAAGTTTGTCCTTTAACCTAGATTGACAAATTTGTACGGAAGGCTCGGTACGCGAGTAGAACTCGCACTTGGCCGGTTTTTTAAAATACTTAAACGTTCTTTATTGAACGACCACATCTTTGGAAGAACTTAAAGCCTAAAAACTGAATAGACCCGAACAACGATGGAGAATTTTCTTCTACACATTCTTTAATAGAGAGTTTATTTTTTATTGTTTAAGATTATAAAGTTTGTTTTGATTTAAAGTAAGTTTCCGAAAATGTGTGTATCACCTATGCAATTCACATTTTAGGGTGATGATGAAAAACAGATGCCGCTTTGTGAGATAAAGCAAGAACTTTGAAAGAGCTCAAGCCCATAACCAAAAACGCGTTACAGAATTGTTCCGAGAATAGGGCAAAGCATTGGTACAAGTGTGAAGTACTGTTACTTCTAAAATAGATATTAAAATAAAACTAATTTTAAACAAAATATGTATAAATCTCTAATAATTTTATTTCTTTAAAATAAGCTAACTAGCAATGTGGGTTGCACATTACTAGTAGTCTTGTTAACCCTTCAACTAAGCTAAATATGCTTGTGTGGTAGGGAATCGAACTATAGTCTGACCATAACTGCTGTACACTCCCTGAGGTATGCGCGGCGAGGTGGGAGCCGGGGAAACAGAGGCAGACTGACGGAGCGCGTCCCCCCCGTCTCGCCGCGCGCATACCTCAGGGAGTGTACAGCAGTTATGGCCAGACTACAACAAACTCTCGATCGCCAGGCCGACACCTTAGCCATGGGGCTATTGCTGCTTCAATGATCGTCATGATATCAATCTCTTCTTTTCCTGCCACCGCTCTGCGTATGTAGCTCCACCTGATCACAGGTCGTGTGGGCCAGACTGCATTCCGGCGATCGTCTTAAAGAGATGTGCTCCCGAGTTGACTCCAGTGTTAACGCGCTTGTTTCTGCTCTCCTATACCTCAGGATACTCGTACGTGCCCCGTTCTTGGAAAGTTGCCATAGTCCACCCAATACCCAAAAAGGTGATCGCACTGACCCGTCTAACTATAGGCCTACAGCAATTACTTCTCTACTCTGCAAAGTTATAGAGCGTGTTGTCAACACACAGCTTCTGCGATACCTCGAAGAGCACCAGATGATAAGTGATCGTCAATATGGTTTTCGTCATGGTCGCTCAGCTGGTGATCTTCTGGTGTATCTCACACACCGATGGTCTGAAGCTGTAGAGAGTAGAGGCGAATCTCTTGCTGTAAGCTTAGACATTGCGAAAGCCTTTGACCGGGTCTTGCACAAGGCGCTTCTTTCCAAGCTTCCATCTTACGGCCTACCAGAGGGGCTTTGCACATGGGTCGCCAGCTTCCTTGTTCACCGTAGTATATCGGTAGTTGTTGATGGTTCCAAGTCAAACCAAATTCCCATCAACGCTGGTGTCCCACAGGGTTCTGTGCTGTCGCCTACTCTATTTATTCTGCAATGATATGTTGCAAATTGCCAACATACATTGCTATGCAGACGATAGCACGGGTGACGCACACTATGCCGGTCGTGTTAACGCCTCTCCTTCCGAGGTGCAGGAATGCAGAGACAAACTTGTGTCTCAAATAGAAAACTCTCTTGAGAAAGTCTCCAAGCGTCGGAGCGCTATCCATATTTTACCGTCTCTATAATGGGGAATGCTCTGAGGAGCTTTTTGACCTGATTCCACCATCGCTATTATTTTATCGTACTGCTCGGCGCCGTCAAAAAGCTCCCCTCACATCTTACAGACCTGGACATCTCGAACTACCCGTTTTAACCGAGGATTTTTACCGCGTACCTGTAAGTTGTGGAATGATCTACCCGCCGCGATCTTTCCATCTAGCTATAAGATGGAGTCTTTTAAAAAGGGTATCCACAAACTCCTCAAAGGTCGGCAACGCATCAACATCACTCATGGTGTTGCAGTTGTCCATAGGCGACGGTAACCGCTTACGATCAGGCGGGCTGTCTGCTTGTTTGCCAACCATAACATAAAAAAAAAATGACCAAACTACTGCCACTTCAGCCTCGTAATTCAATGAGCTATGTCGATCACCTTTATTCTCTGACGAATAACTTCTCCCAGTTAGGATCCATCACAGAACCGAGCATAGCTCTCTCTATAGCTCACTGAGTGACTTCACGTTGTCGAGTTCCTTTAAGTTGGTGAACAAGTCGTACCGTGAGCGTCCATGTTTCGGCTCGATACGACATTTCATCACTACATTTTATTGTCAGGTGACTTGAAAACGCTGCGGGGACTCCAGTACACGGAACAGGTGTTTTAATCGAATCAAGCGCCTTCTCATAGTCCTCAAGTAGCTAAACACAGGTGCCAATTGCAGCCTTCGGTCTTCTGTACAATAGTGTGAATTTAGGTTGATACTCTTTGCGCTAGACGGTTTTGGATGACTCTTGAAAACAGCTTGTAGACATGCCTTAGGAGCGAAATCGGGCAGAAGATTTTCAAGAGGTTGTTGTTTCCTTTTCTGAAAGGAAAGTCAACCATGCTTGTTTTTCATGCCTGTGGCATTCTGGAGCTTTTAAAAGCCCTGTTGTTAGGCCGTCCTTGCATGTGGTCTTTTGAGTGGCTGTTTAAGGGTCATCACGGTCTCATCTATGATGATTTTGGGCAGGTCCTGTGTAGTGGTGGCGTGACCAGGTGTGGCTTTGCAATCATCAGCATCGGGTACGGGCTTAGAAGCATGCGATGCGTAGAGTTTGGCGTAGAAGCCACTTTCAACAGAATCTCCGATTTGGATGCAACGACTTTACCAGTTGGTGTTGTCAGCTTTGCCAGGTGGCTTTTATCTAGAAGTTTGACGATTACTGTCGACTCCCGATTCTGCGCGATAAATATTTTAATCAAGTGTGTATTAGAGGATCGGAGTTGTGTACCAGAGTACCAGCTTCTTTAAGGTTTCGTTGCGCACTAGATTGTTAGACAATGTTCGTCTCCTTTCCATTACTTAAGTGTTTGTTTCTTACACTTTTTGCCAGTACGCTTGCTCTCGCTCTACTTCGTCCTTTCTTTCTAGAGGTTTTCCTCCACTTTTTCAAGTTTCTGATCTGTGTATGTGGTAACCAAGGCAGCGAAATTATTTTCTTATTTTAATTGAAATGTTTTGGAACTAATAATGGTTTGGAGGAGGTTTGTTCGGAGCGTGGACTTCATCAATTGGACTCTCTCGGCTTTGAAGTCCAGAGCGTCGTAAAGTCAGTCGGTGATAACTTCCGGTTTCGAACTTGGTGGTCACACATAGTAAAAGTAAAAAAATATTTTGACATACATTTAAAAAAATTAATTGACATACATTATGAAAATCCGAATTTAAATTAGAAATGCTGTATTGTACTGTAATTGTAATATGAAATATTTCATTTGATTGTAGATAGATAGATAGATAGAAACACTTTATTATTTAACACCTTAAATTACAGAATAAAACATAATTGTAATTTATTGACTTCCGTAAGTGTACAATGTACCAAACTGGAATAAATAAATATTGAATTGAATAAAGCCTTTTATTCAACTACACGATTACATTTTACTTGAACTTGAAAACATTAAAATTTACGTTTTTCATATTTTTTTTTTTTTACATGGAACTTGTAGCACTTGACCACTATTTCATCTGATATTAAATGATGATGCGGTTGATGATGGAGCGCGATTACTCAAAAGATACCTATTCACTCGCGATTTCATGACCACCATATTGTATTTAGCCGGAAACACAGACTCAGGCAGGCATTCCATTCCCTGACGGTTCGCATGATGTACGTAGATGCAAATCGCTTCGTTCTGGTAGATGGTATATCCATCATAAAATCTGGATGTCCGTATAATAAAATGGGGAAGGTGGAATCAAATTATGCAGTTTCATAGCACAGTCTCCAAAATGTAACCGATAAACAAGCGACTTTGCGCCGATGCGCAAGATTCTGGAGTCTCTTGCTTACTAGTAGATCGTCACCAATGAGCTTCTTGGCTCTCCTTTCAATAACTTTCAGTGTCTCCAGTTGAACCATCCCAAAGGTAAGTAACATTTAATTACATAAAAAATATATATTACATTAATTTATTATTCAATCATCCTTTCAACAGTAATGTCTTAGCCTCAAAATCAAAATAATTATTAGATATTAGGTGATGTCGAATAAATGTAACATTATAAAACTATTATGCTTTGTGTCGTCAAAAGGGAATTTGCATGATTTTTTTAATATGTTTATTACACTGAATACATATATTTAACACAGTAAAAAAATTAAATAATACTGAAAGTGTTCAAATTAAGCTATAAAATATAGTTTTAACATTGAAAAAATATGAGGCAAGTATCTAAAACGCTGCCAAATTTTCGCGCGCCTTTGTGACGTTACAGTGCACGACGACACGGTCTCCACAGATTAAATATTTTTAATAGAAATACTACGTATTCGTACGACAATGCATACTATTTGTATGAAAAAGATTTATTCTGTGGAGACCGTGTGGTGCACTGTGACGTCACTTTCTAATTGAAAAGTGGTGATGTGTTTAGCAAATTTAAATTTCCCATGCTTTTTTTGCATTTTTCATGTAATATTTTAACACATGTAAGAGTATTTTATTTATAAAAAAAATGTTTAACATACAACACGAGAACAATAATGATTCGAAAATAAATGATTTCAAGTAAATTTATACCACATGCATATTCCCTATTATTATGTGTAGATGTCGCCTTATGGGCGGAGGCCTCCCCCAGTTTAAATATAGTTTCCTGTCTCGTGCGATCCTGATCCACTCCTGTCCATGTCTTTGTGTGAATCTTGTGTGAACCTCCCATCGTCGTGGTATCCATTCCAAGACTTTCTTTTTCCACCTGTTGTTGTCCATCCTGCGTACATAACCCGCCCAGTTCCATTTCAATTACAATGATGATGTGATGACACATAGTGCCTGAATATTATCCATTTGTCGTGATGATGAAGTCAATCTCGTTTATTGTCAGTTTCGGGGCTTTGCAAAGTTTTTCTAGGTGCGTTTTTCTAGACATAAATATAACTATTTATTTATACAGGATAGTTTAAACGGGGACGTCCAATACTTGGGTGAAGGAGTATTTAGATACTCCTTCACCTCCTATATTTAGATATACCCTGTGTACTGCTGCCCGATTTTGATTAATTTTAAATAATGCGGTATTTTCGGCACGAAAGACAAAATATACGAGGGTCGTTCAATAAATACTTAGCCTACAAAAGAAAAACGAAATTTTCGAAAAGTGCCGATTTATTTTTCTACATAATCTCCTTTTAACTCAATACACTTGGCCCAGCGATGCTCCAACTTTTTTAACCCGTCTAAAAATACGTTTTCCTGAAGTCTGCTAAATAGGCCTCCGTGGCGGTTTTGACCTCCTCATTCGACCCAAATCTTTTCCCGGCGAGTGACTTTTTCAGGTTTGGAAACAAAAAGAAGTCACAGGGGGCCAAATCTGAAGAGTAAGGTGGATGGGGAAGCAATTCGTAGCGCAATTCGAATAATTTGGCCATGGCGACAGCAGAGGTGTGAGCCGGCGCGTTGTCGTGGTTGTTGTCCAGTGTGAGCAAACGCGGCACCCATCGCGCTGACAGCTTTCTCATGCCCAGTTCTTCGTGGAGAATATGATGCACCGTTCCGTCTGCAATGCCCACAGTGTCAGCTATCTCGCGAACCTTCAATCGGCGGTCTGCCAACACGAGATCGTGGATTTTTTTTATGTTTTCCTCCGTAGTAGCCGTTTTCGGGGCACCTGGGCGTGGCTCATCAAAAACCGACTTGCGGCCACGAGCAAACTCGTTAAACCAATTCTTGACGGTTACCATCGAAGGAGAAGAGTCACCACCGTACACAGCATCCCAGCGATTTTTAATTTCACAGCGCGTTTTCCCTTCCAAAAATAAAAATCCAATCACCGAACGATACTGCTCTTTTTCCATTTTTTTTAAACTGACCGACACGTTTGCTTTCAAAGGCTATTAAAACAAAACTAATAGAGGTCATTGTTTAAAACTTTGACAGTAGGCTTCAAAAACATTGCACTGTACTATGGTAAAGTTTTTTTGTAATAGCAGTGCCATCGAGCGATGAGGCTACGTACTTGTTGAATGACCCTCGTAGTTATATAATTTGAACGTAACCGCTGTACCGCGAGGCGGGGGACGGGAGCAGCACGGCGGGGAACGGGTAGCGTGAGTGTTGACGACAGCGCACTGACCGAGCGAAACGGCCTGCGATGCAACCAATCGGTCTCCGGATGAATTTGTATAAAACTAGTCATGTACAACGAGCACATTGTTCCGAGACCGACTGCCTTAGATGGAATCTCACTCGACTCTCTTCCACAGTATGTTTACCAAGAACAGACGCTCCAACTAGGCAAACACAACTTGAGAAGGAAATCCAGAGAAGATTTCATTTGGGCTGGACAACACTTAGTAAACTTCGTCAAGTCTTGTCGTCGCCTATACCGCAATGTATAAAGATAAGTCTTTAATCAGTGCGTCCCACACGTGATGACATACGGAGCCAAAACGTAGACATTCACAGTTAGACCAGTCCACCAATTTAAAGTCGCTCAGAGAGCTAAAGCGAGACCTATGCTCAGTGTTTCTCTGCAGGATCGAATCCGGAACGAAGTAATTCACCAGAGAACTTAAGTGTTCAACATAGATCAACGGATTAGCAAAACTGAAGTGGCAGTGATTCGGTCATATCTGCCGCAGGACTGATCGCGTTGGGGTATACTTGTCCTAGAATAGAGACCGCGAATCGCCAAATGTAGCGTAGTACGTCCAGTGACCAGATGAAGCGACCACATACGCAAAGTGGTGGGCAGTGACTGGAAATAAGAGTCAAAGATCAGGATCACTGGCGTATCTTGGGAGAGGCTTACGTCCAGCACTGGATTGACACCGGCTGATTATAATGATGATGATGGTTGTGGTATAATAGTTTGGCCCGGCTGGCACTTACGTTTTACGCCTCACGTTTTATTGTAATGTATTTCTAATAAACTCATTTTGCTGTGTATACATTAAGTCTGACTAGCGACCGACAAATGGCGGGATAACCAATTTCAGAAATATTCGGTCGGTGATAGGAAGCAGCATCATTGGTGCAAGAAGCTACGTCCTGCGACCGGCAACCCACTTGCCAAGCATGGCAATTAATGCACAACCCTCCCAAATAAGATGTAGAGTGACATTCAGCCGCGGCCCCTAGTTCCTGGCCACCCTGCTATTCCTGACCAAGGCGGTAGTTATGGCAACGGCAGCGCACAGGGTGCTACGTATCCCCAGGCTACGATAGGCCGCCAAAGAAATTGACTCTCACCACGTGCAATGGATGCACAACTCTGCTGGATGATCATCTGGCGCAGCTGGAGGGGAGCTGAAAACACATAAATGTCACATTCTGGGGTAATATGAAGTCCGAAGACAGGGAAAGCATAATAGAACTCTAGAATTGAGCCATCTTATGTACTACAGAGAAGATCAGCCATCCCAAGACGGCGTCGGATTTCTGGTCAACAAGTGACAAGTGGTAAAAATCTCCAGTGTGTTGAGCAGGGTACCTCATAATAAAGCTCACCAAGAGACAGCCTCACGGTTATCTAGGTTTACGCACCGACCTCGACACACTTGGATGACGAAGTGACATTATGTATGAAGATATCTCCAGAATCTTACACGCCACCTACAAGGTTCCATTTCAAATTGGAAAATCTATTCACTGCCTTAGAAACCACAAATGACGTTAACCAGAAACTCGAAGGAGAAGTAGAAATTCTCAAGGAAAAAAGGTCGTACTTTTGCGAGAACAACCGTTTCCACAAAAAAATTAAGTGTAACACTTCTAGAAACATAATATTTAACCGTACCCACGTTTCGAGACACAAACAATTTTAGTAATGGAAGAGCAAACAACATACCTATTGTCAACTTTAAACTTTCGTGATTTGAACACATAGTTATAAATATTAAAATACGGGACTGATCGCGCTTAAAACAATAATTTTTATTTAACTCGATGCACGCCTGGGTTTTAGCAGCATTAAACTTAACCAGATTGGCATCGCCCCAATCGGAGACTGCCTACAAGCTTCTCTATGAGACTGGATTTGTAATGCACTGGTTCGTGCACTAGATATACATGTATAACTCTCGACAACAGTGCTGTTATCTGCGTACCCAAAAATACCGGGTTTTAGCAGGTCATTGATATGCAGCAGAAAAAGCGTTGCAGAGAGTACTGACCCTTGAGGAACACCGGCATTTATTGCCAATTGATCGAAAAGGAAAAAGACAATTTCGATAAAAACATTAAGAGAAGAATGCAGATGACTGGGCAGCATTTGGGAAAGTCCATCGTCTTTTTGTTGCCTATACCACATGAGTAAAGAAGGAACAGAGACAAAGCTTCATACAACTGCGCTATGATGATGACGTAGACGCACGTGAGTGCGTGAGCACCGGCCTGTGTGCCGCCTGTCACGTACGGAGTGAAACCGGTTTATAGTGGCTCGGCTGGTGCTTTAACACAGGGCTGTCTCTCGCGACGCGTCAGGTTATATTATATTATTTTTCATCCCATCAATTCGAAAAGTGATGGTTTATTCCTCGATAAGTGCGCGCAAAGTAAGTCATTTCTCCCTTAGCGCGGGAGTGTTTTTTTAATTTTTGGCTTATGAATGTTCTTCTATAGTGCCCGGTCTAAGGAGGATCAATGAAATTCCTTGACATTTCATGACATTTAATGACATTTAGTTATTTACATGACATTTCGGGACATTTTTATCATTTCATGACATTTAATGAAATTTCATGACATTTTGTGATATATCATGACATTTATGACATTTCATGTCATTTCGTGACATTTTGTAACATATCATGACATTTCATGAAATTTCATGTCATTTAATATTTCATGATATTTCGTGACATTTTGTGACATTTCATGACATTGAATAATATTTCATGACATTTCGTGACATTACGTAACATTTCATGACATTTATGACATTTTATGACATATGGCACATCATGACATTAAATGACATTTCGTGACATCTCATGATCATGATCGACATTCATCGTTGTCGACAATGATGAAGCTTGAAAATTATGTACCCAAAACCTCAGAAACGATATTTTCGCGAAATTTGAAATCAACCACCTTGATGTGGGCATATTTCAGAGCATTCTATCTGATCCATCGTCAGACGCGGCTAGAATGCTCTATCTATGTGTACACAGGGTGGTTGAAGAGCGTTCATCGTAACAAATTTTTATTTTGTAAGCTAATACGGGGCTGCCATAGCTATATTTAGCCAAAAGCTCCTAAATAAAAGTTGAATAAAAAAAAAAAAAAAAAGGTCATGTTTACTTGAAGGAGGATTTTATTACGATGAAGATTTTTCTTTTTTTTTTTGTACAATACAATAATAGGTAAATATTTTTTCCGTTCCTAAGAAGGTTTGTCTCTGGTCCTTCTTTACTCATGTGCCTATACCACAAAGACCCATGATGACATACGGAGCCGAGACGTGATCACTCACAAATCGACTAGTCTACCAATTTCAAGTGACTCAGCGAGCTATAGAGGTATGCATGGCCTTGGTCTGCAGGATATCTGCCGCAAGACTGATAGCCGTTGAGGTAGATTTGCAAAGACTGAAAAAGAAGAGCCGAAGATCGAACTCAGTGGCGTATTGGGACTTGGGAGAGGAATGCAAGCACTGACTGATTATGATGATAACGATGATGATAATGAGGTGTTTCCCGTGACTTCGCTAATATAGGTGAAAACACTGATGAGGTAAGACGCCAACGTACTTCTACAATTTCTGATATTTCTATTCTTCCAATCCAATTGCTGAAGCAAGCAATCATAGAGTATTTTTATCTCCTCAAATAACAGCATCGACTGATATAAAAAAATATGTTTCCTTACTCACTACAAAATAAGTTGGACCTGGAGTAACGAATTAGACTATTTTATATTAAGTAGCCTCCCACAGGAACAGTAGCAGTTTCTGCACATCGCAATCCGCGCCGTGATTTCATGTCGCGCGCGTGTTTGGAGGTTTTTACAAAATATATAGAAAAAGTTTTGTGCGTTTTCTGACTTTTCTAGTAGTAGAAGTAGTAGTTTTCTAGTAGTCTAAACTTTCCTAGTGGGCCCGAAGGAGCATTTTTATTGCTAAAAGAAATCGAATCGATTGGCACCAAACTAATTTTGCAAAAATTGGACTCCTACCTATTTTGGATTCTATTAGCTTATAAGATATATTGTTTACTAGCGGCCCGCCCCGGCTTTGCACGGGTAGAGCCAGCATAGGAAGTCGCTGGGTAGAACATAATTATATGCCTATACCATTAGCATTAGTTTGTTGCGACGAGTATGAATTAACATCTTCAATAATCATCGTCATTAATTTATATCCGTGATATCTTTTAATGTTTTTATTTAAATTATATACTGAAAAGGACAATTTTAATCTATAATAAAGGCCAAGGCCAAATCTATAAACGTGTTCTATTATCTCACTACGTTTGGGGTAGAAGACAAACACATGTTGCCGAGTATACTTGGTGAAATTTGGCTACACAGAATGAGCCAAACTTTTGTTATGGTTCACCACTAAAGGAACAAGGCGACAAATATTCCGCTAAAATAATGTGCTACTGAAGAGTATCGTCAATGTAATCTGAATCATAACAAGAAACTGACGTTTAAGTTTAAACACTAAGGGACGAAGCACGCTGCCGTCAAATATATATTTATGTTTGTTTACCCGCTGAACTAATTCCTAATATTGAACAGGGAGGAGCATACTTTGGAACGACGCGTTTGGAACAAGGTCGACGTTAGACACAATCGATGGTCGACGTGCGAATGGTGTAGCTTGTTGCCCTAAGCTTAACACAGCATACCAGCATTATCAGATGGGATCTTACTTAGTGAGATTTTTGGCCTGTGACAAAGGAAATCCATCCATCACAAGAAAAAAGTAAATCAACAATAATTGATCAAATCAATAGGAGCAGAGCTAGGTGAGTAATTTGCTGATTGCTGCATTGCAACAAACTCTAATGCACTAAATTCTAACATACAAATTTTAACTTACATTCTAAAACATTTTTGACACACTTACCTTTTAATAATTGGTACATTTTTACATTAAATGATTTAAAATTATGGCACATGATGTTTTTCTCATTCGTCAAACATGCATTTTTAGTAACAGTTTTGCAGAAATATGACATCTGCAATTAAGTTTCAGTGTGCATTTGTGTTTCAAGATGCATGCGTGCTATTACAGTGTTTGCTATTAAACTTCATGTACCATATCACTTTTCATATTGAACAAAATGTTTCCATTCAGCTACAGGTACAGTTCAGCTATACTCAGTCACAGATCACAAACATGTTTATTTATTATAATACATCAGCATAATAGAATGAGCAATAAGAACAGGGTGTTTAACAAAAACCTATCTCTGACAGACAACACTGGTTTAGCACAAAATATAATAATAAAAAATATGAGCCAGCTCTTCTATTACTGTGTATATCTGAACTGATTATATATAAATTGCTTAAACAATATAAACACTTCATATTTTAAATAGATTAATCAATCGCAAAGCTTAAAAGAATATAGTAATAAAGAGTAGAAACCACTGATATACAATTGCTAATAATTAGACAAATTCGCTTAAAACGTACAAATACATATATTGTGGTGAGCACGCCAGCCATTCCATTATTTCATTGCTGTTTTATTTAATTTAAAGCATAGCATAAAATTGACTATAGGCTAGGGGAAAGATTTACTTATAGCAAACTATATATGTGATATCTGGCTGCATATGGGATCAGTCTCAGCATATTTCAAGTGTGCCATACTGAATGCAGCATACAGACGATTATCAAATATCTAATGTTATTTCATAATTCCATAAGAGCACATCACTTCGGTATTTGTGTAAAACATTGAAAGTTTTAACATATTTATCTAGGAAAAGGATGAGAATGGCCTCAGCAATGTAAGCTCAATGTTCAGCCAACACCTAAAACTTATGCATATTATAAAGAATGTAGTAGTCTCAATAAATCAGTTCGCTTACAATAGTTTACTAAATTATTTTATTTTAATTATTCAGCTCAACATTTTCTAGTTTTCATTTGTTAATTCAAGAAAATATCCATTAAATTAGTAACAACATTAGTAATAACATTTCATTAGTATAGCCAAATATTCAAAATCTATATTTGTATGTATGTCTGTATGTATCTTTGATTGATTGCATATTTATAACAATAATAAAAATAACATTTATGTAAGGACAGCTCCATTCGATACAGGTAAAACTGTAGGGCACAGCTGGGCAACTCATACTATACAGACAGGAGACTATACCTTCACATAACTATACTTAATTATATTATGTTACAAACTATCAAATACTTACAAACACATAGTATTAGAAACAACAATAAGAACATGGTATATAGGATGCCCGTTGCATGTGTTATGTTGTGTCACAACATAGATTTTACGTGTTGTTACATATCGTACCTCTATATGCAACGGGTTACAATATCTGTGTTTCCAGCAAGATATTTACTGAATTAACAATATTGAACAATTGCAAACAAAAAAGAATAATAAAGTTTGAATCAAGTTGCCAATGCCGCAATGATCTATAACAAAGATGAAATAAGTATATTGGTAGTAAGTAAGAGCCGTTGCTCAGCTTGTTCACTGATGAGTGGCGAGTGCACAGACACAGCTCACCAACACACTGTTCCATTATGTTCTTCTGAATAACTCTTCCTATCTTTAATTATCTATAATAACATTTATACACATATTACAATGATTCTACTATATTTATTACTATTATTACAGGCAAGTTGCATATATTTGCAGTAAGTGAAGTGCAACAACAATATTAGAAAGGGCATTAGTTTGATAGCACACATCATGATTGAACATAGAGCACTCACATAATGTAGATGTGACAATTCATCAATAAGGTACTAGACACTCATCTGGCTAATACAGCAGTAACACTTTGTATCTGTTGTATTAATTACCCATTAATGTGGTGGATGATCAGATTTCTCCAGGAGCAGTCAGAGATGGGATTCCGGGTGGAGGTGATGTTCCATGGGTGAATGTAAACAGTATAAGCACAGATCAGAAAATACTAAATAAGCATGTAAAAAAGCACACAAACCTGAATAGTTCTGCAGGTGCCTCTGAGGCATTTCTATTGTATATGGATGACATCTTGAGGTCAGTAACGGGCCTCAACTGCCAGAGGGGATCCTCTGGGTCGGTGCGGCGCCTCTTGGAAGTGCTGCTGGTGCTAGGCCCTGCACCACTGGTGCTGGGCTGCTCCCCGTCGCGCACCACTGCCGCCCGCTTTGTGCCCCTCATCGACATCTTATGTACTGTTTGTTTCACAACCTACATGTTTACGATCCCACTGGGGCTTTGCACTTGGATCGCGGCAACAACATTGTGTATGTCACATCGTTCACTACATGATTCCACTTTATACGTTTATAATACCTGAAAAGTAAACAAAACACTGCTTTAGTATGAGGGAGGGAAGAGTGTCGAGTGCGCCGACGGCGGACCGGCGGCGCTGCACCGCACGCCTCCACATTTATGTGACCACAAGACAGAGCGGGCTACCGGCTGCGTCGCGGACATCGGCCGCTCCGTCCACGGCGCACTCATTGCTTTCTACGCCACTAATATCATAAAATAACACAATATAGTGACTGAACAACAATGTATCATTATTCCAGCAAGTAGCCGATGTCAAAGCTTGTTATCAAATTGCAGTTCGTATTACTTTAATATCATTGCGAGAGAGCATGATTTAGAATTAATATGTAATACGCTGTTTTCTCGCAAGAGATAATGAACAACAATCCCGTTTGACGTTTCACTTAATTGCACAAATGTATGGCGGGCCAGAAGACAGCCTGCCAGAACTCGGCTCGGATTCTCACGCCGATGGTTACCGACCCCTCGGGGTTCGTACACGGTATACACCTCTTAATAACACTCACATATCAACGATATCATTGCCCAGAAATCCATCATTTCTTGCAATAATTGGTATTATTTATCAGACGAATTCTCCATTGTAGGCTACATAACAAAGTTGACAACATAGATAGCAGCACTGTTTTGTTGCCAGATTGACATCAATCGTCGCAGCGTTTTCTCCAGCTTTTGGCCGCGAATTGGGACACATAGAGATAAACCGTTGATCTGATCTATATTGAAAGAAATTATATATGCTGAAATACTAAAAACTATACATACATTTTCTGTAAAAGTCATTTGGCGCCATTGATTCCTTAACTTAGGTGGTCACGTGACTAGGTACGAATCACCAACGCAAGCCTTGTAAGATGGCCAAAACGCACATCGAATTCGTTTAGTGTCATTGGTTTTGAAAGGAACTTCTCAATCTGATGATACATCGAGATTTGATAATTAACGCTCATACGCTTTGGGTAATTTGATCACAAACACTTCAAAACAAACATTTATCAGCAAGTGGCACAATTCTACAAAATATTCAGACATTTATCCAGAGATATCAATAGGAAGTTTCGCAAAATAGTCAGTAGCTGGCGCTGTCATCGCAATTCGCATAGTACTACTTAAAAAAATGTATTACCATACGTAAAAAAGAAAATGTAACGTTAACATTCTATATAATATAATAAATATGACCAATTTATATAATCTGAAGTAATATATATATATATATATATATATATATATATATATATATATAATATCGATAAGTTTTAGCTAAAAAATATAATGAAATAAATATATTGGGCACAAAAAAAAACCACAGATTACTATGTGTCAAAAAACACTTTCCAAGTTAACTGTCAAAATTATAGATAACATCATTGTTTTTTTTAGTGGTTACAGTATGGCTCAACACGATTATTGTATTTAGCCGGTATCAAAGTAATAAAATTGTTCAGTTTAAGGCTAGACCGCACTAAGCGACACTTCACGGCAGCGGCGCGACGCGACACGTAGCTACAAAATATTTTGTAAGAAATTGTATTAGATATAACGCACTACGCAGCAGCGTAACTACGCGCCGCGTCTCTACGCGTCAAAGTTGACCAACTCATCAAATATGACGTGCCCTGTCCTGTGAGTAAATTCAACTCTCAATATAACGTTCAAATCAGTTTCTTCCATCTGCCTCAGAAATTGCCGAACGACTGAGACAAAATTTGCTGCAAGCTGTGGCGGCACTGCAGTCCAAGTGCAGTATACCTAATAGTGTCGCTACGTGTCGCGTCGCGCCGCAGCCGTGAATTGTCACTTAGTGCGGTCTAACCTTTATGTGGATTCAAGTACACTATAACGTCATCCCAGTATGTAGATACACAATTAATGTTGTTTTTGTTGATTTTTAGGGTTTCGAACCCAAAGGGTACCAACGGAACCCTATTACTGAGACTCCGCTGTCCGTCTGTCTGTCTGTCACCAGGCTGTATCTCATGAACCGTGATAGTTAGACGGTTGAAATTTTCACAGATGATGTATTTCTGTTGCCGCTATAACAACAAATACTAAGAACAGAAAAAAGTTAAAAATTAAAGAAAAGTTTAAAGAATAGTTTTTACGATAGCGCCGCGCCATCTAGCTAGCATCAAAGATGGCGCCTTTACCTTAATCTGAATCTCGGAAGCGGCTTCAACGATTAAATAAAATTTAATATACAGGGGATTTCGGGGGCGATAAATCGATCTAGCTAGGAGTCATTTTCAGAAAATGTTGTTTATTAGTGTTTTCAATAATCAACTTTAATGATAATCAACTTAAAATATGACTCTTCCCGACATCTATTGGCGAGTAGAAGTAGCTTTACTGTGTCGGTAAAGCAGTTACTTGCTCTCAATTAAAAAAAAAGTATTATTATTCGTCAATAGATGTCGGGAAGAGTCATATTTGTCTGATTAAGTGGTAAAAAATACCACTGACTCATGAAGCTGAGATTTATTGGAAATAATTTTTTTTCAATTGTTAGTTGTCCTGGAGTTATATGTAAAACCTTTTTTATTATTTAATTCCATTTTATTTGCTTAAAATAATAAATTAAAAATGCAATTTAAGCGAGGGAAATTTAGTTTGTAAAACAGATCACCATTGGTCGAATCCAAAGTTGACGTCATTATGCACTACTCCACGTGATAGAAACATTGAGCGCGGGAACATAAAAATAAATGTATGGTGTGGTCTTATTGTATTTATTTCCAAATATTGTGTTTGCCGCGTATTATTGTGCAAAAATGATATTACTAACCATTTAATATAGATAAAAATGAGTACGAGATTAGAGAAACTGTATAATTTAATAAAAATATGCCATTGGCTAAATACAATAATCGCGCGGAGTCTTAGTTAAAGAAAAAAAAGCTAGTTTGCTTCAAGCGGCGTGTGTCTGACGTAAATGCGTGACGTCACAATGCATTACCAAAGAGCCCGGCAAATGATGGCGTTTAAACTCCTCAAATTTATTTGTATATTTAAATGTTTATTTAAAAAATAATTAGACTAATTCCAGCAGTATTTCATTTTTTTATTATGTTATATGGATGTAATGAGAGAAATAAACATATTTAAAAAAAACATACATATTCCCTATTACTATTATATAATACTATTCTACGTTTGTGTTAACGTTTACTAAGGCTGAGTTGCACCATCTTACTTTAGCTATAACAAACGTCAAAAATCTGTCAAACTCCATATAAAAACACCGGTTAATAGTTATAGTTACGGTCAAAGTAAGATGGTGCAACTCAGCCTTAGTTGGTGTTAAGTTCGTAAGATATTCTTAAGATGGCGTTCGGAACCCTCCGTGTGCGGGACAAAAGTCTGACTCGTACTTGGCCAGTTTTTAGGGTTCCGTAACTCAAAAGGTCAAAAAAGGAACCCTTATAAGATCACTTTCTTGTCCATCGTTAAACTCGACTGCGTCCTAAACCGCAAAACCAACCCTAATGAGACCTACCTTGATCGGAGTTTGTCCCTTTCTTTTGTGGTGACTACTAGTTTAGGAATGTCTAGAATCTAGGCGTGAGGAGTACTTACGCTAAACTAAGCGAGATGTATATAGAGCACTGTTTTTAGGATTCTGTACCTCAAAAGGTAAAACAAGGAACCCTTATAAGATCACTTTCTTGTCCGTGTGTCACCACCGATTTTCTCAGAAACGGGTGGACCTAGCAAGTTAAAATTTATACCAGATACTGAAGTCTAAAGTCCCTATTAGGTGTATAAAAATCAAGGGCCTGAGTAACACGATAAAAAGATATGGGCAAATTTAGATTTTCGCGAAAACTTGTAAGTACCAAAATTCACCTTAATTTTCAACTTTGTTTATTTGTCGGAATTTTTCCTTTACTTGTGCTGTAAGACCTTCCTTTTGACTAAAATTGACAATTCTAACTCAACCGGAAGAACCCTATAGGTTTTGGGTCGAAAACCTATTGGGTACTTCCCGTTGACCTAGAATCATGAAATTGGCAAGAAGCAAGGACTTACAGCAAAAATAAAGAGAAAATTCCAAAAAATAAAAAAAGTTGAAAAATATAGGGTGTCCCCAATTCCCCTTACAAACACTATGGCCAGTTAAGATAGGACTCTAAGATATATGAGCGCTCATACAATTTAGAGGTCTAACTTAATTGGTACATATACCAACGTTGGTACGGAAGTCTCGGTGGGCGAGTCCAACTCGACTTAGCCAGTTTTATTATTAATGTTTCTATTTTCAGTACCTACTGAAATTAATTTGTGTATGTGTATTTATTTATATTTTCCTTTATTTTTATTTACTTTAGTTACTCCTATAAGAAGTGATAATTCTGACTGAAGTAAGTTTTGTTTCAATTTTTAGGTATGATGCTTTAATGATAGGTGAATCAAAGGGGTTTGGGTAAAAGTGGCTTGATTTTTAGGGTTCCGTACCCTAAGGGTAAAACGGGACCCTATTACTTAGACTCCGCTGTCCGTCTATCACCAGGCTGTATCTCATGAACCGTGATAGTTAGACAGTTGAAATTTTCACAGATGATGTATTACTGTTGCCGCTATAACAACACATACTAAAAACAGAATAAAGTTAAAGATAATAGAGGGTCTCCATACAAGAAACGTGTTTTTTTCGGCATTTCACGCCATCTATGAACGCTTAGTTAGGTGAACGTCCCATAGATGGCGTTATATTGAAATGTCGATTCCTAACATCTTTGTTCGACGTTAGATGGCGATATAAGAAATAAAATGTTTAATAAATATTATTTTTTGCTGGCGAAAAATGGTAGTGGTATTTTTTGCTCGATCTTATAAAATACTGTAGTAGTACACTTGGCCAGTTTATTTGAGTATGCGGCCGCCGGCCAGTAATTATATTAATACAGCAGATAGTATGCAATAAAAAAACGCTTATTATTTTAAAGATTTTCTCTAACCTACGTCGGAGACGAAATATTTGAAAAAATTGAACAAATTACACTTAACTATTCAAAAAGTTTGTGCCTATTGTTCGCGACCAGGGGTGGAAGTCTCTAGTGGTAGAGACCATAGATTTAGGATGTTTTCGCTGTCTCTACATTGCTAGCGATGCGTCTTGTCATCGCAAACGTCTGCTAGAGAGTTATCAGATGCGCGCGGACTGTAAGTAGCGGCGGCCAACCTGGCCGCTATGGCCGCGTTCGGACACGGGTACCACAGTACACAGTACCAAGTTTGAGGTGTTTATCTCTGGAGATATTCAACATATATAGATTAAATTTAAATTACCTGGGAACCTCCTTTCAAATATTTTTTTCATAACGGTTCAGGAGTGTTACAGTAATCAGTGAACATGCATAAAAAAGATATTCAGACGAATTGAGAACCTCCTTTTTTGTGAAGTTGGTTAAAAATAGCCACATTGTCACCAAGTATCAACCCAAACTGTGAGCAGCAGAGGCAAAGGACATAAATAAAACTCATTCATGGTGTCCGTTACGTTGGGGAACAGAGCTAAACTAACTTTAAGATCATCTTTTGTATAATGAATAAACATTTTAAATAAATCCTAAATTAATATCAACGCGCTATGATGTCTACGAAAATTATTTTAGTTTTGCCCCCCAACATCTTTTATTGAATTATTTGTTCAATAAGTAATGTAATTTACGTTAAATTATGACTCCTTTGGAGTTGCACATTTGAATGCCTGTTGTAACGAATCTATCAACTATTGAAGACTTATAAATGATTACAGTTAAATCTATATTTAGCCCAAAGCAAAAATGTTTCGTGAGGACCAAATATATACAGCCGTGGACATCATTTGGGAAATGAATTGTAAATATTGTAGGCTTTAAACTAAATGTTCTAGGACTTCCTGTTGATAAATTTATTTTGCCAAGTCAGTACCTACACACTACACACTCACAAACATGTTCAAAGTATATAGATGTCCTTGAGAGCCAGTACCCATTGTAGGGCTGGCGTGTTACCATCCTCGACTACATCATCGCTTCCAGGCGAGACAGTTGCTTAAGGGCCAGTTTCACCGGTTCCCGATAATGCGTTAGATAGTTATCTGCCAAAACACTGTCAGATTTCTTCATGTAACCGGTGAAACTGGCCCTAAATCTAGCCTTTACAATATTAAAAAAGATTAGTTATTATTAAGATTCTATTTTTGGAGTTTACTCCGAGGGGTACGATTTCCATGCAAAAGTATAATGCACAATTGATATGAGTAAATGGAGCAAAAAATTGCACCTTGCAGTTAAAAGCCTCAAAATAAGATACTTAGTTAAATTTTAATTTTGCATTGGAGCTACATTTAAATATATTCATCTAATAAGTTTACCAAGGTACTTAGTAGTGTTTATGTAATATCTAGCTAGAGACATATAATAATATATTTTATCACTATTTGGCTGTAAAAACTATCGGTTGTTTATTTATCTCGTAGGTTATCACAGAAGTGCCTAATAGGAAAAATGTACTTTTGTGGTTCCTTTTTAGAGTTGTAAACCCAAAGAGTACCAACTGAAGCCTATCACGGAGCATACGTCTGTCCGGCCTTCACAGGGCTATATCTCCTTTATCGTATTCGGTAGATATTTCAAATTCTATAGACAATTTTACAACAAATACTAAAAACAAAATACAATAAAGTAATAAGGGAGTACCTACACACGTAGTTTTTTCGGCGTTTTTTTTGCTTGTGCTTCTAAGCCGTAATAGTTGACACCGTAATAGATAGAACTTTATCTAAACCGTAATAGATAGAAAATTCAAGCGGAACATCAATAAAATGTGCTCCTACAATTTCAATATCAATAATTTTTCGAATCATCATTCTGGTAACTTATGTAAAGCAATATTTCGTTAATAAATTACTTTTTATTTTCTTTAAATAATAAATGAAAAATGATTTTTTTTTAGTTGATCTGTAATAATCTGCAACACGCATTTTGAGGGCCCGGTGGCGTAATCGGGAGAACGTTCGGCTTTGATGCCGTGGTACCGAGTTCAAACCGCCGTGCACAAATGGATTTTTCTATCGAAAAATATATGTGCGCTTCTCACAGTGGCCCTCCGGTGAAGGGAAACCTCGTTAAGAAACCAACAACCCCCGCATGGTGGTAGGACACTACCTAGTGTCCGCCTGGCCAGCTACCACCCTCAAGTTAGAAAATCTGTCACCAAACATCTAATGTGTTCCGGCAGCTATCCTTGAGAGCCAGTTCCCATTCTAGGCCTAGCGTGCTTACCATCTTCGACCGCATCATAGTGATGATCACACCACTATCTCACCTGTTGGTACACTTACCAACAGGTGAGATAGTGGTCAAACGCTAGCCTATAACGTATTAAAATAAAATTGTATTATTAAATAGAGTAATAATATATTGACTACTAAGATAGTTTGAGTGTGCTTACTTATGTTTTGAACCTTGTTAGAACAATAATATCAACAGGAAGTCTTAGATATTGTTTTTGTTAATGTCCTCAGTTAATTTCCCACGACTGAATACTGTCCAACATAATAAAAGTCGATGTACAAATAAGCAGTGCATTGGTTTCAGTCATCAATTAAATATACAATTTATTAGGAAATATTTCCACGGCAAGCAACTCTCTCACAGGCATGTTTGCTACTCTCGGTGTTATCTTAGTAAAATGTTACAATGATGGAACAGATTTTTGCGTATGTGTGTAAAGTAGGAACACAGATTTGCTTTACACACTTACGGAAAATTATAAACTGAGGTGAGCCACATGCATGACACCTGAAGAATATGGGTTCACGAGAGAAACTGCTCCAAGTTCCAACCTAAGTGTCCAACATTATCGTCATAAAGTGTTACAATTGCTCGCCGTGGACACTCCACGTCTGCAAGCATAAATCAATTTTACATAGGTATCTATCAAACGTACATACACCCGGAACTAAGATAAACTTAAAATTAGTTACATAACTTAACTAGGGTTCAGAATAGTATGACCGCAATGTTCGGTCTTGGCTTTTTGCGAGTATGCCACCGACAATCATATCTACTTATTTAAACTTAAGTTTGACGGTGTTAGGTACCTACCTTAAAAATATATGAAAATAAAATGTTACACGTATTTCTCTTAAGCCTGCCATACACCGTCCTTTCTATCGTCCACAAGGGCAGGGAGCTACATGTGAAGTGGGAATGAATTTTTTTTTTCGTCGTCTACCCATCGTGTGGGGTACCGTTGAAGAGGTATTTTAAAATGACTTGACTGAAGGGGTTGCTAATACTATTTTTCAATTTAATGCTCCATTTACGAAATATTAAACTTCAAAGTGCAAAATGTTGTTCCAGTAGGGCGAAAGCTACACTGTTGGCTTGAAACATCTGGAACAATTCATGATGATAGTGCATTTCATTAACTCTGAAGGAAAATGATAGAGGTATGTTTTGCCGATCTTATAAAATATTGTAGTGTTACGAAACCCATCTTTGGCCCGTTTATTTTGAGTTAACACAAGTAAAATACCCAAGACATTACACCGTCGTCCGTCGATGGTGACGCCATGGCATAGGCAGGACGATTGAATTGATCGTGGGTGGTGTATATGAACGAACTGCAGATTGGGTCCAATCTGCAGCGTCCTTTCGATTGAACGATAGATGGCAGGCTTTGTAGTTTCTACGTATAGTATAAATGGGAACATGAATAGTACATTGTTAAAGTGAAGATGAGGCACTACGCCGGACACACGGGTTCGCAATAAGGCTAAAATCGATAAATACGACTCGTTTTTCACTTACAAACAAAAATATAATCGATGTATATTTGTGTAACACGAAGTAACAAAAGAAAACTTGGTAAGCCCGAGTTTGTGATATCGATTTAGGCCTGAAAGTCTATGACAACACCGGTGTTAAACATTTACGTATACATCTAGAATTGTATGATAAGAGAAGTCTCGGCAATAGCAGTATATTGATTGGTCGATTAATGGCAATACTCAGGTACCTATAATAGAGTAAACAAAGAAAGTCCAGCTTTCATGACTGTGTGTACATCTACAAAACCATAACATTGTACAGTGTATTATACTCCTCAGGAGAGTTTAATCATTATTTATTACCACCAGCCTATATTACCTACTGCTGGACATAGGTCTCTCAAATTGCACGCCACTGAGCACGATCCTCGACTACTCTCATCCAGCTTTCCAGCCAACTTGCGATGATAATCGTTTCACCCAGTCTGAGGGTGTCCAACACCACGTTTGCCGAACCAAGGCCTCCACTCCAGAACTCGTTTACACCAACGGTTGACAGCTCATCGGCTGATACGGCCGCACCACCGCCACCGCAGTTTGCTAATTCGGTAAGCTATGTTGATCACTTCAGGTTTGTGTCGGATCACCTCGATTTGTTTCGATCCTTTAAACAAGCTCCGGGCATAGCCCTTTCCATGGCTCACTGGGCGACTTTACGTTTGTGGACCCGTCACATTCTCACATCTGCCGTCACAGTCGATATCTAGTAAAATTGAAATACATTACATAAGGATAAAGACGTTATACTTTCTATTATGCATTGTTGATTAATTGGTACGTATAATAAGTAAGGAATCTAGGTGTCTTATTTTACTGATTACTATACAAATACATGTTATGACAACTGGCTATGCTATAGTATATCAATACTTATACAATATATGACCAACGCATGTACTCCGTGTATGTCACCGCGTCGTTCACACTATTCACTTAAAAAGATATTTCGTATGAATTTTCCACGACGTAGGTGTTTGGTCCGGTTGTTTATTACTGTTACGCGACTCATTCACATGAATATGCAAACTATCAGAGATAGCTTCATATTATTTATGTTAATAATTAAAAAATATGTCGAAATATTATCTAAAATATGCATCGTCCAATATTACAAATTGACTACACACGTGGTTTGCTTTGTCCATATTATGTTGACATAATTTTGTGTACCGCAAGCCGAACCCTGCAACGTTCCGAGCACGCTTGCTGCATTGCGAACGTGCTCACACACGTCGCATTCTATACGAGGCAGTGCCTCCGCCAAGGGATCAGCGTGGGGTCGTCTGCCGTCCAAACGCTACAACCCTGGGGGCTCCAGAACGCATGTCACCTCTACGCAAACGAGGGCTCGTCCTGGGACGTCTAGGGCGTGGTGTCGAGGTGTACGGCCCGCGCACCGTGATGACCGTTCGCCTCAACCCTCGCTCCACAGATGCAAGCGTGATATGCTCGCATACAGAGCATCAGAGAGCGAGTCCAGGAGCGTGCCCGAGTGCGGAGCAGGCAGGGTATGCACAACTACAGCTCATGGCAGCCCTCATACGAGCCATTTTGGGAGCCGAGCTGTGCCGCTACTGCGAGAGTTGCCGCTTGCAGATTGGGTCGTCCCAGCTCCTTTGCCATCTTCATTATTAATCATTTAACGAAAGGTACTCGTCAATGCGGGAAGCGTCAACACATTTCATTTACAGTTTATTCTTCACAAATAGGTAGATACACATGAGGCCTGGTGGTTTCCTTTGCTGTCGGATCTAGGCTCCAGCCAATATAGTATAACAATTTGATAATGGGTACACCGCATTGGCCGAACGTGACATAAAATATTTAGCGTGTTCGGCCAAACTAAGAGCGGTTCACCGCTTGTCAAAAATAGATGGTCTAAGATTCCGTCATACAACGACCTTCACCGAGCTGGTTAATGGATCAAACACATTTTTTATGTAATTTTATATATCAAAAAATATATTGCATATGGGTTGCCTAGCAAATTTCAGTCCAGGATATTTTTAATTAATTTAAAAAAAAAAAATTTTTTTATATATTTCACCGGTTTGATTAATAGATAAATTCTATACCAATCGAAAGTATGCATATATCCATAGTATATGAAAAAGTTAGGTTGCCTATTTTTTTCCTGTCACTACCCTTGGGTTGCCAGGTATGAACTCGATACTAGTAATTTGCACCGGTCTGGTTAATGAATGAAACTTAAATAAAAATAAAGTTTATTTCATTACGAACACGGTGATATAGGGTTGTCTGTGAAAAATCAGTCCTGAATACAGGTTGCCGAATTTTAAAAGATCGAATTTTGCTCCGAGTGAATGTGTGCGACTGAGAGGTCCCTACCAACCATCCCATGCGCTAGAAGAGGACACAACATAACAGCTGTTTGTAGCCTGGACTTTTAAGGAGAGAGAATGCGCATGCTCCCTGCTCTTGAAAACAAAAAGGATAGCGATAGACGCGAGCATGTTGAGCATCATTTTGGAGTAGTTTCATATTAATATAAAGGATTAGTTTTTAATTTTTTTTTAATCAATTAATTATATATGTGTATATATTTTGTTGCATTTAAGTATATATACACCTTTAGTAAATAAGAAGGTTATAGCAATACATATATAATTCTAATCTTGCAAATTTTATTTCTGTTTTTCCGTTTAAAAATATTCATTAAAAAAAATTAAGAAATTCGCTCTATGTAATTTATATATCTATAGATATATACTGAAAAATTAAAATTAATTGAAAATATTGAAAAAAAAAAAATCTCATGATAGTACATTTTTTCAATGAATATTTTTCCTCTTCTAGCGCATGGGATTGTTGGTAGGGACCTCTCAGTCGCACACATTCACTCGGAGCAAAATGTAATCTTTTAAAATTCGGCAACCGGTATTCAGGACTGATTTTTTGCAGGCAACCCTATATCACCGTGTTCGTAATGAAATAAACTTTATTTTTATTTAAGTTTCATTCATTAACCAGACCGGTGCAAATTACTAGTATCGAGTTCATACCTGGCAACCCAAGGGTTGTGACAGGAAAAAAATAGGCAACCTAACTTTTTCATATACTATGGGCTGCATACTTTCGATTGGTATAGAATTTATCTATTAATCAAACCGGTGAAATATAAAAAAAAAAAAAAAATTAATTAAATATATCCTGGACTGAAATTTGCTAGGCAACCCATATGCAATATATTTTTTGATATACAGTATAGTAACTAAATTATTATTAAATAATATATTGTAATGGCTTTATTTACCTGCTGCGAAACAATTATAATTAGAAAAGGCGCTTTTATAAATGGAATAAAGTTTACAACCACGCCCCGGGAACAGTTAAAGAGCTTCCGGTAAATAGATTCAAGTTGTCTTAAAAACTGGTTAACTGACAACATACCTACTATACAATTGAAATGAATATTTTGTTATCATATTTCGACATCAATACAAATTTAAATAACACCTGGCAGATAATTTAATGTACTACTAGGAAACAGCACAGGCGGCTTCTTGCGAATAATTTCGTTAAAAATGTTAAGATCGGTCCGTACCAGCGGTACACGCGTCCTTTCGGTCGTTCCTGTTAATTATCTACCCTTCTTTAACATATTTTTATTATGCGATATAAAATTAGCTAAACGTGTATTGTATTGTATACATGCATTCCGACGATATCATAGACGAGTCGACCTCAAAATGTCACGCATACAATCCGCATAATTAATATTAAATAAACGTCTGTTTAATGAGTAACAATCGTAAAGTGGCGAGACGCGGATGAGATCGACGCAGACACGCTTAGCTCGACTCGCCTAGTACCGTCAATACAGTACATAGTATCTGTATGTCACAGCATGTAACGCACCCTCACCCGCGTACCTCACGTCATCGTCATTGCCCGCTCGTGTGCCCGACGCTGTCACATGTCATATAATAAAATTATTTACATTATCCACATACAAAAAGCGGTGCACTGAAGTCACAATAGACTTCATTATTTTATGGCCGAATATTGAGAAAAGAAACACCTAGTAAATTCTTCACAAAAATGTACTCTATTTTATTTAAAACAAAAGGAGGACGAGAATCGCTCAATGCACACAACGAGTACTGTTAGCATCATTTTTTATTGTAGAATACTGAGTCAATGAGCCACTTCACTTCACTATCAACTTTATATAACGGATACCTTATTATATTATCCTATCAGCAAGTAATCAGCTCGGCCGTTAACATCGTAAACTGACGTGTTTCATTTTTGGACACTATTTGTTACATGTAGCTTAGCTATGCATACAGGCGTCCTACATGTTGACGTCAAGCGTACACGGGCCGAGATGGAAAGGGGAGGGGGAGGGGAGGGGGGGGGGGGGGTCGATTGCATCCTAGTGTCCATTATCTGATGGATTTACAACCCCGAAATAGTGATATACGTGATACCTCAGATTACAAACAACAATAGTCAGCCAGATAAGATGAAAACATTCAGTTTACAAAAATAACCTCTCCACTCTGCGCGAACGACACGATCGTGCCTCGATCTAGCGCTAATATAAATAAAAATATGTTCATTTTAAACGAGTCGGACCGTTTCGAACGGTCATGTGGCGTTTATGTTACTGTATCGCACGCGACAGAGCGTATCGTTCAGTCAATATATATAAAAAGTTTTGAATCGCCGTCGGACCGCGAGCGTCGCGGTTCCGTCCGTAGAGTAGGAGTAGACCGTCAATTTAGTCGGGCCAAAAGTGTCCACCGAAGAGAACGTGCGGGTTGCGGCGGTGCGCGCGGCGCTCAGCGCGGCGGGTTGCGGCGCACCGCCTTGCGCACGCGGCGCGCGCCCGCCGGCTGAGCGGGCGCGCTGCCCATGTTGAACTGCATGCCGCCCAGCGCCGGCACGCCGAACGAGCCGAACCCGCCCGCCGCCGGCTGCTGGCCCTGCGACACACACACACCTATACCGATACCTTCCAACGGGACGCTTTTCTCACATTACCTAACCTGATCGATCGAACTCATCGAACACACTCACCGATCAATAGAACGGGAATCGAGTTGCGGTAGAATATCGATTGCGACCGTATACACACCTGTCCTCCGAATCCGAACACCGGGGCGGAGTGGTCACGCGCGCCGAACGTGAAGGCGGGCGCGGACGAGGGCGCGGGCGCGGGGGCGGGCGCGGCGCTCATCGCGTTGTCGAACGTGGCGGCGGGCGCGCCGAACGAGGGGAACGGGGCCGGCCGGCCGCCCGGCGGGGCGCCGAACGCGGTCGCCGGGGCCGGCGCAGCGCTCGCACCGAACGGGTTCGCGGGCTGCGGCGCGCGGAACGAGCCGCCCGCCGCGCCGCCAAACGGGGACGACGGCATCGAGAACCCGAAGGAGGGCGCGCTCGCGGGCCACGCGCCGCCCGCCGCCGGCGGACCCTCGAACCGCAGCGGGGAGGGCGCGCCCGCGCCCGCCGGCGCCGCCGCCTTGGCTCCCGCGGAGAACGTCCCGTCGAAGCCGGTGCCGAACGGCGTCTGTTCGCGTTTGTTTTCACTACCGAACGTAAAGTTATTATATTTCGGTTTATTATCGACAGCGGGCGCCGAGAAGCCGAACAGCGGCGCCGTAGCGGCGGCGGAGGCGGGCGCGCCGCCGCCGAACGGGTTCAGCGCGGCCGCAGGCGTCTCCGGGAGTCGGAACAGCGGCGCGGGCGCGGTGAACGAGAACGAGGCCGTCGGCGCGGCGGACGAGGTCGCGCCGAACGCTCCCACGCCGGCGCTCGTCGAGTTACCGAACGAGAACGGCGCCTTCTCCCCCTGAGGCCGCGGCGCGAACGGAGAGGGAGACTCGCCGCCGACGGGCGGCGGAGACCCGAACGCGCCGCCGAACCGCGACACCGGGGAGTCTTTGAAGTCGACTTCGGGCACACGCTGCGGAGCGGCCACCTCGTCGCGCTCCCGCCGCCCGCCCGCCGCGAGCTCGGGCACGAGCGCGGCCGGCGCCGGCGTAGAGTATGTGGATAACATGGAACCGAACTGGGCCAAGGCGGGCGCGACGGCCGGTGGCGCCGTCACAGTGGGTGCGGGCGGGACCAGGGCGGCGGGACCGAGCACGGCTTGAGCGGGCACGGCCGGAGTAGGCGCGGCCGGGTTGACCGCGAGCAGAGCGGGCGCGGCGGAAGCGGGCGCGGCCGGGGCGGGTGCGGCTTGAGCGGGTGTAGCAGCCATCGGCGCAGCGGGAGTGGAGGTCAGTCGAGTGGGCGCGATGGGTAGAGGCGCGGGCGGCGCCGGTGCGGGCGCGGCTACGGCGGGCGCGGTGTGGGAGGGCGAGTCAGCGAGCGGCGGGCGCGGCAGGCCGAACGTGAAGGAGGGGCGCGGCGCCGCAGCGGTGAGCAGCGCGGCGCTGTCGGCGACCCGCTCCTCGGGCGCGGTGAAGGTGAAGGCGGGCGCGCCGTCGCCGTCGGCCGCGTCGCTCGTTCGCCCGCCCGGAGTCGACTGCCGCTCAAGGTTCTTCGCCTGAATCGAATTATTATTTTGTATACAGATTACATTAAGAGTGGTTCATATCATATCATCATAATCGGCCACTGTACACTGCTGGATATAGGCTGGAAGGAAAATTCTGCCATGTACTGCAGTACAGAGCAGAATCAAAAGAAATCGGAATTTGTCCGGATTTACTGGATAAATGAACCATGGCCTATTCAAGTTCATCCAGAGATCAATGCGTTGAAATCAGCAAGGCCATTCAGCATATGTTGCAGATATTACAGCGCTTTACCACAACTTACCGCACACACCGCGCCTATCCTTTACGGTTTTCTTCTAAATTGCCGTAAAACCTACATAAGAATTCCACCAAAGAGTTTCATATTGTGAGAATATATAAGCTGAATGTTAAAACCTCCTTGAAAGCGCTTTTTTAATACGTTTGCCACACATTATTTACGTAGTATTATTATCTGTTCTCTGCTTTAATACTAAAGAGTAAATGAGGTGAAGAAACGTATATATTGTGTCGTCGAGTAAATGAGAGAAAGATGTAGTTCAAATGTTTAATACACGTGGCGCTATTTGCAAATTCGCGCCATTTTCATATTACAAACGTTAAAGATTGTTTCGACTTTTTGATTATTACATTTGTTTGTTTTATTAGCAACTAGCTGACCCGGCGAACTTCGTACCGCGAATATAAATAAACTGTCCAAGTGCGAGTTGGACCAGCACACGCAGGGTTCTGATTGAACAATATTAGCCGGAAAAATACGTTTCTCGTATGGGGACCACCCCCTTAATTTTTATTATTTGATCTTATAGCAGCCATTGCAATACAAGGTACTTCACGACTACTACAAAAGATACTTCATCTATTAAGGTTTCTAAAGTCGAACATAAAAAGCCTCAAAAACTCGTTTCTTGTATAGGGACCCCCTTTATTATTTTATTTTATTTTGTTTTTATACACAAATGGCGAATACCTCAGTGAATACCCATGTATAGAAGCGCTATAATGACAACCATCAAAATATCAATTCAGAAATTTTTGTCATTGTATTAGTGACAAACTAAGAGATAACCATCAAAATTCAAAATATTAAAATTTTAATACCCAAGCGATAATCCGAGTAATGTGGATTTATTGTGTCGTCGATTCAAAACCCTTATGGTGGTTCGATTTCCATACAAAAGTATATGCACAAATACGAGTAAATGAATCAAAAAATTGCAATGAAATCACATCTTTTGGTCTTTATACAACTCTTTGCATACGGGAAATCATATATTACTACATAATTTGATAAAATAATATGAAAACTAGGATCGAGATTTTAATTCATTTTTGTCAATATGTGAGTGAAGTTTTTACAGTGTCATTCGCTAAACTGTGTATTGCCGCGAATGTCAGACGTTGCCAAACCGTGCGCTCGCTGAAAAGGCGACGTTGCCAGACCGCTGACATGCGAGTCGCCGCCTTTTCAAGACTTTCAAGTTTTCAATAGCATTACAGTACCTATTATTGTAGTTTGTGGTCTTCAAATATTTCGTCGGTTTATCGGTTAGGTTAGGCTCTAACAAACTCAAATTTAGTTTTATGTTGTTTTTAACAGACTTCAAAAATGGATGTTTCTCAATTTGACCGTATATTTTTTTTATGTTTGTTCGCGGATAACTTCGTCGCGTATGAACCGATTTTGATGATTCTTTTTTTTTAGAAAGGAGACATGATGTATGTATGATAAATCTCCAGAGATATGGAGATAGCACCTTAAACTTGGTATTGAAAATTAATAGCGTGGCATTTGAAGTCGGTTCTCTTTTTTTAGTTTTTTTAAACGATCTTATTGTTTAGTGTTTTTTGGACCATATTTGCATGTTTTGTAATATTGAAATTGATAGGTACCCCAAGTTATGAAATTTCGATATTTTAACCGACTTAAGAAAAAATGTTTCTCAATTCGACCGTATAGTATTTATTATGTGTTATCTGCATCGTTAATAACCCGATTTTGATGGTTCTTTTTTAGTTGGAAAGGAGATATCTCAAGGGAGGTGCCATAGTAATTTCATTGAGATCTGATACGTATCTCTAGAGATATGGAGATAAACACCTCAAACTTGGTACTGAACATTAATAGCGCGGCATTTGAAGTCGGTTCTTTTAGTTGGGACCACGTGGGAAGGGATTTTGAAACAAAAAAAATAGAATTTTCCAAATCGATTTAGGCATCTTCGAGTAATCGAGTTATCGGTGAACATCTTTGAGTATTCTGGCTGAATCTTGAATCAGGATCGCTCACCATAAAACATCGACTCGTGTTGGCTACAAAACAGACTCTCATTCTCAAATACGTCTTTGTATACCAATAAACGAACTATAATAACTCTTTAACCGACTTCACAAAAAAGGAGGAGGAACTCAATTCGACGGTATTTTTTCTCTATGTTTGTTACCTCAGAACTTCGTCAAATCTTAACCGATTTCAAAATTATTTTAATTTTTTTTTGTTTGAGAGATTATGCCTCCCGCTTGGTCCCATTCAAATTTTATTGAGATCTGATAATCATCTCCGGAGATATGGAGATAAACAATGTTAACAAATTTGTATACCTTGATGACATGTTTATGGCAACTGGCTATTTTGACTATCGCGGCATGTGAAGTCAGATTTTTAGTTTTGTACGATTATAAATTATGTTGGCTATATTACCGAAACACACATGACATCGCCATTCTCAAAATTTTACGTGACGAAGATTTTATAACAAACATGTTACCAAAATTGGTGACATTTTATAAAAAATTTGTTTTACCAGAGATTGTACTGAGAGTACGACTAATTGACTAAATTGTTTAGATATTTTATTTGTGGTAGGACCAATGAAGTAGTATCAGGCATATAGTTTCCTGATGTCCGGATTAGCAAACTAAACTGCCGTATGGCAGATATAATCAGGACTGAGAACCGTTGGGGCAGACTGGTTCTTAGAGTGGAGACCGCGAATCGGCAAACGTAGCGTAGGACTTCCTGTGACCAGCCCCCCTATACAAAATCCAATTTCTGTTACCATTCACGCTAACGCAAGTTCTAAATGTATGGAATGACATATATGTTTCCACAACAAAGTTGTCATTCCCATACACTTTAAAGTCGCGTTAGCGTGAATGAAAACAGAAATTGGATTTTGTCTAGGGGCCCAGGTAGAGCGCCGATATTCGCAAAGCGGTGGGCAGTGACTTGGGAAAGGCCTATGTGTACCAGTGAGCTGGTACCGGCTGATTGTGATGATGATGAAGATGATCTCGAAAATGGTCGCATTGCTCTATTAGGACCATTCCATTATCATTTACGGACTTAGCGAATAGCCTCGATCAACATCTCAATAGGCTCTCGCTAGACGTTTGGTCAAGGTAAAGCAGGCAGTCATCCTGGACACGGCACATATTGTCAGGCAGAACTCCTCACTCTGCAGCTCTAACTATTGGTAACGTGTTGCCTGCGCCGCTGTTTAGTTTTTAATTATATCTATTTATTATTTTTATATAAATATTGTAAATGAAAATAAAATATTGTACACGAATAAAAGGAAAGTATACCTAAGCAAGTAAATTAATACACATATGACTTACTGTTTTTATTTTGTTTGTAATTTATAATCAGTAAATTCCTTCTACTCGCTGTCTTAGTCACATGACAAGAGTAGTCTGATTTATTATCCGACTCACATAGGCTACATTTTATCGCAAATAACAGTTTCTATTAGATTGTGGGTAAAACCGCAAAGCACAACTAGTACGCCAAATGATTCACTTTGGGTCCTTAGTACTCTGTGCTTTGGGATCTACACAACAGATTCCAGCAACGAAATGTCCGTTGAACCTCGTGGACTCAAAACCACCCAATAGCGTTAGTAAGAGTACTACAGTTCACATCAAAAAGTGGTACAAATCTATATGATATTTGGTATTTTATTAGCGAGAGTAATGTAGACAGTAAATTAATTACAATAAATAAAAAGGTAATGCAGAATGGAAAACGAAAATAATTTGTTAGGAAAGAAGGGGTTCAAACCCGATCCCTGTTGCGCTTAAACTAATAGTTCTCACCAATGGGCTACATTACTCATTTTCAAAGTGACAAAATTAGCAAATGTTTTCGTAAACGTCAAATACACTATTAAATATTCTGTGATACAAAAATACATCCGCGAGTGTGCGTGATCAGTCCTGACGCCACGCTTGTGCATAAATAAAAATATATAGAGAGCGTATATATACTTCAGATGTAGCTGGATAAATTAAAAATTATACGCTTTACTCGAGAATTCCATTTTTTTATTTACCAAACACTATTTCAGTCATAAAAAATAAAATACGTCAAATTAATATCTCAGCGCCATCTATTGGCACTGTTGTGGTAGGCTTACGACAAGCAACCACCTTAATTTAATACGTGCTTCAAATTTCAATTCGAGAGCGGAACAGAGTCTACCCTACCGTACCGAAGGGACGAACGTCAATTGTTTGACAGGAAAATATAGAACAGTTTATATGGGAAAATGAAATTGTTGTTTTTACGATCTTCCTAGCAATTTTTCAATATTTTCTCATTGTTTAAACCTTCCCTGGACTACGACAAACATTTCAAAATCAAAATCAGCTAAATCGATCGAGCCGTTCTTGAGTTTTAGCGAGACTAACGAACAGCAATTGATTTTTATATATAAGTTTGTAGTGTTTTCTCGCAAATTTGGTACAAAATATTGTATGACATACGTGCGGTAATTGGTATTAACAAATTCGTGATTCGTCTACTCGTTTGTAAAAACCAACTTACCGCACTAGCATCATAAATAAATATTTCAACACATTTTCTCAGAAAATGCATTTACAAAGCTTGTACATTGTTCGATAGTTAAGAATGACACACCATACAACGGAGCATGCGGTAAAATAGGTATTCCACCTAAGTACCTACTTACCGCACGCTCCGTTGTATGGCGCCGTGCCGTATCCTTTACGGTTTTTTTTGTTAAATTTCACCAAAGAATAAAATAAATAATTAGTTGTAGTAATTTCAACAAGGTATTAAATAAATAATATATACAATACTCGTGATTTAAGTTGTCTATAATTGCACCGCGTGCTAACTTCACGCCGTGCAATAATCGACAGTTAAGTCACACGTATCGTAATATACTATATAAAGGCGAGTTGTGAGTGTGTACGTTTGTTATTTCATTTCGCTTAAACTACTCAATATGTATGAAGATGGCCTAGAGTCTCTGAAATAACACATAGGATACTATGTATCCCGATATTCCCACGGGGTCTACGCGGATGAAACCGCGGGGCAAAACTAGTGTAATAAATATGGATTATTAACCATTAAGTGCCGGTAAATGTGAGCGAGTATAGGGACACAGCACAATGTTGAAAAACACAAACAAACCATTTTACGTTCACACCAAAATTCCACTGAAAATCTGCAGTAAAGTTCACATTTTTACTGAGGGTTGACTTTAACTTGACCTGAAATGTGACTTTGACTCGACTATCACTTAAATTAACATAACCTTAAAAAAACCTTAATACTTTGACACTGGCTGAATACACTAAACGTGTGGAGCCATAATGCGACTAAAAAAAGTATTAGTCTTAGTCATGTTTTCATAGATTCAAGTCGTAAAATCGAGTCAAAGTCACGTTCAAGTCAAGTTATTGTCCAGTTCAAGTCATATCCTCAGTAAAGATGTGGACTCTACTGAAGGATTTCAATAGAATTTTGTTGTGAACGTAAAATCTTTATTTTTTCCAGATTGCCAATCATGGTTTTGATTAGTTATATGCACATTAAAAGGCAGATCTGGCCATTTTTCCCTGGCAAACTATCATATTACAAAAACGTTGCCATCATCTTCCTACCCTTATCTCACTGAAATAGGGTCGGTGCAGCATGTCATTCTCTTCCATGTGGGTCTATCCGCAGTCATTTCCGCATCTATACAGTCCATCCACACATTGTATTAGGTCGATATTCAACTTACTAAATACCAATTTATTGCGTACAATATTAAAACAAAACAATCTGCTTACCCTTACAGGGATTTACATTCTGGAAATACGTATATTTGTTAAAAATAATAAGCAGTCTTTTTTAATATTGAATCGTCATGTGCTTCTAGTCAACAGAGCAAATATAGACACAACATCTGCATCAGAGACCGCGGAAGTACCCCCGTCATGGGGGTGGCAAACATCTTTGGTCAACCTCTTCCTTCAACCTTTGGAATTTAAGTTACTGGAGGGGAAACAATTTAAAAAATATTAAAAGACTGGCTTGTAACAAAAGTATTTTATAATGTAAATGAATATTTGAGTAAGTAAATAATTAGAATATAGATACATATTTTGAAATTAAATAAGTTTATTTCACATGAAATGGAGTATACATCGACGTCATCACAATTGACCCCTAATCATTATTGGCGCGCAGTACAATCAATTCCGCAACTGGCCGAGGTGTGCGGTCGCGGGGAGCTGTTTGTGACTGGCGCTTCCGACTAGTTTAAACGGGCGGACAAAGTCATAAATCTCAGATAGAGATGACCATACCAAATTACCGTAAAAAAATATCGATAAAAGTTAAGTACACTATCGACATGGACGTATATAGTAAAATATATAAGTATACAAACATCAGGTGCACTATCAAGGTTTGGAGAAATCATAATATACGAGTTAGCTAAAGTAGCCGTCAGCCTAAACTCATAATTTTGTTAATTATCCTATTTAGCCCGAGAGCAAAATTAATATTAAGGTAGGAATGTACACCTGACATCGATTTTAGGGGCGGGAGGGGGAAGGAAGGGGAGGGCGGGAGGGGTAGAACTCCCTCCTTGAAGGAATAGTTGAGGATCCCCCACCCCCCTCTTTTAGGAGATATGAATATTTTAAAATTCTGAGGTTAAGTACTTAAAAATTTATCAATCATTCGATTTTAGGGGGGGGAAGGTTGGAAAAGGGGGGAGGGAAAGGGGCAGAACCCTGTCGCGAATTCTGTACTTAGCCAACGTTTACTAACTAGCTCTCTGCCAATTTTCAAGTTTCTAAGAAAAAATTAAGGGTTTTCGTACAAACTTGCAAGAGCCCTTAGACCTCCTTAATCCGACTCTGTCGCAAAATCCATTCTTAGTGTACGTTAACTTATCCTTACTTATATATATACCTCTGGCCAAACTTCAAGTTCGTAACAAAAAAATGAAGATCTCTTATACAAACTCGCATGAGCCCTAAGACCTCCTTAATTCAGCCCTGTCGCAAATTCCGTTCTAAGCGAACGTTTACTATATATTTCATTCATATTTCAAGTTTGTGGCAAAATAATTAAGATGTTTTATACAGACTTGCGTAAGCCCTAAGACCTCCTTAATCCAGTCCTTTCGCAAAATCCGGAATAAGCGAATGATTACTAAATACTTCTGGCCAAATTTCAAATTTGTAGCAAAAACATGAAGGACTTCCATAAAAAAATTTGGGAGTGCCCTTAGACCCCTTAATCCGGCCCTGTCGCAAAATCCGTTCTTAGCGGACGTCTACTAACTGTAAACTACCTCCCTGCCAAATTTCATCTTTGAACGTCCAGAGGTTTTCGAGATTTCGTGACCTTTCGCTTTTATATACAAGGTGTGGTTTTGCATTCTCGCCATATTTGCAGGGGTAGGTTTACTCCATGTATAGAACAAGAATCAGTAAAAAATATATTTTAAAAAAAACATTGTAATACTAGAGCCAGCTGATAGAGCGGTCAGCTGTGACCGCCACAGCGTCAGCCACAACATCAGTGTCATAACACTCATAACTAATCATCTACGTATGTGTGTGTACGCGCCTGCGCGGTTTACGTGGCGTTATTCTGATATTACTCGGAGATGATTCTGAAAATCACAAAATTGTTTTATCAAATATCTATATATCGGGTATTAATTAACGGCCGAACTTAAATAATATTATTAAGTGATTACGGGGGCCCGTTACAATCGACTATGCAAATATGGCGAGAATGCAAAACCACACCTTGTATATATAGATTATAAAATATGCCAACGAACATATGAATAAGTACTATTATGCCATTAAAAATTATGCGTTAACTGTTATGGTAAAGTAAAAAACTACGTAGAATTTACGAAAACTTGAACAATTTTAATACTTGACACTGGCTAAATACACTAATAGTGTGGAGCCATATTAAAACGTACTTACTCTGTAGATCTCCATAAATGGTATGTGGGATCAGGAGACACACTACATCTAAATTTACGAATTATACCTAATTGTAAAATGAATGTCGATAATATTCCTAGTTTATATCGATATGTATCACTGCAACAGAGTCGCAACACTAAATCCGCGCAAAAACGGGACAGAACTATTAAACATCGCCCGTGACAAAAAGAGATAGTGATTAAAGACAACTGCCGACCGACAAATATAAGCTGAGCTTGGCTAAAATGTATTTTTGAAGTTTTTTTTTATTGTTATTTTTTTAAAAGATTACTCGCAATGTGGGTTGCACATTACTAGTATTTTTGTTAACCCCTCCAACTAAGCTAAATATGCTTGTGTCTGGAGTGGGTTCACGTCAATAGTGCATTGGGTGGGGTGGGATTCGAACTCACGACCTCTCGATTGCCAGTCCGACACCCTATCCATTGGACTATTGCCGCCTTAGAAAATTAGATACATTTATTGACTTACCGGTGAAATGTTTTACCGTTTGCCTTAAAATTTGAATTGTACTGGTTTTTCCACACCATCTTACACTGCAAGGAGCCATCACAACGACTTTTTTAGAAATTTAAGTATCTGAGCGCGGAGGTGTTTACAGGTCACCGTACTGGTCGAAACTAACATCGCGTTTGTGGGGGTGGATTTATATAAGACTTATAAGTCCGATGATTTAGCGGAAAGTGCTCGCCTTTCAAGCGGGGTCTAATTGTTATGACGTCGATGGGAGTATACAAAGTTGTTGGAAAATTATATAAGACCATCGTTTCGCCATGTATTGTCATATGAAAGAACTGAGATGAGTTATTAAAACAAAATTAACAAATTTTCAAATGTTCACTAAATTATTAGTACTAAGTTATTAAGTTACTTATTAAAGTATAATTGTATGTATGATGTTTACATACTAGACATGAGCGCCGCGCCGGCGCGACGCCGCCGTGCTTAACCGGCGCACCGCCGCCATTTTTGCGCGGCGTGAGATTTTTATTATTACCTACCGCAGAAACGTGCGCGAGGACATTTGCAGTTGCGAATGTGCCAGTCGGCGACGCGCGACACCACATTGATGTTACACGATTACATAGATATCTAGAGTGTAGTCTACTGTATTTCTAGTTAGAAAGTTATTTTTCACACTACCTTTTCGCTGCCTTGAAAACCAAATTACGTGGATCAGTAACTCGAGAGAAGAAGATACGAAGACGAACTTTCAGCAGAAACACTTCGACTAATTGAGGAGAGATGAACAAATTCACTGAGCACTTAAACTCACCACTTTAAAGAAGATCTGCCCGAAGTCAGCCGACATGAGATAGTGATGGCCTTTAAACAGCTCAAAAATGGAAAGGTCTCCGTTAAGAGTGGAATCACAATGGAGCTTCTAAAAGCTGGAGGAGTCCCAGCTGTAAGCCAGCTTTAACAGCTCTTCAATTCTGTTCTCTTCACTGGGAGAACTCCTCAGGCATGGAACAGAAGCATGGTGGTTTTGTTTATCCTTAAAGGAGATAAAGCTCTATTGCAAAACTACCGCCCGATTTTGCTTATGAGCTATGTTTTCAAGCTGTTCTCAAAGGTAATCACAAGTGAAACTGTCTTGCGCGAAGACTCGACAAGTTTCAGCTTCCGGAACAGGCCGGGTTTCGAAGTGGCTACGGCACCACAGACCACATCCACACGGTGCGGCAGATTGTACAGAAGACCGAAGAGTACAATTGCCCCCTGTGCTTAGCATTTGTGAACTATGAGAAGGCCTTTGACTCAATCGAAACCGGGTCCGTTCTGAAGTCCTTGCAGCGTTGCCAAGTCGTCATCATGGCAGTGACACCGTAGGAACTACAACAAATGTTCATTGGCCTAGCGGATTCTTTTCATCTCATCGGTCTCCGGATGAATTTGTATAAAACCAAAGTCATGAACAACGAGTACGTTAATCTGGAACCGATTGCCGTAGATGGATTCCACTCAAAGTTGTCACGCAGTATGTTTACCTAGGGTAGACGCTCCAACTAGGCAAACACAACTTCGAGAAGGAAATCTAGAGAAGAATACAGCTGGGCAGCATTTGGAAAACTCCGTCGACTCTTCTCGTCACCTATACTACAGTGCCTAAAGACAAAAGCCTTTAATCAGTGCGTCCTACCTGTCATGTCATGACATACGGTGCCGAGACGTGGACACTCACGGTTCGACTAGTCCACCAATTTAAAGTCACTCAGCGAGCTATATATGGCTTTCCATAGCACGCAGAGAAACACCGAGCATAGCTCTTTAGCTATGCTCGGTGTTTCTCTGCGTGTTCGAATCCGGAACGAAGTAATTCGCCAGAGAACTAAAGTGGTCGACATAGCTCAGCGGATTAACAAACTGAAGTGGCAGTAGGCTGGTCGGTTCCCTATCTATTCGCATAACATTTTAAGCCCTATTTTTTAAAGGCATAAATTTCTAATCCTAATATTACTTGTTACTAACAATCTGTAGTCACAATATTATTTACCCCTACTATCACTTGTCCTAATGTTAGTAGTAATTAGCGGTGGGCGCTTTTAATCGGAAATAGCTTTTTAAAACGTTATCCAAAAGAAGCGCCGAAGCGCGCTTCCAAAATGAAGCCGTCTACGCTTTAAAACATTTTTCGTACTACTATATTCGACCATAAAATGACCTTATTCCTGCAGCTGCTATACGGCACATTATAAACATTCTTTATTAAATTGATATAACAACCTTATTGCTATGCACATAAGACTTAATATCGGTGGGATCGGTTACAGTTTACAGTATTATACGACTAAAACAAATGCAGTTTGATTTCGTTGAGGCAGACTGACAATGAGTACAATGACCCGTTTTTGATTTGTTAGTATTATTTCAAAAGAAACGCAATCGGTATTATGCGACTAAAATAAAAAAGCCGTTAAGCGTAACGCTTTTTTAAAGCTGGCTTTTTAAAAAAAGCGCAACGTTGAAGCGTGTTGTCAATTTAAAGCCGTTTATCACAACACTAGTAGTAATACTATTTGAAACTCATAAAGTATCATGTCCTAACTAGCACTCGCCCTAATGTTAGTATTCATTATTTTTGAAACTCATAAACTTACTTTTCCTAACTATCAACCACTATAACCTACTGTTTCTTCTGTTGTGACTAGTATTCATAATTATATACATGCGGCGTAAGGGTGGCCCAAGGGCTACCCCGCCGCATCATAACCTACTGTTTTTTTAAATTATCGTGAATATGTAACATTATTCATGTTTTTATATACCGACTGTAATTCACGTACCTTTAGTCGAACTTTCTCGGCCTAGGTTTCGAGCGAGTCCGTCGCTCGTCCTCGGGAGTGAGGTCACGTGGTGAGCTCGCGATGTTCAATGAACGTCGTTGAACTTAAAAACGGGAATTTAACGTGACTTACGCGATGTCGATATAGCGATCGACATATGCTTTTTATTATGAATAAGTGGTCAAACACTAGCCTATATCTATACTAATATTATAAAGAGAGAAAGAACATTGGTATATTTGTATTGATTTGCCTTAAAAAACAGTAGTTTTTTAAGAAAAAACAATGTAATCGGTCCTACTGGCCGGATTTTATAAATTCTGTCCTACTGGACCGATTTAAAAAATTCTTTCACTAATATATGGTATGGACTTTCGGAATGAAAATAGGCTATGTATTATCCCGTTTAAATCATAGGTACATTCATGGAGACCTATGTTGCAACCTAAGTCGACAAAAAAACGGTTAAGAAAACACTTTTTTACGAACGCTGCTAAATTTAAAATAGATGGAAGAATAGTATCTATGAATGAGTTGTAAAACTTAATAAGACCTACAAAAAAGTCCGCGATAGCATATATTATGTCTATCTCTTAAGGTTGACTCACAGTAACCATTTTAATGTTTAATTTTGTAATAAAAAATAACATTACATATTTAATATTTATCCAAATAATGACGTTATTTATATTTACCTTGGCAACATATTATAGATTATAATTGTCCTTTACAGTATATAATTTAAATGAAAAATTAGAAGATATCGAAGATTTAAATTTATACGCCTCGCAAATTAATAAAATAATTGCAGCGAAACCACAAATTAGGCAATAGTTACTACGTAAACATTATTATTAGCTTAGCAATTCTGTAGATCCCCACCGATACAAATTAATTTGATGTCAATATATTGTATAAAAAAATTATGATCTACTAGCTGACCCGGTGAACTTCATAACGCGAAAATAAGTTGTCTAAAGTTATCAATATATTCATATTATTAATAGCTTAGTTACGTTTTTTTTTTCAAAACGTAAACTAATTAATTAACCATAAACTGTGACATTAGATTATATTAAATGAAATATTGTTAATAACAATATTTCCTAATTCACATTACATTGTAATAATCACTTTAAGAATATTCAAATTAATTGTATCTGAATGAATCAACTTTTTTCGTAAATAAATATTATGATTATGAATAAAAATAAACTGTCCAAGTGCGAGTCGGACCCGCAGAGAGTCGGAGTCGAATACGCAGAGTGCCGATTGAACAAAATTTGCCGGAAAAATACGTTTCTTATATGGCGACGCTTTAATTTTGATTGAATTTTCATTATTTGATCTTATAGCAGCTATTGTAATACACACTATGAGTAAATGTTAAGTCTCTATCTATTAAGGTTTGTAAGGTCAAGCATAAAAAGGCTCTAAAACACGTTTCTTGTATGGGGACCCCTTAAAACTTTTAAGTTTATTTTGTTTTTAGTATTTACAGCTGTGTAAAAATGTCAAAAGTCCATAGCCCTAAATTTCTCTAGTAAAGACGTGAAGTATATATTAAAGTTCATAAAATCTAGCGATAAGCGCAAGGAAAAAACACATTTCTCGTATGGGGGGGTTGGGGAGGACCCCCTTTAATTTGTAACTTAATTTTGTTTTATTTTTTATGTTATACCCCATAATAACACATACTTTCTGCAAATTTCAAGTACCTGCCTATTACGGTTAAGGAGATATGAGATTTTTTATTTTATTTATTTATTTACACAAATCAGACATAACATCATAACAGTAAGCACTAAATCGATTTTACAGAAAATATAATATTGACAAAAGAAACAATGACAACGAAATTAAGATTAGAAATAGTAAAAAAATGAAATTAAAATTAAAAATTCAGTAATATAAACAATATTTTTATAAATTTTCCACAGAATTTTGAGCCGCCTCTTTGAATTTCGGCAGGCTGCACAAAAATATGTCTATATTTAATGATATTTCGTTAATCGGTCGTATGGCTCGTGACAATGGTGCGAACTTTACTAAGTTAGTTCTTGCCGATGGAATCATAATTGTGATGGAATAACTAGCTTTCAAAATGACGATACTTCCATACAACTTTTCATCCCCCCTTCCAACCCTCTTTTCGCATTAAAAAGTAGCCTATGTCCTTTCTCAGGCTCTAGACTATATGTGTACCAAATTTCATTTAAATCAGTTCAGTAGTTTTGGCGTGAAAGCGGGACAGACAGACGGACAGATAGAGTTACTTTCGCATTATATAGTAAGGACAATTAAAACCCAGAGATGGCGCTAGCGTGGATTTTAACAGCTCTCTTTGAAATATTGTCTAAATGTATGAGATCCTGCATCGCGCAAACGATATTTTCCGCGACATTGAAACTGATGCACTTGCTTTGTGATTAAACATCTCAAAAGTTGAACTTCGTTTAAAAACGGTTTCTCTTTATAAATATTAGTCTGGATTGTATATAAAACTGACATTCAACATTTAAAACCACTCGTCTGATCTATGTATAATCTTTTCATTAAAAACATTCCACTGAGCTCAAACACGACATCTTAGCTGTAAGTTGGTGAGGAGTTGAGTATTCTGCAGATTCCAGGAGATGTCCCACAGCAGCAGTTTAATGCTTCCATGTTCTTACAATATCGTTATAAGAAGAGGATACCGAATTTCGAAATGATCAGACCTATGAAAATAGATTTCATAGCGCTATCAACTAGAAAAACAAAAACCGGCCAAGTGCGAGTCGGACTCGCGCACTAAGGCACAGAATAAATAATAGTACAAACGAAGGGTTACGACGTACCATTATCTTTAAAAAATGAGCAAAAAAATCACGTTTGTTGTATGGGAGACCCCTTAAATACTTATTTTATTCTGTTTTTAGTATTTGTTGTTATAGCGGCAACAGAAATACATCATCTGTAAAAATTTCAACTATCTAACTATCACGGTTAATGAGATACAGCCTGGTGACAGACGGACAGACGAACGGACAGCGGAGTCTCAGTAATAGGGTTTCGTTTTTTACCATTTGAGTACGAAACCTTAAAAAGCTCATAATTTTTAAAACATCTGAACGGATTTTTATGAATTAAAACTATAAAAACACTCTATGAAGACATCTATCAATAAAAAAATCTTACCATAAAAAAATCTAAATCGGTTTATCCGTTTCCTTCCGTATACGTCAGACACATACAAGTAGATACACACGTTATACTTAAAACACCCCTTCTTTTTGCGTCGAGGGTTAAAAATAATAATGTGGTCGAGGATGGCGAACACTGGGCCTAGAATGGTCCGACTCTCGAGAGCTGTGCTGCCGGAACACCGTAAGGTTACGATTAGTCCAGTAGAACCAACGACCTTCGGCTCAGAATCAAGGTAATCATCCTTTACGCCAAAGGGTCGTGCAATATCATTAAATATTATAAACATAGTCCCTCACCGCGTCTGTGTGTCTATCAGTCTGTTCACAATAAACTCAAAAGCTACTAAACGGATTTTCATGCGGTTTTCACCAAAAGCCAGAGTGATTTATGAGGAAGGTTTAGGTGTATAATTCGTTAATTGGTTGAAAACTTGATATATGACGATGATTCTTGATAATGTTAATTTTTACTTGGCGCAACAAACTGATGCAAAATATATAGGCATATATGTTCTACCCGTGCGAAGCCGGGGCGGGCTGATTAGTCTTATATATAAAAATCAATTGCTGTTCGTTAGTCTCGCTAAAACTCGAGAACGGCTGGGCCGATTTAGCTGATTTTGATATGTTTGTCGTAGTCCAGGGAAGGTTTAAACGATGAGAAAATATTGAAAAATTGCGAAGAAGATCGTAAAAACAACAATTTCATTTTCCCATATAAACTGTTCTATACTTTCCTGTCAAACAATTGACGTTCGTCCCTTCGGTACGGTAGGGTAGACTCTGTTCCGCTCTCGAATTGAAATTTGAAGCACGTATTAAATTAAGGGGTTTGAATCGACATAATAATATATCCACATTACTCGGATTATCGCGTAGGTATTTAAATTTTAATACTACTTTAGTACTGACATATTTTGATGGTTGGCATTATGGCGCTGCCATACATGGGTATTAGCTATTTGTGTATAAAACCGATAAAAACGAAATAAAATAAGAATGGGGGTCACACACGTTTCTTGTATGGGTACAAGAAACGTGTTTTTGAGACTTTTTATGCTCATTCTTAAACACCTTAATAGATAAAGACTTAAAATATACTCATGGTGTGTATTACAATGGCTGCTATAAGATCAAATAAAAAAATCTATAAAAAATTAAAGTGGGCCCCTATTCAAGAATCGTATTTTTTCGGCAAATTTTCTTCAATTGGAACCCTGCGTTTGCGGGTCCGACTCGCACTTGGACAGTTTATTTATATTCGCGGTACGAAGTTCGCCGGGTCAGCTAGTATATACTGGGTGGGGCAAAAGTAATCACCCTATTGGAAAACGCTATAACTTTTGCAAATGGCGCCAAATTTCAATTCGGTTTTGACATTTGTGAAGTAAACAAACACAGAATACAAATCGACAAGCCATGAATTGGTTTACTTCGTAAGAACGCGGAATAATTGTTTCCATATGCGTCGGTTGTGTTAGCGCAGCGTGAATTATGTCTCAGATTTCCTGGCCGTCCGACACCAACTGGACAAATACTGCGGCGTTTGGCCACTCGCCTTGAAGAGACTGGGACAACACGAGAGGTTCCTAAGGCTGGCCGGCCCCGGAGCAGCCGTTCTGCTGAGAATATCGCTGCCGTTGCCCAAGACGTCGGAGAGGAGTCCCACACATCGACCAGACGACGAGCCACGCAATTGGGCACTAGCCGGCGTCCCTACGCAGAATTCTGGTGTAAGATTTGAAGATGTTCCCTTACAAAGTGCAGACAGTGCATGAGCTGTTAGCTGTTGACCGCCAAACGCGTCTAACCTACGCTGAAGCCATCCTGAGTCTCAACGAAGAGGTGGACGATTTTTCATCCATAATTATCATGAGCGATGAGGCTCATTTTCATCTTAGTGGTTACGTAAATAAACAACTCCGTATAGTCATCAATTCTGACGGCGGCCACTTGACCGATATAATTTTCTCAACTATTAAGTTGGGCAAATTTGGTACGGGACGAAACATAATACCACAGTTTTTGGACTTGGCCTCGAAAGAGATTGTGACTTGTGATTTTCAAGCCACGTGGACATCGCGACGAGTCATGGAAGTACCACAAAATAATAATAATCCAAATGGCCATTTTGAGTATTAGCATAGGAAACCTCTTAACCTCACAATTCATCAGCCCTTACATAACGCCGCGTATCGCGCTAAAGTTGCCCAGGAATCGAGGTTACCACGTCATCCACGACAGCACGCTTCCACTAATCATTCAGGACGTGGTACACCTCCGTTTTGCATATCCTGGAGCCCATCATGGAATAAATTCTAATGGATTAAGTAAACAAATTTTACAAGCAGAAACAAAGTTTTTTCATTAAACAAAACTACAGCAAAAGAACATCGGATGATTACTGTTGCCCCCCCCCCCCCCCCCTGTGTATACTTTTATTATTCTCATTAATAATATGATAAGCAAACAATATGGCGAATCATTATTATGACTATGACAAAATATGCGCGTCCAATGATAGGACTAAAACGTATTATGACAAATGATGTATGCAGAAAAACTTTATGCGAATAGGATACCGGGCTGATGATATCTGCCGTAGGACCGATAACCGTTGGGGAAGACTGGTTTTAGAGTGGAGACCGTGAATCGGCAAACATAGCGTAGGACGCCCTGTGACGACGACATTCCCAAAGCGGTGGGCAGTGACTGGAAACAAAGAGCCGTAGATCGGGCTCAGTGGCGTGTCTTGGGGGAGGCCTCCGCCAGCTGTGGACTGATACCGGCTGATAATGATGAACTTACGATCCTCTAACACAGTCTTGTTTAAAAAACCAATTGAGCAGAGTCAGGGTTCGAAATGATCCGTTCAGCCTCTGGGTAGAAGCCACCTCACAAAGTTGACAATATTAACTGGACAAGTCGTCGCATCGAAGTCGGAGATTCTATCGGTAGTTGAAGACATCTACGGCAAACTCTACGCATCGTAAGCTCAAGGCTGGTACCCGATACTGGCGATTCTAAAGCCACCTTAACCCGCCAGTTTACAGAAGATCTGCCCGAAATCAGCAGAGACTAGATAGTGATAGCCCTTTAACAGCTCAAAGATGAAAAAAATTCCCAGGGGAAGCTGAAGCTGATGAAAGAGCAGTTGAAACAGCTCTTTAATTTCGCTCTTTTCACTGGGACAACTCCACAGGCATGGTAAAGAAGCATGGTGGTTTTGTTTTTCAAAATTGGAGATAAACGCCTATTCAAAATATATTGCCCGATTTCACTTCTGAGCCATGTCTAGAAACTTTTTTCAAGGGGCATCACGAATCGTCTTGCGCGAAGGCTCCACGAGTTTCAACCTCTAGAACAGGCTGGGTTTCGAAACGGTTACGGCACCATAAACCACATCCACACGGTGCGGCAGATTGTACAGAAGAGTACAATCGGCCCTTGCGCTTAACATTTGTGGACTATGAGAAGGCCTTCGACGTGTTAGAGTACCTGCAGCTTGCAGCTTTACCAAGTCGACTTGCGATATATCGAAGTGATGAGATGTCTGTTTAATGCCGCAACGATGACTGTACAAGTACAGAACCAGCGTACTAAACATGTCTATTTGCGTCGAGGAGTGAGACAGGGGGACTGCATATCCACGAAATTGCTAACGCCTTGGAGGATATGTTTAAGACGCTGGTCTTGAAAGAATGTGGCATTAACATCAACGGCAAGTGCATCTCTTACTTACATCTTGCAGATGACATCGTTATTATGGCAGAGACGCTTCTCGTCGCATCGGTCACCGGATGAAATTGGATAAGACCAAAGTCCTGTACAACGAGCACGTTGTTCCGAAACCGATTGTCGTAGATGGGATCCCACTCGAAGTTGTTACGCAGTTTGTTTACCTAATGTTGACGCTTCAACAAAGCAAATACCACTTCGAGAAGGAAATCCAGAGATGAATTCAGCTGGGCTGGGCAGCATTCGGAAAACTCCGTCGCGTCTTCTCGTCACCGATACCGCAGAGTCAGATTAAAGACTTTTGTCTTTAATCAGGTCATCATACCTGTGATGACATACAAAGCCCAGACAAAGACACTCACAGTTCAACTGGCCTACTAATTTAAAGTCATTCCGAGAACTATGCTCAGTGTTTCTCTGCAGAATCGAATCCGGTAATAAGTAATAGAGTAATTCGCCAGAGAACTTAAGTGATCGACACAGCAAAACGTATGAGCAAACTGAAGTGGCAGTGGGCTGGTCATATTTGTCGCAGGACTGATAACCGTTGGGTAGACTTGTCCTAGTGCAGGACTTCCTGTGACCAGGTGGAGTGTCAATATACGCAAACTGATGAGCAGTGACTGGAAAAGAAGAGCTGAAGATCGGGCTCAGTGGCATATCTTGGGAGAGGTCTATATCCAGCAGCAGACAGACACCGGCTGATCATGATGATAATGATGACTGCAATAGCAAGAAAAATGTGTTTCCACATCTTTCAGCCCTTGCTAAAGCTGTGCTATGTGTGCCTGTCACAAATACACCGAGAGAGAGGGTGTTGTCAGTAGTCGTCTCGTTTGAATGGAGTAAAATTATCGTCATTCACGAAAACTACTAAACTTGCAAATTTTAGCGATAATTGATACCTGTTGTCGTGTATGATTGTATACGAACTAAGAGATATTCATATTTTATCGATCTTTCATAACATTTTAACATTACGTATTTAAAAAAAAAATTCAAGTAACTAGGTATTCATGAACTTTTTAAACCTTCATATATACCTAATTTATCTATTTTATATCGTTAAACAGACCCTAAAAAGTGTGTACATTATCAACTAGTGATGCTTTGCATGAATTGAGTACGGTTTAAGAGAAAATAGTTATTGATGTATGAACCCGTTTCTAGCTAGATTTAACAAATATTTTAAAAAAATTCGTAAAGTAGGCCACGCCGCCGCGAATGAAAAACAGCAGCGCGACGCCGCTGTCATATTGTAACGCGGCGCACATGTCTATTACATACCGACCTATTGTTAAGTTACTTACTTAGTTAGTTCAAGATATAGTACCTAAACTTTTATGTTGCATGCCTGAAATGGGGAAACTGTTGTTACTACAAATTAAGTTAAGACTTATACAGTTTTTGTAATAAATCTTATCTTATGTAATAACCGACACTTTTTTCCTTTCCCCTAGCTTAGTCTACGGGTTCGTCTCGTGACGGCGGAGAGTAGTGCGTAGTACTGATAGTATCTAATAAAACATTAAATCAATAAGTATAAGGCTACAGCGAACCCCCCTCGACTACTGCACTCACACTACACTCAAGAAAAAGTGAAAGTGAACGTGTAGCATACCTGGTCGGCGGGGTCGATGCCGAACTTGAAGCCGACGTTGTTCACCTTGGGGAAGGCGAACGGTTTGGGCGCGTCGGCGGCGGGCGGGTCGCGCCGCATGCCGCAGCACTCGCACTCGGAGCGCGCGGCCGCGTTGCGCACCAGGCAGCCGGCGCACTCCCAGCGCGCGCGCTGCGCCGCCACCAGCGCCGCCAGCTTGCCGTCCTGCGGCGGCGGCGGCGGCGCGGCGCCGCGCAGTCCGCCGCACGCCGCGCACTTTTCTACCTCCACGTTCTCCACCCAGCAGTCGTTGCAGCGCCACGCGCCGCCCGGAGCGGTGGGGGGAGCCGCCGCCTCGGGGCCACGCCCCGGCCCCGACCGCCCCGCACCGCAGCACGCGCACTTCGCGGCGTCGCGATCGTTGCTCACCCAGCACTCGGTGCACTTCCATTTGGTGGAGACGTCGCGAGGAAGCGGCAGCGGCTTAGGCGACGGGCCGTCGTCGCGCGGCGCGCCACTACACGGTTTCGAGACTGCCCCTGGGCGAGCGAAACCGCACGCGGCGCATTTGTCGCGGTCGGGGCCGTTCTTGATCCAGCATTCGGGACACTTCCAACCGTCGGCGTCGGAGGGTGCGGCGGGCGGTGAGGGTGCGGGCGCGGGCGCCGGCGGGGAGGCGGGCGCCGGCGGGGAGGTGGGCGCCGGCGGGGAGGCGGGCGCCGGCGGGGAGGCGGGCGCGGGGCTCTCGAAGCGGAAGGCGGGCGGCGTTCGGGCGTCGAGCGGCGGGTCATCGCGCGCCACGCGCAGCGGCCGCGAGAAGGTGAAGGGCGGCGGGTCCACGGAGAAGCGCGGCAGGTTGTCGGCGTCGATGTGCAGCACGGCGGCGGGCAGCGGCACGCGCTCCTCCACCGGGAGCGGCGGCGGCTCGCCGCGGCGCGCGCGCGTCACCCGCGACCGCATCTTGCCGGCCGGCGCGCTGCAACGACCGACACGCGTCAAGTTAAAGTAGCTTCACGCCGGAGGCAGTCTGCCGCGGGGCGGGGCCGGGCTTACCTGGCGGAAGGCGGCGGCGTGGCGGGCGCGGCGGGCGCGGCGGCCGCGACCGGCGAGCTGCTGTGCGAGGCGACGAGCTGGCGCGCGGCGCGCGTCGTGTCTCCGAGCCGCGAGCTTCGTTTCAGCTGCAGCACGGCCGCCGGGCTCGACACCGGCAGCGCGCGCGTCCTGTACACTGCGACACGACACACAAATCACGCGCCGTCCCGCTCGCACCGTTACGGCAGAACTGATGTTATACGACGACGCCGGAGCTTAGATCTACTGTTGGTGCAGACCGGATAGAAGAGACCTGAGCCGCAGAGGAGACGCGGATGTGGGTATTATAGTGACTTTCATACCAAATGTATAGAGGTCTCACGCTGCAAAGCATATCGACAAGACGAGATGAACGTATGTTTAATACAATATGTCCGGCGGAGCTCGTAGCGCACCCCAGGCTGGTATTACATTAAACATAATGAAACGCGGATTCTCTACCGGCAACCGACACACAATAATGCGGCTACTTTATCAGTTAAATCTCGCGAATAGTTAACCAATCGAATGTCGTCATCCTATGGAATACAATGTATGAAATACATCTATGCTCGGGTATCGATCTATAATGTATTGATTGCAAGCAAAGCTATATGGAGTATATCCACAAAATTATATATAATTCTTTTAAACATATATTGCCTTTCTAATGAAATCAGTTTGGGGCACATCGGTTGGATGGTTGGATAGTCTATATAGGACGTAGGTATATTTTTGTGTTTTATATAAGTATATAGATTGACAGTAATACTGGTCTTATGGCCAGTATCACCAGTGTCTGATGATTTCAGTTTCAGGAGCCGATGAAACTTCCCTTTAAGTCATGTGCTCCGGATATGAGAATCGAAGCTAGTAGATGAGGGTACAGAAATTTCGAGGCTTGCGCAGCGCACATCGCATGCTCTGCATTGATGCATGTTTCAGTTAAACAGTTCGGTCCCCACCCCACCCATTGCACTGTTGACGTGAACCCACTGCAGACACAAGCACATTTAGCTTAGTCGGAGGAGTTAACAAGAATACTAGTAATGTGCAACCCAAATTGCAAGTAATCTTTTTACTAAAAAAAAAATACAAAGGGACACTGGCGTCCATTGAAAAGTTACATTTGGGGTTGCGTTTGTCAGAGAAAGCAATTTTATATTTTAGATGTCAAAGGAAAACAATGGTAAGGTTAAATCCAAGTTTGTGGGTCGCATCCTTGCCCCACAGCCGACATCTTAGTAAAAGGGGCACAGATAGTTTTTGTGGTTTATCGGGCAAACTATTGATCGCAAATAAATTTTGTGAAACATTTTTGTTGCAAATTAAATTTACTACAACATTGGTTTTGTAAACTGGAGAATAATATTAGTTGCGCGATGCTGTAACACTTTAATAAATGGAACTGTTCTATTATTTCTCTTCTTTACTCATATATTTTTTATAATTTCCTATAACTTTTTTAACATTTTCTTTGATTATTATTTTAAATACCTCTATAAAAATGCTCTTCTATATATTTTTTTGAAAATGGGCAAGAAAAAGTTGTAAGAACCAAAAGAAAATGTAATAAATTTTCGTTTAAATCTTTTTATTTTTGATTCTACGACTAAAAATTACAGGACCAGTTTTAGAGAATTTAATTTTCAACAAAAAATGTTTTTACAATGTTTTTGTGCGACCATTAGTTTGCCAATTAAACCATAAAAACCATCTGCACCCTTTTTTTCAAGACGGCGGCCGGCCGGGACAAGGGTTCCGAGCCCAACTCGGATTCAACCTTTAGCAAAACCCTCCTTGACATCTAAAGAATAAAATGGCGTCCTCTGAGAAATGCACGCTAAGCCTAAACATTAGAATGGAGCAGTAGGTGGTCGGAAGCGGATACTCACGCGAGCGGCGCTCGTCGGGCGGCGAGCGGCACAGGTCGCGCGCCAGCCGCTGCGCCTCGGACAGCGGCGAGGCGTAGTTCTCGAGCAGGTCGAGCACGCGGCGCGCCGCCGAGCTCATGCCGAGCGCGGCCTCCTGCTCGCCGGCCCGCACGCGCCGCGCCGCCGGCGGCCGCACGTACGTGCACGCGGCGGCGCCGCCGTACATGGTGCGCCCCGGGTAGAAGGGCGACCCGAACAGCGCCGGCTTGTAGCCCGCCGGCCTGTGCCCCATACCGCTCGCCACCTTCGCTGTCACACAAACACCTATTATACATACATATTACTATCTATACCACATTATATATATATATATATATATATATATATATAGGCTATACCACAAGCAGTATGGGTTTTTTGTGGGGTATCCGTATTTATATCCAAGTTACTTCTTGCTGCGGATGGTGGGGTACAATACGTTGGAAGTAAGGCGTGCGTGTCTTGTGCCTTGGTGGAGCATGTTTTTAACGTCTTGGTAGCGCAGAGATGTAATCCATCATTGCTGGAGCAGGTGCCCATGTAAGTACCAGACAATTACGTGAGAGCTCGGCGTCACAACATGTTCACGATCCCGCGGCGGCGGACCGAGTTGGGCCGTATGGCTCCTCTTCCGCGGGCGTTGCGAAAGGCTAAAGCGAATCCCCCCTCCATCGAACGACTCGTTAGCTCGATACTATAAAACAAATAAAGCGTGTAGGGTCTCACCGGGCGCGGTGGAGTCTGCCGCTCTGGCGGATTCAAAGATAGATTTTCTGTTGAGTGCGGTGGAGCGGCGCGCGGCGGGCGTACTGTACACCTCGCGGCTGCGGTTGCGGTCTCCTTCTCTGTCCCGCTCTCTTTCGCGGTCCCGTTCTCGTTCCAGAGCGCGGTCGCGTTCTCGTTCCCTATCGCGGTCGCGTTCTCGATCCCTCTCGCGGTCGCGTTCTCGATCTCGGTCGCGGTCTTGGTCGCGGTCGCGGTCCGAGTCCTCGGGCACGACCGGGTGATGAGCAGCGGAGGGTCCGGCCGCGCCGGCCGTGGTACGGATGCTGGAGTAGAGCAGGCGGCCGGCTCGCTCGGTGGAGGCCGCACACCTCGCCTAACACACACACATGCATTCAAAAACTTGCTATAATTGTAATCCATCATTAATTTAACATACAGTGTACGACCGAGAAAAAATAATGATGCAGCCGAGTGACACACTCTGGTTTCCATTCCCCTCGGTGAGTATGCCAGGTGGCATATGACCACGGTTATCTTCTGAACTCTATCATCGTGACCCCCTAAAGGGCGCAATATTCAATGTAATGTGATGCCCATCACATAGCCGATAACCAGCGGACAAACAAGATGCTTTCAAAGACTCTTATTTGTTAAATTATGATAAGTATTTTAGAAGTTATGAGGAATCAGATGAGCATACATACATAGATGCACACACTTTGAGACTTGGCTGAACGTCTGTCTGTCAGAGGGATGTCTAAGCCGTAATAGCCGTAATAAGCTTGAAATTTTCACAAAGTACATGTGTTACTATGGCCATTATACTAATAACATAATTAAGATAAAAATGAAATGGAGAGACAATATCCCCATACAAGAGATGTTGCACTGCTTAAATCAAATATAATGTTATTTTATAAGTATTATCTACACTTTATAGTTTTGTATGTTGAAAAGTGATCCAAAATTTAATCGTATCGGTGGGATTCGAAAACTGCACCTCCTGGGAAACATGGCCGGCACTGTACCAACTCAGATACAATACGATCCTACAGATACGAAGAAACTAATGTATTGCTTATTAACTAATAATTATGCATTGGTACATCTGTAATAGCTGTTTATAAGTAAATTACTCGGATATAACCATTACAGTTTCAGATCTAACGAGAGATGCTGCAACTCATCTTTATGACATTACAATGAACCACCCAGTTATTAAAGCCAACATTAAAAACACCTAACTAGGGAGCCATACGGCACCCATCATTTGTTAAATGATGTAGTAAGTGCACAGGGTTTGGACTCAATACAAGTATGTGTTACCTCTTCGGGCTTGGTCAGGAACCGCGAAGAGTCGTCGGAGTGTCGGCGGCGCTTGGCAGGCGGGGGGCCTTCCACCACATCCTCGGAGTCCGAGTCAGAGAGGTCTACGAGCGCCGAACCGTTAGCGGAGGACGAACCCGACCCGCCGAACCAACTGGAGAAGGTGGCCGACAAGCGAGCGCGCATGCTCGCCATGAATGACTGCAACCAAACATTTACTTTAAAGTACATGGAGCCTCATCACATTCTCAAATACATCTACATCATCATCATCAGTATATACTAGTCTACTGTTGGATATAGGCCACTCCAATTGCACGCCACTAAGCACGATTGTCGGATAAGATTTAATCTCATCCAGCTCTTGCAACTATACTACACCGAAAAGTAGATTTTCCAATCGCCAGTGAACAGGTATCTACTAGGTAATAGTGCTTCATCGTCACTTAACATCAGATGAGATAGTCAGGTCAGTCTGCCATAAAAAAGGTCCCCTTCCAACAATACCACAACTTCTTCAGTTATTCAACCATGAAATGGTGTTTGGGCACAGATTATATAATAGTTACTACGTAACAGATACTTCACTCCCCTACAAAAACACAATACCAACGTTTATTTCAGACAGTACAAGCAAAAATGTGTCTAAGTCTAAAAAAATGCGGTCGACCTAGCGTTGTTATTACTTCGTTCAGCGCGCGATTTACTGGCGCGGGCCTGATACAGAAAAGGGTTGACTCAATGAAATAAAAAAAAAGTTTACGAATTCTTTTTATTTACCTCACAAAATAACATCAAAATTCCTAAGAGTCGAATTTGAAGTCGAGAAAGTGAATTTTACGACGTCTTGTCATTTTAGCATAAAAAAATGAAACATATTATGCTTGTTTTTTGTCAAAACCCGCAAAATGACTATGAAAACCTTAAATCGTTTCTAATATAAAATACGAATGCGCAGTTATCCCGTCATTAGAATAAATAATATACGTTGTGCGCGCGTGAGCAGTGACAACCGACTGACAGATAGTACCGCCGCAGTTGACGAAAGTTTAGGTATAAATCGCAGTAGCTATGGGCGCGTGAGGGAGGCCTGGTTTGGGCACGGTTTAGCTTGCAGTACACAAAATAAGGTTGTCACATATTTTGTTTTACACATGTATGTCTATGTAATCAATTTAGTTGATGACTGTTTGTTAAACAGAATTTTAATTATATTCATATAAAATTAAAAATAACATCATTTGGTAGCATTTTATGAATGATCAACTAATATGGAACTCCTGTGAAAACCTACAAATAAACAAGAAATATAATGAATTTCCATACGTAGTATTTAGTTTATCACACATTTTTTTTTTAAAGTAACAAGACGAGCACGACGCTCGCGTAATGGTGATGGTGATGATGTCGACGTCTACCTATTACAGATACAGCGGCAGTAGCAGTACAACGGCGCATTACAGTGACATTGCATGTCACTGTAATGCGACATGACATGGACAGTAAGATGTTAAGTCTCACATGCCCTGTAATTTCACTGGACACCTTGCTAGTTCAACCGAAAAACATTCCTATTTTATGGCTGAAAAACGTAAGCCTTAAGACACTACGACGCGCGACGAAAGAGCAGACAGTGCTGTCTGCTCTTTGTGTTGTCAATGTAAAGTCTGTTTACAGTGAACGTCATAAGGCTTACATTTCATTCATACACCACGCCCACTCGGCAATAAACATTTTTTGCCGAGTGGGCGTGGTGTTTGACTAGTTAGCGACAACCTCTAGTAGTGTCCTTACTTGTTTATATTGATGATAATGATAATCATAGAAAGTCACATCCAGAGTGGATATAATCTACAGTGGGCCCCTCAAAAAAAGCAAGTCAGTACCAAAAACCTCAAAAACTTCCTAAATATCGAAGCTAATTCATACAGCTATGAAATAATGAGTGTAATTATGGATAATTTATTTTTAATTGTCTTGTTTGTAGTACATAAACTTAGTTAAATCTAATATATAAAATTCTCGTGTCACAGTTTTCGTTGCCATACTCCTCCGAAACGGCTTGACCGATTTTGATGAAATTTTTTGTGCTTATCCGGTATCTATGAGAATCGGCCAACATCTATTTTTCATCCCCCTAAATGTTAGGGGTAGTCCACCCCTAAATTTTATTTTTTATTTTTTAGACAACATTTTTAATTTCTATTTTTTTATGATACAACATACAAAAATACACACAATCCTCAATTTTCACCCTTCTACGATCAACCCTTATTTTTTAATAGCCATTTATTTATATGGCAAAACAACGTTTGCCGGGTCAGCTAGCAGTGATAGACAATAATCTTGATATTATTTTGAATGAGAGTAGAAGATAGTATATGTATATAGTAGAAGACGGTGAACTACCAAGGACTGTGTGTTGCCGGAACACCGTAACATTATGGCGGCAGATTGTCTCCTAGATAGTGGTGCTCTACTTGTAGGTAGTAAGTCAGGGGGAATATCTAATATAATATTCTCTTACCACCTGTGCAAGGAGAACTACATTAAATAGCATTACATGTGCTTTTCTGATGATTCTATAACCTTTATAATATTCTAAGGTTTCATCAAAATCTATCAAAGTTGAAGATTTCTATGCATCATATGCTTCTGGGCTAGTACCCGAGAATGAGGATTGTAAATACTGAAACATGAATTGGGGGTGAATGTAATAGTATGGTTGGCAACCCTACATTAATCAGCGGAATTAAATATGTTTTAACTGTGACATTCGATGTTTAGATGGAAGCTGAAAGGCTCGTTACATTTGTTTTTTCTTTAATTCAAAGCTATGTTAATTATAAAACAAATAATTTATGTTTTTGCTATATTAAGGGCCAGTTTCACTGGTCCCGTGTAATGCGTTAGATAGTTATCTGACAAATGACGCCTGTAAAAGCTGTCAAAAATCTGTCAGATTTCTTCATATTATTCACATTCATCAGGAACCGGTGGAACTGACCCTAAAAAAGTGGTGCAAATGAAACATAACTTTACTCTACAAAAAAGGGAACACGCTCGACATTGGCAACTACAGGCCAATTAATTAGCTTACTATCCTCAATCTACAAACTGTTCAAATCAATTATACTGAGCAAATTGCACCCGAAATAGACAGAATAATCTGCGCTGGACAGTTAGAGTTGCATATGTCAGGCGTTATAGTTACTTCTATAACCGTCTTTGTGTCTTTGTCTTTCCAAAAGGAGCATCAATATTTGAAAGTAAAAAATTACATAATGTATTCCGATACCTAGAGTTAACCACTCAGGGATCGCTGACCCACCGGTGGGTCAAGAACAATTACAAGCAATTCCGTCAAGCTTCACGGACCCACCGGTGGGTCAGCTTAGCCAACTTTTTTTTTCTATATTTACAGCGCATAATATTCGAAATTGTAACCATTTTTTGGTCTTAAACGCTTGATGAAGAAATATTCTATTTATAAAATGCCATTTTGAACTATATTTTATTCTTCCCCGCACCATGAAAACTACTTAATGAATACGCCTTAGGTCGACCATAGACGCCATTGACGCTTGGAATGCTGACGCTAGATTGTGTTTTGAAATGTTATTTTCTGTTGGTTTATTTTAGTTTTTAGTATATATCTAGTGTAAATTCTATTCATTTGTGTTTTGTGAATCCATCTTAGCTATTGAATTCTAGAAATATCATCGTATTTGTGTGATCGTCGGGTTTTCTACCAAGTGGCGGTTTTCCCGCAATTTCGAGTTTCTGTGTTGAATAAAAAGTGAAATTAGTGAAAATAATGAATGAAATAAGCATTTCGAATATCATTGCAAATAAGTAGACGAATCACTAAATCAATTCAAGAAATCAATTCAGGATGGTATGAGTCATGCTGACGAATGTTTATACAATCGTAAAAAAACGTAAGTACCTACTTAGACCCTTTCAAGTGGGTCGGGTTTCGAGCTCGGTTTTTATAAACATTTACGCAATAGGATACCGAATTCTTTGTGTATAGTGGTAGCTGGGTTCTAGAACTTTGATTTGCGGATTGTATTTTTAATATTTCGGTTTTGAGTATCTCATATTCAGGCAAAGATCTAAGATATACATTTCAGGGGTTTTGAGGTGTAAATAAAAAATAACTAAACTAAATATAAACTTTATTTTTATACAACAATGAAGTAAATCTATTACAAAATAAAGCACAGTTTACAGAATAAGAAAATATGGTGTGATTAGTTTTGCATGCGAAGAATTACGCGACGCGACGTTCGCGCCATTCCGCTACTGCACACATTTTCAAAGTGGATTAATTTTTTTTTTGTTTTAAATTCCCGATCCCTGTGTGGTTAAATATTTGGTTACATTATAAGAGATCCTTATTTAAATTCATATCTATGATGGCAATGTTTGCACTGCTGCAAGTCATTTTGTATCGTTCAACATAATTACTTGCATTTTTGGTCAACTTTATAATTTTCTTTTTTAGGAAGTTAAGAGACTTTCTTTTATTGGCTGATATCTGAGGCTTGAAGGTTACAGCTGTAGTCTTTGGTGTTTGCTTTAAATTTGATTCAATTAGAAGTTTGCTGAACTTTAGTTGCAGTTGATCACGATCTTTTGAGGTCATGTCGAGTTTGTTTTGAATCGGATTGATAATGAGTGATAAATCGTCTTAATATTTTTATTTTTCTTTTGCAAGCTCTAGTATTTTTTTCGGCTTTTAACCCTCGAAGGGGATGAAACGGGGGTTCAAAGTTTGTATGGAGAAACAAGATTAGATAGTCTTTTCTATCCGAAACTTCACACAAGTGCTTCAGTAAAAATATAAGTAAATACGTGTTTCATTTTTTTTTTAATTCCTCCCCTAAGAGGGTAAATGGGGTAATAAATTGTGATAATCAATATTGTTTCGGGTTGCGATGAAATTTGGCATGCAGATAGTTATTAATTACGACGTTAGTTCCCTCTGAGAAAGGTTTTCCAAAATTCATCCCTGAAGAGGAAGAATCGAGGGTTCAAAGTTTGTATGGAGAAACAAGAATAGAATGTCTTTTGTATTCGAAACTTCACACAAGTAGTTTACTAAATAAATGTGTTTCAGGCTTTTTGAAATTCTATTCCTGAAAGGGTGAAGTGGGGTAACAAAGTCTGAAATCAATATTGTTTCGGATTGCGCTGATATTTGGCATCCAGATAGTAATTTTGACGTAGGTATCCGCTAAGAAAGGATTTTTCAAAATTCACTCTTCAAGGGATGAAGCGGGGGTTCAAAGTTTGGATAGTCATTTTATTCGACATTTCACACAAGTACTACTGTAAATAAATAAGTAAATACGAGTTTCAAACTTTTTCAAAATGCCACCCTAAGAGAGTGAACTCGGGTAAAAAAGTGTGAAAATCAATATTGTTTCGGATTGCGCTTTTTTGGGTTTTATAAATATGAATCCTGATTTGTCTTAGTCACGCGATAACATGAAAACAGGTGAACCGATTTGGCTAATTCTTATTTGATGTATTTAATGATAGAATCGTTTTTACAAAAGAAACGTTTTAAGTAAATAAAAGGAATTTTTAACGTCGGCGAAGCCGCGGGGGACTTCTAGTATAGTATAATAATGATCTATATAGTTAATATAATATAACCACCCCGACTGATAATACGAGGGTCTTTCAACAAGTACTTAGCCTCATCGCCCAATAGCACTGCGATTACAAAAAAATTTTACCATAGTACAGTGCAATGTTTTTGAAGCCTATTGTCAAAGTTTTAAACAATGACCTCTATTAGTTTTGTTTTAATAGCCTTTGAAAGCGAACGTGTCGGTCAGTTTAACAAAAATGGAAAAAGAGCAGTATCGTTCGGTGATTCGATTTTTATTTTTGGAAGGAAAACGCGCAGTGAAATTAAAAATCGCTTGGATGCTGTGTACAGTGACTCTTCTCCTTCGATGGCAACCGTCAAGAATTGGTTTAACGAGTTTGCTCGTGGCCGCAAGTCGGTTTTTGATGAGCCACGCCCAGGTGCCCCGAAAACGGCTACTACGGAGGAAAACAAAAAAAATCCACGATCTCATGTTGGCAGACCGCCGATTGAAGGTTCGCGAGATAGCTGACACTGTGGGCATTGCAGAAGGAACGGTGCATCATATTCTCCACGAAGAACTGGGCATGAGAAAGCTGTCAGCGCGATGGGTGCCGCGTTTGCTCACACTGGACAACAACCACGACAACGCGCCGGCTCACACCTCTGCCGTCGCCATGGCCAAATTATTCGAATTGCGCTACGAATTGCTGCCCCATCCACCTTACTCTCCAGACTTGGCATCCCTGTGACTTCTTTTTGTTTCCAAACCTGAAAAAGTCACTCGCCGGAAAAAGATTTGGGTGAATGAGGAGGTCATCACCGCCACGGAGGCCTATTTTGCAGACTTCAAGAAAACGTATTTTTTAGACGGGTTAAAAAAGTTGGAGCATCGCTGGGCCAAGTGTATTGAGTTAAAAGGAGATTATGTAGAAAAATAAATCGGCACGTTTCGAAAATTTTCGTTTTTCTTTTGGAGGCTAAGTATTTATTGAACGACCCTCGTATGTATAATCTTTTTCATTAAAAGCATTCCAATAACTAAACACAACATTTAAAATCTGAGCTGTAAGTTGGTGAGGATTTGAGTATTCTGTAGAGTCCAGGAGATGTCCCAGCATCAGGTCAATGCCTCCATGTTCTTACAATATCGTTGAAGAAGAAGATTTTCGAATTGATCAGACCTATGAAAGTTGATGAAAGCTCATAGTTTTAAACGATTGAACGAATTTTCATGAATCAAAGCTAAGAACACTCTCGATGAAGACATCTATAAAAAAAAATCTATCAATAGTAAAATCTAAATCGGTTCATCCGGTTGGGTGCTATGATGCTACAGACAGACACACAGATACACACGTTAAACGTATAATACCACTAATTTTTGCGTCGGGGAACGCCATAAGGATACGGCGGCAGATGTTCTCCTTGGTGGTAGGGTAAGCTACTTTTCAACCGACTTCCAAAAAGAAGGAAGTTCTCAATTCATCTGTGTTTCTTTTTTTTTGTGTGTATGTTATGCGATTACTCCGTCAATTGTGAACCGATTCTAATGATTATTTTTGTAATCGGTAGGGTACGTTTCCGAGGTGGTCCCATTGTAATTTCATTGAGATGTGATAAGTATCTTCAGAGATATAACGATAAACGTCTCAAACTTGCTACTAAAATTGACTCGCGGGGCATTGAAGTCAGTTGTGTTAGTTTTTAAACTATCTTAATTATTGGTAGATTTAATGATCCCACGAAAACCCATGATTCGTGAATGCACATAAAACTTTCATTGGTAGGTATATAACTAGGATTAGAACCAACAACCCTCGGGTCAGAATCAGGGTAATTATCCTTTACGCCAAAGGGCCGTCCAATATCACTACGTAAGTATTATAAAACAATGTCCATGACTGCATCTGTCTGTCTGTTTGTTCGCAATAATCTCAATAGCTACTGAACGGATTATCATGCGGTTTTCACCAATAGCCCAGAGTGTTTATTAGGAAGGTTTAGGTGCATAATTCGTTAAGGTTTTGTGTAAATTGGTTGAAATATGACGATGATTGTTAAATATGTTAATATTTTATGGTGATGAAACTTCGCCCCACCACCTATTATAAAAATAAATATAAAGTATCGCGTAATCACTGCAACAGGGTGTGTAGGGACGCTTTTCGTCGCTACATACACAAATCGGTTGACAACGAGAACCCAGCAAAAGTTTGGCAATTTCTCAGGAGTCTGGGTATCGGAAAATCACCACAAGAAACAGTCCCTAATAATTTAGATATCAATTCCCTCAACCAGCACTTTTCTTCGTCGTTTTCGCCAATAAATTCTGTAGATAAATTATATACGCTTAATCATCTTTCTTCTGTGCCTAATCCTGTGCCTAATCCAACCTACTCTGAATTCACTTTAAATCCATTTTCTAGCTGTGACGTTAAAAAGAGCATCCTATCCATAACTTCCAATGCAGTGGGCGGTGATTGTATTAGTCGAAATATGATAGTGCCTATCTTGGACGAAATTATCCCTGTACTTAGCCACATATTAAATACTTCGGTTCAGACTTCCACCGTCCCCTCATGTTGGAAGGAAGCCCAAATTATTCCCTTACCCAAAAAATCCAATCCTACATCCTTTGGTGAATACCGTCCTATCTCTATCCTTCCTTTCCTCTCTAAAGTGTTGGAACGATTGGTCCACAACCAACCTAGCATTTTCCTTACGCGTAACAACCTTTTAAATCCTTTCCAATCCGGATTCCGTCCCGGCCACAGCACAGCTTCTGCTCTAGTCAAAATAACAGATGACATACGACTTGGCATGGAAAAAGGTAACGTCACAATACTAACGTTACTAGACTTTAGCAATGCCTTTAATGCTGTAGACCATGACATTCTCCTTGCCCTTCTCCGCTCTCTTAACATTTCCACAGCAGTGGTTGCATGGTTTCAGAGCTATCTCTCGGGACGTCGGCACCGTGTTCGCCTTGATAAATCTCTTTCGTCTTGGTGTGATACGGTGGCTGGAGTTCCGCAGGGTGGAGTTCTTTCCCCCCTTCTATTTGCTTCTTTTATTAACTCCATATCAAACCAAATCACTTCTCTCTACCACCTGTATGCAGATGATTTACAGATATATACACAATCGTCACTGAACAATCTAACTGACGCTGTTGCAACTGTAACATGAATCTCTGTCGCATTGCAGATTGGGCCAGAGCTTATGGTCTCAAAATAAATCCAACAAAAACTCAAGTTATCGTAATAGGCAGCTCACGACTGATGACAAAGATTGAGTGGCAAAATCTTTCCCCTGTGATATTCGATAATGTCATAATTCCTTATAGCAAGGAAGTTAAAAACCTAGGCATCATGTTCGATCGCAATTTATCGTGGGGTGCACAAATTAATGCATTGAGTCGCAAAATGTTTGCCTCAGGTGGTTTATTAAAAAGATTGCGTAATTTTCTTCCGACTGCCACTAAAGTTACTCTTGCTCAATCTCTACTCCTTCCCATATTAGATTATGCCGATGTCTGCTATCTCGATTTAACAGAGGACCAGCTGAATAAACTTGAGCGCCTCCAAAACTTTTGCATTAGGTTCATATTTGGTTTACGTAAATATGACCACGTCTCTCAGTTTCGTGCTAAACTCAAGTGGCTGCCTATACGACTTCGCCGGGATGCGCATATTCTTTCTCTTCTCTACAATATACTGTTTCTGCCTTCCGCTCCCCTCTATCTTCGACAAAAATTTAGCTTTCTCTGCAACTCTAATAGTTTTAATCTGAGGTCATCAGAGAATCTTGTCCTTGAGATTCCAAGTCACAGTACTGGTTTTTATGACTGATCGTTTGCTGTGCGTGCTTCACGTCTGTGGAACGCACTGCCTGTTAATATTAGAAAAGCGCAGTCTCCAAATACATTTAGGGTTCAGGTCAAAGATCACTTTCTCCGGCAACAATCCTAGGCATTTATTACTGCAGATAATATTAATTAAATAAAATTGAAATTGCTATTTTTCTTTATCAAATGTTATAATTTTTTACATAAATTGGTTTGTAAATTAATCTTAGTAAATATTTAAAATGTCTTTGTCCTAAAATACTAACCTACCTTGGTTAGTATTTTAGGAAGTAAAGTTAGTTATTTGTTTTTTTACACTTTACTTATTAGGAACACCTCCGTCTATTGTCTTTTTAACCGACTTCAAAAAAAGGAGGAGGTTTCTCAAATCGACCGTATATATATATATTTTTTTATGTTTGTTCGCGGATAACTTCGTCGTTTATGAACCGATTTTGATTATTCTTATTTTGTTCGAAAGAAGATATCCCAAGTGTGGTACCATGGTAATTTTATCGAGGTCTGATAAGTATCTCCAGAGATATTGAGATAAACATCTCAAAATTGGTATTGAAAATGAATAGCGCGGCATTGAAGTCGGTTCGTTTTTAGTTTTTAACCGACTTCAAAAAAAGGAGGAGGTGTCTCAATTCGACCGTATATATATTTATTTTTTTTTATGTTTGTTCGCGGATAACTTCGTCGTTTATGAACCGATTTTGGTTATTATTTTTTTGTTCGAAAGGAGATATCCCAAGTGTGGTACCATGGTAATTTTATCGAGGTCTGATAAGTATCTCCAGAGATATTGAGATAAACATCTCAAAATTGGTACTGAAAATGAATAGCGCGGCATTGAAGTTGGTTCTTTTTTAGTTTTTAAACGATATTATTTATTCTTTTAGTCCTCTCCATCCAAAGGTTGCCTGGCAGAAATTGCTTTCAGCGATAAGGCCACCCATTGTAACACTAATAAAATGAATACATTGTATGTTATTTTTTACTGAGGTGTGACAATAAAGAATTTTCTATTCTATTCTATTTTATATATATTCGATGCAACAAGCTGATGCAAATGTTTTTAAACGATATTATTTATTCTTTTAGCCCTCTCCATCCAAAGGTTGCCTGGCAGAAATTGCTTTCAGCGATAAGGCCACCCATTGTAACACTAATAAAATGAATACATTGTATGTTATTTTTTACTGAGGTGTGACAATAAAGAATTTTCTATTCTATTCTATTTTATATTCGATGCAACAAGCTGATGCAAATGTTATAGGCATATATGTTCTACCCGTGCGAAGCCGGGGCGGGCTGCTAGTTATATATATTTTTGTAATCTCCTTTCAATTTTCTTTATTTTGAAACGCTACTTGTACAAACAAGAACAGACTAACTTGCGAGAAGAAGGGACTAAGTTAAAGGAAATAGTTAGAGTCCATTGTGGTTTTGTCTAACCCTAAATTCTCTTATCACTCTGCTAGGGGATTCCGGGCTGGATTATCGGCTTAGTAGAGAGGGTAAAGTTATTTTACATTTGCTGTGTATGGACGGCCTCAAAATCGTTGCAATGAAACGTCATGAATTGATGAAGTGACTGAAAGTCACTGAGATTTGCAGCAATGCCATTATCACACATGCAGTGAGGGAAAGTTGTAAATTTACTACTTTCTGAGACAAAGACTTTCAGATCTCTCTCAAAAGCCAATACCTACAAATACATTGGTATGTCAAATTCATTGGGTATAGAGAGTGGGGGGGATAAAACAGTCAGTAAAGGACCACTTTTTGGGTTACCTGGCGAGGATACTTAACAGCCCTTATTGAGGAGCAACAAGCCACCATCAGCGGCTGGGTTATGCCCCTGCTTATATACACCTTTGGCCTACTAGGATGGACTCAGACCAAACTAAACGACCTGGGCTCCTAGACAAAATCCAATTTGTGTTTCCATTCACGCTAACGCGACTTCAAAATGTATGGGATTGACATCTTGCGGAAACAATGTCACTCCATACATTTTGGACTTGCATTGGAATTTGTCTAGAGGGGCTGGACAGAAAGGTTTGACAGCAATTGACATCACATTGGATGCTTAAATATCTAGCAAAATAGTGTCGGCACTTTGAACTACCATAATGTATGCTTGAAACCCCCATGAAGCAATCTTAGAGGCCTACGCGTGTGGTCACATCGAGAAACACAATCAAAGCAGAAGGCATCAACTCACCTCAAAGTGATGCCACTAAAACTACAAGTCACTGTGAACTTCGTTGTATAGATAACGTGTTAAAATATATAATTAAATTGTATCAAGCCATCTTGTACCATTCCTACCAGAAAAATGCAAACTAGCAACTTACAAGGGTTACAGGGAGACGCGCACGGATTTACGAATCAGTTAAGCAGTACACAGGACGTCGCTTGAAATTACGGTTAGACGCGATTTCTAATTACTGTTTTTTTTACAGAATATTAATTCTGAGGTGGTCGCGATGCTTTACACGGTATAGAATTATTTTCAAGAGCGGGAATTCGGCATGTACTTACGTTTGACTCTTCGTTTGACGGGCGCGGACGCTTTCCATTCTTTGGAGACTCAGAACTCATCTTTACAGCACGTAAATTACTAGTCACAATTAATTACATTGGGTAAAACTTCTAAAAACTGATTTCTGGCAAAAACTATTCACATTTCAGATCAAGCAAAAACGTGACAAACATGGCGACGACCAACGTGAACTGTCAACAACCGACAATCAAACAGACACTCAACTCAAATTTCACTCAATATAGGTTTGCAGTGAATGATTTATATATTTACTTTTATCACATGGATTCTACTATTGATATATCAAAAACTAAACTGTATTTTAGAGTCTACCATCCTTATTAATTTCGACTTTCGATGTGAAAAAGACCGGATAGCATCGGAAATAATACAAGGTTAGGTCAGAAATTGAAAATTGATTGACCAATGAACATTGACTACAGATGTACTGTAGTCTAAGTTGTGACAATGACAATAGTTAATTGTGTAATAAAAATGTGGTCCATGGCTCCGTTCACGACCTACGCTGGAGTGCAACCTGTGCAACCAAACGCTCTAACCTCTCTATCTACATTAGTCTGTGGTCACGATCCGCGGGAAATCGAAAATATTTTCACAATTGGATTTTAAGTTAAAATAATAATAATATGTGTTATATCCTCATCAAACATTCATTTGCTGGCCGTAAAAAACGCGAATTTTTCTGGATTTTATATATTCCACTGTTTTCGTAGGCACATTAAGCCTTAATTACGTTGCACCGACCGACCAGCCTAACAGGCTTGGTCAAGAATATGGCATCTCAATGTAATGACTTAAATGAAGGAGTGCATGAGAATGTATTAATTATTGAATCTACGCCCTAAGACCGTACACAATTGTTAGAAGATATGGAACTGGATATGCCTTGTAGCATACGGGAGCGGAAAGTGGAATGTAGGGAAGATAATTCATCTGATGGAGAATGGTTGCCCGCGCCCGTATCGCGAGGACGAAAAGCTACTAGAGTGGTGCAGGAAAAGAATGAAGACAATGTTCAGGTATGCGTAACAAGTCAGACTGCGCTGCCGAAACAATTTGCTTTAGCGCGATTATTCGAAGAAAATAATATTGCAGATATTTCTAAAGTGAAATATGTCAGTACTTCAAAATTATTTATATATTTTGACAAAGGTAGCAGCGCGGATGCCTTGTTGCAAAACAATGCGATTGCTAAATTGGGTTGGAGATGTTATAAGACGAATGAAGTTGGCCAGTCGTATGGTGTAATAAAAAATATCGAAGCTGCTGGCCTACCACGACCTCTTATTGCGATTCAATTGCGAACCTAAACTGAACTGCTTTGTTTTTTCGTACCATGACCTCGTTTAAATCCAATTAAAAGGACCAACTAAATAATCGCCAAAAGAAAACCTAATCTGCTAGGCTATTCTGTAAGCTATCTCGACAGCGGAATCCGCGGTGAGATTCGGATTTCGTACTACGAAATTCAATCGTATCAAGTTCGTAATACGGTTGAATTTCGTAATACGAAAGTCAAATCTCAACGCGGATTCCGCTGTCGAGATAGCTTACAGAATAGCCTAGCTGAGTCGCAAAGTTGATTTCATTTATTCAGTTCGTACCATCACCATATAATAGCGATTCTGTTTCGACTCTTATGTGTCAAATCTAACGATTCTGATAAAGTTTCTGAAACGTTTCTTAGCATTTAAGTGGTAATATTGGGATTTTAATAAGTCTCTCCGCCTATTTAAAACCATACCAACCCATAGGTGTTCGAGTTGTGTGATGGTAATTATTATGCACTAGAGTCTAGACTTCTTGGACGAGTTTAGGTACCAAGGTTTTCATTTAAGAATATTACGCTGCGCGACAATCAATATCAGAAATAATATTCAGGCTTAGTATCCATTTACGAATGCTACAAAGTAAAAACTTGTACATACCTCATTTTTAGGGTTCCCTAGCTGAATGTCAAAAACCGGAACCCTTATAGATTCGTCATATCTGTCTATCTGTCTGTCTGTATGTCTGTAATTCTGTATGTCTGTCCGTCCGTATGTCACAGCCACTTTATTCAGAAACTGTTAGGACTACACAGTTAAAACATGGTAGGTAGGTGTATTCTGTGAACTGCTTTACAATTTTTATACAATAATATATATATATTAAGAACTGAAACTAAAAAAAATAATCATCAAACCTATACGAGCGTGGTGTCTATAGATAGGTCTTTAAAAATGACATTGAGGTTCCTAATACCATGCTGTAGATATACATAAAAACTTTTAACGAAACTTGGTTTGAACGAGATACAGTCAGCAGTTTTTAAGATATAGCGACCGCAAATATAACTTTGTTTTTCATACCTACAAACACTATGAAAAATAAAATTATTTTTTTGGTGGTGAAAAATTATAGTTATAAATTACTCTACTGTGTTACGGAACCCTACTAGTGCGAATGCGACTTGCACTTGGCCAGTAAATTAAATCTCGTAATAACACTAATTAACTACTTCTCAAATCACCTTCAAAACAACCGCGCTTGCGTCTGTACTCTATTGTTAGGGCGATTTGATATAACATAAACATTTCCCGCAACGGAAATGTTTACATTAAAGGCTAGACCGCACTAAGCGACACTTCACTGCAGCGGCGCGACGCGACACATAGCGACAAAATATTCTTTGTAAAAAATTGTATGAGGTATATCGCACTACGCTGCAGCGGAACTACGCGCCGCGACACTGCGCGACAAAATTGACCAACTCATTAAATCTCACGCGATGTGTCGCGCACAGATTACTATATGTGTCAGAGTGGTGTCGCGTCGTGTAGCTCCGCTGCCGCTAGTGCTAGTGCGGTATAGCAAGCGACGCGACACTTCATTTTATTCAAGTTAGGGTCGGCTCACACCGCGACGTGACACGGCGCGCACTTATTAAGAGATTGTTACAAAAAAGAACTTTATTTACTACTAGCTGTGCCCGCGACTCCGTCCGTGTGGAATAGTGTATTTGGGTAGCATTAACTAATAAATCACATTCGTATCCCAACTACACCGCGCCGTTTTTTCCATGGATGATGTCGAGTTTCTTAATAGGTTTTCATATTCCAAATCTGATACCAAAGTCTGATACTGATTCCGAATCTCATAATATATACATATATATATATATATACATACTGGTAGATACGAGGTGCATTCAATAAGTACCTAGCCTCATCGCCAGAGGGCGCTGTAGTTTCAAAAGAGTTTTACCACAGTGTAGCACATTCTTTTTTAATTCTTTTTTCAAATTTTCATTCCAATCCCTTCATTTGTTTTATTTTGACAACTTATGGAAGCGAACGTATCGATCGGTTTTACAAAAATGGAAAAAGAGCAATATCGTTCGGTGATTCGATTCCTATTTTTGGAAGGGAAAACGCGCATCGAAATCAAAGAGCGCTTAGATGCTGTGTACGGTGACTCTTCTCCATCGATGGCGACCGTCAAGAATTGGTTCAACGAGTTTGCACGTGGCCGTACGTCGGTTTTTGATGAACCACGTCCAGGGGCCTTATTCAGTATGACCAATGAGATAACGCGTTCCTTAACGCACCACGTTACGTTACTGAAAATTTGTATTCTGTATGCCACACGATAGGTAAATTATACAAAACGCGCGCGTTACACGCCCTCATATGTCACGATATTTTAACAGCTCAAAACGCGCTCATAACCTTACCCTACCGCGTTTTAATTGGAATAGAGAATACCATAACGCGGACATAACGTAACACGGCACGGTAAGACTTTAAAATGGTCATATTGAATAAGGTACCAGGTGCACCGAAAACAGCTGCTACGGAAGAAACAATTTAAAAAATCCATGATCTCGTATTGCCAGATCGCCGATTGAAGGTTCGGGAGCTAGCTGAGACTGTAGGCATTTCAAAAGGAACAGTGCATCATATTCTTCACGAGGAACTCGGCATGAGAAAACTGTCGGCGCGATGGGTGCCACGTTTACTCACACCGGAAAACAAGTGCAACCGTGAGACCACATCGGATACGTGTTTGGCGCTATTTAAGCGGAATCCAGCGGAGATTTTGCGTCGTTTTGTGACCGTCGATGAAACCTGGATCCACTGGTACACACCAGAGACCAAGGAGCAATCAAAACAATGGATCCAGACCGGGGAACGTGCTCCAAAGAAGGCGAAAACTGTAAAATCGGCCGGAAAAGTTATGGCCACCGTTTTCTGGGATTCACAAGGTGTGATCTACATCGATTACCTCGAGAAGGGTAAAACAATTACAGGGCTTTACTATGCCGATTTATTGGGCCGATTCGACGCCGAATTAAAGAAAAAACGACCCCATCTGGCTAAGAAAAAAGTGCTGTTTCACCACGACAACGCACCGGTTCACACGTCTGCCGTTGCCATGGCCAAATTGGTCGAATTACGCTACGAATTGCTGCCCCATCCACCGTATTCTCCAGATTTGGCCCCTTGTGACTTCTTTCTGTTTCCTAATTTGAAAAAATCTCTCGCCGGGAATAGATATGGATCAAATGAGGAGGTCATCGACGCCACGGAGGCCTATTTTGCAGAGTTTGACACAAAAACTATTTTTCGGACGGGTTAAAAAAGTTGGAGCATCGCTGGGCTAAGTGTATCGAACTAAAAGGAGACTATGTTGAAAAATAAATTGCCACTTTTCCAAAATTTTCGTTTACTTTTTGTAGGCTAAGTATTTATTGAATGACCCTCGTAAATTATTAGTATTTTATTCAATTAAAATAATAATGAATCAAATTGTAATCCTCATTGTAAATGATGTCTGAATAAAGGCTATTATTATTATATTATTATTATTATTAAGAAATAAATAAAACTTTGTAACCATGAGTTGTTCTTCCACCCCTATCGCTTTGGAAAAGTGTATCCTGTTTTTCTAATTGGGGCTTCATAATTTGTAACAAGTCGTCGAATTTATTTTGAGACATTCTAAAGTATGTATGAAACCTTTTCCGATCCTTTTTAAGCCGCGGCAAAAGTGTGTGATATTCCCCTTCTTCATATCGTGAATATGGAACGTCATGAACCCATATTTTTACCTTCTTTTTTGCTTGCTCTTGTTCCATTCTTTCTTCTTCCTCACAAAGCAAAGATACTATTACAATATCCAAGTCATTTTCGTCCACCTGACTCAAAATAACGTTCAAATCTGTTTCTTCCATCTTCCTCAGAGGTTGCCGAACGACTGACAGACAACATTTGCTGCAAACTGTCTCGGCACAGCAGTTCAAGTGCGGTATACCTAAACTACGTTTAAGCCCGTCACAGACTTAGCTATAATATATATTAATATACCGTACTATAATATATATTATAGCAAGCTACCACACACTGAGAAATACATATTTAGCCTTCATAATGCCCTCATAATTGATGGTCGTCTTAGTGTATGCAATAATGTATATTACGGTATCGCTTGGTGAAGTCACAGAAATATATATTATAGCTGAGTGTGCGGTCACGCGAAAATTAGTATAGAAAACTAGCAGCCCGCCCCGGCTTCGCACGGGTAGAAGATATATGCCTACAAAATTTGCATCAGTTTGTTGCATCGAATATAAAATATTAACATATTTAACAATCATCGTCATATTTCAACCAATTTACACAAAACCTTAACGAATTATGTACCTACCTTCCTCATAAACACTCTGGCTATTGGTGAAAACCGCATGGTAATCCATTCAGAAGCTATTGAGATTATTGCGAACAGACAGACAGACGCAGTGATGGACTTTGTTTTAATTATAAAACAAGTATTAACTTACGTAGTGATATTGGACGGCCTTTTGGCGTAAAGGTTAGTTGCCCTGATTCTGACCCGACGGTTGTTGGTTCTAATCCTAGCTATATACCTACCAATGAAGTTTATGTGCATTTATGAATCATGGGTTTTCGTACATAGGTAGTGGGATCATTAAATCTACCAATAATTAAGATAGTTTAAAAACTAAAACAACTGACTTCAATGCCCCGCGAGTCAATTTCAGTACCAAGTTTGAGACATTTATCGTAATATCTCTGAAGATACTTATCAGATCTAGATGAAATTACAATGAGTAATCGCGTAACATACACACACAAAACAAAGAAAGAAAAAAAACATACAGATGAATTGAGAACTTCCTTATTTTTGTTAGTCGGTTGAAAAGTAACTTACCACCAAGGAGAACATCTGCCGCCGTAACCTTACGGCGTTCCCCGACGCAAAAAGTAGGGGTATTATACGTTTAACGTGTGTATCTGTGTGTCTGTCTGTAGCATCTTAGCACCCAACCGGATGAACTGATTTTGATTTAAAGTAGGGGTATTATACGTTTAACGTGTGTATAGTTCAGTCGGGGTGGTTTAAAATATTATATTATATATATAGATCATTATTATTATATATACTAATATTATAAAGAGAGAACATTTGCATTTTTGTATGTTTGTAATGATTTGGCTCAAAAACTACTGGACCGGTTTAAAATATTCTTTCACTAATATATAGAAAATGAAAATAGGCTATATATTATCCCGTTTAAATCAAAGGTACATTCGTGGAGACCTCATTTTCAAAGGAATAGGTCAGGAAGGAAAACCCGACTTATTTTTATATAGTAGATTTCCTGAATTTTCTTTGCTATAAACCTCACGGAGCCCGAGACCTTTCCAATGAATGCAAAACCGTGGAAATCAGTTCGTGCGTTCTGGAGTTATAGCGTCAGGTAGGAAAACCCGACTTATTTTTATATAGTAGATTTCCTAAATTTTCTTTGCTTAAACCTCACGGAGCCCGAGACCTTTCCAACGAATGCAAAACCGTGGAAATCGGTTCGTGCGTTCTGGAGTTATAGCGTCAGGTAGGAAAACCCGACTTATTTTTATATACTAGATATATAGTAATATGCCTAGCTATAAAAATATTAATATATATTTTAGCTAAGTCTGTGACAGGCTTTAGGGCCTTATTCACGATCCATCCCGTCTGTACGTCAGCTCAAGGACATGCACGATGCACGATGCAAAAGTACCGGTCATAGGCTTGACGTACGTCGATAATTATTATTAATTGTTTGCTGGACTTGCATGACCGATTTTGCATCCAACGAGCACCCCCACCACCGCGAGCGTCGTGCAGATGGACAGTGAATAACGCGGACGTACGTCAGAGCAGTCCAGCATCGTGCGGATTGATGGTGTATAGACTTGCTGTACAGCCGATTTAACATATTCGTATAATATACATTTGTAATTTAAAACATTTTTCGTTCTATTTACTCTGCTCGCTTGATGCGCACACGACAGTCAGTATGCTACATCCAGCGCAGCGGCCTTGAGCTGACGTACAGCCGGGATAGATCGTGAATAAGGCCCTTTAACCACGGATAAAGACAGATAGTCTATTCTCCGTGCTGCAAACTGTCGCGGCACTGCAGTTCAAGTGCGGTATACCTAAAAGTATCGCTACGTGTCGCGTCGCGCCGCTGCTGTGCAGTGTCGCTTAGTACGGTTTAACCTTAACAAATTTAATCAACGGGTTGAATACGAAATTGCATCGTGAGTAGCCACTTTTACATGTTATATGATAGTTATCTGTGCTGCGCAGTGCTCACTAGCGTTGCCAACTTAACGGGTGATGAGTTTTGGCGGGAACGTGGAAAAGTGTGTCTCATTGTATTTTTTCCTAAAACTTGTGTTCTTCCGCGAGTTAATGTGTAATAAATGTCGATTATTAACCATTAAGTGCCAGTGAATGTGTGCGAGGGTAGGGAAACGGCACAATGTTGAAAAACATGCTATTTGCGTTCTCACCAAAATTCCTCTGAAAATCTTCAGTAAACACCACATCTTTACTGAGGATGACTTGGACTTGAAAATTGACTGACTGAAGGGTTTAAGACTTGAATGCACAAAAACTTAAACAATTTTAATACTTGACACTGGCTAAATACACTAATCGTGTGGAGCCATAACGAAATAAAAAAAACTTAACGGGTTTCCTGTCGTATTTGGATACGTCGAGAACGGGAAATAAAACTGGCCAAGTGCGAGTCAGACTTCTGTCTCGCACATGGAGGGTTCCGAACCGCAGTATAATATTATATTATATTACCGTGTCAATACCAAACATGCTTATTAACTACTTGCGATCTAACGAACTTCTAACACCAACGAAGTGAGCGTTAACACAATGGTAGGTAAAATAAATATTTATTAATAAGTTTAACTATCGTTCCTAGATGGCGCTATAGTAAAAACAGGTTTTTTTTCCCTTAATTTTTAACTTTGTTCTGTTTTAAGTATTTGTTGTTATAACAGAAATACATCATCTGTGAAAATTTCAACCGTCTTATCACGGTTCATGAGATACAGCCTGGTGACAGACGGACAGACAGACAGACGAACAGCGGAGTCTCAGTAATAGGGTTCCGTTGGTACCCTTTGGGTTCGGAACCCTAAAAATCGTTCTAATGTATTTAAATTCAATTATATCCATCCAAAATCGAATGGTTCTAAATCAACGTGTTCGATTCCTGGCTAGGAATATTGACTTTTCAAAAATCCTGATGCAGTTTTAGTTTTTAGCAAAATCAGGCCCGAGACACCTTTGAGAGCCTTTCGCTATTCCTTATAGTTCCGGATTTGGCCATCCACGCGGCCACGCCCTCATGACAAATTCAGTCTGTATATATGTGATACCGAACACGATATTCATCAAGAAACCAGCATTTTATTTCAACGTCTTGAAGTCCCTTATTCGACGTCTCATCTCAACGAAGTACCAGCAGCATCCGAAAAAAAGGCCCAATAAAGAATTCCACTCTCCACATATATCATTAGTTAGACCCTCGTTGCTAATCTATTGGACTAGTCAAGACGTCGATCATATGAGCCTAAAGCGCCTAAGCTGGAGAGGTTTACCATTAGTCCCTGAACAGTGCCACTATCCACTGACTCCAACATCAGATCAGCTCCAACATGCCAAATTAAAGTATCATCACTCAAACTGAGACGAACTGTCAACTGATACAAAGTTTCATTTCAATATGATGTTATGAAGTAGGTTAAAATTAATTTCCAAAATTGAATTAGATAGGTACATTGTTTGTTAGTACAAGTGAAGAGTGTTATAAAATAATATGACGCGCTTTTATTTATACATTTAATTTTATATATCTTAATATCGATTTACGATACGATTCATAAATAAAATAACGTCCAATACCATTTTGATAAATTATTAATAAATGCATACAATTAAAATGGACAGTATGGAGGCAATATATAAAGTAAATATTAGTACATTGACATTACTGAGTGCATAAAATAACTATGCAAGTAATGTTTGCATTCTGTGTACATCAAGTTTACGATATGTTGGCAATTCTATGTTGTAAGTTCCAACTAAAAACAGGGGCAGAGTTAGAGGTGGTACTAACTGGTATACTAAATTGTTGACAACAATACAATATCAGTTATCGGTTAGTGCTTCGCTTAGTAGTTCGTTAGTTTATCGGTTAGTACTCGTAGTTCGCTTTGTTTCTGGACATCTCCAGCATCTACAATCCATTTATTTACCTACCTGTCCCCATAAACACAAAATTTGCAATAGTGCCAAATTATCGGCAACTCATACACTTATATAAATTCATATTTCTTTAAATGTATTACTACATTAATAAATCGTCAATATTAAAATAATGAAAAACATGTCATTACATTTAAATCCCAATGTGTACAAGTAGGCTTGCATTTGGTGAGAAGTAAATAAATAAGATAGTTACAACTATATATATATATATACCACTTTAAAGAAGTGTTCAAGTTTATACTACTAATGTAAAAATAAAATACAATAATACCTCATACAACAGTATTTAGAGTAATGCTGGCACCACAACTAGTAAACATGAGGTATGGTAACATCGTTTATCAATACCACCGTCACCATTAGTAAAGTGTGAGGGCAGGAATTAAATGCACAATGCAAGGTCTGGTTCAATTACCCCCTCATCAAAAAAACCTAGGTTTTTTGGGGGATGTCAATGTTGTGGTCACAGCATTGAATTAAGTCTATTTCATCATTGCAGTAACTTATTCATGACGGCTCTGAAGTCACTGTCTGGCAGTGGAGTGCAGTGCGTCGAATGTAAGTCGCTCATATATTTATCTACCTGAAACAATATAAATACAGCGTTGACATTCAATCAAACATCGTTTTGCAAAAGAATTATTGGTGTTCGGATCGTGTCATTGATTATAATAGGTAAGGAAAGAATTACCCTCCTTACTTATTGAAATAATGATGAAGAACCGATTTCACAAGCCAACCAAGTAATATAATAATTAATCAATTAAGATTGATTAAAAAACGAAAACAACCGACTTCAAATGCCGCACTATAAATTTTCATTTCCAAGATTGACGTGGTTTATCTCCATATCTCTGGAGATACTGAAAATATCTCAATGAAATTTAAATGGGACCACCTGGAAAGTATATAGCCTTTCAAACAAAAAAAATATTTTTCAAATCAGTTCTTCACGCGACTTCGAGTAATCGGTGAACATATATAAAAAATAAAGTGGCCAAGTGCAAGTCGGACTCGCACACGTAGGGTTCCGATTGAACAAAATTTGCCGGAAAAATTAAGTATCTACATAGTTTTAACATCGATATATATAAATACCGTGTCAATACTAAACATGCTTATTTACTACAACGCCATCTAACGAATGTCGAACGAACTTCTAACACCCACCATGTGAACGTTAACACAAAAGTCAGTGACCTTTTTGTTGGTTACCATCGTTCATAGATGGCGCTATAGTAAAAACACGTTTTTTGTATGGGGACCCCCTTTAATTTTTAACTTTGTTCTGTTTTTAGTATTTGTTGTTATAGCGGCAACAGAAATACATCATCTGTGAAAATTTCAACCGTCTATCACGGTTCATGAGATACAGCCTGGTGACAGACAGACAGACAGACAGACAGACAGACAGACAGACAGACAGCGGAGTCTCGGTAATACCCGTTGGTACCCTTTGGGTTCGGAACCCTAAAAAGGTTACGATGAATTGAGAACCTTCTCCTTTTTTTGAAGTCAAATAAAAAGTGTAAGATTATCTTATTATAATAAAAATGTAAAATATACGTCACTGTAACCTTATGTTTATCTGATAAGATCGCCCATTGTAGGTAACTACTTTTATTATTTTAAGTCTTTTCTATATTTTGGTGCCAATAAAGAGTATTTTATATTGTTGTAACATTTCTGATGCTTGGTTAGGCATGTTTAAAATTATACAACAATACAATAATTTTACCACGATCAACACACAATACCTAAGTATAAAAGTCAAAGTCAAAGCATTTATTCAGTATATGGGCAAATTAAAAATTTGCACTTACACGCGTCAAATTACTTTAAATAGATCATATTCAATAAAACATATTATAGATATAACAGAAACATTACTTATTGCTTTGAATTTACAAAAAAAAAACAAAGGTATTGAGCCATTCAGTTTTCATCTAGACGTCGAACGTCACACTTAAAACACATGTTTAATTCCCCTGATTAATGTAGAGCTGCCAACCGTACTATTACGTGCACCCGCAACCCAGTGCATGTTTCAGTACTTCAGACAATTTTTATCCAATAAATTGTGAAATAATAAAACATAATAAATAAATAAAACGCAGACTAATTGCAGTACAAATCATATTCCGAATGGAACTACACACATGACGTATTATTATCAACTACTGCCAATTAGAAATTTATTGATATTTGTAATTAATATAAAAACATTATAAAACTGAATTGCACACATGTATTAAATTACAATGAGAAACTTATTAGTCAATAAAAAATATATATTTGAAACTGTTTTAAGTAGTTAGTACACATCTGTTTCCATCTATTTATAAATCTATAATAATTGTCAGTTACTATGTATAGGTATTAGTGTGCTTGTGTGCGTGTGTGCGTGTGTACGTATGTGAGTGCGTGTTGTGTGTTCAAGAGCGTGTGTGTGTGTGTGTGTGTGTGTGTGTGTGTGTGTGTGTGTGTGTGCGCGCGTGTGTGTGTGTTTTGGAGCGAAATATATACTAAAAACAAAATAAAGTTAAAAATAATAGAGGATCCCCATACAAGAATCGTATTTTTTTCGGCATTTCACGTCATCTATGAATGCTTAGTTAGGTAAACGTCCCATAGATGGCGTTATATTGAAATGTCGATCCCTAACACCTTTGTTAGACGTTAGATGGCGTTATAAGAAATACATTTTTTATTAATTATTATTTTAGCTGGCGAAAAATGACAGTGGTATTTTTTGCTCGATCTTATAAAATACTGTAGTGTGTTACGGAACCCTACTAGTGCGAGTCCGACTTGCACTTGGCCAGTTTATTTAAATAGATAGAGTGATTAAAGAGGAAGATTTATATGTATAATACATGCATAATATAGTAGAGAAACAGACAATTTTAGAGGTTTTAATGAGATGTCGTAAATAAACACATTTTTTGCGCTTACATTGCAAACGCTGGCTGAACCCTACGAGATAGATCAAAATAATCTACTACAGTAATGTACAACCTAAAAAGGTCTACAAAAAAATCGCGATGGTATATGTCTAAGTCTTAAGGTTGACTTACGGTAACCATTTTAATCTTTAATTTCTTAATAAAAACATTACATAATTTCCAAGGCAACTTTCTACTGTACAGTATTAATCCTTATCTGAATAATTACGTTAATTACCTTGGTCACATATTATACACTAAAAGTGTCCTGTAAAGTATATAATTTAAATGAAAACTTTAGAAGATATCAGAGATTTAAAATTATGCGCATCAAAATAGTTGAAGCGAAACCACTGATTAGACAACAGTTACTACGTAAACATTATTAGCTTCGCTATTTCTCTGGATTACAACCGATATAAATAAATTTTAATGCAATACAGTTTGATCCACAGATAAGCTGTGCCCCGCGGTTTCGCCCGCGTAATAAAAAGTATCCTATGACCTTATCCATAAAAAAGTATTCCCTATCCCTGTGCAAATTTTCAGCTGAATCGGTCCAGTCGTTTGACCGTGAAGGAGTACCAAACCAACAAATATACAAATTGACTATCGCATCTTCGCATGGTGAACACGCTAGGCCTAGAAGGCCTAGTGTTGCCGGAACACCGTAAGGTTATGGCGGCAGACTTATTCTTTGATGGTGGTAAGCTACTTTTTGGTAGCAAGTGAAGCGGAACATTGATTTAATGATCGCACTACCTGTGAACACCCATGATTCATGAATGCTTGAGCAGAAGAAACTTGAGAAAATCAATATGGCTCGGATTATAACCAGCAACCGTCGGGTTAGAAGTCAAGGTAACTATCCTTTACTCCAACGGGCCGTCCAATATTATGTATAAATTTCACCCGTGCGAAGCCGGGGCGGACTGCTAGTTATACATATTTCATGAAAATTTCAAGTATTACGGTTAAGGAGATACAGCCTTGTGAATTATGGACGGACGGACGGATAGCGAAGTCTCAATAATAGGGTTCCTTTGATAGTTTTTCAAAACACGTTTCTTGTATGGGGACTCCCTTACATTTTTATTTTATTGCTTTTAGTTACGAATAAATTATAAGTCATTTATTCGTAGGTTCTTAGTAATAATTGTTATAAGCAGCCATAGTATTACATAAATTACATACTATGTGAACATTTCAAGTATCTACCTATTACTATCTACATCTACATTGAGTGTCTTAGGACAGAAAAGATAATGGTCCTACGGTTTCAGTGAAGTGTGTACATACTATGTAGGTAGAAAGAATAGAGTAACTTACATATTGAAGTACCGTTTGTTCATCGCCCGTCGCCGTCTGCTGAGCTGCAGGTCGTCTGATGGCTAGCATGTTGGAGTAACGCACGACCAGCTCCAGGTGTTGCTGCGCCACCTCCGGGTGTCGGTGTGTGATGATGTCCACGAGCAGATGGTTGGCACGGTTGGTGCTGTGGTTGCCCGGACTGAAATCACACTCTTCACTGCTCATCGTTTTATCAACAATAAATTACTTTCCTTCTTGCCCACTCAGCTAAAAATAATATACTTCAAATGCTACTTTATATTATATTAGTCTTTGTCCGGTGGGTGGTTCGAGCTAAGACCGAAGCTTACCACCGGAGATCACCCATTAGCACCACTCAGGGTTCACGTGTAGTTCAGTTTTGTTCATAATTAATACCAAATTAAGGTAATTAAACTATCCCATGTGAAGTATATATTATTATGTATATAAATTGTTATATGTATACAATCCAAAATTGCATCGTATCGACGGGATTCGAACCGGTGCCTGCTGGGAACATCCCCGTCGCTGTAACAAATTAGCTACAATACTTCACGACGAAACTAATGTATTGCATTTTAACCAATTAATTATGCATTGGTGATTGGCGAAATATATATAAAAAGTATATAATACTTAAAGATAAACATACAAGTAGTAGGAAGTATATGTAGCTTTGAAACAAATAAGATAGATAAATAGATGCAATAACTTTAATTGCAAGTCGGTTAAAAGATCTGTTCAGCACGTTCGAGATCTGTGTGTGGATTCGGATATCGTAGCCCTACAGGAGACTTGGCTAATGCCGCACGACTTAGGTTTCATAAACGAAATCGATAAGGAGTTTGGCTGCTGTGCGAAGTCATCTGTCGATACATCGGCTGGTGTTCTGCGTGGGAGACCTTACGGAGGGACTGCGCTCATGTGGCGCTCGAACTTGTTCACCGCAGCTGAGATAGTGCACTGCGATAGTGACAGAGTAGTGGCCGTGCGGTTAGTGCAGAGTAATCGTAGCCTACTAGTATTTGCGTCTATATGCCTACAGATTGTGAGGATAATCTACCGGAATTTACCCAGTGTCTTGCGCTTATCAGTGCGGTCATCGAAAACTCGGACACGGAATGTGCATTGATGTTAGGCGACTTCAACGCGCACCCGGGTACTCTTTTTGGAAAAGAGCTGGTGCATTATTGTGGCGAGCAATCTTTACGATGTATAGATCAGGAGAGGCTCGGTTCGACTACATACACGTTCGTAAGCGAGGCGCACGGCACGTGCAGGTGGCTCGACCACTGCCTAGTGCCTAGTGACTGATGCCGCGGCGAGTTTAGTGACGGATATTTATGTAAAGTATGACGCTTTGTGGTCCGACCACCTCCCTCTAGTCATTAACTGTAATTTTAATTTGATAAGACCAAGACATTGCAGTGATACAGAAACAGAACCAGTTTTAAAACATCTCTGGGGTGTTAGAGAGACGGAACAGATATTTAAATATTCAGAGTTGTGTGATAAGAAATTAGGTGATATAGTTAATAAGTATAAAATCTTAGATTGTTTACAGACAGAATTGTTGTGTGAGGACTGTGACCATCATAAATATATTAACGACCTGTATCTTGAATTTGTAAGTGGGCTGCAATCGGCAGCGGAACAGAGTTTTGATTGTAAGGTTATAAAGAAAAGACGAAATGTGGTGGGGTGGAATTTTCACGTCAGGCGCTTTCATCTTAAGGCCAGAGAGCATTTCCTAATGTGGGTGCAGTTTGGAAGGCCGAGCTCGGGATATTACTATGATAATATGATTGTCTCACGCAGAGAATTTAAATCCGCGCTAAAATATGTTCAACATAATCAAAATAAAATTAAAATGGAGATTCTGGCTCGACATCACTCTGCAAAAAATTTCGGCCAATTTTGGAAAGAAACTAAGAAATTAGACAGTAAAATTAGTTTGCCTGTTAGTGTAGAGGGTGAAACAAATAAAAAGGATATCAGCAATATATTTAAAAATAATTTTAACGCTATGCCTAAGCCTGATGACTACTGTAATTTAAATGATAACATCAACCGACCACAACGTGGCCCGGTGACTTGCCATGTATCAGTTACCCCGAATAAAATCGAGTCGATCCTTAGGAATATGAAGCGTGGTAAGTCCCCGGGCCATGATGGTCTTAGCATAGAACATTTACTTTATGCAGGCCAGCACATATGTGGGATACTGTCCCGTTTTTTTAATCTCTGCTTGAGGCATTGCTGCTTACCGACGGAACTTATCAGAACCATAGTCGTCCCGATCACTAAAAATAAAACCGGTGATGTCTCGAGCACGGCCAACTATAGGCCTATATCATTGGCCACGATAGTGGCCAAGATACTTGAACGTGTGGTCCAGACTCACCTATGTAACATCACACTTGATGATGGCCAATTTGGTTTTCGGCGAGAAGTATCTACAGATACAGCTATATTTTCATTAAAGCAGGTCGTAAGCTACTATAAACAGCATAGTACTACTGTTTATGCCTGTTTCTTAGATCTGAGCCGTGCCTTTGATACGCTGAATCACAACCTTCTCTGGGAAAAGCTGCGCGAGAGAGGAGTCGCTTCTGATATTGTTGATCTTCTTGGGTACTGGTACCGCAATCAGACCAACAACGTCAGATGGGGCTCTGAATTATCGGATAGTTACCAGCTGTCATGTGAAGTGAGACAGGGTGGGCTCACCTCGCCCGATCTGTTTAATGTATATGTGAATGACCTAATCGTGGAGCTGAGCAGCACTCCAGTCGGCCTCAAGTTGGACGGCAGATATGTCAACAACTTGAGTTATGCGGACGATATGGTGCTGCTCAGCCCTACGATTAAGGGGTTGCGCAAATTAATGAAAATATGCGAAAAATATGCAACAGAGCATGACTTAATATATAACGTAAAGAAGACGGAAATGGTTATATTCAGATCGGGTAAGGGGCCTCAACACGTTCCCCCACTGTACCTCAACGGACAGCCTGTCAGAATAGGGGACGGGTTCAGGTATCTTGGCCACATCGTGACATCTCGCTTCACTGACGATGCGGGTATAGAACGACAGCGTCGAGCTTTGTGTGTGCTCGGTAATATGGTCGCCAGAAAGTTCCGCAGAGCGGCGCCTGATGTGAAAGTTACCTTGTTTAGGTCTTTTTGTCAGACATTTTATACATGTCAGCTCTGGACAGAATATAAAAAAAAGTCTCATGATTGCATAAGAGTGACCTATAATAACATCTTCAGACACCTCATGGGTCTAAAGCGTTACTGTAGCGCTTCAGAAATGTACACTAACGCTAGGGTTGACTCTTTTAATGCCATACAACGAAAGATAATCGCAGGTTTTATGACCAGAATTGGATCTTCTAGGAACCAGATAGTAAGAAGTCTGACAGAAAGAGTTATGCTCACTCCTATGTATAGACGTTGGGTGTCGATTGCCACCTGATGACGTAAATTGTGATATTTAAAAAAAAAAAAAAAATTAAAATTTTTAAATATTTTACAAATTTGATGTAATTTTTTCATATATTTTATTTTTTTTTGCTTTTGCTTTCTCTAAGATATGTATATGGATCACTTTTTTGTGTCTGCAATAAAGAAATTTATTATTATTGTTGTTATTATAACTCACGTCAAACTGATTATCTCGTCATCAGTCCTTCGCACCAAGTGAACGGGTCCATTGTAACACTTGAGCACCTCGGAGATGTGAAGGTCCACATAGGAGCGGACCACTTCCTTTACCAGTCGCGACCAGGATTCTGGCATCTGCTTCCTGGCCAGCGGCAGCAAGTCGTCAAAAGTCGCGTCTAGAACCTGTACACAAAATTTTTTTGTAGACTAGTCTACGGACCCTCTTTAAATGTTATGCCAGCAACCTAAGTGGAATGTTAATGCAGTTCTTATCACTGCATCTGCACCTATTTCAACTATAAAATGCCAATTATTTATAATTACGATAAACGAATCATTTCTCGGAGACCAATATCACTATAGTAACGTGTACATAAACTAAATGGAAATTTAAATTATCTGAAATTAATTGTATGATTGAATTGAGTCTCTTTAGATTGTGAAAGCGAAAATAGCCTAATGGCTAAGATATCAGCATAGCGATCTAAAGGTCGTGAGTTCGATCCCTACCTATTGCACTATTGACGTGAATCCACTTCAGACACAAGTATATAGCTTAGTTGGAGATATTGTCAAGTCTACTAGTAATGTGCAACCCACACCCACATTGCTAGTAAGCTTTTAAAAAACAGAAAAAAAATGTTTTATTATAACTACAACGGAAGAGGTATATTCTGCGTATCTCAAAATCGGCTCCAAAAATTTGGTATGTTGTATTTAGATACGGGTTTGATTTTTAAGTTTACCTATAAAATTGTATGTTTTTGTACGCTATCTTACACACAAAATGGAGCAAAACTTGGTCGCCCAGGTACTGACTGAGGTATAATATTATATTGTCTCTTTAGTTTAGGATGAATGTCATTCAAGAGTATTCACCACTCCTTTCACGGGGTAGTTAGCGGCGGCCCAGGCTGCAGAATATCCTCCAATACTCCAACCCAGCATCACTATATTCTCCGGCTTGAAGTTCAGCTTGGTGATAGCGTACTGCATCACCGCATCTATGGCATTATGCTCCTGAGGTGGATATGGTAGGCCCTAGAATTACCACATATTCCATACAGATGGGTTACAGCAAGGTCTGACAGTATTAGGAATGTTTTGCATGATTTTTTTACCGTGCTGCCTGCAAAACCAGGATGGTTCCAACCGAGTGTTGAGTAGCCAGCCTTGACTGGAGTGAACATGATGCCCACTTCATAGAAACCTGAGTTGCCTTCGCAGCACACTACTAACATATTACCATTGGGATTTGACAAACGGTTGTCAACAAACATTGTGTCAATATCATTATTATCTGCAGTTTTCAGTTTACTACGTTGTCCGTTATAAGTCTCGACCAGATTACCTCGTCCTTGGAAGAGAGGTACCCCTGAAAATAATTTGAATTATATTTTAGTCAAAACTCAAATGTAACATTCTATCATTCACTAGTACTATCATTGCTATTTTCTAATGTTACAACTTCTAAAGACCATATTGGAAGACATTAACTATCAACTATCACTACACAGTTTTTCATAGTGTAAAAAAATACTTACATAAAAGATTGTTGATTAATCCAAGAGAACCCGGGTATATGAGACGCAGAGCAAATGTTTGCATTGCTAGATAAGCTAACAATTGTATAGCAGACTGCTGATAGAATGGTAAGTCGTTATTTGCCGTGGTGACAAACGGATTATTAGGCAAAAATGATGACCTAAAAACAAGCAATTTTTATTATTTCATATTTTTACAATACTACAAACACACTAAAGTATCATAAAAGCTGCCAAGTCAAGTTGGACTCGCCCACCGAGGCTTCCATACCAACTTTGCAGTTCGATCCAAAGAAAATGTACTGCACCAACCGCAAATAATAAGTTTGTAATGGTAAATGCACTTATTTTTGTTATTCAAATGGTCAATAATAGTCAAATTTGGTTTTCAAATTTATTCCGAAATAACTGAAATAAGTGGTTTCTAAAGACCTTGATTCTTGCCAATATCATGATTATAGGTCAACGGGAAGTACCCTATAGTTACTCTAAGCCTACCACGAAGACTTAAATGATCAAATTTCAGTGTTACCACACAAGAGAGAAAAAAATATCACTGTATGATAGCAGCATTTTTTTTAACACTGTATAGGTAAACGCTCGACCACTATCTCACCTGATGTGAAATGATGATGCGTCTATTAATAAATAATAATTATGTATTATTATTATCTAAGTATGTCAAGTAATTTAGTTAATGAGAATTAAATTATTTACCTTGCCTTCGATTCAATTTCAAAGGACACTGGCCATGCAGCAAAATCAAAATCATATCTTCGTACAGCTGATATGTACGCATTGAATGTTTGATCTGGCTTTCTGTCAAGGGCTCTCATAAAGGACATATATTGTGGGTTCGAAGCGCGTCCGTATGCTCTCAACAAGAATGAGGAAAGCAATAATGCAGTGAGTCCTTGAAAGGCTGGTCCTATCACCTTCAGTTCTTCCAATGTGTAAAACCCTCTTTTGTAGAAATACAACAAGATCAGAGGAGAAGTGTACACAGTTATGTTATAAATTACGTTCGCCTGAAAGTTTTGTTTATATAATCTGATTAATTGTTCATTAAAGTAAATACAACTCAAATAGTAACAAAAGTGTGCTCACGGAATAAATTATTTTATCACACCATCTCTCCATGTCTAGAGGTTTATACATTGCCTGAAAGCAGAAGGGTATTGAACTTGGTTTCACCCAAACATGAAAATAGAAATGAATTAATACTTCTAAATAATATAGTATAGGTACATACATCCTCAGTATGTAGGTTGTTTTCTTTCTTCGGCTAATGTGGCCGGCCTATTGCCACTTCAGCTTGCTAATTCGATGCACTATTTATTCTTTGAGAGAAACTCTGAGCATAGCTCTTTCTATAGCCAACTTAAATTTGTTAACCAGCCCAAATGTGAATGTCCACATTCTGGGCCCATATGTCATGACGGGTGGGACATTAATTGAAGACTTTTGTCTTTAGGCTGGTGGTATTGGTGATGTGAAGACTTGATGTAGATGTATATGCTGCCCATCCTACCTGTATTCTTCTATTAATCTCATTCTCAAAGTTGTTTTTACCTAGCTGCAGAGTTTGCCTGAGGTAAACATAACAACTTCGAGAATACTGAGATTGGTTCCAGATTCACATGCTCATTGAACATAACCTTGGTTTCATCCAAGTTTGTCTAGAGACCAACATGTTGCGAAGAATCAGACAGGCGATTCAGCATATGTTGCGGTTCTTGCAGCATTTCTGCTACTAACAAAAACATTTTTACAAAACATAATTTTTGATCAAAGACAATATTAAATAATAAGGGAGTCCCTCAAGGGAAGTATTTTAGGCCCTTTGTTATGTTTGATACATATCAATGATCTACCTAATGTAACTAGACGTAAATGGATCCTTTTTTTTTAATTGTTAACAAAATAAACTGACCAAGTGCAAGTCGGACTCGCACTAGGGTTCCGTACCACACTACAGTATTTTATAAGATCGAGCAAAAAATACCACTATAATTTTTCACCAGCAAAAATAATAATTAATAAACATTTTATTTCTTATAACGCCATCTAACGTCTAACAAAGGTGTTAGGGGTCGACATTTCAATATAACGCCATCTATGGGACGTTTAACGACGTTAAACTAACCATCGAAGACACCCGGAACCTAAACAAAAAAACAGGCACAACCCTAGAAGAAACAACTTTTCTAAAATGCACCCTAAGCCGGCTGGTCACCGTGGGGGAAGAAGACCATCTCCAACTCGTTTACCCAATAAGAATATGCATATAACAACTCGCAAACACAAAAATACAATACATATTGCTACCTTTAATACTCGTACCCTCAGAACTAAAGAAAGCTTGTCAGAGCTGATGGCAACATTGACAAAGATAAACTGGTCTATAATAGGATTAAGCGAAGTCCGACGCCTAGGCGAGAGTATAGAGGATCATAGAGACTTTATTTTCTACTTTAAAGGATATATTCCTGGTCAGTATGGGACAGGATTCTTGGTAAAAAAAGAACTCAGCACTTATATCGATGAATTTATTGGTATATCAGAGCGTATTATCATACTGAACCTGAAACTGCCAAATAAGAAAATGTGGTCAATTATACAAATTTACTCTCCAACTGAGCAATCAAGCAATTCAGAAATTGATACTTTCTATGCTGCATTAACAAACGCAATAGAAGAACATACACAAAATAACTTAGCCTCGGCGCACACGGGCCGCCACCGGCCACAAGCCGCCACCGGCATATTTCCTATAGTTTTCATACATTTTATATGGCCTCGCCGCACACGATGACGCCGGTGGCCGCCACACGCTACATGATAAAATGTATGAAAACTATAGGAAATATGCCGGTGGCGGCGTTTTGTGGTTGTGGCCCGTAGCCCGTGTGCGGGGACCCTTAATAGTGATGGGCGACTTTAATGCAAGAACAGGAAGAAGAGAAGACGGAGAGGAGATGATACTAGGTCCATACTGCTCAGGGAAAAGAACAAGAAACGGCGAGAAACTTATACAACTGGCATATGAAAACAACTTAAAAATACTAAATAGTCTGTATAAAAAACGCAAAAATAACAGATGGACGTGGATATCCCCAGATGGCCACCATAGAAATAAGATTGATTATATCCTTACCAATAAAAGCACAGAATTCCAGGACTGTAGTCATAAATAACTTTAACTTCAACAGCAACCATAGAATGGTCAGAGCCAAACTACTACAGACCAATACGGCACAGAAAAACAGACCATTCAAGATAAAACCAACTATAACCGCTACACTAGAGATTACGGAAAGATTGAAAAAAGAACTAACAGATTTTATAGAAGGTACAAAAAATCTAGATGTCAAAACAAATATAACAAGTTCGAAGAGCTTATAAAGACAGAGAAAATTATGAAAACAGTAAATGGAAATAACACAGTAAAATGGCTAACGAACAAAACAAAAGAACTTCTGAAAATTAGAGCGGAACTTATTTCTACGACTGGGAAGACACGAAGAACTAGAAACAAAATAAGTGAGATAAGTAAAAATATAAAATTAAACATGAGAAAGGACCGCCAAAGACATAGACTGGAATTACTGGAAAAATGTATCCAGAAAACTGGAGGCATCAAGAAAGCAACTAAACAAATGATAGAACTTCCACTTCCCTGCATGTACATTAAGGATATTTGTATATCTGTTCAAACTCATCACGTACGAAAATGAATCTTTCTCTTTAATCCGCCTTCACTGAAGATAACATCATTGCTGTGAGACAACTAAAACTCGAAGATCGTCATGTGACGTATCGAGATATAGAGGCTGTATTAGACATCTCAGGGACAACCATTCAGAAGATCTTACATGAAGCGCTTGGTGTGAGAAAGCTAGTTTGCCATTGGATACCGTATCTGCTTTTTTTTTTTGCTAGAAAATCTAACTCAAAGCGACGTATCATCCTGCACCACGACAATGCAAGCTCACACAGCGCTCGTTGAACGATTGAGTATTTGAAGCAGGAAAAAGTAGAAATTCTTGACCATCCTCCATACAGTCCTGACCTAAGCCCTAACGATTTCTTTACATTTCCTAAAATTAAGAAAAGTCTTTGTGGTCAAAGGTTACAGTCCGGTGAAGAAGCAGTCGATGCTTTCAAGTCAGCCATTTGGACACCCCCACTTTAGAGTAGAATAAATGTTATAATAACTGGTTTGAGCGAATGAAAAACTATATTAAGCTATGTGGTGAATACTAGGAAAAACAATTAAAAGTACTATAAGGTTCTAGTTGTGTTTTTTTCTTCAAACGACAAAACTTAAAAGGCATGCCTCGTATTACTTAAAAGCAGTAATATTTCAAAATCTTCTGTTTCAACATTGACATGACATTGGGAAACTTGTGAACTTGAAAAAAATTTGTGTTTATTATGTGTATAATTATTTATAATAAGTTACCTGATAGTATTAAATTGTTTAAGGGTAATACATTTAAAATTCATCGGTTATTAGACAATTGTTTTTAAATAATTTAGAACTACTATACTGACCTACATATTATAATTAATAAGAACACCGATTCTTGCAAATATAGGATTTGATTTAACTATGATGATGTTCTCTACAAATCACATGTAAGGGTGGCAGCATTGTAAAGATCTTTCAGCACTTGGATATTTTGCCAATTGATTTGGCACTGCTACAAAGATTCCAGAACAGCTCAGGCCTCAATAGAGTCGAAGGCCTTCTCATAGTCCACAAACGCTTACCCCAGAGGCCAATTATATTCACTGGTCTACTTGTGGTGCAGTATCCTCTTAAAAACCCGGCCTGTTCTAGTGGCTGGAATTTGTAGTAATCTTGCAAGATGATTTGTAATGACTCTTGAAAATAGCTTGTAGACTTGTGACTCAACAAAATAGTTGGACAACTTTTAGGAGCTCAAAAGTAATATATTCTCTTCAGGGGATTTTTCATTTTTAAGCTCATTATGAGGCATCTCGATTTTGCTTAGGCCAAACTCTGGCAAGTCTTCCATGAAGTGGCACATTAATGTGACTCAAGAATCCTCATTATTTTCGACGTCATACATGCAAAGGGTAAAGCTAGCTATAGAAGTTTTAAATTTTTGAGAGAACTCATCGATGTTATATTTTGTTGATTCCTCTTATAATTGTGATACTCCGCCTTTTCGAGGAAGTTGACAAGCATTTGCCCTTTTTTATTTTTTTAAATATCTTAGTCCAGCATTTGATCACTATCTCTCCTGTTGATATGCACTGATGTGGTCAAAGATGGTGAACACACTAGTCACAGAATACTGATGCTTCCTGCTAACATAGCCATGGGATCCTACTACAGATTTACCTCAGTTCTGTTCTCACACTTGGGCACTGAAATCCCTCATGCAGTATTGTAGTGAGCCTTAGTGGTTGTATAAGGCCTTTTATATGCCTCCTAGCATTACCTCTACTTCATCATCAGAGTGTGTTGAGGTTAATGTTTAAACCTGCACAATCTTGAGGCTATTCATCTTCTCAGTTAGTTTGATTAAGACGTGTGCAACCTTACACAATACATAAATCGAAACTTGTACAATTAAGTCACTGGGCTATATTCGCCAGGAACCATATGTCATTCTGGGATTGCTAGTCTCCTTCTCAGTAGTACATCAAGTGGCCAGATTCAAGTATTACAGTGTCCTCTCTCTCTCTTCAGACTTCGCCTGGCCTGCCGTCACCAAGACCACGCCACGTTGAGCAGGCAGGTTGGCAATCACAGTGCACAGCTATTCACACTGGTGCTGCCCTACACCTGCCTGTTGCATTTAGCTACAAGTTTATGACGGATATTTGCCAATAAATCAATATTCATGGGCGCTATTAATTAAGCTGATGCAAAACAATACATATATTGTTTGAAGTACTAATGTACGTCTACGTCATAGATTTTTATTTCTAACATAAAAATGATGACATATATTAATAGAAAAAAATCGTAATACGTACATCTAATGGTCCGTCGTTATATATTTTATAAAGGCGCGGCGAAAACATACACTTCCAAACATCTTTTAGTACGAGCATCATATTATCTCCAATTACGAGATAGTGATTTCTAGCACGAACAAGTCAGGTTGCTTGTTATAGGACAATTACTTATTATATGCGGCAGCTCTAATTATAATGTGTAGAACGCTTGTAATATTAATTCACAATTTTTACGAGATTTTTATATCATCTTATAGATAACTGAACTGTAATAAATTGGTGCAAGCAATTTTGAAAATATTTAAGAATAATTATTGAAAGTATAGTATATTATTAAGTATTGAAACCAGAAATACTTTCTTTTTACCACAGAATGATATATGAGTTTTTTTTACTGTCTGCTGCCTGAATTGCCTGATCATGAAGTTTCGTTCTCTTTGACGGACGAGTTGATATCTACCAAAGATGGCGGACCAAAGTACCAAAGAAGTTCCGGGTCCTATCACGAAATTTGATAGGGATTGAAATGAAAATGAAAGAAGATGACAGAGGTGGAGCTATACAGCCCACATAGCTGCGTCTCCGTCATATAGTTCATTTCAATCCCTATCAAACTTCGTGATAGGCCTGCAGGTAGCTCCATCGGACATGTGGTTTGTCATTGTTATCTGTCACTGTACTGTCTATCTGTTTCAGTGTCAAACGTAACAGATTTGTATTGGATTGTCATTTTTATAGGATTTTTGAAGGCAAAGCAAACTCGGGCAAGCAAAGGAAACCTTGTTTTCAGATTTTATAAATTCAATGTTTGCAAAATTGCACCTATTCTAGATATATTTTGTGAGTGGAAGTCATGCAAGATGTTTCATCTAAAAGAATCTTTATTTGTTGTGTTTGTTATACTTGCCTCGGCCTCGTGCAGGATTCATAAATTGCACCTCACGGTGAGTTGTTAGCGATAAGCTTAGGCTATTTTATTGCGCCTATTAGCTCAGGAACTGTATACATTTGTAATAATGTATCGCTCGTTGTTATTGTTAATCAGTATATGATAATAAATATGCAGACTATGTATGTTCATTGAGTATTAGTGCGCCAGGTATCCTACCTACCACTGAAGAAGTAAAGCATTGCGATTGCAATTTGCGATCTGCATTTGATAGCCTAACTCTAAACATGGGGCATCCTTTTATCTTCTAAAGTTATAATTGTTTCTAGACAAATCAAACTGTGAGAGAGTCATAGTTGTTAAATTATGATGTGACTCTTATATCTTGAGTATTATTAAGTACCTCAGTTGTGTGTTGGCGTGCAATCACACCTTATGGTGGCAGTGAAGTTATGCCCAAGCTGTTACAACCATACCTCATGGTGGCTGTGAAGTTCAACCAACTCAATTGAGGGTACATGTAAAAATGTATCACCTACCTACAGAGATATATGAAAAACTACTGGATTTATCAGCTGTGCCCCATGCTTTTACCCGTGTAGATATAGTTCCTGTGAGACTATTGAAATATTTCAGCTCAATAGGTTCTGTAGTTTTAGCGTAAAGAAGTATGAAACATACACACACACTTTAGCCTTTATAATATTAGTAGAAAGAAGGATACAGTGAGTGGAAATTTCCTGAATTATGCATATAATTTAGAAATTATAGTACTGGCGAGCAAACAGGGAAAATTGTGATTTTCAGTTATTAAAAGTGATAAGTATTATTCAATAAAGTAAAATAGGTATTAAATTCCATAAGTTCGATATTACACATGGCTGTTGGCAAAATTATGTAGAACAATTTTGCTACTATCTTCAGGCTAGTGAAATTGAAGAGCATTAGAAAAAAAAAGGCAACTTCTTCACAGTTTGTGGCCCAGAATTGTATGATTTAATAACATCATTGGTTTCTCCAATAAATGTTGAATGGTAATTTCCATTAAAAACCAAACTAAATTGTACAAATTTCATAGGAGGAATTAAAGAATAGGTTAAAATATAAGAGATTAATTGCTCAAATACTGAAATCAAAAGCATAAGTTACAATTTCGCAATGTTGAATCAAACTTTTTGTGACTATACCTATAGCTTTATTTCTTTTCTTTATTATACTTTGATGCAAGTGTAATGGTACAACCCAGCCCTAGTACAAGCAACCCGTCTCTGACTTGGGACAAGTGGATATAAATAAAGTTGACTATAGAAATAAAGTAATAGTACTTATTGTATTCAATGGATTGGATTGTTTTCGGCTTGTCCAAATGTCACAAAATCTGGATACATAAAACATCCACTTAGGTACTGAAATAACATAAGTATAATGTGGAAAGCAAATATAGCCCATATTATTTATTGGGTGTAGATTAGGAAGGAAAACAGCAGTTCTTGCTGTGCAATTATACCTTGTTAATTAACTTAATAGAAATTAAATTACAATGAATGCATTCAAAACTTATAATATGTATAATATGCCTACTAGTGTTGCCTTGCTTTTTAATTTTCATATAACCCTGCTTGAATGCCCCTAAAATACTAGCTGCAATTCAGCACTATACACAGCATAATTGTTGACTAGAATCAAACCCCACCATATTGATATTCATATATTTATTCATAACAAAGTTATGTCATTAATACATTCTCATTTATTTATCAGGGTTACTGTTTTATAGCCCTTCAGGCTACGCCGTGGATAAATTTGCTGACTGCAGAAGTACTTTAATTACACCATGTCATATTTTATACCTCAATGCACCATGTAGATTTTTTTTTGTTTGACGCCGTACGACCCCCTACAGGTTGGGACTTTTTCGGTGTTACCTACATTTTGCTTCCGCGTTTTAATTAATTTTTCTTTAAAAGCTGGGCATTGTGATCCGTTTTACAAGCACATTGTACACAATGTTTATACATACAAATTCATCTTACTGTTAACATTAATTGTTTTTTATATTATTTTATTAGTTTTCTTGCTATTTTTATAGTCTAGTAATTTTTCTTTTTTTCTTCATTTATTTATTTTTTACACCACATAGATTGTAACGAGGTATTTCGACTCGTTACATATTTTTCGTTTGGAAGCACATTTCAGCTTCTAAGACTGACAAAATTACCTTTTGGTTTTAAATAATTTAGAACATTTTCGTATTTAGCCATTTTTAGTCGATTTTAAATAATCGAGTTATTACTTGGTCTGTGGATCATTCAATATCCTATAGACAATCTTTCAAAAAAAAAAATGACTTTGACATCTGTCAATTCTCGATCGGAGACGTCACTTTTTCTTGTCCCTGGGGCCTACAAAGAGCTAAACTTTTTGTATTTTTTCTTAATCAGATTTTACAAGATTAATCCATCTTGTTAATTAAATTTGCGATGATACTCGGCGTGCTTATGGCGTAGTGCCATATGATAACGTCGTGATTTTGCGGTGAGTCAATTTTTGATAACCTAAAATGTTTCGCGTCATCCTTCATGGCGACAAATATATTTACAATCGGATTTTTGGTTACAGCCTTTGGCGCTGTTTGTTTGGACGACTGTCGTCTACTGTTTGGACGACTATGGGTGTCGCCAACTGTTGGTTCGACGCTGGAAGACGTCGTTAGTTTGAGGTGTTCGTGCGACGCACACCGTTTCGATGTCGTCGTAGTTTTGAGCTGTTGGTGCGACGATGAATGACGTCTGTTTAGAGTGGTGTGCTCAGACGCCCCCTGACGCTGCAGCTAAGCCAATTTCATTATAACTCTTTTTATTACCCTTAAAACTTTAATTTCATATTTGCAAGATGCAAGAAAGACAATAACCAAATTTCAGTAGTAAAATGTAAAATAAATTAACCTAAAAAGTAACGAAAACCGAATGGTATTTATAGTCAAATGTTTAGACATAGTATTCCGGCCTTAACTAAATAATGTGTATCTCATTCTGGAGGTAAGGGACGTTTTGAAGTATTAAAATTTGTCATACAATCCCAAACCGTGTTATCATTTGCCTGTCCCCCGGTCCGAGATTAAAAGTCTCAATGACACCGCTGATTTATCCTGGTAAGTTTTAGATCTTGGTAGAACAAGGGCGCTCGATATTCATAAATACTGTCTACCTAACATTAATTTTTAGCTTTTTATACTCTATAACCTTCATGTTACAACCAGTAACGTTTATATTTTTATAAACAAAATTTTTATATTACAATTAGCGCGAGAACAGGGACCGGAGTTACCTCCACATATATAATCTTTCTTGCATCTTATTTTTGTTTTTCTTGTCACAATTTAGTGCAATTTTTGTTATTTTTAGCATTTTTACAGTTTTTGTACTTTGAAAACAGAATTGTTACAACTTTTTTTTGTATTTTAACAAAACTAATTAACATACAATGTTCTTTATATGTCTTATATACTGGATAGACTAATCTAAGTGTGTACTTACTATATAATAACATTTGAGATATGCGTTGTTTACATTTTGTAAGGAACTGACCTTGACCACATTGAAAGTGCTAAGTTTTTGTTTGAATTGATATAACTTTGTCTTATATAAAGTTATAACGTTTGTTTACTGTTGAGAAGCATTAAGCTACATTCATATTAGAAAATACTAGCTTATTAACATAATTATTAACTAGTTTATTGATTTTACTTTTCACAAATAGATATAACCTTAGCCGTTGTTAATAATCTTGAAAATTAAGATAAATTGTGAATCTTTTTTGCATCTTACATACTTCACAATTTGAATGTTTCTTTGCACATTCAAATTTCTTTAAATACTTTTTTATTAAATATTAACATAAACTTTAAAACATTATAACTTAAACCGTTTTTAACAAAAAATCTTATAAACTTTGATGCGTTTTAACTATTCTTTGAATTTTTAGTTGGTTGTTTGTCTTTGTTTCTTTAATATTTTTGATTATTCATCATGACTGACAAACAGGTTCAATTTCCACCCTTGTTGGAAGAGAATTTACCTGGTACTTCTAGGGATGTTATTTCTAATCCGGCGTTGGATAATTTAGTTATGCAGAATACAACAGAGGCTGTTGACCCTTTCTTACCTAACCTTGGTCATAGTAGCTTGCATAATTTTACACCTTTACCTTCGTTTAACTCGATGAATGTTCAACTCAATGAACAATTGAAAAAGCATTTGCCTTCAACAAATAAACTTCCTGATTTGAAGCGTAGTAAGATATCTTTTGATGGGAAAACTTGTGTTAGAGACTTTATCACTTCGGTTGAGGAATATTTTTTGTATAAAAACTTTGATGAAAACTTTTTAGTCGGTTCTTTTTCTGATCTGCTCACTGGAACAGCAACGAAATGGTTCCGTAGTATTCGAATTAGGGTTTCTTCGTGGACAACACTTAAAACTGAATTGTTGAACAGATTCGACAAACCTGAATTTGATTATCATTTGGAGTATGAAATGAGAACTCGCAAACAACGGAGTAATGAGTCACTTCCTGATTTCATTACTGAGATTTTAGATATGTCTAGCAGATTAGCTAATCCAATTTTTGAGAATGTTTTGATAACTATAATTAAACACAACATGTTACCTATTTACACACCGTTTTTATTTGGAAAATCAATAGACACTATTGAACAGTTTATCCGAATTAGTAAGGAATTAGAGATTTTAGTTAACCGAAAACCTGTAAAGGAAATTAAACAAAACTTTCATGCGGTTGAAACCAAACTTTCTTGTTTGAAGTGTAAGTCGACTGACCACACTTATAAAGAGTGTACAGAGATTCTTGGACCTGTGTGCTTTAAATGTCATAAACGAGGCGTTTTGACAAAGAACTGTGATACTTGTCATTCTGACAATATTAAAAATAATAATAATTCAAAAAACTTGTAAGGCATCGGGCCCAAGTTTTTAAAAAAAACTTCAGGTGCTCCGATATCTAATTATAAACCTGACGATGATACGTGTAAGAGAGAATTTTCAGAATGGCTTGACTATTTAAAAACATTTTTTTCTGTTCATAAAGCAGCTCCTATACTTTTTACTAAACAAAATGATACTAGACCATTTTTAAAATTTACCATTTATAATGAAACTTTTTCTGGATTGCTAGATAGTGGTTCAAATAGCTGTGTTTTAGGTAATAACCAACACTTGCATTTTTCTAAACTAGGATTTCAAATTAAACCTATTGATGCCTCCGCTTGTACTGCTGACGGTTCATCAAGAAAAGTTATCGGTTCTATGCGATTACCGGTTACCGTTGACAATGTTTGTAAACTTGTAGAATTTTTAATAATACCCTCTTTTGATCCACCTATTATATTGGGATTTGATTTTTGGTTGAAATTTAACTTAGCTAAAGACTTGTGGAAAAATATTGAATATGTTCACAATAATAAAATTCAAGTGAACGCTGTTACTTCTACAGTTCATTTAACTCCTTCTGAGAAACAACAATTAGATGAAACCATTGCTTTGTTTGAAGATATTTCTTATGAGAAAAAAGGTTTAGGCCTTACCACCCTTGTGGAACATAAAATTAACGTTACTGTAAAAACAAATTTGACCCTAATAGTCGTTTAAATTGGAAAATTGTAATACCTAAAGAACATGCTTTAGATACTATTCGTTCTAATCATGATGATATTAATTCTGGACATTTTGGAATACATAAAACTCTTAATAAAATAAAACAACATTATTATTGGAAAGGAATGTTCGGAGACGTTCAAAGATATATTTCTTCTTGCGACATTAGTAAAGCTTATAAACATTCAACTTCTGCTCCTGCTGGTAAGATGGTTAACCCTAAGAAAGTTGATCAACCTATGGTAATGTTATCCGTTGATATTATTGGGATTTTACCTAAATCTTATTCTGGACATAGATTCATTCTTTCAATTGTAGATGTTTTTACTAAATATTGTTGGATATTTCCAATGATAAATGCTACTTCTAAAGTAATTTGTAAAATCTTTGAAAAAGAAATATTTCTTAAATTTGGTGTACCTAAAATTTTAGTGGCCGACAACGGACCCCAATTTATATCTAAATATTTTGTAGATTTCTTAAAAAATTTCAACATCACTAAAATATTTTATAATGCACTATACACTCCACAGAATAATCCAGTAGAAAGATATAATAAGACAATAGAAACATGTATTTCTTGTTTTGTTAAAAATGATCATCGATCTTGGTCAAGGTTTTTGCCTCATGTCCAATTAGCTTTAAATAGTAGTGTAAATCTTGCTACAGAGTACACTCCTAACTTTTTGATGTTCGGTAGAGAACTTATTTTTGATGCATCTTTACACCGTTTTAGTAACTCTTTAGATAACTTAGATCAACTTGAGCTTGGTACTAGAGATACTTATGCTCACTCTTTAAATTCACTTAGTGAAGTTTTTGTTAAAGTTCAAGCTTATCTTTTGAAAGCTTATAAGCGTAATGCTCTTTATTATAATAGGGGAAGAAAAGTCATTTCTTTTGATGTCGGTGATGTAGTTTGGCGTAGAAGTTTTGTACAGTCAAATGCACCTGCATATTTTTCGGCTAAATTAGCACCTAAGTTTATTAAATGTGAAATTGTAGAGAGAATTTCTCCTAACGTTTATGTACTAAAGGAATTTAATAAAACAAGTACTGGACGTTATCATGTTAAAGATATAATTAAATATTAAAATTTTCATTTTTGGATTTAACATTTTATTTAGATTTGTTTTGATACTCTGCTTGGGAGGAACCATGTTTGTGGAAGAATGAGATTTGATGCATGAAAGAGATGGTTCATAGTGAAAGATGATTGCCTGCAAGGAAAACCAACACTTTATTGAAATACAACTTTAAATATACTAAACCTAACTTAGGTCTATTTTTGGTAATTTTATTCTATTTTTGATACTTTTATCCTACTTTTGAACTTTTACCCAACTTTAAAAACTACATCTAACGATTATATTTTCTTTTAGAAATTTTCTTGGCATCAAAAGATCTTATGTATATTTTTGTATATTTTATTATTTTTGTTACTTTGAAAAGCTTTTCACTTTTCAAGTACTCAACTTTCTTTTAGATACTTTGAGAAGTTTTCCACTTTTCTAGTATAAATATTGTTTTAGATTGCTATGAAAAGCTTTCCACTTTTCAAATAGCCTGCACATAGTGTAAATACATTTTTAATATAGATGTGTTTCAGTCTTTGTGAAGCATGTTATATATTATTTAGATTATTTAGTTTGTGTTTGTTGTAGACCTAAGACTTGGATTTGACACTTAGAGCTCTATATAATTTTTACCCGGATTTGCCTCTCGGATTTGACTCTTTTGAGCTTTTGTCTCAGTTAACCTTTTTGGGTAAGTTTTTACTCTTCATTTTTTCCTCGCTTTGACATTTTTGGTTCAAGCGTTGGAAACTTTAGATATTGTGAACGGAAAGTCGGTGGTGTTGAGCCGGTCACAATACAACTTTGTTGTTTTCCCAACAAACTTTTGTTAACTTGTTTTTGTGCACGGAATGTCGGTGGTGTTGAGCCGGTCACAATATACAATTTTTGGTCTTTTTGACAAACCCTTTTATTAATTTGTTAGTGTTCGGAAAGTCGGTAGAGTTGAGCCGGTCACTACTTATTATTTTTGGTTCTCTATTTTTATGAGAATAATTTGAACTTTTGTTGTTCAACTTTTTCATTGAAAACTTGTTCACTGAATCGTTTGCAGTGAATAATTATCTAAAGTCGGCAGCTAATGCTTAACCGTACTACAATATGGATAACCTTTGTTATTACCTTTTAATTTAGTTAGAATCGTTCTGAGATTATAAAAGATAGAGGCGATGGTGCTTATCTACACTTTTGTTAAATATTTCAAAAATATTTATTTGGTTTGTAATACAGATAAGTAGATGGAGGCTATGGTGCTTATCCACTCTTGAGTATAATTAATTTGTGATGGATTTTAGGATTGAGTCATATTGATGGATTAGTTTTGATAAACCTTAACATTGTTTTTCACTTAATTAGAAAGTTTTTATAACTTGTTTTTCTAGAGCAACTTAGTCAGTGGCTAGAAGCTTAACTGATTTAACGTCATGCTTTATTAGTGTCTTCTTTTAGTTTGAATAAATTTCATATTTTGGTGGTGGAATATTTTCTGTTTATTAATTTTTTTTGAATAAGTTTTTATTAGGAATTTTTTGGGAGTTCTTCTCAAAAATAAAAGAAGTTTCATTCTTTTATTTTTTTTTGGGAAGGTATGTACTGTAACGAGGTATTTCGACTCGTTACATATTTTTCGTTTGGAAGCACATTTCAGCTTCTAAGACTGACAAAATTACCTTTTGGTTTTAAATAATTTAGAACATTTTCGTATTTAGCCATTTTTAGTCGATTTTAAATAATCGAGTTATTACTTGGTCTGTGGATCATTCAATATCCTATAGACAATCTTTCAAAAAAAAAAATGACTTTGACATCTGTCAATTCTCGATCGGAGACGTCACTTTTTCTTGTCCCTGGGGCCTACAAAGAGCTAAACTTTTTGTATTTTTTCTTAATCAGATTTTACAAGATTAATCCATCTTGTTAATTAAATTTGCGATGATACTCGGCGTGCTTATGGCGTAGTGCCATATGATAACGTCGTGATTTTGCGGTGAGTCAATTTTTGATAACCTAAAATGTTTCGCGTCATCCTTCATGGCGACAAATATATTTACAATCGGATTTTTGGTTACAGCCTTTGGCGCTGTTTGTTTGGACGACTGTCGTCTACTGTTTGGACGACTATGGGTGTCGCCAACTGTTGGTTCGACGCTGGAAGACGTCGTTAGTTTGAGGTGTTCGTGCGACGCACACCGTTTCGATGTCGTCGTAGTTTTGAGCTGTTGGTGCGACGATGAATGACGTCTGTTTAGAGTGGTGTGCTCAGACGCCCCCTGACGCTGCAGCTAAGCCAATTTCATTATAACTCTTTTTATTACCCTTAAAACTTTAATTTCATATTTGCAAGATGCAAGAAAGACAATAACCAAATTTCAGTAGTAAAATGTAAAATAAATTAACCTAAAAAGTAACGAAAACCGAATGGTATTTATAGTCAAATGTTTAGACATAGTATTCCGGCCTTAACTAAATAATGTGTATCTCATTCTGGAGGTAAGGGACGTTTTGAAGTATTAAAATTTGTCATACAATCCCAAACCGTGTTATCATTTGCCTGTCCCCCGGTCCGAGATTAAAAGTCTCAATGACACCGCTGATTTATCCTGGTAAGTTTTAGATCTTGGTAGAACAAGGGCGCTCGATATTCATAAATACTGTCTACCTAACATTAATTTTTAGCTTTTTATACTCTATAACCTTCATGTTACAACCAGTAACGTTTATATATTTTATAACACAAAATTTTATATTACAAGATCATTCTGTAAAAAAACATTTTAAATACTGTGAGTTGGCACCCGTTGATATAATTAAAGAAACCTTACTAGTTGTTGCTGGGCCAAGGGCCTTGGAAACAATAAAGCCTACTTCACTGATATAATAAATGCAAAAGTCAGTTATTACTGTTAACTTTTTGCAACAAAACAGCTGAAATGTTTTTATTATAATTATTAAATCACCAGATAGACAATATAATTTCGGTGACATTTATTACAAGTTCCGTTTTTTTGGGATGGGTAAAAAAATGCAATACTCGCGTCAGGATATGTGACTTGATCGAAATACTGCTGTGTATACATACCTCCTGTGGGTATTTTTATAAACGCAGGCGAAGCTGCAGAGTGCAATTATTATGCGTATAATACTTGTAGAATATATGAATGGGATTTATAATATACCTTGTTTGTATGATTTATAATATACCTTGTTTGTATGATTTATAATATACCTTGTTTGTATGAATGAATGGGAACGTGACTATTTTCCTGCTTGTTACTTTATCAGGCCTGAATGGTGAAACTTATTTAACGAAAATTGCAATTGTTGTATTTGTATACATATTGTATGATGCGTTATAATGGCAAACAAAGCTCTTGTTATATCATATTATAACTCACACTCAATATTGATGTAACCTTTGCTTAAACTTTAGACATAGAGATCAAATAGAAACCTAAGTGTTCCCAAATATAAGCGATTGAATAAAACATAAAAGAGGTAGATCTAGATATACTGACATTAGTAAAATGATGTGTTAAATGTGTATTTTTAAATTTTTTTAAATATCTTATTGGCTAGGGTTTGACCACAATCTCACCTGTTGGTAAATGATGATGCAGTTGACGATGGTAGCTCACTAGGCCTAGAGTGGTGGTAATGGTGAGGGTTCCTCTCGCTTTAGAAATTTAAGTATGAGCTAAACTACCCTAGTCTTACTGAAACTTACATTTGAATGAATGTTTACTGTTGGTACAGCTGCTACAAAAACATAAGTCTTCACGTCATACATGTGACATTATTATTATTGAATGTATGAACAGTAAAGGTAAACATATATAGAACTGGCGACCCGCCCTGTATTATTATTTAGATACTGATGTGGCTTAAGAGTGGATTTACAGTTCCATCATACATTATTTTGTTATCTTATTTATTTTAATCTCATAAGAAAACGACAGCATTTTCTATGAAAGCTCTCTGTCGGCTTGTTTACTTCCGCCATCTTGAACAATTATCGTCATATTTTAACTAATGACCGAAAAACAATATTAAACTAAACATATAAATCCTTTTCTTGAATCACTATCTATTGATGAAAACCGCATTAAAACCGTTTGCATAGTTTATGTATGATCTAAGCGTAGGTACAGGTACAGAGTAACTGACGGTGGGAATCAGCTTTGTTTTATAACTATGTGGAGATGTACATAATTGTAATGTTCAAAGTGTCATAAGGTAATAACCGGAGAGATAAAACCAAGAAATATGAGTTGTATATTATAGTATAGAGTGTTCTAGATAGGCTGTTTTGAGCATTAACTTTAAAACCATATGAACTGTCGCATGTGGTTGGCAACCAGCGAGAGCGCATATTAAGTATAGTGCGAGCTGTGCGAATTTTGAATCATAAATGATGCGACAATGTTGTGGATGTACTTAGCATAAAATGAGAGAGCCGCTGTCGCTGCATGTCGCTGTGCTATTGAAATAGGTAACCACCCAAATTGTATCAGTAATGAATAGAGCTTCTGAGGCTTATGAAGTACCTGAAAAATGTGCGTGTTACAGGATGATGAGCGGCGCTTCGTGGACCTGACCACCTTCGGGTTCTTCAAGCACGGCATCCTCGATGTCAAGATGGTCAACTTCATGATGCCTTCAGGGCCTGTATATGGAGAGGTAACATCGTTTTGCTGGGTTACCGTCCCTTGGCACTGGTGTCATGTAATCTGTAAGGTATTTTAGATACATCTAATGATTTGATGTATCTAAAATTAAATACCTATTAGCGGTTAGATGTTTTTTTTTTCAGTGGTAAAAGGTAACACGACAAGCACGACACGCTCGCCTGATGGTAAGCGATGACGTCTACCTATTAAAGATACAGCGGTATGCAAAATTCAATTCAATTCAAATGTGTCTCAGATTCTAATCTATGCTAATATTATAATGAAAAGAAAAAGCAAAGTTTAAATGTTACAGCTTTAAAAATATTATTTATATGTATGTTTTGTTATTTGAAAATATTTTACTGTCCGTCTGAAGATTGAACGGACATAAGCTGTATGCTGGGTTCAAACTATAAGTTTTAGAAAATGAGAAACGGCATGATATAGAAACCTGTTAATATTTTTATTGCTTTTCGAATTAGTCTCCGTTATTTTGTAAGCACCGTCGCATACGATAAAACCATTAAACGAAGATGTGGGCCCCTTCTTTCTTTAGGAATCTCTTCCACGCCTTTTTCACGCAACCACGCCATCTACGGGGTTAATAAAACGAATTGGCCTAAGTTTTTTTTATATAACCTATTTGATCCCACTTTTTTTTTTTTTTAATACTTTATAGGCTAGCGTTTCACCACTATCTCACCTGTTGGTAAGTGATGATGCGGTCGAAGATGGTAAGCACGCTAGGCCACTGCTGAAAAGTCTCCGCCATTTTTTTCCACCTATCCCTACCCAATGCCGTTTGTGGCCATTCTTTGTGAAAAATAGCTAAACGATTTCGCCACCGATTTTTGAGCCTTCCTCTACGTCGACGGCCGTCTTCAAGCAGCCATTGCGTGAAAATTTTAGCCGACCTGTCGGAATGCATCCGGCAAATATGACCCGCCCAGTCACATTTCAGCTGGCAGTCTTGTCACCTAAGTTTATCTTTTATTTTTTATCACAAGGCTCCAGGTCGGGACTGTAACTTGTGGACCTTTTTAACTTCACCATCATCATGAGCTTACTCTGTTCACGGCTGGACATAGGCCTCACCTATGGTACGCCTTTGAGCTCGATCTTCAGCTCTTTGTTTCCAGCACCTGCCAGCCAGGATGTACTAGATGTTTTATCGTTAAACATTCAAAATGTAGTGTAGGTATTACCACAGAATAAATAATAGTGCAAGTATTGCTCATGTCACCGATTACGTTGACTAAGACTTAATTAGCTTAGCCCAAGTTCTGGCTATCTTCTTTTATATAAGGCGCGGTTTATACAGAAGAGACGTGGCGAGGGCGTATGGCGTGGACGCGGTGCGGACTTTTGTCGCGTCGCTTCATAAATTATACTGAAGTGGCGGAGACGCGTGGCGCGATGCGGCTAGTGTGACCATATGTTCCTATCATTTTGGCAGTATTGGCCACTTATGTTAGCCTCCGGCATGATCGGCTGACGTTTTAAAGAACTTGGCCTTGGGGACCTTTTTGTTTGAACTTTCACGTTTGCTATTTAATGCACTATTAATAATTAAATATTGGCAAATAAGTGAGTGATTTATTAGAAGTAAGTGGTAGCAGTAATTTGAATTCCGTTATAAGTGTTGAAAAATTAACTTTGTTTTTCAACTTTGACTTTTTCATAGTGTTTGTATGAAAAACAAAGTTATATTTTCGGTTGCTATATCTCAGAAACGACTGACATATCTCGTTCAAACCAATTTTCGTTTAAAGCGTTCTACAGCATTAGATTTTCACTCTCTTACTTTAAAAGTTGGAGGTGCGGGGACACACATTTTCCACTTTAGAAGTGACTATCTTTCAAATGATTGACTTAGAGAAAAAATAGTTTTAACCTCAATGTTAAGAACCTCATGTCTCAATGTTTCGTTTTTTGCCATACGGCTACGGAACCCTAAAAACGGTGAACGCTTAAAACTACATTGGGCCGAGTTATACATACCTACACCTAAGAATAAGCTTTATATACCTACATAAATAAGAAACAATTAATCTATCTATTTACTTATATACCTACGGGTCTTGAAAAAATATTCGATATGGCGACACTAGCGGATGTCGCTGCTTGCGAATGACGCGGCGCGCGTCCCTCGGAGGCGGAGGCGCGTCGCCTGGTGGCGGGGACGTCGCCTGGAGGCGCGGGCGCGCAATTCTCCTTAAGCCAAAAACGACTTCATGTTACGCACTATAAGGATATTTATTATATTGCGTTACTTTGACTATCCGCCTTCGCCATACGACTGCGCCGCGTCTCTTCTGTATAAACCGCGCCTAAGTCACTCGACCTGTGCCGGTCGCCGCTCAGATGACATAGATATAAGTATTTTATTTGTACATTATTATAATTTAGTATTCGCACAGCAGTTCCGTCTGACTACAATCAAGCAGAGTACGCAAGCAGTTTGCATCTTCGTTCATCATATGAACCGCCAGGGAATGGAATGCCCTGCCTGAGTCTGTATTTCCGGTTACGTACAATATGAGGGTCTTCAAATCGCGTGTGAATAGGTATCTTCTGGGTAAGCGCGCTCCATTATCGACCGCATCATCACTTAACATCAGGTGACATAGTGGTCAAGTGCTACTCAATTCAGTGTAAAAAAAATAAATTGTTAAGAAACCAACAAACCCCGCATGATGGTAGGACACTATCTAGTGTCTGCCTGGCCAGCTACCACCCTCAAGTTAGAAAAAAATGTTGCCAAACATCTAATGTGTTCCGGCAGCTATCCTTGAGAGCCAGTTCCCATTCTAGGCCTAGTGGGCCTCGTAGGCCTCGTGCTTACCATCTTCGACCGCATCATCACTTACCAACAGGTGAGATAGTGGTCAATCGCTAGCCTATCAGATATTAAAAAAAATAAAAGTGCGTAGCAAATTAACATATTATTTATATGTACGAAACACAACCGTACCGTACACAACCTAAGGTCCCATCGTTAGTTCCCATTCGATGAGATCCCAATCAAGTGCTTTCTTGTCTCTCCTATGAATCAAATGTATAAAACAAAGTGTTGAAGTGGCTAACTGGTTGCAGTACGGGTTCACGCTGGATCGCACGGTGAACAATGCCATCAGTCCGTACATGGCGCAGAACACTGCGGACTCGTGCTACTTCAAGGAGAGCATCCTCACGCCGCAGCATCCCGCCATTGTCTTCCTCAACATGGACTTCAACGCCCTCAGGTTTCTTTTTTACTTTTCATGTTCACTAATCATCATCCGCCGGTGTCGGTCTACTTGTCGGTCTACTGCTCGACGTTGGCATCTGCCAAAACGCTGGCGTTCTACAAACTAGATTGCTTCGTCACTATCAGGTGGCAGTCCTGCGACAGTTATGACCAGCCACAAGTGGCAGTGCTTCAGTTTGCTATGTCGATTACTTTAGTTCTCTGAGTAGAGTTTGCCGAATGCTGCACAGCCCATCTGAATTGGGCTTAAATTGAACAGTACAATCTGCCGCTCCGTGTGGATGTGGGCTATGGTGCCGTAACCGCTTTGAAATCCGGCCTGTTCCGGAGGTTGACACTCGAGTCTTTTTGCAAGACGGTTCGTGATGACCCCCGAAAACAAGTCGTAGATATGCCTCAAAAGCGAAATCGGGATTTTTTCTCAAGCGGGTTTTGTCTCTTTTTTTTGAAAAACGAAACATCCATGCTTCTATTCTATGTTTGTGGGGTTCTCCCAGTAAAAAGAAAGGATTGAAAGAATAAGCCGTTGGAGCTGATGAACTGTTAACAAATATAACGGTACAATTTGAGGCACGCGACCAAAACAAGCGACCGCAACGTGAGACAAAAACCGCAACAGTTGACTGTCGCTCTACTGTCTCTGACCTGTCGTTGTGAGTCGCCATCTTATGTCTTGTGTTGCAGTCATTTGTCTCGGTCGCGTATCTCAAGGGATATCATTATTTCCGATATTTCGGCTTTGTTGTAAGATGAAACGAAACGAGAAGGAAAGCAGGCTGACCTCTACGTTTGCTCATAAACTTTCCCGTAACCTACTCGTATGTACAAGCTCATTTATGCTTGCAACAGAAAATGTGAAAGTATTCTAAAGAGTCTATTGTTGTAGATGATTTGTTATCGATTGACAAGCACTTCACTACTGTCTCACCTGATATTAAGTGACGATTGTGATTAGCCTACAAATAATATGTTGATCTTCCGAACATTGATCTAGAATGTCGCATACTGATTGGCGACCTAACTACTAGCATAGGATCCCGTCATACAACGACCTTCACCGAGCTGGTTAATGGATCAAACACATTTTTTATGTAATTGAATATATCAAAATATATATTGCATATGGGTTGCCTAGCAAATTTCAGTCCAGAATCTTTTTAATTTTTTTAAATATATTTCACTGGTTTGTTTAATAGATACATTTTATACCAATCGAAAGTATGCAGCCTGGGATGGTTGGTAGGGATCTCTCAGTCGCACACATTCACTCGGAGCAAAATGTAATCTTTTAAAATTCGGCAACCGGTATTCAGGACTGATTTTTCACAGGCAACCCTATATCACCGTGTTCGTAATGAAATAAACTTTATTTTTATTTAAGTTTCATTCATTAACCAGACCGGTGCAAATTACTAGTATCGAGTTCATACCTGGCAACCCAAGGGTTGTGACAGGAAAAAAATAGGCAACCTAACTTTTTCATATACTATGGGCTGCATACTTTCGATTGGTATAGAATTTATCTATTAATCAAACCGGTGAAATATATAAAAGAAATAATTAAAAATTAATTAAAAATATCCTGGACTGAAATTTGCTAGGCAACCCATATGCAATATATATTTTGATATATTCAATTACGTAAAAAATGTGTTTGATCCATTAACCAGCTCGGTGAAGGTCGTTGTATGACGGGATCTTAGACCGTACGTTGGGTAGGATCCGGTTAGTTTGAACAACGGCGGCAAGCTACCACCAGTGCTCAGCCGATTAGCCCATCTGTATGTATTATGATTGAGAACGTTACCACCACTAGGCTTACGGATGCGAATTGGTGATATATATATTATTTTATTTTCATCAAACTTATTTCCAATTTCTGCAGCTAAATGTCCGCAGCTAGTCTTTTATTTATATTTTGTTTTTCAGATTAAATGTGACTTGCAAAGCGCCCGTTCTACATCTTTACGAAAATAGATCAGTTATTCCAAGAAGTGAGTACATTCATTCATTACTAGCAAATGTTATTTGTACCATTTTAGTTTACAATAATTTCAACTGTTATTTTCCTTTTTCCTTGTGAAGTGAAATAAATAAGCTTATACAGGAAATATATTACTATATGATTGGTACAACTTTTTTGGTATTAAGTGAGGCGGAACATTGATCGCTATAATGCTCCAAACACACGTGGAAACCTTCCTGTTGTCACACTGTAGTACCAAAGTTTTAACGGTTAATAACTTATTTTGTTTTAGTGATCTCGATTTTAAATTAAAATGTTCGACCTTGGTTATCCAGGAATTCTTTAGCCTATAACTAGCTGCAATCAAACTCTTGAACACTCATTATTAATTAGTTGATCACCTATAGTACTGAACGTGTCCAGCGTGGCGTATGAAGTCGGTTTTTTCGATTTGTAAACGAACATACAACGTGCACAGACAAAGGAAAGAGATACACTATTATTATTGTTAACTAGATGCGGCCAGCGTTAAAGAGTATTCAATGTCCAATTCTAACATCTCGGCTACCTGTGTGACTAATTTAATTTAAATTCGTTATTGCGTGATTTGGTTACAAAAATACAAACATTTACATTTATGGGATTCGATACTCTCACTAATTTCTAATGTTTGATGTTTATTTTAGGCGTCCCTGAAGATGAGTGTGGGTGCATCTACGGAGTGCTTCCCATCACAAAGGAAACTAGAAATGGATTCGACTATTACAACACTAGTGTAAGTGACAGTAGATGTGTAGTACTGATAGCTACCACTGTAGTAATAGCTCTCCTGAACTGTGATGGGCGTACTTCGAAGGTAATGTGTGGTACTGATAGCTACCACTGTAGTAATAGCTCTCCTGAACTGTGATGGGCGTACTTCGAAGGTAATGTGTAGTACTGATAGCTACCACTGTAGTAATAGCTCTCCTGAACTGTGATGGGCGTACTTCGAAGGTAATGTGTAGTACTGATAGCTACCACTGTAGTAATAGCTCTCCTGAACTGTGATGGGCGTACTTCGAAGGTAATGTGTAGTACTGATAGCTACCACTGTAGTAATAGCTCTCCTGAACTGTGATGGGCGTACTTCGAAGGTAATGTGTAGTACTGATAGCTACCACTGTAGTAATAGCTCTCCTGAACTGTGATGGGCGTACTTCGAAGGTAATGTGTAGTACTGATAGCTACCACTGTAGTAATAGCTCTCCTGAACTGTGATGGGCGTACTTCGAAGGTAATGGAGGTGGCTATACAGCATAATTGAAGTGAGAGATATCTCTATACTAAATATTTTAATTAAATCAGGCTGTAGTATCAGGACTTCTGATGATCCGCCTGGGCGGTACCATCATTTTGCCAATTAATTCGGCCGCGAAATAGGAATATGTTCGGTTTGAATGGCTAAGTATCCAGTGAAATTGGCAGGAAACAAGCACAGTGCAGTGACAGGCACTTCTGGTTAGCCAGAATGTTGCATGCCGCAGTATCTGTAATAGGTACACGTAATCGCTGACCATCAAGTAAGCGTCGTGCTTGTTACGCCCCGCCACTGAGCTCGATCTCAAGCTATTCGTTTCCAACCGATGCCAGCCAGCTTGCGTGTATCATCGCTCCATCTTGCTATAACCAAAACACTAGCTTTTAAAGAATGCAGTTATATCTATTTTCAAAACTAAACGTATGTTTCGTTTCACTGAAATTTGATATGTTCAATATTGAATGTAGTTTACCGTTTCCCGTACTTTTTAACCGATTTCAAAAATAGGAGGAGGTTTCTCAATTCGACCGTATATGTTTTTTTTTTAATGTTTGTTCGCGGATAACTTCGTCGTTTATGAACCGATTTCAATTATTATTTTTTGTTGGAAAGGAGATATCCCAAGTGTGGTACCGTAGTAACTTTATCGAGGTCTGATTATTATCTCCAGAGATATGGAGATAAACACCTCAAAATTGGTACTGAAAATTAATAGCGCGGCATTGAAGTCGGTTCTTTTTAGTTTTTTAAACGATCTTATGTTACATTATGTACATTTAACAATACCGTGTTTATATATATATTTTAATGCAGATAGGCTATCTCACCTGATGGAAAGTGACGACGTGATCGAGGTTGTAGTATACTTGCCTAGAAGATACCTGTTCACTCTCCACTTGAAGACACCCAAGTTGTCAATACTCGGAAACAAGTCAGTCGGCAACGTGCTCCATTCATTTGAGGTTCCGATGATGAGCGTAATGTTTGTTGTTCGTTTTCAGTTCGCGTTGTTCGTGGGCACGAAGCAAGAAGAAGGTTTGTACAACCTGTACTTCAACAACTGTCCCCGCGGCGGACGAGTGGACGGCGCCCCGCCCGCCGTCAACATGATTGTGAGTACAACTGTTTATTTATTTTATTTATTATTATTTTTTTTAAAGATTACTCGCTATATGGGTAGCACATTACTAGTATTCTTGTTAACCCCTCCGACTAAGCTAAATATGCTTGTGTCTGGAGTAGGTTCACGTCAATACTGCAATGGGTGGGGTGGGATTCGAACTCACGACCTCTCGATTGCCAGTCCGACACCCTATCCATTGGGCTATTGGCGCCTACTGTTATACCGACCACTACTCACTATTGTGTTTCTTTAAGTATTACACACTTTATATTTTTTGTAATTGTTATACAGAATCCAAAAATGTCATTGTATCGACGGGATTCGAATCTGCACCTCCTGCGAAACATGCTCAGGTGCTCTGACTAACTAAGCCACAGTACGATTCTATCAATACAACGAAACTAATGGATTGCATTTTAACCCATTATGTATTTTGGTCGCGCCATCTATGTCAACTCTTTTTTTAAATATCGAACTGGGGTGGCATTTGACCACTATTTCACCTGATTTTAAGTGATGATGCGGTCGATGATGGAGCGCGCTTACCTAGAAGAAGCTATATACTCGCGTATTGAGGAGCACTATATTGTATTTAGCCGGAAACAGAGTCAGGTAAGACTCAAGACGGCAGTAAACAGAAGTAACCGACATAGCTCGCAGGATAAGCACACTGAAGTAGCAGTGGGCCGGCCACATTAGTCGCAGAACCGACAACCGATGGGGTAAACGAATTCTGGAGTGGAGACCACGTTTGGGAAAACGTAGTGTAGGACGCCCTCCGGCGAGATAGAACGACGATCTGCGCAAGGTAGCTGGCAGTCTTTGGATGCAAAGAGCATCGGAAAAGGCCTATGTCCAGCAGTGAACTAACACAAGCTGCTGATGATGACAGCCTTAGGCTGGACATTCCATTCTCTGGCGGTTCGTATGCTGAACGAACATGGAAATCGCTTCGTTCGGGTAGATGGTATATCCACCATGAATCACATACATGTCACACGTACACAGCGCCACCAATGCATAATGCAATCCATTAGTTTCGCCGATAGCTTAAGATCGATAGCTTAGTCGGTCAGAGCACTCGGACATGTTTCCCAGGGTGTGCAGTTCTAATCCTGTCGGTACGTTGAAGTTATGTATAGTGTGTAATAAAACAATGTGTAAGTAGAATACAGTGTAATGCGGTGGGTGGGTGTGGACAGATCTCGATCTACGAGAGCAACCTGGGCAACTTCCTGTCTGCGGGGGAGATGCCCCTGCCGCTGTTCTACTCGCTGTCCTCGCTGGTGTTCCTGGCCAGCGGCGCGCTGTGGACGTGCATCCTGCGCACCAGCTCGCAGCCGGTCTACCGCATACACATCATCATGTGCGTGCTGGTCTACTTGAAGGCTCTCTCGCTCGCCTTCCACGGGATCAACTACCACTTCATACAGACGCGCGGAGAACACGTCACCGCCTGGGCTATACTATATTATATTACGCATCTGTGAGTATACTCTATACTTTATTGCAGTCATCATATTTAGTATATAAGGTTCTTTAAACTGGGTACATGAGATCATTGTACGCTATGTGATAGTTATTGTAGGCTTGTAACCCGGACACGGTGTCTACTTGTCTGTCTGTCTGGAACATTTAGCACAGGCGGCAGGAGCATTCATGGCGATGTTCCGCCTCACTTGCTACCAAACAGTAGCTTAACTCCATCGAGGAGTGAATCTGCCGCCATAACCTTATGGTGTTCCGGCAGCACATAGCCCTTGAGAGTTACTATTCTAGTCCTAGCTTTTTCACCATCTTCGGCCGCATCATGGCTTATCTGGTGAGATCGTGATCAAACAATAGCATAAAAGATAAATTTAAAAAGTTAAGGTCGGGTATCTTCACAGATATGGAATAAAACTCCTTACCCAGATACAGAACACAGTCGCGTCTATGAATAACTTTGATATGGTTCTTTCGAAAAATAACGTAGGTACTGCACTTGCGAGTTTTAATTATGTACAACGCCAATTATTATGACCCGAACGAGTGTCCGTATAATCCGACTAAATCCGACTAAACCCGAACGCGAGCCGACTTTAACCGAACGAGCCGACTTAACCGGAACTAGCGTTGACATGGACTCGGTATAACTCGAGTTTACCCGAACTCGAGCCTACTTTACCCGAACGAGCGTGTTTGACGGCTCAGCTTCATTAACTACCTACAAAATACAGTGCAAGGCGCGTCTAAACAAGTTTTCACTTCATAAGTACCCTATGTCGTGCTAGAATATTTGCATATTCTGTTCACATTGGTAGTGAGTGCGCCGTGAAACTTAGCGAACATACATACATACATAAAGTCATGCTACGATCCTGACACACCTCTTTCGCTTCTTCCACTTTCATGAGCGCCTTCATACATGCTCGCTGGTTATAGGTACTTTCTACTTGGCCTTCCTTTAAAACGTCTCCGATCTGGTCGTGATACGTTCGCCTAGGTCGGCCTCTACCGGCCGGCCCGACTGACTGACTTACTTAGCGAGCAGAGTAAGTAATATGAGCGGCAGTAGCAGTAGTGAGTGCACTGTGCAATGTGTATGATAAGAGAGTGTGGTTGCAGAGTGAAGGGCGCGGTGCTGTTCGTGACCATCGTGCTGGTGGGCACCGGGTGGAACTTCATCAAGCACATCCTGGCCGACCGCGACAAGAAGCTCTTCATGATCGTCATACCGCTACAGGTAGCACTGCACTCTTGCTGTCCATATATACTTCACACCTATTTATTTATGTGCACGACTTTACCAGCTGTTATGTAACATGCCGCGTTGTGTACAAGTATGTTTGTTACACCTTTCGTATTTTCGGTGACAATGTATGATGGTACAAATAATATGGTAAATACCATCGAGCATCGAGTCGACCCGACGATAGAGCCGGGCCGTAGATACTGGAGCTATTAAAAGTTAATCCGTTATAGATACAAATCGGTTTAGTAAGGCAGTATACGAGGCCCGTAAAATAGGACAACTATTAAATTCATTTATTTCCTTGAAATGGTAACTTTGTAAACAATATTATGCAGCTGACAGACGGACTATCAGTTCCATTCGGATCATGATAGGTACTGTGATCGGTATGCGTTTCTCTATGTTGTGTTTCACTATTTCACTTTTTTATTTTTTTATATAAAAATTGTCTGAAGTACTGAAACACACAGTTACATGTATGGTTGGTTTTAACCTACTTTATTTTTTTTAAAATATTCTGACGTAAACGATTGGATGACAGCTGAATGGTTCATTACTTTTTTTTTCTAATTCAAAGCGTTAAATTCTGCTTTTGCTATGTTTACTTGATAATTGGTTATGATTTATTTTATGATTTATGATTTTGACGTGTATATGTGCGTATATTAATACTGCCTACATACTGAATAAATGCTTTGATTCTTGATTCTTGTAACACATACGGCTTACTAACATCAAATCCCTATTCAGTAGATGCGGTTTCGGACCGACATTATTTTTACAATTATGTAATTTTGTATATGTATCGTGTAAATAGATGTACAATAAGTACAAGCGGGGGCCCTCAGCGAGTGAAGCGACGCGAACATCTGTTTCATTACCGAACTAATCTTGAGTATTATTCATTTGCAATTATGGTTTCGGTTAAAGTCACGTGAAGTGTTCGAGTGTTTGTAGGACAGTCGACCATTTCATGTGAGTTTAACCTAAACAATAATTAAAAACCGGCCAAATGCGAGTCGGACTCGCGCACAAAGGGTTTCGTAGCATTATCTTTAAAAACGGCAAAAAATCATGTCTGTTGTATGGGAACCCTGAGTCTTAAATGTTTGTTTTATTTTAATTTTATTATTTATTTTTAAAGTAAATGTTCTAACTAAATATTCTGTGAATATTTCAAGCGTCTACCTGTTGCCGTCATCAATATCGAGCAAAAAACATCACGTTTGTTGTATGCTCCCCTTAAATATTTATTTCATTCTGTTTTTTTTTTGTATTTGTTGTTATAGCGGCAACAGATATACATTATCTTTGAAAATTTCAACTGGCTAACTATCACGGTTCATGAGATACAGCCTGGTGACAGACGGACAGACAGACGGACAGACGGACGAACAGACAGACGGATGGACAGCGGAGGGTCCCATTTTGTACGGAACCACTCCTTGGGTTCGAAACCTTAAAAATGACAAAATAAAAATGAAATGAATAAAAATGAACCTGAATAATAGCTAGGCAATCGGTACGTCATTTTGATGTGTGAGTACGCGTGCTCCCGGCGAGCGCTGCGCCTGCACCTGAGTGTGACCGTCACAATAATGACAGGTGGTGGCCAACGTGGCGGAGATCATTCTGGCGGAGAGCGAGGAGGGCGCCGCGGAGTACAACGCGTGGCGGAATGTGTTCGTGCTCGTCGAGCTCATGTGCTGCGCCGCCATCCTCTTCCCCGTCGTCTGGTCACTATACACTTCTCTATTATATCATATTGACTGGTGCGGTGGGACAATGGACGGCTTTGAGGCCAGACCTACCGAGTTCCATCCCCGCCGTGCACCAATGGACTTTTCTATCGAAAAATGTATGTGCGCTTTTCACAGTGGCCCTTCGGTGAAGGAAAATCATCGTTAAGAAACCCCCAAAGCCCGCATGGTGGTAGGACACTATCTAGTGTCCGCCTGATCACCTACCATCCTCAAGTTAGAAAATCTGTCGCCAAACATGTAATGTGTTCCGGCAGCTATCCTTGAGAGCCAGTTCCCATTCTAGGCCTAGCGTGCTGTCGTCCTCGACGGCATCATGACTTACCAACACATGAGATAGTAGCCACACGCTAGCCTATATAACATAAAAAAATATTTTGAGTACTTTAGCTATTCCTTATAGTTTCGGATATGGTTATGCACGATGCACGCCAACTTGAAAAATTCACGTGTTGTACTACATATTTGCGGTGGGCAGTGACTGGAAGAGAAGAGCCGGAGATCGGGCTCAGTGGCGCATCTTGGGAGAGGCCTATGTCCAGCAGTGGACTGATACAGGCTGATGATGATGATGATGATGACTACATATTTGTTTCCAACCGCTGAAAATAAAGAGCTGAAGATCGAGCTCAGTGGCGTGCCATAGGTGCGGCCATGTCCAGCTGTGGACAGAGGTAGGCTGATTGTGATGTTACATGTGTGTAATTTACGTGTACTTAGTGCTTCAGCGTGCGCGCTGCGGTGAACCTTACTGATGAAAAGCAGTATTTGAATCGGTGAGATAGTCACTTAACATGCTAGTGTATAAGGGGTCATCCATAAAGTACGTCACACTAATTTCGTGACTTTTTGCCCCTCCCTGTCCTTGTCACAGTTGTGAGATGCCCTCCCTGCCTCGTGTGACGTCACATATTTTAACACTAGAGTAGAGCGAGTGTTACCAACTAAACAATTTAAACCTTATGCAAATAAATATATAGTTGGAAATATTTTACCGATTTCGATTATTCTTTTTTTGTTCGAAAGGAGATATCCCAAGTGTGGTACCATGGTACTTTTATCGAGGTATGATAAGTATCTCCAGAGATATTGAGATAAACATCTCAAAATTGGTACTGAAAATGAATAGCGCGGCATTGAAGTCGGTTGTTTTTTAGTTTTTAAACGATATTATACTTTAACCGTAACTATAACTGTAGCCGGTGTTTTTGTATGAAGTTTGACTGATTTTTGAGGTTTGTTATGGTTAAAGTAAGATGGTGCAACTCAGCCTTAGTATTAGAGTTAGAAACGTGACGTCACGAAACTTAGGACTCGCTCCCACCCCTTGTCACATAATGTCACACTTCGTCGACCCCCTCCGTAATCCTTAACGCGGGACGTAGTTAACGGATGGTCCGTAAGAGGGATGGTTAGAAGTGAAGGTGTGTGTGGTCGGCAGGTCTATCCGACACCTGCAGGACGCGTCCACGACGGACGGGAAGGCGGCCATCAACCTGCGCAAGTTGAAGCTGTTCCGGCACTTCTACGTGATGGTGGTGTGCTACATATACTTCACCAGGTTCATCGTCTCCATACTCAAGGTAACCCACTCCACTCCACTCCTACATCGCATCCTCAGCCTCACTTCACATCGGGTAACATTATTGTCAAGCTAGAGAATCTGTCGCCAAAACGTCTAATGTGTTCCGGCAAATATCCTTGAGAGCCAGTTCAAAAGAGGTATATTTGTTTTGTTATTGTCGGCTACGCACAAAATTAATAAGAATACTAGTAATGTGTAAGCAAGCTTTTAAATTAAGCCACAGGCGAAGCCCATGTCCAGCAGTGGACGGAAATTGGCCGATAATGATGATGATGAAGCTTTTAAAAAAATGTACTAACTTCGTTGTGTAATACTAACTAGGGTCGATCTCCGATAAACCTATAAGGAACTTATCTGATATTTTTGTTTCATTTTTATATGGCGTAACGTGTCAGATTAATTATCTGAAACTTTATTCTAAGTCTTAAACTTTAATTTAGTTAGAGCCAGTTTCACAAGTTCCCGATAGAAATCTGACAGATTGTATATGGCACAATGTGTCAGGTCAGATAACTATCTAACGCGTTATCAGGAACCCGTGAAACTGTCCCTTACTTTTAAATGTAATAACGGGCTGGTCACTTATAGTACTAAGTTAGAGGTGTTTATGTCCACATCTCTGCAGATACTATCAGACCTCGATTCATGTACAACTAGCTACGAGGACTACCTCGGAAATACCAATAAATAAAAAAGGACCATTTTTAGACTCCTTTTTAGAAGTTGATTGAAAACTGGGCCTAATAACAGTAGATTGTATTTTTTTTACTAAGCTTTTATTTAGGGGCTTTTGGCTAAATACAGCTATGACTAGCCCTGTATAAGCTTACAAAGGAAAGTAAACGTAACCTACCTTACAGATAAATGCTTCTCAACCACCCTGTGCACTCATAGATAGAGCATTTTAGAAGAGTGGGACGATGGGACAGATAGAACGCTCTGAAATGTGCCTCTAGTTGATTCCAATGTTCTAGAAAGTAACAGTTCTGAAGGATACATGGAGGTGGTGTGGTGTTGGTGGGTATATGTGGTAGTGTATGTGTACGTGTGTAAGTCAGATCCTGGTGCCGTTCGAGTACGCGTGGCTGGACGAGTTGTTCCGCGAGCTGGCGACGCTGGTGTTCTTCGTGATGACGGGCTACAAGTTCCGGCCCGCAGCCGCCAACCCTTACTTCACGCCCACGCACACAGAAGATCACCATCAAGTGTTAGTTACTCTCATTACACTATATCTACTTTTGTTTTATCCCCGAGAACCAGCTCCCGTCTGCGACCGCATCGTCACTTATTATCGATAACCAGCTCGAGTCCTCGACCGCATTGTCAATTGTACCCGAGAGCCAACTCTCGTCCTCGACCGCATCGTCACTTATTATCGATAACCAGCTCGAGTCCTCGACCGCATTGTCAATTGTACCCGAGAGCCAACTCTCGTCCTCGACCGCATCGTCACTTATTATCGATAACCAGCTCGAGTCCTCGACCGCATTGTCAATTGTACCCGAGAGCCAACTCTCGTCCTCGACCGCATCGTCACTTATTATCGATAACCAGCTCGAGTCCTCGACCGCATTGTCAATTGTACCCGAGAGCCAACTCTCGTCCTCGACCGCATCGTCACTTATTATCGATAACCAGCTCGAGTCCTCGACCGCATTGTCAATTGTACCCGAGAGCCAACTCTCGTCCTCGACCGCATCGTCACTTATTATCGATAACCAGCTCGAGTCCTCGACCGCATTGTCAATTGTACCCGAGAGCCAACTCTCGTCCTCGACCGCATCGTCACTTATTATCGATAACCAGCTCGAGTCCTCGACCGCATTGTCAATTGTACCCGAGAGCCAACTCTCGTCCTCGACCGCATCGTCACTTATTATCGATAACCAGCTCGAGTCCTCGACCGCATTGTCAATTGTACCCGAGAGCCAACTCTCGTCCTCGACCGCATCGTCACTTATTATCGATAACCAGCTCGAGTCCTCGACCGCATTGTCAATTGTACCCGAGAGCCAACTCTCGTCCTCGACCGCATCGTCACTTATTATCGATAACCAGCTCGAGTCCTCGACCGCATTGTCAATTGTACCCGAGAGCCAACTCTCGTCCTCGACCGCATTGTCACTTATCCCCGAGATCCAGCTTCCATCCTCGACTGCATTGTCACTTATCCCCGAGATCCAGCTCCCATCCTCGACCGCATCGTCATTTATCAGCGGTGGAGATAGCAATCAATCGCCTTCCTGTTCAGCGTTAAAAGAAATATGTCCTCGAGTGACTCACCTATTAGTGGTTATGGCTTTCCATTTAAAAATGAATGTGCATATAGACTTGGTTGTATCTAGAACTGTGACACTTTCTGGCGATGGCACTAAAATAAATGGTGTGGTGCCCTTTATTACTGTGCATGCACCAACTGAAAAGAAATGATCTGTGAAAGTACTGTAACTGTACGTTTGTGAAACGTCACATTGGCGGCTGATACGAGCTGTGTATGTACTATATATATATACTGTGTCCGCAGGCTGTCTGAGATCGGTGTACTAGAAGGAGTCAACCGAATATCAAACCGCGGCGAGAAGAAGCGAGACGACACGCAGCCATTGATGCAGGAAACCGACTACAACTCGGAGTAGCGCGCCGCCGCTACCTGCTTAAAGCTAGCCTTCATCTCATCTCCTGTCGCGGTACGCTACATTTATGTGTCGCTTCTGATCATGCCCAATGACGAACCAAACGTTCACCTCGGGTTCACCTGAACTAAATTAATACACTTACTATTGTTTAGGTTCCAGCTCTATTCGTCTCTCCGGATGGGCGGGTCGAGCGTCTCTGACATATAAATTCCAAATTGAGATATTTCTAAAGCTTAAAAAGCTAAATTAAGTACCGGTTAAAAATAATTGGGATAAATTATCGATGATATGTTTAGAAGCTGGCCGCAGTAACGCGACATTACCGCGACATTACCGCGACATTACCGCGACATTACCGCGACATTACCGGTTCATATTTGACTTTCAACATTCAATAAAACTTATAGATAATTACACTCATTTGATAAAACCATGCCCTCCATATGTTTCCGTCGCAGAAATATCACAAGGAAAGTATTTGTGAACCCTCTATGTGAGCCACGCAGCTTCGCGCTCATTTTGCAATACAAATTCAGTTTAAGTCGACATAATCAATGTCAATAAAAACTACAACGCAATGTATATGCCAGACCAGATGAAAGCCGAGTTGAACGAAGATGTTCACCAACAAGCTAGATAGTCACGTGTCGTAGTCCGCGCCCCGTCCCGTGTTATGTTTACGTGTCTGATACGGTGATAGCATCACAGTTTGGTACTTTGACATGGGCGGAGATTTAAGGTCTGCGACAGTGATAATACACATCTGTTTTTGAAGCGTTGCCAACGTCGACACTTGACGACGTTTTAGGTATTCACGTCTCTCGCGGTGACAACATACTTGCCTTTACATTCCTCCATTTGTAATCGGCGACAGAATGTTATCCGAGTTTGTATCAGTCGAACAGTACTTCTAGACGCTCGGACTAGCTAGATCATCTTCTGAAGATATCGACTATGTTTCCAATAGAAAGAGTATTAGTCACCATCAAAACTTCATAACTTATATAAATGGATGATGCCGTGTACTCAGGTGCAGCCGAAATGAACTGATCTGAGAGCTCTGATACTGGTGTTATCTCTGTCTCACCGCTGAAATAAGAAAGAGACAGCAATTTCAACGTCTGTTAAATTACTTTTATATATAGTGAATGCATGTCAGAAAAGATGTATAGAATGTTTGTTCAGTGTCGGAGAGTGTAGTTATCTAATGCGAGTACAGGTCTAGACTAAGTCCATTATCTTGTCTTTATAAAATTGAGTGAACGTGAGGAGGATTTTGTATCGATGTCAACACGAGTGACGGCGGTCAGTGTCGCCACGGACACATATCATCGTCGTTATCTATGCATCGACCACCTACCCCATTGATAGCGATGTTTGTTGTGCAGAGTGAGATGCTACGTGCATCTGTCTACGTGCATCTCACTCTAAAGCGTCGATATCTTTGAGATCTACACATCCTTTTGTTTCGTTTGTATATCTAGGTCGATCCTAACGCATTACGATCAGCTAAATAAAATATAATAATTAAATCGGATCATTCAGGGATCTCAGATACCGTATATATTAAATTTAGGTAAAGGTAGATTTCCTATTAAGAATCTAGAAGAAACTTGTGCTCTGAATGTAAATAAAATTATGAAAGAATGTTTTTGAATGGCGTATTTGTTAGACGCTACGATCGGAAATCTACTGTGAGAGTCCAAAAAAAAAAATAACAACATATAAACCGCGTAATAATCTTCATAATTTTTTTTTAATTTGATTTTTTGATTTTATTTCGCATACTTAGAATTTAGATGAATAAAACCAATTTTGTGTTTCTAATGCTTATGTTTTATAAATTTATATATTATATATATGTATAATTATATATTACATTAAGTATCAGTTTCACTGGTTCCTGATAAAGTTTCAGATAGTTATCCGACATATAAGGCCAAACTAAAGTTGTAGTAAATCTGGCAGTTCATTACAGGATGTCAGGGAGTTTATTCAGGAACCGGTAGACCAGGCCCTGAGGGTTTATGTCGTAAACTATATTGTACATAATCTATACAGGTTTGTTAGATATTAGAAAATATGTCGACATTTTGTATAATATCGTTAGGTGAGTTTATTGTTTCAATTATACAAGAATGATTATATTGGTATCTAAAGTTGTTTGTATTTGCACCGTGCACCGTATGTATCTATTATATATTGATTATTTTTAACCGACTTCAAAAAAAGGAGGAGGTTTCTCAATTCGACCGTTTTTTTTTTTTTTTCTTTTTTTTTTATGTTTGTTCGGGGATAACTTCGTCATTTATGCACCGATTTTGATTATTCTTTTTTTGTTCGAAAGGAGATATCCCAAGTGTGGTACCATGGTAATTTTATCGAGGTCTGATAAGTATCTCCAGAGATATTGAGAAAACATCTCAAAATTGGTACTGAAAATGAACATTGAAGTCGGTTCTTTTTTTTAGTTTTTAGACGATATTATTACTGTAATGGTGATTATAAAATTTATGAATATTCCAGATTTATTGATTATATAAAACGTGTTCGTTCCTGTACTTGCTCGTTTCTGCTATATCATAGAAAGTTCTTTCCTGCAATACATTCCAAGTATGATTTCTTACTTGTCACTTTAACTCTCAATTCTGACTAACCGTAACTATTCTTCCTTATTCCGTTATCTCTAAACTGTCATCCCTGTGCCCCGAGGGGTTGTTTTATGACAATGTCGTCATTGTCCCTAGACGGGTTATTTTATGACAATGTCATCACAGCACCCAGAGGGGTTACTTTATGACAATGTTATCACATCACCTAGAGGGCTTATTTTATTACAATGTCATCGCAGCACCTAGAGAGGTTATTTTATGACAATGTCATCACAGTACCCAGAGGGGTTATTTTATGACAATGTCATCACTGTACCCAGAGGGTTTATTTTATGACAATGTCAAGTACTCAGAGGTGTTATTTTATGATAATGTCATCACATCACAGTACCCAGAGGGGAGTTATTTTATTACAATGTCATCACATCACAGTACCCAAAGGGGTTAGTTTATGACAATGTCATCACAGTACCCAAAGTTTGTCAAACATATAACCCTATTTCATGACAATGTTATCTTTTGTGTACAATTACTAAGTTCGTATATATATATATATATATATATATCTGCCGATACCATCGCTATTCTGCTTTTTTCTTCATCTATTATTTTATTCACAGGTAGTGAAATCCTAGATCTGTGATTATATTATGCTTTATTTCAAAACTTTAAATTGAAAAATAATATATGTATCATCGTCGTTCAATTTCATATATCTATGGATAACATAATAAATACATTTTAAAATACTTATATTGACTGAATTTACACTATTTTCCTAAAGGATATAGCTAAAAGCTTAATAATATAGTAGTTGTGCCCGCGGTTACACTCGCGTGGTAATTATAATTTAATCCCCGTTTCACGCCATACATGTGCCCCTCTCGCTTTATATCTATGTTTCCAAAGGTGTGAGCACTTTATAAGGAATCTATTTACGTTTGTTGTGTCTGTCTAGTAAGCTTCTCACATTTTGTGACATGTAGGTATTGAGTTTTAATTAGTAAAAATTTAAAGTAAAGGTTCTTAGAGCAAGTTTATGATACCGTCAGATTTATATTTGATTCCGTCAGAAGATCCTTCAATCGAACCAGTTTAAAAATCCAGATATGTATTTTAGAAATGTTTCTACTTAGAATGTTTGTGTTCGGCTGTGATCTACTCGTGCAATCTTATACAGATCGATTGAAACGTTGCGAGTTCGTACCTTACTTTGAGTGATTCTTAAATCGGCTATTATGTACCGGACACCACTAAAGAAGAGAGAAGATGTAGCCCGATCAGGGGTGGAAGTCTCTACATATATGATAGCGATGCGTCTTGTCATCGCAAACGCTAGATCTGCTAGAATGAGATGCAGCTAGACAGTTGTTATCTGCATCTCTTTTCGTATCGACGATTATCGCTCGAAATTCATCGCTATGCATGTAGAGACTACCGGCTCTGGTCGTCACACATCTGCTCTCAATGTCCGGCCTCAGTAAGATTCCGTTGCTCTGCGTGATTGTATAGCGCGACGGTTATTTTGACACACATTTCCGGTCAGCTCAGCTTTGGTGGATTCTGTCAATCTTATTAACGTAGTCATAGCGACGCGGTACAGCGCAGATCTTAATGTATGACGGGTTGAATGTCTATCGAAATGTATGATGTGTGACCTTCGGTCCTTCGTAACACCTACGTCCGTTTTTGTGTACTTAAAAGTTCAACTCAAACAAATTAATATGATACAAGCTCAATCGTCAAGAGCTATGCTCAGCCTTTAGGTATCTGGTGTATAAATCAATATGTTTAATAGTGTGTCTCTTTTTAGTTGAGCCTTTTTAGATTTGTTATTTGCGTTTACTGATATTTTTGATCTTATGTATGTATAGAGAGATCTCTTCACCGCGGCGCTTTGCAAGTTTATTAACTCGCTAATGTTACCATAATATTCGTTCATATTCGTTTGTAAAAGATAGTCAAGTCAACTACAACTGATTTTCGAATCGTCAGGAACATAGAGAGTTTGCGTACCTTTTTGTTTGTATTATTGATCTGTTATAGTAATGAAGGTGGATCCAGACCGCACCATGTAGCAAACGTGTCTGTTAGGTTCTCGTGTTCACTCGTTTACTTTCATTATAACTTAACAGATACTTAAATCTAAAACCTTACATCTAATACTACATATATAACAATCACAACTATATCTCAATACATAAATTAAACAGATAAAGAACTAGACTAACATAAGGACTAAAATGATCGCAACTATAAAAAGAAACATTTTACAGAGTCCCTCTTTCGCTGTATTGGCGACATATTACCTATAAAGAAACAGAACAAATTATATATATAAATATAACGGTGACACTTCACATTAAAATGCGTGGAGTACTAACCCTCGGCGCACACGGGCCACCGGCCACAAGCCGCCACCGGCATATTTCCTATAGTTTTCATACATTTTATATGGACTCGCCGCACACGGTGACGCCGGTGGCCGCCACACGCTACATGATAAAATGTATGAAAACTATAGGAAATATGCCGGTGGCGGCGTTTTGTGGTTGTGGCCCGTGGCCCGTGTGCGGGGACCCTTATAGAATATGTCACTACACAGACTGTAGCTGATCTTTGTTACGGCGCATAATTAAGAAATCATGCAAGTGCTGTATGCAATATTATGACGTTGCTATAACTGTCTGTTTTTATTAAATACTAGCAGCGCCTCGCGGCTTTTTCCGCGTTTAATCCTGGTTATAAACCTCCTTCTTCCGCATTATAATCCGTAACGTAGTTTAAAAGATGTAAGCGTACAGACATCGGGAGTGACTTTGTTATATACTATGTAAAGTAGATTATGGTGCGAACTGCAACACAGCTGTATTACTTAGTCTGGACCCACCCCTAGTTTTGATAAGTTTGTTTCGAATTTTTCTCGCATTTTTTATTATAATATAAATAATAAAAAAAATATTATAATTTGAAACTATTGTAAATAAACCAAAGTTTCGATTAGCTGTAATGATGTAAATTTATGATCAATGATTTGTAGAAGCAATACGTGTACAACAATAAACTAATATTACGGTGAGAAGTGTGTTTGTGTTTTATTGAATGTTTCCTGGAGGTAAATACATTTACAATAAAGTTCATAACTTATAAACAAAACAAATATATTATATATAGGATATATACATTATTTTTACTGGCAAATACCCGGCGAGTACTACTACGCTAAAAAAAGGAATGTGCCAAATGGATTGTTTTAGTGGTCTAAAACCATCTTGTATTATTTCCTTCCTAATAATTGGGGGCACAATTACCGGTACATCGGATGGATGGTTGCAAAGTCTATTAGAAACAATTTCTGTTTTTTATATATATAGATAAGTAGGTACAAATGGTACAATCTAAAACAACCAGGTGCGCAACAAAACCATTAAAAGGCTGGTATGACGTGCCCTCGGATCCTCTAACACGCGCTTGATTCAAAAATCAATCAAGCAGAATCGGGTACGGGGTAGGCGCTACATTGGAAAGCTGACCACATCGACGTCCATTGCTAGGACGTCGATGACTGGCAAAGTGGTCGCATGCAAAGCGGAGATTCCGCCGGAACATGTAAACTTCTACGAGGGCCCGGTGGCGTAATCGGGAGAACGGTCGGCTTTGATGCCGTGGTACCGAGTTCAAACCGCCGTGCACCAATGGATTTTTCTACCGAAAAATTTATGTGCGCTTCTCACAGTGGCCCTCCGGTGAAGGAAAACATCGTTAAAATACCAACAACCCCCGCATGGTGGTAGGACACTATCTAGTGCCCACCTGGCCAGCTACCACCCTCAAGTTAGAAAATCTGTCACCAAACATCTAATGTGTTCCGGCAGCTATCCTTGAGAGCCAGTTCCCATTCTAGGCCTAGCGTGCTTACCATCTTCGACCGCATCATAGTGATGATCACCTGTTGGTAAGTGTACCAACAGGTGAGATAGTGGTCAAACGCTAGCCTATAAAGTATAAAAAAAAAGCTTTACTCATCGCATACTTCTAGGCTCGTACCTGGTACTGAGGATTGTAGAGCCTTCTTAACCTGCCGCTCCATAGAAAACTTGCCCGAAATCAGCCGAGATGCGATTGTGATGGTTCTTAATCAGCTCGAAAATGGAAAAGCCCTTGATGAAGACGGAATCACAACGGAACCCTATTACTAAGACTTCGCTGTCCTTCTGTTAGAGGGCTGATCTTCTAAATCATAGTAGGTAGATACGAGTAGGTACACAACATTTTCATGACCGCTATTACAATAAATAGGTACTAAAAAGATTAGAATTATAGGGGGTCCCCCGTACAATAACAATAAACGTTTTTCTTCGGCTCAAATCTTATTAAATATTGTTCTGTATTACGGAACCCGAAGTGTGCGAGTCTGACTCGCACTTGGTCAGTTTATTTTATGCCCGGTTGTCCCAAGCTTTGTCCTTATACCGGATACCACCAACTTAACAGAAAAATAGACAAAATTCTATGTCTTGTTTAGTTGTCAACTAATTTTTTAACTTGCAACTTGCTACTAAATTGTTTGTTTACACGCAATTAATCACTTAAATTTAAGTTAAAATTTAGTTACCTACTTATCAACTTAATACGTGTAAACCAGCCTTAAGTGGTGAATTTGAAAAATCTTTTTTTAGCAGATACCTACGACCAAAGAGAATATAAATACTACGTCCTACGACAATATAACTATTTGCATGCCAAATGTCAGCGCAATCCTGATGTCATCCTTTTAAAGGTGGAATTTCGAAAAAAGCATGAACCACTTTTTTTTTTTACTGATTTATTTACAGAAGTATTTGTGTGAAGTTTTGAATAAAAAAATACTATCTAATCTTGTTTCTCTATACAAACTTTGAACCCCTGCTTCATTCCCCTAAAGGGTTAATTTTGGAAAATCGTTTTTTAGGAGGATACCTACGTCATAATAACTATCTGCATGCCTAATTTCAGCGCAATCCGAAACAATATTGATTTTCAGACTGTGACCCCGTTTCACCATCTTAAGGGTGGAATTTCGAAAAAACCCTGAAAAACGTATTTACTTATTTGCTGTGTACTTGAGTAAAGTGTCTAAAAAAGAACTAGTTATCTAATCTTGTTTCTCCACACAAACGTTGAACCCCCGTTTAACATTTGGAAAATCCGTTCTTAGCGGATACCTACGTCTTAACTATCTGCATGCCAAATTTCAGCGCAATCCGTTAAGTGGTTTGAGCTGTGCGTTCATAGGTCAGTCCGTCAGTAACGTTTGCCTTTTAAATAAATAATGCTAGAAGTGCCCCGCGGCTTCACCCGCGATTAAAACTTCTTTCATTTACTTAAAACTTTTCGAATTCTTAAACTTTCGCGATTTGAACACATAGTTATAAATATTAAAATACGGGACTGATCGCGCTTAAAAAAATTTTTTTATATAACTCGACGTTTCGACTAAGTTGCTTTGATCGTGTTCACGAGATAAGTCCTGTATTTTTATATTGAGAACTTTTCTTACGTAAAAATCTTTCTATCTTAAAAACACATAAAAAAAGAATAAGCCAAATCAGTCCACCCGTTTTCAAAATATCACATGAAAAATCCTAAAACACTTATTTACTTACAGAAGCACTTACTTATGTAATGTTTCGAATAAAAAACTATATAATCTTGTTTCTCCATACAAACTTTGAACCTCCGTGTCATCCCCTTAGGGGGTGAATTTTGGAAAATCCTTTCCAAGTACACCCCTTACGTACTTAGACAAATATACCCTCCAAATTTCAAGTCTCTGCGACAAGCAGTTTAGGATGTGCGTTGTCTCTATGTCAGTTAGTCAGTCAGTATGTCAGGACAAAGATTCTTATATAGTATTAGTAATTAGATATATAGACTATTGATTGTTGCATCATCACAATCAGTCTGTCTCAGTCCACTGCTGGACATAGGCCTCTCCCAAGATACGCCACTGAGCTTGATATTTGTCTCATTGGGAGGGGTATGCCCTAATCGCCACGCTGGGCAGGCGGGTTGGCGATCGCAGAACGTAGCTCCTCGCACCGGTGACGCTGCTGCCCGTCACCGGCCTATAGTATTTAGCTACGCCAAAATTTGAATTGGTTATACCGCCATTTGTCGGTAGCCAGAGCCTCGTTTGTTGGTCAGCAGGATGCACCACGGGCAGGTGAGGTTGGCTGGGAGCACTGAGGTGGTATTTGTGCTCCCTTACAACCCATTTTTGCATACATACAATTCATTAAAATTTCAAAAGATATAGTCAGTTAATTACTAATACCTAATACTACGTAGGTATACATATTCACTAACAGAATAATTGTACGTAAAACTATTTACGTTAAAGATTTCATCTAGTAAAATAAATAGCATGTTCGAGTTATTGAATAAAGAATGGTATTCGTTTGAATTCGACCATACAGGCGTTAGGTATAATATATGGATGCTCGTAAATCTCGCCAAACGTTGTGATTTTAATGCAACATCTAATGCTGTAAATCAATCAAATGTAGTTTGAATGTCTGTAGACGGTGTCGGTTTAGTTCCGATCATTTAAACAGGAAACGTAAAAATATCTTAGGTAAAATTTTGTTTTAAATAGTTAATACTTACATCTGTTATAGTTAAGTATATGCGATTGTAGAAACCTTGCACATTATGGACATGGTTGAAATGAAAGTGGTGAAAGTAAACATTCGATCACAGGCAGTAGGTAGGTAGATAGGTATCTAGATACTATAATACAAATGCTACTATTAAATAGTCTATATATATATAATAGGTAGACGTTACTTTGGGGCTGTCAATATTAAAGTAAGTAAGTAGTACACATCACTCTCGTACATTTTTAGTTAAAAAAAATCCGCTCGACAAATATCTTGTAACGATATCCGTGTGGCGTGTAGAGTACACGTGTTTCTCACAGTTACACGTGTCGAAACTTATAAAGGTCTTATCGTCACTCTTACTTATAAATATACTAAACGATAAACCTAAATATACAATAATCTTTGTCCTGACATACTCAGAAGAGACAACGCACTGCCTAAACCGCTGGTCGTAGAGATAGAATATTTGGAGGATACACTTGTCTTATTACGTAGGGGTACTAAGAACGGATTTTTGGAAATTCTACCCTTGAAGAGGCTTAAATGAGGTAAAAACGTATGTTTGCAAGTTATTTGATTTTGAATTTAAAGCAATGAAAATTGGTATTTAAGTAGTTGATCTAAATTTTAGTTGATTTAAATAGGTTTTTGTGGTTACGCCATTACTTGAGAATGAGTACACTGATATGGCTAATTATATTTTTGTGTTGTGTTTGTAATCGTCAGGAAAAGGTTTTTATGAAAGAAAAGTTTCAAATGAAAGTATTTTTTAACGCGGCCGTAGCCGCGCGGCACAACTAGTGTATAATAAGCTCTTACAACTCAACTCAAAACCATTCTGTATAAGTTTCCATAATTTCATTCCATTATCGGAATGTAAAAAATAAATAATTAGGTACTTAACGTCTGCATCGTGTCGAGAGGTGGGCAACGTGTTTATATTACCGTGTTTCCGTCGACTTGCCGAGTTTGCCGCTGAAATTAACGAAACTGTTTTAACTGGTTATTGATCGACTAGCCCGACTCATCGTCAGTTTTCATAAAGTGACCGTTTAGTAGTTTGGTGATGCGACATGTCCAGTCTGTTCAGAAACTGATATACACAAGAAGTTTTTTTTAAAAAGATGCTGATTGAAGACGAAAAATGTGCCCGGTGAACGATCGTCCCGTGGTACCGAGTTCAAACCCCGCCGTGCATCAATGGATTTTTATATCGAAAAATGTATGTGCGCTTCTCACAGTGGCCCTCCGGTGAAGAAAAACATCGTTAAGAAACCAACAACCCCCGCATGGTGGTAGGACACTACCTAGTGTCCGCCTGGCCAGCTACCACCCTCAAGTTAGAAAATCTGTCACCAAACATCTAATGTGTTCCGGCAGCTATCCTTGAGAGCCAGTTCCCATTCTAGGCCTAGCGTGTTTACTATCTTAGACCGCATCATCACTTACCAACAGGTGAGATAGTGGTCAAACGCTAGCCTGTAAGATATATAAGATATATAACCGTTACTCAACATACAGTTTGCGCTATCTCATCCTTTTCAACCGACTTCTAAAAAGGAGATTCTCATTTCGTGTATTATGTATTTTTTTGGTCGTTACGCGATTACCCCGGCAATTGTAAACCGATTTGAATGATTATTTCTTCATGGTACATCTCCAAGGTCCAAATCCTATTTAAATTTTATCAACATTTGATAAGTATCTTAATATATATTGTTAGCATATTTACGAGCGATTTTGCTGAGAGTTGCCGCATTACCCTCCAGACTGTATAAAAGCGGGTATGTACGCCTGCACAGCTCATTTTGTCGTTGGACTTAGAGCAGTAAGGTTGTCTGGTGGGTGATCGTTGCAATTTGCGGTAAGACCTCTTGTCTTTGTTTTAACGTGATGAAATGCAGTGTTGTAAGGCTAGGCTAATGTCTGTTTGTATATCGGAGTCCTGACAATTGTGAAATAAAAGATGTTGTAATAAAATGAGTTTGTATCCGAATTATTGTTTCTTTTAATAAAATACCACTTCTGATGCTAATAATATAGTATAAGTATCTCCCCAGAAATTATGATAATCACTTGCTGCTGGAAATAAATGGTGCGGCATGTGAAGTCGTTTTTAGGGTTCTGTACCTCAAAAGGTAAAAAAAGGCTTTCTTGTCCTTTTGTCTGTGTGTCTATCTATCCTTGTGTCACCACCGAATTTTCTCAGGAACGGGTGAACCTAGCAAGTTGAAATTTATACCAGATACTGAGGTCTATAGCACACTATAGTCCCTATTAGGTGTATAAAAATCAAGGTCCTGAGTCAACACGATAAAAAGACATGGGCAAATTTTGATTTGACCATAATTGACAGGTCTAGGTCAACCGGAAGTACCATATAGGTTTTGGGTCGAAAACCTATACTTCCCGTTGATCTAGAATCATGACATTTGGCAAGAAGCAAGGTCTTACAGCACAAATAAAGGAAAATTTCCAAGAGTAAAAAAAAGTTGAAAATTAAAAGGTGTCCCCATACACATAGTTTACGCCAATTAAGATAGACCTCTGAGATATACTAGCTTAATTGGTTGGTACGGAAGCCTCGGTGGGCGAGTCCAACTCGACTTGCCCGGTTTTTATTTTAGTTTTAAACTATCTTAATTATTACCATTGCGTATCACACTTGAAATATATGATCGTGATACATAATTGTGGTTCCAATTGTCTTCGTCGCGTTGTTCGATAATTGTTCGAGCTGAGATTGACTCCCGAGTAACAAGATAGCACAAGCGTAGAGCAATCGCTGTAATTTCATTAGACAACTTGATTGCCGTCGTCGTTGCGAGCGAACGTTCAGCCGAGTTGTCCAGTAGCTAAATATAGGTACCTATAGTACATATATACCTACTTAAGCACTAGAACTTGTTGACTAGTTTTGTAATTTGAAGTAACCGTAACTATAACCGTAACCGGTGCTTTTGTGTGGATTTTGACTGACTTTTGACGTTTGTTATAGTTAATGTAAAATGGTGCAAATTGGCAAAAAAAGCTTAGTCCTACTAGGCTTGTTATCTCTGTTGCAGTAGCGAGATACCTCCATTAAATATTAGGATTAGTTTAGGTATATCTTAGATATTGATTGGACGGTAGGTATCTACTTAGATAGATAGATGAATACTTTATTGCATACCAAGCAACACATTATAATCGAAGACAAGTGTGACCACAGATGTGACCAGCCCACTGCCATTTCAGCTTACTAATCCTTTGAACTATGTTGATTACTTTGGTTCTCGACGGATTAATTGCTTTTGAATTCGATCCTTCAGAGAAACCGAGCATAATAGCCCTCTCCATAGCTCGCTGAGCGAGTTTGAATTGGTGAACTAGTCGCACCGTCCGCTGCAGTGTCCACGTCTCGACTCCGTAAGTAATAACAGGTAGGTAGGACGCACTCCTTAAAGACGAAAGTCTTTACTTTCGTCTTTAAGTTTTGTATTATACAATACATACATATACATATCATATTTATAGTGAAGCTAGCCAATTTTCGATAGTGTTATACAATGCTTAAATGCCAATTTTTTTAATATTTGCGGAGTTCGGGCTTTTCTGATGTTGACAGACAGTGCATTCCATAGATGAATAGTTTTCATGGTAAATGATTTGTAGTAGTGTTGCTATGTATGTGGGTGTTCTGGCATCTACTTACGTCATTAGAGTTTCCACACGACCTCTCTTGATGGGGTAAGTTACCGGCAAAGCTGAAAGTTAAAATGGTCGTGATGTAGGATGTAACAATAACTAAGCAGAACAACATAATAAACACTAAATTCTTAATGTTTCTATTGATGACCGTTCCTCATGCATCATACTCGTAATTCTATGATTTGATGAAAATAACTCAAACATTTTATTTACCTAGGTAAAGTAGTTTTAGAGATGATCCCGACTGTTCTGACGAGTAAAAGGCGCCGTGGGCGACATAAATCCATACTATGAAGAGGCTAGATAGATACGTCTGGCTATTGAGTTGATGTTTGTTTGAAGTTGTGTCTGCCCGCTGCCGCATGTAATGCAGACCTGGTAGCTAGCATCAAGGAGCTTTTAGCTGACCATTATGATCCCGCTAAGAGCATCGAGATACGAGAGATCGACTGATGTTACTTTTACTAGAGGATGCATGTTGATAGAGGAGGACTGCTATAGTGATTACTTTGATTGGTCTGATTGGTGATTGGCGCGTGTGATAGTACGTAACCCTACGTTAATCATGGGAATTTATAATAATTCATTATTCATTTAGTAGAATGACGACGACGATTGTGTGAGAGCTGAATTGCTTTTTTTTAATTCAAAGCGATAAATTATGCTATTTTGAGCTTGGAATAGTAATGATATGATCTATTTAGTGTTATTAGACGTGTGTAAGTGCAGATTTTTCATACACACATAAATACATGCTTTCGACGAAGACAAATGAAGTAGGTATTCATAGAAATATTTTTGTCGAATCAAGATTTCATGTTACTAATACCTTGCCAAGTTGACAGGCCCGGGCACATATATCATGGTGAAGCGGAGCATCTTCAATATTAAACTATTGTCTACATTGCTTAGACTTCAACGTGGCTAATGTCCATGTAAGTTTGACAGTGAAAATGCTAGGCATATCTATATGTGGCTACGACATTGAATCGAGACAGTGTCCTCCACCACAAGCACCACGAGATATAGAGAGGAATGAAGGCGATCTGCAGCATCACAGCCAGTGGCTGAAGTTCTCGCATCTCGATGCAGGTCGAGGCTACGTTCTCCAAGGTATCGTGTTTATTTTCCGATGCATTCGTATAAATGGTTCTCACGTCAAGACGCGAGGACTAACGCAAATCGTTCGTTGGTATGGTCTACCTCAATGTTTTATATGCATGCTTGTCATTTTTTAACCACCGACGCAAAAAGAAGCGGCGTTATAAGTTTTACGTATGTATCTGTGTTTCTGGATATCTGCGTTTGTGTGTCTGGCCTGATGCAATTGATGCTGGGATATCTCCTGGAATCTGCAGAATACTCAACTATTCAACCAAATTACAGCAGAGATGGGCTCAGTGGAAGTCTCAATGAACATATACAAAGATCAGTCGGGGGTTTACATTTAAAAGACTAAAAATATTTATCTTGTTCAGGTAAGTAAATAATGTTAAGAAATTTTTTTTTATAAATAATTTTCATCTCTTTTTAACAGACTACAGGAGAGATGTGATTTTGACTGGTAATTTTGTAGTATGTGTGTTCATGATACGAGGCAACAAATTTCCTTATAACTTCAATACTAAATATTTTATTGCATCCATATGTTTGTATAATGTATACAGATGTTAAGGTAAAGGTTTGGTAACATGTGGCCCTCTTAGGATTTCGCAACAAGTACTGGAGATAACTCTTCTTAACTCGTTATCAAAGTTTGACAAGTGAGGTATCTTGGAAGAGTCTTGTTGCCCGCTGGTTATAGGCTGTTACGTCACGGTAAATTAAGCGTCCTTTTGAGGACATGAAGTTATGTTATAATTAGCCCATAGTATATACTTATTAATTAGCACATTTCAAAAAATTATATATGTTGTTAGTTGCACGCGGCTTTGCTTTCATACACACAATAATTAAGAATATTTTCTAAAATTAGATCGTAGCATTAGATCGATTCATAGCATGGTTTTAGTTTTTAACTTACTTTTTTTTACATGTCTTGCCGTTATTTATATCGTGTCGTAAAGTTTCTAATTAAATTGAAGAATTTTGATAATATAAATACAGTTTAATTTTATATAGGTTACCTAATTTCAACGTCATCCAAATAAATAATTTATTCGTAGATTGAGCAGCATAACATGAGCATAACAAAAAAGCACATCTGTCTGCCAACACATTGGTATTTTAATCATAGGTCCGATTTAGACAAATAGTTTGTGTTCTCGATTGTTTCGTATAAAAATATTATTCTGTTTACTTTGGACGAACATTGTAGGCTATCTTTGTTCGGGAGCGGCGCGGCGGTGAGAGCGCTCTCAATTTATGTTGAAATGAAAGCTATCCCATGACCTATAACAACTACAGTGGCGTCTAGAATAAACAATCTTTTCTTAGACCGATAAGATAAAGAGCACGCTTAGCGACAAGGTCATCGATATAACATTTTATTTATACCAAATGTAAGTATGTATTTCTTCCAATCTGTTATAATCATAAGAGCAATATGCGAATTCTACTGGTTAAAAGTTCAGTTTAATGAATTATTATTATATATAATATTGAGCCCACTGACAAAGAAATAAATAATAATCATGTCATAAATAATAGCGTCAGTAGACATATAAATAAATAATAATCATGAAATAATCACAAAATTAAAATTAATTTTCAGACTAAAATGAAAATTCAATTTTTTATTTATTTACGACTAAGCAAACATTTGACTACAATCTCACCTGATGGTAAGTGACGATGTAGCCGAAGATGTAGCACGCTTGCTCAGTAAATACCTATTCACTCTCGATTTGAACATTGCCAGGTTATATTTTTGAGGAAACACAGTCGAATGCAGGGAATTCCATTTATTGGCTGTTATTATGACAAACGAGGAGGCAAAATGTTTTGTGCGAATTTTTGGAATGTCTACCATAAATGGATGCCGTCTTGATGTTCCTCTAGATGTTCTAATATCATTGTAAAAAGGGCTATGTACGATTATTTAGATATACTCGCATCGTACTAGTCCGTCTAGATGAGCTACCCTACTTTATTGCATACCTACTTAGTATTTACCCTCCGTCTATTCACAGCTGTCGCAGGCTGTGGTGTGTGATGTCATCGTCTCTCGACAACATCGGCTCGAGTTGGTTATATACTGATCACCTGTATCTGTATAGGTAGATAGGTATAGCTTAATTCCAGGCGTATTTTATAGATATTCTATGACCTAGGTCAGTGCAGACGAAGTGCAATCAATAGAAAAATACTTTTACCGACGGCCGTAGGAAGCTTTCTTGTCACTACGCTCCTTCTTTACCTAGATATTTATACAATACTTTATATTTATATATAAAGTGAATCTACTTTTATTTACCCGCCGTGTTTAATTTAATGACTAAAGTGTGAATTTTGAGTTTGAATAAAAAAGTGTATAGAAAAAACATATATATATTCGTGGTAATAGATAAAGCTTTTTTATGCTGCTTTTTTATTACCTATTTATTAATTTGTCGGTTACTAGAGTAAAAAGTAGAGTTTATTTTATTATAATGTATACTACCTCCAAACATGTAAAATTGTTTTCTGAATCAAATTTTTCGCCAGAAATAGTTAGACTTTTTAAATAGTTAATATTCAATGATGCTAAGCAGTACATATTATGCATCGAATTACTTATTTCTTCTGTAAAAATACGAATAAATTCCCCGCTAACGTTAATGAGAGTGTTTCACATCAGCCTGAGACCCGGTGGAATATGTCCGAGTAAAAAGGGCGAGCAGGGCCGCGGGACGTGTCCACGTGCAAACGGTGTCCTCAGGAAGCCACCGACGCCGCGACGTAAACATGGCTATTTGCACGACTCTGATCTTGGCCAGATCTTGACCCATTAACACGGGGGCCGATGTCAGAACTGTCGCTTCGTGTATTTTTAGCGAGCGCGCGGGCGCGGGGGCTTTGTTCCGAGTACACGCCGCGACGTCGCTCGAGCAACATTCTGCGGACGTAGCGCGGCGCGGTGCAGCGGTGCCGGGATCGCGGAAACATGACCACTCGCGGCATCCGACGCAAGAAGTCCTCGCTCTCAGAGGTCAAAGTGGCCGTGGTCGGCGCACCTTCCGTCGGCAAGAGCGGTATGTCCACTGCTTGCGCTTCTTATCCTAGCGAACACTTCGGAGATCGCCGAGCCTCTCTTACGATCGCAGGACGTGTCGCCGAAGTTTTATTGTGTTGATATGTGCCTACTGTGCTGTGATGTGGAACGTGTGGAGCTTATCCGCTTTATTTTAGAGAAAGAAAATTCTATTAGTACCCGAAGCGGGGCCAGTGACGTACAAATCCCGCTGAAATATTTCCTTGGGCACTTAAATGTGAATCGTTACGACCGACTTGTGTTTTTAGACATATCAAAATATTCAATCCTACGCACTTTAGAGACATTATATTCGGTGGCACCTTAGCTAAAATAAAGTTGATGA